>JAWWES010000030.1:7261109-7292206 GCA_035583135.1 Lophotriccus pileatus | reverse complement strand
TTGGAGCAACCTGGGCTGGTGGAAGGTGTCCCTGCCCATGGCAGGGGGTGGGACTGGATGGGCTTTAAGGTCCTTCCAACCCAAATCATTCTGTGATTCTATAAAACTGAAGTTACCCAAGTTACTTCAGAGTATTCCAACACAGAAATCATCAGTGTAATCCCATTAGGATAAAGAATTACAATTAACAGGGGCACAGCAGCTTCCACTGTTGAGTTTTGATTTTGCTAATGGGCTACTGAAGGGGAAAAAAAATATTTAAATTACATGATTGCCATGGAGTGATAAACGACAACTAAAATTTTCTCACCCAGACCGGAGAAGCACAGGTTTCACACAGAAAACTGGCATTTTCACACATCTATACTAAGAAACTCAGAACTCAAATTTTCATGCCTTCTTTCATGCTTTTTCCACACAGCATGTGAGCCAGGCATGACAGTCTTGTGTACTTGCAATACATAAAAAGAATGGCTGAACTACTCTCATTATTTCAACAAAGTTAATCCAGTTCAGAAAACATAGAAATGTCCTTTTTAATGTCAGTTCCAAGGTGAACTGGAATTCCATGTCAGGATTTCTTCACAAACCAAAAAGCCAAGTGAGACCAGCTTTGCTATGGGATCATTTTCAGTTGCAAAAAAGAAAGAAAAAAAGTTACAAACAACTGTAATTCTATTCCTCACAATAGAAGGCTAAATACACGAGACTTTTTTCCCTAAAATTCTAAAGGAATTGTGTGTAACTGGAAGTTTCAGTTTTTGCAGCTTTTTACGAACAGAAATAATCATCATCAGTTTTATCACGAAACAGATTATTGCTACTATTGCTATGCCTCCTTTAGTTAAGAACATGCTCCAATTTCCTGCTGCAGGTTGTTCAAACTGTTTTTGTTGTGTAACAACAATTTCTCGAACTCCTCCAGGTTGAGGAAGGGTTGTTTTCCTTTCTGCTTTGCTTTACATAAACACATTCCTGAAATTCAGCAACTGTCCAGCTGCCCTCTGCTCAGTTACAGCATTTGCTAATTAAGTAATGGCAGTAACTAAGGAGGAAGAGAGGAGTGCTTGGAACAAAGGTCACACTTGGCACCATCATTTCTGCTCCATCAGGCACTTTACAACAACCAAACACTCAGAAAAGGATTAAGTTCCAAAGACAAAACCCACCCTGCTAATCCTAAACTACTCACATTAACAAGTCAATAGGTCAAGTTTAATTATTTCCTGGTGCACATCATGGATGGTTTATCGATTAGTCCTCAGAGCTCCTTCCAGAAGAGGAGGCAGCATATGGTTTCTCCCCAGTCATAACTACCACTATGTCTCAAAAATACCTATTTTGAACGTTCTTAATTAACATATGCAACATGTTTTAGAAACACGGATTTTAACTTTCTTAATGACTTATCCCATATTTTTCTCTAGAATACAAATGTTTGGCTTCTCTATATTAGTTAAGAGGTTTGCTGACATCAATATACTTCGCTAATCTGCCAGTTGTAACCCAGGCTTCAGAAAAACGTTCATTCCTCATTATTTGGAAACGGAAAAGATTCAGTTGAACAAAGCTTTGCAAGGGGAGGATAAAACTCATGTGAGAAGCAAGAGACCACCACGTTCCCACAGGGCCATGGGTGTCACTTCCCAGGGCCAGCTTTGCACCCTGGGGAGCCCATTTTCAGCTGGGCTTCAGCACCTCTGCTCAGAAACCACCACAGCAGCTTCCCCAGCCACCAGCACACCCCTAAACACAGAGTCCTCCTGATGTCATGTGTGGCAAGACACACCAAAAAAATAAAACCCAGGAAAGCCTCATTAAGCTACAGCACGTTACACTCACTTCAGTGCATTCAAGCAGAGAGCAGGAAAAATAATCCAATTAAAAATTTAAATTAACACTGAGAGTGTGAGAAAACATGAAACTAATGTAAATTAAGTTGTACTTATAATAAAAACTATGTCAAAGGGCATACTACCACTGGTATAACTGTTAAAGTTTTAAATGATCCAATAATTTAATCGGCATTGTTAAAATATGTGTGATTTAAATAAGCCTTCAATTTAACATTATTCTATAGCCTCCCACTGCTGGAAGCCCAGAAAAACTCAGTACTATAAAACTACATTATAATTTTTTAATTTATAATTTTATTGTACACTCCTGCAACTTAATCTTCATCTATTACATCTGCATCATTAATTTTCAGACATTCACTCACTGCCCTGCAACACTGTCATGGGAAAAAAATGTCTTCCACATACCAAAGGCAGCTTTGTTTATCCTTGATTTACGGACGCCTCATTTGCAAGAAACCTTGTTTTCCTCCTGATCCACCACCACTCATAATTAAACATGCTTAAGCAGTTGCATCACGTGATTTTGGAATGTAAGTTAAACTGGCATCATATCCTGTAGCAACCACTGATGTGGTTCAGGCCGTGGGATCAGATGTCTCTGCCCTGGCAGGGGCTGCAACTGGATGAGCTTCAAGGCTCCTTCCAGCCCAAACCAGTCTGGGATTCCATGACTTCCCTCAGTTCATCTCTCCCTTTTCCACTGCGTGATTTGTTCATCCCTCCACAACTGCAGAGCCAAAGTCCAAAAACTCAGATGTGCAACTGAACATGTGCCTGAGTTCACAGGGGATTTATCAAAATTAATCACTGCAGAGACCCTTTTGTATTTAATACTCCCATTTTCACACCCATGCCCACTCCCCAAAACAGCAAGGTGTTACAACTTTAAGGCATTGGAGCTGCTCCAACAACCCTTACTTTTACAGGGCAAACTATTTAGAAAAGCCTCCAGTGTAACATTATTTTGAACATAATAAAGCAGCTCTTTAAACAGGATGTGCACAAACACTTACGAGCTTTCTGAACACAAATGTTTAAAAATTCTTCATCTCCAGTTGTTGGGCAATCTGAGTATCTGGTGCTGAAACACACCTGGAATTTCAAGACTGACAAATTTAAGCAATAGTTGTCAGGTTTTACTTGAACATTTCTT
This sequence comes from Lophotriccus pileatus, assembly GCA_035583135.1. NCBI lineage: Eukaryota > Metazoa > Chordata > Aves > Passeriformes > Tyrannidae > Lophotriccus > Lophotriccus pileatus. Next base: position 7,289,194 of record JAWWES010000030.1, on the reverse strand, counting down.
GATATCAATATGCTCAAGTTATTCAATGCTGATGGTTTCTCATTCTGCATTACTCAGAATACAGTACATACATTAAAGGTAAAAACACAGCCTGTCCTGAAGAGCTTTCAGCCTACAAACAGATGGAGACTGAGACTGAATGTCTTATTACTTGCCTCAACACTAATTAGCAGGCATCTTCAAATTTACAATATTCTCCTACATCCTGAAACAATATTTTCAGATATTTTGGGCATCAAAGCCTTCAGTGGTAGGATGTCAGGTATTTTACATTCTGTTCTGTACTTTCCAGGAACTACAAAATCACAACATCATCCTGGCTGTGTAAGTTGGTGTCAGTAAAGCAGAGTTACCTGTGACTACCTGCAGGACACCCAGCACTGTGTCAGTGGAGGACTGGGCCAGGACCCTGATGCACCAATTTATCAATATAAGCAAAGGGGTTGCAGGTATTTTGTTATGAAAATACTGGTCTCTCAAAGTGTCTGTCAGGCTGCTTTTAGAAACAGAAAGATAAGTTCTACTTTTTGCCACTGCAAAACAAACCCCATGACCCTGCTCATCCAGTAACCTGGATGGATTTCTTCAGTGCAAGTGCAAAACCTGGGCCTGGAAGAGATGAGTTGCACAAGGGATGGGAGGCAGGGTTTCCATTACATGCTGTGCAAGTCCTGAGCTTTTCAAAGTAACTTCATTAGGAAAATACTATAACACTTAACTCCATCAGAAAATGGTTTAAAGGAAACCTGACACCACAAAATACATGGCTGAATGCAAAATACCTATTTCAATTAATGCTCAGTCATCAAATCCCATTTCTGCATTAGCTCTTAATAACAACATTTAGCAGGTTTATCTCTCAAGCATGCTGAAGTTTTAATTGAAAATTATTTTGGAGGCTGTGTAACATACTACTCAATTTGCAGGCTGCAAGCTCAAGATCTCTGTACTAATTACTTTATACTCTGCACACAGTGACACTTGGAGAGGGCCAGTGTCTCTCACCCAACACTCTCTGTGAAGCTTTCCAGCTATTCCAGGCCATGGGATCAGATAGTTTTAGTAAAATTGTATTTTAGTTATAAACAAATCATACATGGCCCTTTGCTTCCAATTTAATTTTTTTGGGGACTTTTTTTAGTTTAGCCAGTAAAAAACTCTTCCTGTGGCACAATCAGCATCCCCTGCAGTCCATAAAACCCCTAAAGGGCAGTTCTTGTAAGGAACTATGAACAGAGCAAAACTGGTCGGGTTGGAAACACAGACAGGATTATTTGGTCATACAGTCAGTCTTCATTCTTTTGCTTTCTTAGAAGATTGTTCCATGTCAAGAAGGATGTACTCTTAGTTTGCAACACTTTCCCAAGGAGCTGCACTTTGGGAGAGCAGGACCCTGGGCCTCTCACCAGAGCACTGCCTCTTCCCAGCCACATTCCCTTCTTCCTCAGAGTATTCTCACCCCAGCACTGGCACTGCCAGAAGAATTTCAGTGCTAACAACTCTGTCTGAATTAATTAGTTTTACAAATACATTTATTGGTAGCACTCCCAAGTTGTTGGTTCACTTACTGGCTGTCAGGCAATGCTACAAGTTACAGCCAGCACTTAACAGAAACACCCAGGGAAAACATCACCTCATCCAGAGCCACAAATGCACTGAATAACCACTGCTTTGATCCTGTGCTGAGTATAAAATCTATCAGTCTTGATAAGCACAGGGATGTAAGCCTCAAGCTGCCTTCATGAGAAGAGAAAAATAATCCACAACAGTTAGTTGAGAAGAACCTTCCAATGTGAAGCAAACACCAAGTACCATCCTGAGACCTCTGATGTTTTTAAATTTCTTACTGTGTGACTGTAAATCACAATTCAGAACCTCACTGGCAGCTGCCAGTTTGTCAGACATTAAGTTTACTGTGTGACAGCAGTGACTGGCATTCACACAGAATGGATTCAAACACTATTAACAGCCATAGCGAGTTTCAAAATACAGTAAAATATTGCTATTTGCAAATATTAGCACAAAACAAACTGAAACAATTTCAACCCAAGCTGTTGTTCACGACGCAAAACTGGGAGTTCCTCTTTCAGTATGACAATTTTCTTGATCTAAGCATTTGTGCCTTTTCCTTTTGCTAAAGAAAAATGGCTTATTGAGTGACTGAGGCATCCACAGCTCTTGTGAAAAGGTACCACAACACAGCCATGAGGCCATTCTGAATAAAGCAAGTGTTCAGGGAGTGTCCTACTCACTAGATGAGCAGGACAATGATTCCAATTTGCTCCACTTGTGAGGTTTGGAAAGAGCTTGGAAAAGAGAGTATTTGTTTTTAGTAAGACTACATCTTCAGTGTTTCAAGAGTTTGTATTTTTCCCTTGGAGGTTCAACTCTCACAGCTGTAGGAGGCTGTCAGCCACATAATTGGCTCCAGAAGCTCCTCCAGGCCCTATAGCTAATCTTGCTGTGAGTAATCTCCTTCAAATATCCTGTTCACATGAATTATCTTCATTAACAAGTAAGGTTAACAGAAAACCTCCTTGACTTGCTGACATGGTTTTCCTTCCACAAATCCGTCGATCCTGTTCTTTTATTTTTATTCCAGCTTTGATTGGGGACAAAAAGCATGACACTAAGTATTACTTTAAATGTAATGAAAATGCTGCTAATTACAATTATGAAAGAATACTACTAACTTATCTAAACCACTGTTTCATAGGAAGTTAGCCTGTGAGTGGTGACTACAGCTCCCTCAACTACAGATCTGAGAGATGAGGTATTCAGAACAGGGAAAGCAGCTGAAGTTTATCCCCTTGTACTGAAAAAAAAAAAAGGCATTATATTTAATGCATGAATGTAATTCAAATGAAATAGGAGTGATCTGAACACCTTGGATATCCAGCAGGAGTGCATTCCCTTCCTTTCCACGTGATCTCACCACAGGGACAGTACACCTGTGTAAGCTGCAACCTGCCAGCAGCTCCATCTGACAGAACTTTGTGACCCTTCCACCATCTACAGCTATTTTCCCTCGTTATCCATAATAAAACTACCTGTAATCTTGTAAATTAGCTATAACAGATCTATTTTGTGGGGGGTTTTAAGGCACAAGAAACCTTAAGGGTGGTTATAAGTGACTTACTCTAAGTTTAGCAAAGCAATGATTTCAGAGAGGTTTTATGCAAATATCAGCTTGCCATGTCCTCCCTTCTGATACTCCTGAACTTATCACAGACATCATGGTATGGTTTGGGTTGGAAGAAACATTAAAGCTTCTCTAGTTCCACACCCCTGCCATGGGCAGGGACACCTTCCACTATCCCAGGTTGCTCCAAGCCCTGTCCAACCCGTCCTTGGACACTTCCAGGGATGGGGCAGCCACAGCTTCTGTGGACAGCTTCATTCAAGGAACTCCAGCCACTCAAGGAGCATTAAGAGTTTAAAATCCAGCCTACAGTTGACGCAGAACTCAGTTAAAAATGGAGTCCTGTGTGTTCTTATTTGTACTTCCCACGAAATTCAAGTCTATGGAATTGCACTTGAGCTGCAGTTGGCACTAAGCCTGTCATCATGGTCAGCTCATGCTGAGTCAAGTGAAATACAGGGAAATAGAATTTCTGAGTGATGCACAAGGTCAAGCAGAGTATTACTCTGGGTACTCAGGGTATTACTTGAGCAAGTCCAGCTCAGGTCAAATAATGTGCTTCAGCAAAAGCACTTCCCAACGTTCACTGTGCTCAGCCCTGAGGGGCACTCACACTCCTGGCATATGCTCTGCACAACCAGCACTGCTGGGCTGCTCCTGCTCCACAGAAAAGTCATATCTGCCATTAAACACAGCCTCCAGCCAAACTATGTGAGCTGCAGTCGTGGTTCTGACACAGGGCACTCCAAACAGAACACTCACACAGCAGCAATTATTCTAAGAGCCACCATCAAACTACAGAAAAACAAAATAATGAAGAAAAAAAAGTAAAAAATTGTTAAAAATTTACAGCAACACCAGCATACAGAATGCATTTATTAAAAAAAAAATTATTATCTTAAATAATAACAATTTCACATACCTGCAAGGTGGTAGAAACATGGAATCCTTCATGAGCACGGATCCAGAAAGCAGGATATACCAGCATCTCGCAATAGTTTCTGAGCTGTAAGAGAAGAAATCATTGACATCTACTTTCTCCTCACACCACCTCAGAAATACATTATCCAGAATATCACTGTAGTAAAATACTGATTTACCACTGTAACAGTTCAATATGTAAGAACCTGAGCACTTGAATTGGATACTACCAAGATGTTTTAAAAAAACATCTACATCCACAATTTCTCTTGGACTTTACAATTTGACAGCAATTTAAGGCAGCGTAAAATTTTATCTTATTAAAACAAAGTTATTAATTTTCAGTGAAAACATTTTCTTCCAGTGAAAGTATACATAAAGCTGCAAATACAGGACAGCACACAATTCCTAAACACACACACTGCCTTGGTGCTGCAGCAGGTGGGTGTCCCACACACCCACCACCCCAGCTAGCAGGTGGCATCTCCTTTAGACTCAGGGGCTGGAAGCTGGGCCTTACACAGAAAGCTGTGAGGGGATAAATAGATCATAAACAATGCTAAAATATGAGGAAAACAAAAGTGTACTTGCCTCTGAGCAGGAACCTAAAGAGAATTGTGAGCTCAAACACTAACCCTGAGTGAGAGGAGGTGTTCCAGCTCCATCCCTCTCCACGCAGGATGCAGGCAGTGCCAGCTCCAGGGACACAGTGCCACCTACTGAGTGTCACCTCGGCTCCCACCAGCCTCTGCCTGTGCCTTCCTGGTGCCACAGCCACACAGACACCTCGTGGCACCCCTCAGATGTCAACATTGCTCCTACAAACACCTCCTGCCAAAGCTTTGAACCCAGCTGAAACGCTGGAAAGGCTTTTATTAGCAGTGACTGAAAATGCAGATCACGTATTAAAACATGCAAAACAGGGCTTTTGCTCACACTTTACAGAAGAACTCCAGCAAGTGCTGTGTACTCACCAAAACAGAACTTGGTTGCCCTTGTACCTCTCATAGCGGGCACTCGATGACATTATTCTGAGGGAGGAGGAAGAGAAGTTTAATTTCAATTTTAATCCCCAAAGATCATAAGCCATTAATCACCATATTTCAGTAGAACCACTTTAAAGCTCTGAGACTTCGAATTCAACATTTTTTTTGTCCTAAACAAAGGATGTGCTTAACCAGAAAATTCAAATTATTACGGTGTTCTTCATTATCCAAACAGATAATATACAGCATGTTCTCTAAGTGTTTAAATCACTCCCACACATTGGAATTACCCATAGCAACAGAGCTGGAGGAACTAAAATACTTCCAACGCACTTTTTATGCTTTGCTGGCCTCCCATTTTATGGATTCTGAGATCATCCGAATGTCTGAAGCACTAAAAAGCTTTTGTAATCAGGAGTTAAGAGAGGGCACTGTCTACACAGTCCTTTGTAGGCAAATGGCAGCAAGCTCTGCCTTCCTTCTTAGAAAGGCTAATTAGTTTGGATTCCAGGCCGTGTTACTGCAGTGACTGAACTCAGCAGTGGACTTGGCCAGTGCTCTGCCACCTCCAAGAGCAGGCAGACAAAAGCTCTGCTCATCTCCCCAAAAATAAAGTCAGACATACATAGGGCTAAATAAACAACTGCAGCTGTGGAGCACTCACCTCAGCTGATGTTCCCTGAAATGCGAGAGTATGTCCAGTCCATGAAGGAAAGAATAGATTGTATTTAAGTCCTAAAGAGAGAGAAAAAAAAAAAACACCAAACATGACCAACTTCATTCACAGCATCTAATCACTCAGCATTACTTTTCAGATTCTGCAGTAAGTTACACAGACTCATGAGACATAACTCTAGAGACAAAGCCCAGATCAGCAGACAGGTCAGGGCACACACAGATTTGAAGAACCCTGTCCACAGTTAAGCTATGAAAGTGAAGAGAGTGAAATCCAACTGATGCATAAACAGAAAAAGAGAGATTGCCCTGTCCAAAGGGCAACACTATAAATTACTCCAAAATACTCTTTGGCAAAGATGAAGACAATGAAGTTTTAGAGGTCTCCCACCTCCTGCTACCACGACTCAGCATCACATCAGTGCCATCCAGCAGCAACCACAGAAACAAAAATATTAAAGCATTAAGATTAATTCACATTAAAAGCAGGGCTTTACATAGAAGCTGCAATTAGGAGATACAGCTGTTTAAACTTCTCAGTGGCCAGAATCCTCCTCAGTCACACAAATATCTGTGCTGATGGTGCAGACCACATGCTGGGGAACAGCTCAGTAGGGCTATTCATCCCCGAACTCACTGTCCTGAACAGGTGGGCTGTGAGCGTCAAAAACACGCACAACAAAATCATTATACACCACACAGCAGCCCCTCCAGCTTGGCCTTGGAAAGTATGTTCTGAATTTTCAAGGGCTGCATTTAGCCAGTGTTTACAAAAGATAAATCAATATGAATGCTGGCCTCAGAATTTACAATGGATTTACTTCAGAAAAGTTCTTTGGCTTAATAGTCCTTGTTTAGCGATATAACGGATACAGACTGCTACAGCAAACCAAAGGTCAGATGTAATTGCAGGCCATGTAAAACCAATAAAACTCTGATTTATTTTTTCAAATGTCATTACCAAACCCCATGAAAATTAAACAGAAGGCCTGAATGTGTAACACATTTATAAAGCACTCGTTTCTCACACAGTCCAATCTCATTCTAATCCTCCGACTGAGTTGCCACAAACTTGATTTTATTGGTGAAATCTGGGAACACCAGCTCTGAATCAGACTCCAAACACACCACAGCCTGTCAGAGGCGGCACCTGGCAGCCAAAGGGTCATTTCAGGTGTCTGACCAGCTCTATTATTGAGTTGTCCCTGTTCCTGAGCAGGGAACTGCCTCACCTTCCCCACCTGAAAGCATCAGGCACAGGAATGCAGACCATGCATCCTCAGACCATGCAGTGCCTTAGTAGTTAATAAAACTTAGGAGTTACAGGCTCTGTGGAACAACTGAAATAAAACCCCTGTGTCCCACATTCTCCCTCCTCCACCTGGAGGTCCACCTCTCCCAGGCCAGAAGAAAGATACTCTCAACTCCTGCTGAAGTTGGGCAGCCAGGAAGGAATCAGTATTTGGTATTAAAATTAAAGCTCAATTTTTCAGTCTTCATAACTCAATATGCCTATATAAGTTTTCCAGTATTTTTTTTTACATAATAGAGACTAGGATGTAACAGAATATCTTTAAAATATATTTTAGATAAGCAGTTCTGCAGTCATGAGTTACAGAAAACTGTAAGCAGAACAAAAGCTCATATTCATGTCTAATCACAAAGTTTTTAAATTGTACATATGAAAAATGACCACATCCTGACTTTAAAATTATTCCCTACAACTCCCTAAAACACAGTGCCAGAACTGGGCATGGGCACTGCACCTGCAGACACAGGAGGGCTGTGCTGACCCACCGAGGAGCTTGATGAATAAACAGTTGGTAAATTAAAGAGATAAACATTTGCTTCAAGGGATTCATGTCTGGAAAGCATCCCACGGCTCTGACTTTGGCTGCTGAGCTGAAATTATGTTTGACATACTACATTTAGAGTCTCATTCTGTATTTTTGCCGGAACATCAATTAATGGGAGGGTGGCTGGTGATGGGCAGGGGCTGTGGCCACCTCGTGGACAGAGGCTGCACCACGCTCCCAGAAACCCTCCTCCCTCAGAGCTGCAAGCATTCACTTCTCTAACTCAAGGTTTGTAACAGCTTCTAATCCTATTTTCGCTCTTAGTTTTAAAAAGGGATTTATGTCAGCACAGCAGCTCCAAACAGACAGGCACACAACCACAGCACAAAGGGGAGAGATCATTTTCACAGATATGTCTGGATACCCACTGTGCAAAGTGCCATTAAAGGGCGATGCCAAAGGGCAACAATCAGCATCGTAACAGCAGAACACAAAGCATTTGCTGGAATTTTATAGCCCCTTTCCATATCCTTCCTTATAATCTCTTTACTTCCATCCAAATCCAACCGAAACATGCTTATCGATGAAAAGCAATTTCTCCACATGCTCAAAAGACCGAGGTCAGTATGATTTTATTTTGTAATCTTTCTTTTCAGAGCTTTTCATCACCTGAAACAATAGCCAAAAGTAAAGCACAAGATCTCCCTGCAAATGCTATGCCCACACAGATTCTTCAGTCTCTGACAGAAAACTACCTTGACTCGGTTATTTACCGAGAAATTCACATTTTCTATCCAAACAGCTAAAACTGCACCTACAGAGACTCAGGGGAAAGTAGGGGACTGTGCAAGGAGTAGAGGGAACGGGGCAGTTGCTAATCTTGCTGGAAAGGGTATTTTCTATGTACCGAGCGGAAACAAGAACGCTGTGACCGCAGCGATCCCGCGCCAAGCCGCCGGCACGGCCGATTTCCTTTGCCCCCAGTTCCCACAGCACGGAGCTCATGAGCAGACACATTTAAAAAGCAGAGGACAGCTGAGTCTTCAAACTCCTCCTGTGACAGGACACACTGTATAAGCCCACGTGTGTTTCAGCAGCAGTGCAGACACCAAGGGGCGGCTCCGTTATCTCCAAACGCGGCACAAGGGAAGTGTGGCCACCAGCAGCCCCAGCACCAGCTTTATCAGCCCCAGCACACACATCCTTCTGGCAAAAAGCTCAACCAGCTGCTAAACCAAAGGTGGTGTAAACACACAGAGATTTTAGTAACAGTATTATGTTATCTAAATATATATTCTTTTATGGTAACATCCTCATCCCGATACAGTTCAGAGTGAGCCACCTGAACACCCAGCCCACTTCTTCTTTTCCCTGCCAGATGTTAACTCATAGCAGTACCAAGAGATGGTGACAACAAAAGAAGCCCCAGTAGCATCAACTCATCACACAAAGCAAACCAACCCACCATCACCCATTTATCCCAAAACACTTCATTTGCTACAACTTTTTGCAAGAATAGTGAAATATTAATTTCTTAGTTGTTAAGATGTAATTTTTTAAAATAAAGAAATAAGCACAGTCAGCTAAAAGAAGTCATCACGAGAATATAATCCAACCTCAAAGTTGCTGGGGAAGTGGTGGTCATCCTTAGTTTATCAGCAGCTTTTTAAAGTATAACCAAGATCTGGACAGATCTGGACAGGACCAAGATGCTCCTGAACAAGCACCACAGTGCAGAAATACCAATGATGAGCAAAATTTGTGAGTTTGTATCACTTCCTTATGCTTCACCCTCTTCTCTCCTAATCTCCCACCTTTAATCCAAGAAGTATCTTTCCAAAGCTCAGAATTAAGACTCCAGTGGAACAACGGTGGTCTTGAACATGGAGTTCTGACTACAGAGTTTTCCAACCAACAACTCCTGCCAGCACAACTGTAATTCATGTGAACTGCATCCATAATGCCACAGAAGTCCACAAAAAGGTCCAAGACAAATTCCCCAGCAGTTAAAAGTGGGCAAAGGCAGTGTGATGCTCTGGAGAAAGGACAGAATGACTGCACCACGACCAGCTTTGCCCTTGATAAACACAAACTGAAAAACTAATGCTTTACTTGAGATGATCCCAGCCAGGTGTCCCAGTAACACATTATTATTTTAACACACTAAACAGGAAATCTGGTCTATTTCTAAGGAAAATAAATTGCTCTGAAATGACCTCATAGCTGCGCATTTGGATAAATCTCACAGAGACAACCTCAGCGATTGCACTGAGGTATCAGGGAAGCTGAGGAAGCCATAAATCCCCACAGACTCCCTTTAGCTCTGCCTGACACGTTGTGTCCTTCAGGGACAGGCAGCCCAGTCCCCAACAGCTGCAGCCAGCCCTGGCCAGCGGGCACGGACCGTGGGACAGCTGCTCTCGGCAGGACTGGGCTCAGGGATGCTCCCAGATCCCACATTCCACCGAGCTGCCCTGGATCCACCCCGGGCCTGAAACCAGGGGGCTCCAAGAGCACAGACTGGCAGGTATTATTCAGCCCAGAGTTTTGCTCAGGGAACGAGCAAAGGGCAGAAAGCTGCACCGCAGCAGCAGCACTTCAAAGCCGCAGGTGGAACCGGCTGTGTCAGCGAGTTCCAGAGCGATTGCTCTCACAGGCAAACCTGTCCCGGGGAGCTGTGCAGAACCTGCCTCTCCATCCACCCCAAACATTAAATTCCTGTTGCAAGAGCAGATGCTTGGCTCACTCCAGGCTCCCCACGCCCAGCACACGTGGGCTGCCAAGCCACCCAGGATTCCCGGGTCACACACCAGGACTGCTTCCACAGGAGCACAAAGGACTTGCATCCCTTCCAGGATGTATATTTTACAGGCTTCAGAGCAAACAAAAGGTGTTAGTATCTTCTAAAGGTCTGCTACAGATCCAGCCACATCAGAGAGAATATACTTTTAAAAGAAACATTCAGACATTTCTGCCTTTGAAACAACAGTAAGGCCAGATGGGGACAGCTTCCCAAATTCCACTGCCTTAAAAAGACCATGAGGTAGGAAACCTTCCAGGGAAGGACATCACTCTGAAAGGTGCCACAACCTCCCTGGTTTGTATGTCAGAGAGCTGCCTCTTCCTCTTCTGTGCTCTGAGCAGAAACAGGCTGGAAACAAACTCCACCAGCACCAAGAACTCGCCTGGTATCAGGACAAGCATTTTAACAGGCTCTTGGGCAGTGTCTGAATTTCTGCGTGTTGAAGTTGTTCTTTCAAGTGCCCAGATTTCAGAAAGCAAACAGAGGTGATTCTTGGGGCACAGGCTGTGTCAGCTCCAAGTGGGAGGCTCTCCTCCAGCCCGCTGCCATTACTCGCTTCTCAGTGATTCAGCAGGTTCTTCATACAGATTGAATGCAGCTCTTACTGGGAATTCTGTCAGGCTCAATAAAGACTTTGTCACCCTTGGGGAGTGTAGCAGAAGAGAGGAAATGTTACTCAGCACAGTTTATGGTTTTCATTGCTTCCCTTCCTGTTGCTTCATCGAAGGCTGGAATCCGCGCCTTGTTTCCTTTAGTCTCTGTTTAAGGCCAATTGTAAAAATAGTACTCCCAAATTCTTTCCTGATACTGTAATACCAGAAATAAAAACACAGAAAAACACGCTGAAGTTCTCTGACCCACGTTTTACACATTGAGATATTCAGATATCTACACATCAAATTCACCAACCACAGGGATGTTGGTTCATGAAGCCCCCCCTACACACCCGAAGCCAAGTGATCCACACCCTCAGCTACCCCAAAACTTGTGGGAAGAGCAGCAAAATACACTTTAACATGAGTAGTAGTCCCTAAACTAAAAGGAAGTTCACGTGATGAACTAGAAAGCAACTCCTCTTTCTTATTTACTCTCCCTGTACAGTGGCATAAATAAACATTTGACTTCAATAAAAATGCAAGTGATGCAAAAGAACGTCAGCTCAGAGCTCCTCTACTTAGAGTAACAGCTCCCTTTAAAGTAGACTCCTGTTTAGCTGCAGGCCATTTAAAAAATTAAACTAAAAAATAAATATGAGCACTGAGACACTATTAGGGAAGAGAAAGGATGGATTAGTCAGTCAGATGAATGAAAATGCTTTCAAAAGATTTTAACAAAGCACCTTGCAGGGAATGAAATACTTTAAGTAGCACTCAGAAGGAACGAAACCACACCATCCCATATAGGGAATTCCACCAGTTCAAAAAGCCTAATTAAAGAACCTTCCATAGAACACATCAGCAAACTCTTGCATGATCTCAAATCACTGCCTGAGACTGCACCCAGTACCATTTGTATAAAATAAACCTGTTCAGCTACTTCAGAGCCATATTCCATTATTCAGAAAAAACCAGCATATATTCCATAAAGAGGCTGAACAGCTTCAAATGACCAAGGAGTTGAATTCTTAGATTTATGGTCTTTCATACATCAAACAAACCTCCTGGTGGCTATGTCCATTAGCCAGCTATGGATCATACCATGACACAGGACTCCTCCCTGAACTCTGCACTTGACATTTACCCACAGAGATCACAGAGACTGGTTTATCCAAATGAGGAAATGTCAGTCTAGTTACTATAACATCTTTATATAGGAGAAAAGAGAGGGGAAAAAAAGGACTTCATTTCACTCTTTTGTGCATCCAGGAAGAAATTCCAGTTGATAGCAGCAGTTAATAACTGTACAGCCACAAACAGGAAACTAAAATCTGGATTTTATTTGTAAGAAGTAACATTTGCACACTTGGATTTATATCTTATTTTCTAATATTTCCTCGTAACATGCACACAGGGCTACAGGCACAGACTTATAACAATCAAAGTATCCTTAATAAAATTTGGAAAAGCTAAATCTTTAAAAACAGAGACTCTTGAACTACTATGAGTTTACTGACTGACTGAAAGTACCTCCATTCGGTGGTATTCTTCTAAAAATAATATTAAAGCCCAAAGTCTTTCTACATGAAAATAAAACAAAAAGTTTCTCTACTCACCAATCGCTCCCCACACCCAGTACAGATAAACACCTTCCACCTCAGAACCCTGGACTATGTTGATATAAGACTTTGGTAGAAAGAAAAACATCTAAAGGAATGAGGGAAGGGAAATTTTGTATTTTTACTGCTGTTCCATCACATGGAGTCAGCATTTCTGGAACCCTGACTTCACCAGAGAGAAAACTTCCTTTGGAAAAGCTGATTTTGCAGAGTGAAATTCCAAGGGCCCTGAACTGGAGAGACAGGAACATCAGATGTCACTGCTTCAAAGCAGGCAGCTTAGGAGGAGTTTTGAATATCTGAAGCACAATTCAGGCCTTATCATGGTTCAGAACAAAAGCAGAGCTATGAAAAAGAGTCTTCAAGTAAAACATGACCCTGAAGTTCCCAGGCACTCATTACTGAATTTTAAAGTATCTTTCAGACTTACATGCTGATAACAGAAAACACCAAAACCAAGCTGAGTCGAAAACCCCAAGTTCCTGGAGTTCAACAGGATGAGGAGCTCACAATATCCACAATTAATCTCTATCAAAGAGCAGGACCTTACACCAAACATTTCTCAGTAACACAAAGACAGTAAAAGCAGGTTCCTTAGCCAAGCTCTTGAAAAATTGACAAAAATCAGCAAGCAAAACAGGCAATTTCAGGCTCCCAGGTCAATCAGCAGTTTGCTAGTCAGGCTGCTGAACACTTGTCAGAAAGACCAACCTCCTACCCAGAGGACAAGCACCCATCAAATAACAATATTTCAGCTTAAACTTTTTGGTGATAACTCCAAAAAAATCATCTTGCCTGATTCACAAAAAAACTCCCTGCTCTTTTCAGAGGAAAGTACCAACATCTGAAATTTCCTTTCAAGAAAAGAAGGAATTGTGATAGGAAAGGTCAGAACACTGAAACATTCACGAAAAAAAAAAAAGGTACATTCTTATTAAATCAGAAATTTGGTTCAGAAACCTGGGGCTGAGCAGAGAGGAGGTGGAAGATGAAATCCAAAGGTCAGTTTTACGCTTATCTGTAATGACAACTTGGGAGTGTGTCTGTGTGGCACTGAGTCATGTTAAACATCCCAGTTGTTACCTACACATCACTTTGCTCTTCCTGTAGTAAATGCTCTAGTTCTTGTTCTCTTTCCTCCCCCTTGGGCTGTTTCATGTTTAACACAAACACTGCTGTCAAGACTTCCACATTTTCACTGTGCTTTGCCCAGGGTACCTCTGCACCAGCTGAACGTCCCACACTACAACAGGTATCTCAAGCAAAGAAGGACTGACAGACACAACAGTAACTCTTTACTGCAGCTTTTTTCCATCATGTTGGTTGTCAGAATTTTATACAAATAGATAGGAATACTGTTATTTTTATAACGGCACATTTAGGATTCTGCGGCGCATAATTTCTTATTTCTTGGTGAATTCAAGCAAGCAAAGATCGTGTCTGTCTGGAAATAAAGTCCTGCTAAATTAATAATACTGAAAGCAAAATTAATGAGATATTTATAAATATTGTAACTTAAGTCACCCACTCAGTATCCAGGTAATGGAGAGGAATACAGCTCTAGCAAGTGCCTGAAAATGTTTTGGTGCATCAGTAAAATATTAAGAAAATGATGAGATTATAATTGGAGAATAAAATATCACACAAACGTAAAGCTCTCCTACAATCTTTTTCAATAAAACCACTGGAGAGAAAAATAAAAATAATAATAATAAAAAATCAAGCTGAGCTATTTTATTCCCATAATAGTGTCACTCTGAACTGCAAAGGAATTCCTGTAGAGGCCAGCAGTAATATGTTCACCAGTAATTCCTCCTGCATCCTGGTATGAGGAAAGCACTCGGAAATAGAGCAATCCAGGGAAGTTACTGTATCCACAGGAGGAACATCCCTTAGAGGACTCCAAGTTATCTCAAGGCAGGTTCCCCCTGCCACTGCCACAAGGATTACAGCACCCTCTGACACCCTGAGGAAGGCTAAGGTGCCTGTGTTCATGTGTATCCAAACACTCCTCTCCCTCACCAAACACAAGAGGGACATCAGGAGCTCCTCACATCTCTGCTGGCAGCACAGAAATTACCCAGACTGACCTCACTGCAACATCTGAACGCGAATCACCGCGGCAAAACTCTAACAATTCATGCTCTGCCACTGCTTTAACATCTTCTTTTGTGTTTCTCAACAATACCTGTGCCACAAACCACAAAGGAGCTTACAGACCCAAACTGAGGAGTTGTATACACAGATACATACTCATCTAGCTTGGTTAACGGGTTTCAAGTCTGAAATCAAACCAAATAAATGGCAGGGAGAGATACCTGTGCACTTCCCTGTTCATTACATTGATCACTGATGCATAATGTCACAAAGGGAATAATTCTAATTGAGAACATTAACAACTTCAACATTCGGAGGAACAGCAAACAAGTGGCCAAAACTTTAGAGGCTACAATTACCTTTGAATACA
The DNA here is from genome assembly GCA_035583135.1 of Lophotriccus pileatus. Classification (NCBI taxonomy): domain Eukaryota; kingdom Metazoa; phylum Chordata; class Aves; order Passeriformes; family Tyrannidae; genus Lophotriccus; species Lophotriccus pileatus. The sequence goes on along the minus strand of JAWWES010000030.1, from coordinate 7,274,189 downwards.
AACCCAAAACAAGCCCATCTCACCTTCCTCATTCCCAGGAAACCATGATCCACACTAATTTGTAACACAACTCAGAGATCCCTCCAACCTCTCACTCTTCCAGCACTAGCCAACCACAGCCTCTACACAGGTATAGCACACCCACTTTTAAGCAAATCAAGGATTTTACCTAAAAAGAAGACCTCTGTTTTAAGAGAGCAAGACCACCATTATTTACTGAAGATGGGAAATAAAAACCTCAACCAGCTAATACTAAACCTAATCTGAGGGTCAAAGTCAGCTTTAGAAGCAGCAATGCAATGCCTTAAATTAAAATGCAGACTTTTGACTCATCAGTTCACATTAACGGGGAAGATCCACACAGGGTGATGAAAGGCAAAGTCTGGACCCAGCAGGAGAATTCTGCAATAAATATTACACCACCAGGATCCCCAGACAGTCATGGCTGTGAGCACACACACACTCTAGATCCCAGCCCCTCCCCAGGAGGAGCAGAAGGATCCAGTACTGCAGTTCAGATGTTCTGCAGAGTAACACTGAAGCCCAAGAGCTGTCTGCTGTGTGTTTGGTGGAAGAGCTGTGCACTTGGAGTGGCTCAGCCCCTCGCTCAGACAGCTGGCCCGCTGCAGCACTCGCCAGGTGCACTCTGTCCCCGTGGCAGAGCAGTGGAAAGCCTGTTATCTAAAGATTCTGGCTTTATTACATAAGCATTCCCGCCTGCAGGAGTTACATAATTACATCTCACATAAAAAAAATGGTTTTACAAAACACGCTCAACTATAGCACGGGAAAAATCAAAGCAATGCCACACTAAACACTGAAGTTTGTGACTCCAAATTCTACCCAGATTTGCCAGATTTGAGACCTAAACTAAGCACAAGGGAGATTCTTGGCTTTTCTTATAAACGTGGTTGTGCTCAGCCCTGTTACTGTTACTACCAGAGCTGTTAACTACAGGTCTGCTACTCCCCATAACCCCTTCTCTTAGCTGATGTGTACAGCGGGGAAACAAAACCCTACAAAGTTTCCTCTCCTGAGCTGTGCTCTCCAGCCAAAAGAGCACCCCAGTGGCTCGGGAGTCAGGCTGGCACAGACACCAAGATACCCCTTAACCCCTGTGGAAGGCTGGAGGTCAGTTCAGAAGAACCAGAACAAGAAGAGCCCATCAAGCATCTTGTAAGTCCCCTGTAACGGGGACTTCCATCTCTGGAGGAGCTTGGCTGAAGGAAGCCTCACCACCCAACACAAATGGAAGCAACAGATGCATTTGACAGGAGATCAGCAGTCTAACACAGCACTGCCAATTTCCTTCCTACTTCAAATGGGAAGCAGGAACAGAAACTCCTTCTGCAGCAATTGGAAAGAACAATTTTAGTTGGCCAAAACAATACTGCCAACTGTAGGCTGGACATGTTACAAAGAACCCTGAAAATGTAGCATCAAGTCAATCAGATTTAAGTAGAATACCATCCATGGATAACCCACAATCTTTAGTGGCCACTGGCAAGCACAACCCTCTGTGACAGAGCATAATAAAGCTCCCAAAATTGATGTGCAACAGAAGCAACCCCATCATCTTTCAACATTAAATCCACAATACAGTTTACAAAGGCAGACCTCACTCCCCAGCTCCTTCACATGCAAATTGTCAAGGTGAAATTCCTTACAATAGCTCTGGAACTCTCTCTTTCTAGGAACTCATATTTGGCCAAAAGGCCAAAGTGTATGTGCCTGCAACACAACACTCCAAGAACTCCCTCCCTCCAGACCAAAGGGCCAACATTCGAGGCTCATTATTAATCATCCTTTGAAGGACAGACTGCTTAAATGTCAATGCTTTAATCAGGCACAAAAAGATTACAAAGAGAGAATCCCTTAAGGCAGTTATTTTTGTTCTATTTGTCAGGAATTTGCTACACTCTTGACATACTAGATGCTACCCAATAATTAGCAGAGCTAAGGAACCTCGAGAAACCAGACGTGGAATGCTAACTAATTTGTGCATGCTTCCCTGAACTCAGGGTATTTCCAAAATACTGTACTGAAATCATCAAAAGAGGAAGAAGGGTGTATCACAGTTTCATCAAACAAAGGAAAACCCTCTGTATTTTAAGCCTGAGGCCATTGAAACAAGAAGACCTCCTAGTTTTAGAAACAGCTTGGCAACACCAGCAAGAGCAGAACTCTTTTATAGAAAGGTCAGGCCTCCGACAATGAAGGGCATCAGAGCTCTGGACAGCCTTTATCAAGCTGTTCTCAGCACACTCCTCAATGAAAACTCAGTTTTGCATGTGCTTGGCCGAGCGGGGAGAAACCCTGAGATGTGGAGGTGTATCCAGAACGTCCTCAGAAGCCTCTTCGCGGCTGACAGGGCCACCACGAGCCACCTGTCAGTGCTTTTGAAAATCATTAATTTTTGTTATGACCTCTTCCGTAATTCACTACAGCGTTTTGCAGCTTTAATTCTGTTTCTGTGAGGAATTTAACACCTACACATCTTGACTGCTTGCCCTCCACCCGTTGCAGTTTTAGAGAACAAAAGCAGAAAAGAAATGTTTGGTTTTTTTTCCATTTGGCAACTTTTCTGAATGCCAAGTGTACTTGCAGTTCTCTCCCACCTCCTTCCACACCCTTTTCTGGCCCTTCTTCACTATTCTAATATCCCCAAGGAGTTCCTACTGCAAAATCATTAACAAGGCACCCAGCTCACCTTTTAGCTCAGATTAAGCACCTGGTTACTACCTGACCAGTCCATGAAATGAAATGTTCCAATTCAGATACTACAATAAGAAATAGCTTTGTAGAAAAATATTACATTAAATATTCAAATTTGAATTCACTAGTGAAAACTTAGTTAAATTATTACTCCACAGATGAAATTAAGTGCATGACCCCACTGCATGGGGAAAAGAATGTACTAAAGGAAGTAAGTTCCAATAAAGAACTCCAGGCCAGGATTTCACCATAATTTCTGGTTTTACTCTCAGGGCTGTCACAGCTGTCATTAAAATGAAAAAACCACAGTTTTTCAGGAACAGTAGAAGCAAGGACAGGAAAAGCAATCTTGGAGCAACAGCACTTCACACGCCCCTTGGAAGACCACTGGGAACGGCTGCCCTGATATGCTCTAACTCCACTTGCTCCTCCAGCAAGGTCTGCATGCAGCAGGAGTTTTATCACCTTCTGAAAAGAACCAACTAAGCTTGGCCTTGGGAAGTTACAGGCAGGAGATGAGCTGGTGACCAGCTGCCCCCAGCAGGCTGGGTACAGACGGGAGGCACTGCAGGCACCTCCTGCTCGCTGGACACAGCTGAACAGTCTGGTGTGCAGCACTGAGTGTTCTGTGACAGCACAGCTCAGAAACTGGAGTCATTTTTCAACCTCCTACAAGCTAAATTTACCTATCATCATAGTTGGGAGAACTAAGCCTCAAAACATCTGAGCAATACCAACGCATGACCTAGTCTGCACAATCACATCTGTTGAGCCCTAAATCCCGCATTTAGTGTGAATATAATCATGAAACGAGCGCTGTGAGCTCTGGTTTTTAGTGACAGTTACTTTGGCCACCAGCTTGAAAAATATCTGTAAATACTATCTGTGTAAGCTTCGAGTATGCTCTGAACCACACAGTGGAAACAGCAGTTTGTTTTACAGTCACCTCTCAGACACAACAGCCTTGTTGATAACTGCATGGTCAAGCCAGAAACCCCCAGAACCACTGAGTGAATCTTCTGGAGAGCTTCTTGGAACAAAATATAAACAAAAAGAATAGGAAGGATGTGCCAGCCCTCCTAGGACATCCAGACAGACCCCTGAAAGCCTGAGGTACAGACACAGGGGCTGCCTGCCAAGCACCCCAAGGCAGATGCACAACAGCATCAGGCACCGAACTTCTGAGCAAGAGGAACAGGAGGGAAGGCTGAGAGACTTGGAGAAGACTTTGTGCTCCAAGGATAATTTCACAGGAAGATTTGGAACACTCAGAACTTAATGTATTCTGGAGATGTTCGGTTAAATATTCTCACAGTAGATTCTCAGATTCCTTTAACCAACAACCAGCACTGAAGCAAGAGGAACAACGCTAATGAAATCTGAGCTGGAGTGTCCCTCTGTATTGGGACTGTAACAGCAGGAGAAGCTTAAAAGGGAAAACAAAAAAGCAATAAAAGGACATCAAACCACACCTGGTGACTGGGGTTTCAGACAAAGCTGTTCCTACACATACCAAACTCTGGACACATTAAAGCATGACACGAAATTCTTCTCCCAGGTAACAAGTGACAGGACGACAGAAAATGACCTCAAGCTGCTCCAGGGGAGGTTTAGGTTGGACATTAGGAAAACTTTTTTCATAGAAAGAGTTGTCAAGCATTGGAACTGACTGCTCAGGGCAGTGGAGGAGTCACCATTCCTTGCAGTGTTCCAAAAAGGTGCGGATGTGGCACCTGAGGACATGGTTTAATGATGAACATGGTGGTGGGGCTGGGTTGACAGACTTGATGATCTTGGAGGTCTTTTCCTACCTAATGAATCTGTGACTGTATGAAATTCTCAAGAGCATTTCTTTTAGGCTGAGGGAAGACATTGCTCCCTGCCATCACTGACCATGGAAAGTTCCTCTCCCAGATCCAGGAGCAGAATTCCTGCAAGCACCCTCTGATCTAGTGAGCTCTGCAGCACCACCACCTTCTTTCCTCCCACACAAGATTCATACATGTAAGAGTGCCTTAGAATATAATTCCCTTTAAAACCCTTACTATTAGCATATCTTTGAGAAAATATACCTAAAAATCACATACAGAAGGCGGGCAGTAGACACCCACAGGCACGAACCAGTCCTAGAAAGCAAGCAAACTGACACACAGGTTATTACAAAGCCAAAACGTTCTGTTCCCGCTTTTGCTGTGGCCCTACTTCCTTCAGTGGACCCCAACCAGCAGAGGCACGTTACATTAGGCAATAGCCTCTGACATTTTTGTGTAACTACACACAGGAGAGATACTGCACATCCATTACACTTAATTAGGATGTTCAGGTACAATTGCACAAAGATTTAGACAAGAAATGCCAGAAGCCACCAGAGCAGGCAGCAAACAGCTGTGCTCATCGGTTCCATCTCTTCTTGGGGTGGTCCCATGCAGGGCCAGGAGTTGGACTCAATGATCCTCGTGGGTCCCTTCCAACTCAGGATATTTTCTGATTCTAATACGACTCCTCACGCTCCTCGAGGCTCAGACTCGTAGCTCTGTCTCAGCTAGACCCAACTGCACTCTTTTCTTCAGGTAAGCTGGACTAGAACTGGGAGACAGGTGTGCCACACGTTTCAAAAGGCTGAGCCAGTGTCTGAAGATACCCACTCACTCCTGTCCCGTAACAGAACCACATTCCTGCTCACCGCTCCATTGTAATGAATCAGAATTGGAAATCACGTCCAGGAGACAAACAAGGATGGTGGAACAGCTTTTCACCTTCCCCTGTGTAAGTCAGTGACTCACCACACACAAACCCTGAACTTTCTGCAAACAATGCCATACACAGGAGCCATTGTCCCATGGTCATTAGTGCACTGTAATTTCATCTTCTCTTTAATACCTCCCTGTGGTTTGGAGGAGCAGGTCTGCTGGAAACAAAAAGGTCTGTCACAAAAACCCAGGCCTGTCCACACCACAGAAAGCAGCAGCTTTCACCCCAAAAATTCAGGCTATTTTCTCTACTTTTTTTAATATTACATTTTTTGAACAAGGAAACTTTGTTAGACAGACCCCAAATTCAAGAAAAATCTATTTGCCAGTGTCACTTCAAAAAAAAAGGCAGGAAATGTACTCGAAGCTAAAACAGCGCCCTGAAACCTGATTTATTTCCTTGGCACCACGAATCTGTATTTGACTGAAGTCAATAGGCTCTAACTGTTAAGAAAGCTGGAAAAAATATTTATTTCTGAGAACCACCAGCAAAGTTTCCTTGCAGGTATTCCAGCTGGACAACAGCTGCAGAACAGGCAAACCAGAGCCCTCCTCTGCGAACACGGTACCTTGTCCAAGGCTCAACATAATGTTATTTGTGTCTCTGAGACATAAATAATCCAAAGACTAATATGAGCAACACCTTCAAGCTTGCTGCCGAAAGCACAACAAAAACAAACACAAAAAAAATGTTCAAAACCAAACAAAACCCGTTCCTGAGACAGACACTGAAGCCCTTAGAGCTGAACACTTACACATATTAACATTTGTTAAAAACTGGCAAACGCTCCAATATTGTATTTTGGTTCATTTGAAACAACAGATGGATTTTATTTTTTTATCCAACTAATTTAGGGCCGATTTCAGCTTCAGAAAGTGTGTTGTTCTTAAGGTTCCAAGTAGTGATAAGCTGGGTTATTTGTATACTGACACATGCCAGGTTGTTGAGTACTTCTGGCCAAGAATTCGACTGCGTGTCACGAGCGTGGAGCTGTGGCCACATGGCAGTGACAACTGAAAACAACCAAACAGCCCCGGCTTTAAGCAAGACTTGGAGAATTCAGAGTCAATCCTGCGATCAGCCACGGATTAATTACGCAAATGGGGGTTAATTTCAATTACCCAGAAGAGAGATCTGACCCTGCCCAGCCTCAAGGAGGGGGACAATCACTGTTACCTGCAGTGCTTTCCCAGGGATGCTCAGGAAAGCCGACTGTTGCCAACATGCACCAATTATGCTTATTTAAACTCTGGCCATAAGAGACCTGCCTGTCAAAGAACATCACCTTCGATCACCTCCAAAAACAAGGTAAAAACACAAAGTTTGTGATTGGGGATTATCAAGCAGCATTTGCTGAGGTAATACAAGAGTTTGCACGCTTGGCTCTTTTTATTACAGGAAAACCACAGGTGTAATTGAGATGAAGACTCATGATATTACACTGCATTAAGAAATAGAATAATAAGAGACAACTACCCACCCAAAGCACAAGATAAAATAGAGGAAAATCCAGAGCACTGGAAACTCCAAAACTCATCAAGCTGGCAGCTTAAGAGGCACAATTTTCCCAAAGCTCCGAGGCTGGTTGGACAATCCTCCAGGATTGTCAACACTGTATTTATCATGAGCTTAAATACATTAATTTAATGAGCAGCTGGGAAAAAAAAGTGGTTTTATTTTACCTTCAACTAAAAGCTATGTGGCAGGGAAGCACAGGAGGAAGAGAGAAGGTTTGTTACTGTTTCATTTAAAGTAATAAGAATTTCAGGACCTGCTTCATTAACAAAAAAACTGTATTTTGCTTGTGAATAAGACTCAAGAGCTGTCAGCCACCAATATGATATCCAATGTGCCACTCCTCAGGTACCCCTGTTCTGAACTTTGATTTACCACTTGGCTATAAAAAAGCTTTACAACACGTGTTATTTAAAGAGACTGAGATTTAAGAAAATCTCACCATTCTAAGTCTTTTCCAGTCTTAACAAGATGCTCATGGGATATGGTGTCAATGGAGGAGTACATGCACTCCAAAGCTGCAGTTTACTCAACATTTTTGCCAGTGAAACAACTGATTTTCGTGCATTTCATTTTTCAGTCTTACTGAACAAAAATAAAACTGTCACCTTCACAGAACTGCTTATAAATCATTCATAATTATGTTATAAGGTTCCGTGTTTTCCTAACTGTAAATAATAATTGCTGTCCTATGAGCACAGAAGGGCACTCAAGGACCCAGGAAGGAATTTATTAGCAGTAAATTGCAGGCATGTCAGTACTGTTTGTATCACTTTGGTTATCACCAGTGATAACCAGTCCTTCCATTCTGAAGGTCTCTTCCAGTTTCCAAGCAGGAACACGCCAGGACCAACCCCAGCCTCTGCCAGGTAAAGATCAGAGTTAGGTAGCACTGCCCAGTGCATCTTTGAGGGAGATCTGGGGAGGTTTTCTGGCAAAGGCCCCACAGCAGAGGCACAGAACAACCTCAAGGATTTTATTTTACACCAGGTGGCTGCTGCTCTTCTTCACTTGGAGCTCCGGAACCGTCACTGGCACGACAAAGTCTTACAAAGCATCACCTGGAAAGATCCCTGACCCAAAAATGGGAATGAAATGGCAAGACAGAGTTAGGTAGTGGACAATTACGGCAGGAATCAGGTTTCCATCACTGCTCTGTGCCTGTTTTGGAGGCCCACATATTAGGAGGAAGGTATTTTTATTAAACACAAACCAGCATCTGCAACTTCATTTAACACAAATTTCTTTTTGGCATCTCCATTTCTGTAGTGATTCTACAATTCCAGTTCTGTTCAGTGACTATCCAAAGCCAACACCCTTGTTACATCAACACTCCTTAATGCTCACTGCAAACTGTAGAAACAATGGATTTTAGCAATGGCTAATCCCATTTCACCTACTGAGTTTTCACAAAATTATTAAAAGGATGAAAAAACCCACTTCAAAATGCCAGTTATTTCTGGAAACAAGAAGCAGATGTTCTCCTCTGTTTGGCTCAGCTGTGCTACAGTACAAGTCTGCCTTTGTTATGCTGTCAGCAATAATTTATTTTATTTATTACAGCCATTTTATAATGCCCATCAATGTACTATTTGTGCATGATTTACATCCATGCAGACCCATTTCTCTATAGCTAAGCCATCAAAAAGCATCACATACACACTCCAAACAGCAGACCCTGTTATGACACAATTCTGCAAATTAGGTTTTTCCTCTTTCCACTGTATTAATAAAAAGGGAACAGGAAGAGAAGGAGGGTAGTTAGTATTGCCAAATAAAGTCGAATTATCATTAATCAAGAATTACTGCAACAAGACAAAAAGTTAGGAAAATACAAGAGCTCAGAGCATAAAAATAAACTCCAACTCTTTGAAGTCAAATAAAGGCAAAGCTTTCTGAACCACGGAGAGTAAACACTGTCTAGAACAAAGTCATGAAGAACTAAAAGAGACTAAACTGGGGAAAGGATCCATTAAAACTGGAAGCGAGCATGCTCAGGGGAGGGGAGGAGAAGGGAAAGAAAAAGGAGCACAATCATTTGCTGTTTGGCCCTATCAGCCACCAGCCCTTATCTGTGGCAGGCGTTAAACCACTCCCCAAAAGACCAACATCAGAGCCTTTGCACGGATCTGATAAGGAATTCCGGGCCTCGAAAAAATTAAACCTTTAATGGGAATGCACACATGGTGGCATGAGCATTCATCCTTCCTTCCTACCGCTTTGAACAAAGGATCTTCTATTTTCTATTCTGTTTCTATTTTCTTCTATTTCTTCTAATATTCCCAAGTTACTAATTTAATTTCCCCGCCTGTGACACAAAAAAGAGCTAAAACACTGCACAGTAAAGGCCATATTCCCAACCTGTGAGAACAGTTCTGCATGTATGAACACTCACAGATTCACCACCACGCAACATCTGCATAACCCTGCAAGACAAATGCAGGTATTAAAATATTCAACGAGTGTATGAAATCCTACAGTTTAAATATAGCTATAACTTTCTTTAAAGCGATTAAGTATCCAATTACTGCCAAGATTTCCCCTCTCTGACAAGACAGAAGGCATGATTTGTTAGGATAATCTGTTATCCAAACTAACATCTGAGAGAAGCCTCACAAATTCCGCACTTTCAGGCCGTACCTGAAAGACAGATTTATACCCAGAGTCAGCACAGGGTCACATCATGGAACCAACAAGGCAGACGTTTGGGTGGGACTCACTCAAATCCTACAGCAGCATCTGCCACATCCATGGACATCAGTCCCCAGGAAACACTTGGGAAGCATTTCCAGCAGAAAAGTTGCTTGTACCACGTATCTACAATATGGCCCTACAACAACGCACCGGGGCAGAGGAAAGGCATCAAAACCTGGGGAGTTCTAAAGAAAGTTTCTGAATGGAGTAACACAACAATTAAATAAAAATGTACGCATCATTAAATGTTTGCTTCAATCTCTACAGGTTCATCAAAATAATCCCACCCCCCCAAAAAAAAATTAAAGATTATAACACAAGAAGCATCTGAGCAGCCAAAAAAAAAAAAAAAAATCAAGTGTGTACATGCCTAATATGCATAACTTATACACTTTAACAATTAGCAAACATTGGAATGTTACCACAACACTGAAAACTTGCCCTAACAGAGATTTTTTTTCCAAACAAAAATATTCGTAGCATCGACAGATAAAACCTTTGCTTGAGCAAGCCACTGAGATAATTTTCAAAATAAGTAAATTACAAAAGTATTTGAATGCATCCCTGCTTAGTTTCGTAGTTCTTAGAAATTAAAACATTTTGCCAAGAAAAAGACCTAAAATCAAAATCATATGGATAATTGTACTACTAGTAAGCAAAATTTGGCCTGTGGAGTGTTTATCTGTATTTTTCCAGACTGCACAGATGACAGGAATGAAGCACCAGACCATGCTACTAATCAGCACAGCCCCAACCCTGTAATTTGCAATAAATACAATACCAGGTGAACTGCTCACATAAACTGCAGGATCAGAAGTAGAGGTGAGGGCAGAAGGGGACTGCAAGTGATTGAAAGTCATGTGGACAAGCAGCTTTGGCTTATCACGAAATGCCGCTCATGGCTCGGGGAATTTGGGGTTCCTGCACAAAAACGCAGTCAAAGGGCACAGGCAGCTGATCCCGTGTGGGAGGAGCTGGTGATACCTCCCCACGGGAGTGGGAGGGCAGAAATGAAGCCACTGTGTACAAGTGGATACTTCAGGACAGGAGTCACCAGATTGTACATCCTGTGCGGGGACGCCCCAAATTTGGGTCTGCCCCGACGGCCGCGCTAAAAGGTTTCAGCTGCCCTGCCCCAAGTCTCGCACCCTCCACAGGGAAGGGAGGACAAGCCAGGATGCTGAGCATGATTTCAAATAAATAAGTGAGTGAATAACACTCAGATGTTTGAGGAATCTGCCAGTGTGACTGTGGCAGGGGGTTGGATTTTTTGCTTTGCACCCGAGCAGGTAACACAGATCCAGAGCGGGGACCTTCAGGTACCCCCTGCTATCGAAACAGGGAAGGGCCTTCCCCCTAAATGTATACCAACAAAAGTACCCCGAGAAAACAAAAGTGATTTGACTGTTATTATCCACTCAGCAACAGGCAGCAAGAACAGAGGACCCAATCCTGCCAAGTTTTAAGTACATGTTTAACTTTAATCACGAGTAGTCTCGCTGCGCGGTGTCTCTCAAAGCCTGCCAAAAATGGGCCAGGTTAACAAGGGAATTAAGACTATTTTTTTTTTTTAATCATTTTGGAAGTGCTATTAGTTAGACCAGCAAAGATTGGATTTTTTTTTTCCACCATTAAGATACCTTGGCAAATTCAAACCTGCACACAACCCTGATGTCAGTCTCAATGGGAACCTACACAGATCCACACAAAACCCCAAGCAGCTGGACGTGGTGGTATCTGTCAATTTAACATTACAAGGTTAAGCAAAATCATTATTTTAAAGCAGTTTTTAGCCATTTTTCACCAAAATAAGCAGACGACCCTAAAGAACTGCACGACAGCTGCTGGGTGGAAAATTGGGGATGCCTAAAAATAAAAGAACAAACAACCCTACACAGCCACAGATGTTGGTACAGTGAGTGGGGAGAGGTTTTGGGCCAGGCCAGATTACCTGTTGCCCAAAGTCCAAGCCATGACGAGCCAGCAGGGAATGCCAGCTCATGAATGACACTTCTGTGATGAACCCGGTTGCCCAACATTGCAAACCACACTGGCAAAGGAATTCTGCTAACTGGAGACGCCAGCTGAAGAGAAAGAAAGAAAGGTCTGAAGCAAGAGGGGAGTTCTAAAAATAAGGGGGAGAAGAAGGAACAGAGAGTCTGCCTCATCATTAATTTAGAGACACAGGGAGGAATGTGTGGGATATCCCAAGGCGAGTAAACACTGGGACTAAACATCTGTATTTCACTCACGAGGCTGACTTGAAGGGTAACAGGGGACTCTGTCCTGGTAGGACGTACTCCAGAGCAGCTCTCCCTGAGTCGCCCTTTCATATTTAACTTATAAGGAAGGCCAGGCAGGACATTCTGCTCTCCACGAAGTATCAAGGGAGAACAGATGTTTCCCAGTCTCCAAGGGACAAACTCAAGAGCGTATCACTTCATACCACTAATTCTTGAGCACTTAAAAAAAAATCACAGCAAGGGAAACAAATAAAGGAAGGCAAAGGGTAAGCAAGCAAACAAACTCCAATCAGCCCTTCAGTAAATGCAAATGCTATCAAATGTATTTCATTATTAAGTTAATGCTCCATGGCATTACCATTCCCAAAAATACATGGCTGATTACAGACTAGCTTGTGGGGAAGGGACAGGGAAGGCAGTTAATTGGAAAGTGCATTTTATTGTAGCTTACCAGCCTCGCACATTTCTACACTCCCACTCACTGCAGAAACATCTTTATGAAGTCTGCGCAACATAATTAGTTTGGTTTTGTTTAAATCTGCATCACCTTGCAGGTAAGCAAAGCCTTTCAGCTCCCTAAAACTTTTTCCCAGAAGTTTTGCATCACTGAAATATGCATCATTTCGCTTTCCGGCGATCTACTTCTCGTTCTTCTTCTTCTTCTCCTCCTCCCCGCAGCTGGCCTGGACCAGCGCAGGGAGCGCCCCGTGCCCGCACCCAGGGCGTTCCGAACGCCGCCGGTCCCGAGAGCTCCGCCCGGGAGAGCGCTGAAGAGAGAGCCGCGCACGGGGAAAGCGACAAAACAAACCGAGAGAGCCGCGCCGAGCAGGGAGCGGGGCCGCCTCACCTCGGCAGTGCGCTCCGCGGGCTTCTTGCGCAGCGCCTGTTTGATCCTGGGCTCCACCGGCGCGCTCATCCTCCCGCGCCGCGGGGCTCCCCCGGCGCGGGCAGCGGGGCGGCTCGGCGAGGCCGGGCAGGGCCGGGCGCGGTGCCCGCCGCCGGGCTGGCGCTCGCAGCTCGGGGCTCGGCCGGGGCTCAGCGGCGCCGGCGGCGCTCGGGGCGGGCGGTGGCGGCGGTGGTGGCTCCCGGCGCGGTCCCGGGGCCGGCCGCGCTCCCCATCGCGCCCTGCGCCAACTTACCGGCCCGAGCGGGACTCCCCGCG
>JAWWES010000030.1:7234277-7256920 GCA_035583135.1 Lophotriccus pileatus | reverse complement strand
ACTCGAAATAAAGCGTTTTCTGCATTCATCTGCACTCGAAATAAAACGTTTTCTGCATTAGTTGCGTGTGTTCCACTCGGTTGGGATGCGCTGCCCCAGTCCGTGTCCGCAGGCAGGGCTCCCCTCGCTGCCATGGCACCGCTGCCCCCCTGCTCTGCCTGCCCTCCCGCCGTTTCCCACCCCGCTGTTCTCAGGACAGTGGCCTCCGTGATTTTTGAGCTGCTCTGAGCCTTTGGCTCACAGAGTGACCCCGTGCCCACACTGCCCGCCCAGGCCTCGGCACGGCGGTGGAAGGGCTGGACCGCCCGTGAATTAGGAGCTCTTTATATTAAATATGAAGAAGCTGTTTATATGAAGTACGAAGAAGCTGCTGGCACAGCTCGGGAGCCCTGTGGGGTTTCCGAAGCTCTCCCAAGCCCCGTTCCCAGCACCGACGGCCCCTCGGGCACACCGGGAAGCCGCCGTGTATCAAACACGCCTCGGAGGATTTCCTTCCTACCCCAAGTCCAATTCTGTAAATTTAGGAGATCAAAGCTATGCAGCACACAACTTGTGTTTGGCTTTTTTTTTTTTTTTCCTCTTTCCTTCCTAATAAACAAGCGTGTTTTTGTTTCTCCCCTTTCTCCAGCCATCCCTTCCCATTCTCTTTACCACTTGCCCTTTATGGCACAATCATCTTTTTTTGTGCTCAAGGACTTTATTGTCCATTCCAAGTTGTTTTATAATATTTCTAGTGTTTTCTTCAAAGAAAAAGCTGAGGAAGTATGGCATTTCCTCCGCTGTAGCCTGTGCTGGGGCTGTGCCTGGTACCATTGCAGGCACAACAACAGCGGGATGACAGCCTGGATCTTAAAAGCAACTACTCTTACCATCACACAGTCATTACCCTGCAACCACGACAGAGAGAACATAAGATGCTCTCAAAAATGAGTTGGTTTCAGTCCCATAAAGTCCAGCTCAAAGCTCATTTTCTTTTTCTTTTCCTTCATTTTGAACTTCCGTAGTAAAAGTAGCATTTCCAAATATCATGTCTATTATCGTTCCAAAGGTCAGAAGTTTGTCCTAGTTATTTGGCAGAACACGTTATCCTTTTTCAATTTTAGTACATAAAATATTATTTCCCTCACTGTGGGAATCTTCAGAGGTTCTCTGCCAGGAAACCAAATGGAAAAGATGGAGATAAAAAGTTATCCTGAATAACTGAGGCAAAGCAAGAGGAAAAGAACTGAAGGATGAATCCTTCTTTATTATGATCCTTTTTTTTTCTTTCTTTTTTTTCTTTTAACCTGTTTATTGTACACCAGCCTACAGGCACGGATCATTACAGGAGCCAGAGGTATTCCATAGGAATCAAACTGCCCTTCCAACTTAATTGCTTGGCACAACTGACCCACGAAACGAGACTTTCCTCACTCCAAAAATACCCGAGTTTGGGTAGGTAATGGCTCTAATAGCTGCAATTATTGCAGGGGTTATTTTAGCTGTCGGGTTTATTTTCCCAAATATCTGGAGAACAATGGAAACGAGTGTCATGATCCCGAGCGCTTACTGGTGTTCCAGCCAACGTCTCCCAGCGGTGAAGCCGAGGTAGTTAAACACAATTAAACACAAGTGAGTAATTTTGGGGCTGGGATTGAAGGATGTGGCCAAGCAGGATGCTGATTGTCCATGCAGAGGGGGAAAACTGCTTCCCTTCTGTCTGGGTTGCATCGCTCTGCCCGAATAAAGCATCGTTACTTATCACACAGCTTTTTTTATTGAAAACTACCAGTATCTGTAGGATTACGTGTGAGAATCAAAGGTGATTTGATATTATTATGGATGAGTTTCAGTTGTTCTGGTTCACTGTTCTGGACACTCCCGGAGATGCCTTTTAATCTCACGCCTTGTACCACCGTGCGCCCATCCCAGATTCCTCAGGGTAAAACTCAACTTCCTCGCCTCTCCCACCGGGAAAGATTCATAATCAGCAGGCACTGAAGTATTTTTAACTTGTATTTTTATGATTCTATGCATTTCTTGTCCTGTGAGTTTTATTACAGCCTGGCAATTCCCTTCCTCTTGTTCTCCAATCCGGCTGTTAGGCTGTTGGTTTCTTAGCTTTGGAAAAAAAATTCCCTTTGGAGATTCATGCATTTCGTTGGCAACAACTACCAGCTAAGTACGTGGTTAACGCACCACAAGGAAGATACACAAATTAATTCTCTGCCTGAGTAGAGGAAAACAAAATATTCTGGGATTCCCAAGGGGAAGAACCTCTTCAGACAGTTTTACCATATATGCTTACTCTGATGATGGACTTCCTGAGTAGAACATGTTTGTGATGGGTCAGTAAAAGGCTGTGAAATCGAGGAGGCAAAGGCATCACTGGGAATTTTGTGGAAGTTCACCTTTTGCAGGAAAGTTACGTTTTTGCAAACACCACAACACAGCTCAGGCAGCCAAATAAGAATATTGATCTCACAGCCTTTTGCAGCTTAAAATTTCCATTTCTGAAATTAAATACGAAATACCAAATTGGTTTTGCGAAATCAGACCCAAAAATGGAGCGGTCATTTTGTATTGAACCCCTAGTTCTGCCCCTTCTGAGGCGAAATCCCCCTCTGGGCGTATTCCCCGAGCTTCAGGGCAAAGGATAACGGTAAAAGGTGGAAAAGAAGCATCAGACTGCGAGATGTCTGTCTTGCTGCTGTATCATAATAACATTTCAAAAAGCTAAAACCACATCTTTGTTCTCTCTGACTAAAGAGAAGCTCAGCTTTCCTTCCACGTGCAGGTTATTCCTGAAAGGTAAAAGCTCCTTGTGACAGTCAAACAGATTATTTTCCAGCCTTTATCAACCAGACTGAAACAAACGGGGAGCCTGACACCTTTTAAATGGGGATGCAGCACTTTGTTACATAAGTAGAGGTACTTATGTTTTACTTCCAGGGGAGGCTTTCCTTGCTTTTCGTGTTCCCTGTCACACGGCTGATGGTCTCTAATGTGCTGAGTGCTGGTGTGAATGGACTAGGAATACAGTCAGCCTTAAGACTGAAAGGTTTTAGGATTATATTAACACAGTAAGAGAAGGAATGACAAGCCCCAGCTGCTCCCTGGAGCAGCCTGAGCCATAGCTCAGCCGGAGAGAGTAACCATTTCCCATGTCTTAGCTCCCACCTGAAGGGCTCATCTCTGAACTGAGGACAGTCTATGGGATGTCCACGGGAAAGGCTTCATGGAGGGCAGGTGCAAATTCTGAAATAGCAAATATGTTGTGTGTGAGGATGCACAGTGTGCTGGGAACATCACACCCTGACCATCGAGTCAGGTAATCCTCGGCCAGGCCCACGGCGGATCCCTTCTGGAATCCCAGTTCCCAAGTCAGGAGCAATCTGCGAAAGGAAGCAGTGAATTGGGTTATTTGCTATTCATTTACTAAGGTTTCCACAAACACAAAGACTGGCATTGACATGGACTCTCTGAGAGCTGCCAGTGAGGACAGTGCAAGCTGTTTGTGTTGGAAGAGCAGTGGCTGTCCCGTGACACTGACATGTGTGTTCCCGTCTTCCTCATTGCTCTTCCTGGCCCAGATGGGAAAAGGCAGGTATGAAGAAGGACATTCCTCTCCCTTGCCACTGCTGAGTGACTTGAGAGGGTCTGTCCAGGGCCTGCCACCACCCTGCTGCAGTTACCCAGCCCTGAGGAATGCGAGTGGGGTGAGGAGAGAAAGGACTTGCTGCCAAGCCACTGGAGCATCCACCGCACCCCAGGCACGGCGTAGTGTACAACAGCATCAACAGTGCCTGGGGAAACAGGGTAAGAGCTGACAAAAACATTCAGAATTGTTCTAAAATAACATCTAAAAACCAGCTGGTTTGCTCCAAACAGATACACGCTCTACAAAGGAGCAGCTCTGTCTGAAACAGGCTCTTTTATCAAGTTTTTTGTCTGTCTGCTGCCGCTTTATTTTTACTACACACAACCTACAGATATTTGATTCCAGCCCCAGCACTTTGTTGGCAAAACCCAAAAGAGCATATGGGCCTGTCTAGATATTGGAGGTATCCAGCAACAGTATACAGATGTCCGTGCTCTAGCCTGAAAAAAATGAGAGGTGGGGGTGGAGGGGGAGAACCTGCCCTGACAGGAGGCAATCTGGAGTCTGGTGACTGCCCCATTTGCATCTTCTTTGTTCCTATAATCAGGTTACAGCTTCAGCTGAAAGATTTTCTTCATTTGCCGTAGGAAACCTCATGCCAAAAACCATTAGAAAGGGGAGGGTGGGGAAAAGAATGGGCTGGGCACAGATAAAGATGAAGACTTAAAAAGGAAATAACAAAAAGAAAGAACCCTCTTGCCGTGAAAAACTCCCCACCAGTAATCTGGCATCACTTACCAACTTAACATATCTAATTCCAAACATTTAATGTCTCTTTCATTAATTTTTTGGGGTCATTAAGTGTTGTACAACTATAAGCTGCAAGAAGATTTCACAAACAGCGGGGATTTTGTGTCTGTGACCTGTTATAACCCAGAGAGAACATGCAATGGGATTTGTATTTTTCTACTGAGCAGCTATTTTCAGAGGCAAAAAGCCAAACACTTGCATAACTCAATGTGACCATTCTGTGCATCTGTGGCATTTGTCAGGGGACAACACTTTGGCCAACAACACTGAGCTAGTGAAAGAAGGGGACATGCCTACAGAGAGCAGCCAGTTTAAATATGATAAAGATTAGAGTAAATAGGATTTTAGGCCTTCCCCTTTTTAAGTAAACGGAGTAATTCTCCGAGCATGTGGAAAAATAATAAACAACTTCTCCTCTGCCAAAGAACAGGCCAATGGTCTAGACTTTCTCTTCACTGGCAGTAATCTAGAGTAAGAAATTGGGAATAAAAGCCTGACACACGATTTCGCTGCTGTATGCAATCAAATACAGCCACTTATTTGTGAAATCCTACGAGAACTGTTACAGCACCTGACCCAAGACCAGGTTTGGGGAGCACTCGTGTTCCTTACCTTCTCTTGCTGCTGTGTCAGGGTCCTTTGCAACCTCGAGCTTTGCTGTCGTAGCTGAGGCCAGAGCGACAATTCAGCAGCATCACCTCGGCTTTCCACTGCTTGCAGACGTTTTGCTCATCTGTAGGGAGATACAGGTCTGTGTGTTTGTGTTTTGTGTGTGTGTACAAACTGTAATTTGATTACGAAGGGCTGCTGCACAGTTTGGTGGCCTCAGCGCAGGCCTGGCAGCCAGGAACGCTCGGTGAACTCATGGCAGAGTTATGTAGGCCAAAATTCCCCGTATCATCCTCTGCTTTTGGTCACATTTCGATGCTGTCAGTGTGATTTTCCTGATGAAGAGAGGATGAGCAGCTCCTGCTGACATGAGTTAGGAAGCACTCAGCTCCTTCACGCTGCCGAACTGGGTCCCCTCGCTGGAAGCGCTCGGCGGCAGAGGCGGCTGCTTTCATCAGCTGTCTTCACAGGCTGTCTGCGTCCTTATTATTCCTTATGATCTCCTCTCTGGCTTTTAATGACCCTGCAGAGCTAATGAGATGTTTAGTTCCCCCACCCAAGCACAGGCACACGGAGGAGATGATATCAGGCGACTCGCTGAAACCATCAAATCTCAGGCATGCGGAATATCCAGAAAGTTCCTGTTTTCAGCATGGCAGTTTTAGCCCTCAAATGCAGAAGCTCACATGATGCCAGCAGCATAACAGAACAAACTGTCTTCTGCAGACAAAATCCTGACTATTTTTAACTTGAAAAGATCTGCAGATGACTCTTCTTCCACTCGGTGTGGTTTTCCTCCCTTCCTTCTAGAGACCCTGCCCTTGCTGACGTCACACAGTAGTTCTGTGTCAGGGGATATTGATTCCCAGCAGCATTCCAAAGCCTGTGGTGGCCTCTTCCCACCTCCCAGAAGCTCTGCTGCAGTGGACAGCTGAGATGCTGCTGCTGAGAGATCACCAGACTCCCTTTCCCTTCACGCATCACGAAGCTGTGCGTGTGGTTTGGGGGTACCTGTGGGGGCAGAGGGAAGGGGAGCTCCACCCTGGGGGCAGAGGGAAGGGGAGCTCCACCCTGGGGGCAGAGGGAAGGGGAGCTCCACCCTGGGGGCAGAGGGAAGGGGAGCTCCATCCTGCTCCTTCTCCAGCAGATGCTTCTACGGGTTGTTTTTTTGACTGGTGAAAGCACAACCACTCCCTGCGTGAGAGGAAGCGCCGTGTGTGGAGCACAGGAAGAACTTCCCTTACTGGAACTTGCAGGGAGCCAAGGAAATAAAAGCAGAGCAGCAGTGAGATGAAGGTCAGATGATTGTATGAATCAGAGGGTGATGCAAGTTATCGAGTGTGTGGCTCAGTGCTCCGCCCAACAATCCAGAGGCCACCTAAGTACACAAATACCACTTACCTACGATCGCTTACCCACATGGAAGCAATTCTCTTGCTCAGAGAGAAGGGACTGGTGGTTTTTTGGTTTCTTACTGTGATACTGTGAACTTAACAATCAGGAAGATATTTATTAGGTAGGACAGCAGTGATGACATTGAGGCAGGCACAATTTCTTCAGATTTTTAGGCATTTCATTCCACCTAGGTGAAAGCTGAGACACAAGCATTCCCCGCTCCAGAGCACTGAAGAGGTGACAGAGGCTGCTGTGTCTGGAAATGTATTTGTCATTTCCATTAAAAAGGGGAACACGAAATTCCTGCAGTGACCTGCCTGGCCTGTAGGAAGCAGTGACTGCCACAAACAGCCTCTCTCTAGGAGGTGTTACAGAAGTGATGCACTTTTAAAGAAGGTACCAAGAGAAATGGAAGCAGTTTGTGGGCTTGCAGTTAAGGAGACCTCGAGGTAGCAGGAACCACCCAAATTCCTTAGGAACCCCTGGGAGCTCTCATGCCTTGCCTGCAAGTGATGAAGGCACAGGACAGGCACAGCCAACAAAGACATTTCCTCCAAAGCTGCCCCTGCTGGACCCAGCCTGGAAAAGCAGGAATTCTCCCCGTGTTTCTGACACTGGTGACGTGCACTGGACAAACACCCCCGTGAGTGATTCCCTCCCTGGAAGGATGAGCTGCCACAGGAGCCTGAGATCCAGCAGGGTCAGCAGCTTCCCAGCCAGCCAGCCTGGGAAAAAGCAGATGAGCACACAACAGTCAACTACAGCATCTCTGGAAAGTTGTGTTTAGGTCAAGGATTATTTCCCCCCTAAAAATGGGTGTCTGGCTTCACAGCCATGAAGAGCTGTGGTTGCCAGGAGCCACAGGGGGTCTCACCAGCCCAGGACAGAGCCCTTGATGTTAATTAGAAATCAGTTCAAGCCTACAGTCCTTACAAAACTCGATCTGTTTCCGTGGGAAGAGCCTGCTTTTCACTAACCTACAATTTAAGAAATAGTTTGGAGATTTAAGCTGTATTTTGAAAATAAATTCTCCTCCAGGCTGATGGCTTTTACAGCCTGACCAGCCTCAGAGCAATGCCGTGTGAAATGACAGAGATCAAGACCTTTAGTTGAACTGTACAAGAAAAACAGCTTTGGAGAATAAAGTGCACCATCATTAATTATTGCAGCACAAGCAACGCAGCTGTAATTTTCTTGTTTGCCCAGAATATCTCCCTCAAATTTTATCAGTCATATTGTTAATACAGGCAAACAGGAGCCCTTATTTTTTCATCTCTTCTGGTAGTGATCAAAATTAAATAAGATTTCTAGTGACAGCTGCTATTAATACATTTACTCCTTGAAAATGTGGCAGTTAATTTCTTAGGATTCAACTAAGCATTGAAAACTGTAATTGCTCGTGGCTGTGATTCTGAAGCGATTACAGAAGAATTGCTGAATGTAGGTTTGCAAGCACATCGAAGTTCTCCAAAATAAAAAGCATCCCTGGCAGGAAAATCAAGCGCACAAACCCTTTGTACCCCCTGCCCTAAAGTCACTGTCTGTTGACACCTTTGTAGCACAGGGACCTTTTCCCCACCCCAGAGCCCCCAGACGAGGGTGTTTGCTCAGGAGAGGTCCCAGCAGAGGTCCCTTTCAATTAGCCAAGGAAACTAAAATAATGAGCCTTTGTGAAGTAAGGAGCAGGTTCTGATTTTGTAATGGGAAAAGGATGAGCCAGAGCAGGACGTTTCCCTCCTGCCACCTCCCCTCCCAGACAATAAAGGTTGAAGATTGTTATACTTTATTTTTATAATTTCATCTCTGAGAAGCTCTATCTATGGAAGAACTGTTACCAAAGGAACTGGCTTGCAGGTGTTTAAGGAAGACACCAGCAAACAGGGAGCCCAAAGGTGTTCCTGCAGTGGGAGGTGGATGGTCCCAGGACCCACCAGCAGCTCTCGCGCTGGGGGCTGGGCCAGGGCTGGGGCACAGGCAGGGCAGCTGTGTCACAAGAAAAAGGCATCTGCTTATCTCCTGTGCTGCTTTGGCAATCCAGGACCAGCCTACGGCCCAAATACTTCCTTTGGGATGTTGCAACAAGGAGGTGCTGGCTGGGCCGGGAGCCTCTCGGCGCTGCCCGGCCGTGCGGCTCTGCCGGGGTCACATCCTCGCCCTCGGTGCTGGGGGCACCCCACGGCTGCCTGGGCTGTCCTGGCCCTGAAACAAGAGCAGGTGTTTGCTGCAGGGAAGCACCCAGCGCTGGCGTTCCGGGAAGGGACCGTGGCACCGTCACGTCCTCTGAGCTCACGGCAGGAGGTGCTGCAGACACCTCCCCAAAACCACCGCTGGTGTGCTCCAGACACCTCCCCAAAACCATCACTGATGTGCTCCAGGTAGCCTTTCCTTAGCAGTGACATCCCAAACCCCAGGACCAGCTCCCTGCTGTCACCTGCCTGCCTCTGCACCTTCCCCCTCTGTGCCACGAGCTCCAGTGCCCGGCACTGAGAGCCCTCCGTGGGAGCGCAGGAGCTCAGGCAGGGATCCCACCCTGGGAGCAGATGCCTTCAGCTCCAGCTGGGAACAAACAGCTGGAACGCACAGAGGTTTAGAAATCAAATTCTGCCTCTGTACAAATATTTTGGGTAATGAAAATAAACAGAGACATGGGAGTGACATGCTGCCTCCTGCTACTATGCTCCTGGGAGGAGATGAGCTGCCAGGGAGCAGAGGGCCTGAGCAAGAGCAAGATGGCTCACAGGAGGCCGTTCCAGAGGCCACACAACAGGTCCAGCCCTGCAGGATGGCCAGCAGGCATTGCTGGGGCAGGAGACGCTGCCCAGCAGTGGTCCCTTGGGGGAAGGAGAGCCCCAGCACCCCTCCAACACACAGCCCCTCACACCAGCTCCTCAGCCGGGTTCCTGGGGGGATCCACAGGACAGTGAGCACCCCTTTGGGGAGCCACCAGGCCCCGTGGGCACAGATTTACCTGCAGCTGATTTACCTGCAGCTGCTCTGCCAGGGGGCTCCCAGAGCAAAGCCTCCCCCGCTGGGGAATCAGATGCTGCTCCAAAAGCCTGGGCAGATCCCGCAGGATTTGAACTTGTGGTTCTTTGGCTGTCAAAGCGGAAAAGCGCAGATTCCAGTAAAGCAGCATCTCCAGCCAACACGGCAACACTCCCAAAACCCCAAGCCCTGTGTGTTTAGATTTGCCTGTAGCAACAGCCAGGATGATGTTTTTGGGCAGAGGGAAGGCAGGAAGGCTGAAGGGGCGGTGTGAGGAGCCTGTAACTGCTCCTGCACCGTGAAATAAATGAGGGCATGGCTGGAACAGAATGTGAACGCTGCAGCACATAAACAGAGATGTTCCTTGCAGCACAGACACTCAGAAGACACGTGTATCTCCAGGCCCTCTGCTCATTTTTACCTCCTGCTACAAGGCTGGTATTTTTTAACAATAAATAAATAAGAGAGAAGAAAGCAACAGCAGCTCAGCAGAGAGCTGTTAGGAGCTCTTTGCTTTTGTGCAGCCAACACAGCGAGCTGCTTCCCACCCCTGGATCCAGAAATCATCCTGTGGTTGCTCTGCACGGAGCCACACAGAAAAGAATCATCCCCTCTCCTGCAGACCCCTGGGAATCACACAAGGGATGAGAGACATTGTGGTGCTCAGGTACCTGTGGCTCCTCAGCAAAGTAAATTAGCTTTGCCCTTTGTTTCAGGAAAATTAAGAGAATTACAGAAAAGAAGTAACAATACATTAAAAATACTGGCCAGCAAGTGCTATGCCCCTGTCTAGCTGGAGAGTTAAAAAGGAGATCAATTCCAGGCATTAACATCAGCGTTTTCTGGATGCTGCAGTGATTATAGTGCTGAATGTACTGCTCACATCATCGCTGCCAAACACCCCCAGACACATGACTCCAGCTACCCATCCCTGTCAGGAGGACACCTCATGACCATCTCCTCCAGTAGCACCAAATTCTCTGCCCTGTTGGGTGCCCTGGGCCCGAGGAGCCCTGCAGGAGCTCTGGTGGTGCACAGGGCACCTCCCCAGTGTGGCACAGCCTCACCTGCTCCCAGCCAAAGCTGAGCTGCTGCAGGTTCTGCTGTGGGGACACTGACCCCGCCTGCCCCGGGCCCGTCCTGCCCCTCGGGGTGCTGGGCCCCTGGGGAAGGAACCGGCCAGGGAAGGAAACCACCAGGACCTTTATCACAAATGTAAGATGCAGCTGCTTCAGGCAAAGGTTTTCATCTCCTGCTTGTTCTTCTTCCCCTCTTTGGGAGCACCTGAGGCTCTAAAGCCTCATTTCTGTGCTCTGCTACATCTTCCTAAGTTAATTCTTTTTCCTGTTGACGATTATCACTTCGCTTTTCTTGGCAGCACTGTTATCACAGTTTGAACTTACATTAATAAAACCTTACAGAGACTCCTCAATGACCTTCCTTGCCGTGCAGTGACCTAGAGAGACAGGCAAGGGGTTGTACCCATACACACTCACCCACGCTCTCCTACCACATGCATAAAAAAAGGGACACAAAAGGTACCCGGAGTAAATTGACATACTGTATTTATTGCACAAATTTCCCCTAAAATTGGGAATGGTTATTATAATACAAGTGCACATCTTGGGAAATATATACAAAAACAGAAGAGATAACAAGAAGTATGTACATTTTACCCAGCATTTTACAAGTACCACCATCTAAATAATTTAGAGAAAGCAAAAAATTGTCATAAAACATCTCTAAGAACTAATAGGGAAAACGTATGCAAGGTGTAAAGTCTGTTCTTTTAAACAGTTTTTGTTCTTAGCAGCCCAGTGTTTGCCAATTGCAACAAAACCAAATTTGCTAATTCGTGTTTCTAGTACACTTAGTTTTCAGCCAGAAAATTAAGACATGTTAATAATGGAGATTGGGGAATAGTGGAAAAAAAGAGATCAAACATTAGTTTTCTATTCACGTAAAACAATCGCGATACACTTTAAAAGGTCGACGCTCCTGTAAAAATCCCTTTTTGTGTTATTTAACAGACACACGTACCACATTGCTCACGTACCCAAGAAGATTCGCTCACAGGAGAACTCCCCACGCCACGAGGGCTTTGGTTGTGTTTTGCCCACAGTGCTGAGAGCAGGGACGGCTCCGGGGGAGATGCCGAGGAAGCCGCATCCGAGGCCGCTCCGCCTGGGGCTGACTGAGCACATCCTTACCACCACTAGTACAGGACAGCTCAGAAGGTGCCACCCAGGAGCCACCTCCTTCTCCTCTCACATCTGTACTAATTTCAAGCCCTGCAAGGGCCTTTCTGGACAGTCAAACCCGTTTCACAGAGACCCCAATGACTGGCGCAGTAACAGCTCAGAGGACGGAGTTCTCCTGGCAGGGTCTCTGCAAGCTCAGTCCGGGGGGTGCCAGGGTGAGGGGGCAGCTGCTACAGACAAACCCACCCGAGGAGGGAACACATCCTCAGCCCGTCAGCACAGCTCAGCACGGTACCCACTGCCCCCAGACACAGCCAGCACTCAAACAGCCACGGGCAGAGCTCAGCCCAGAGCTCCTTACAAAGGTTTACACAACGGGCCCTGTGTCATGCTCCTTCCAAAAACCAGATGTAACACAACTGCCTGGCGAGGAAAGGGCATTGGAAAAGCAGGGGAGAAACCAACCCTGGGGTCACACACCAAGCACAGCCTCTTCCCCGCAGCAGTCAGTCCGAGTTCGGGCACAGTGACACAGTGACAGCTGAGTTTGGTTCCCAGTGACACTCCTGGGTCAGTGCTGGGTGAAGGGGGAGGCTCTGCTCTGCCATTTCCCTGGAACAGAGCCTCGAGGGACAGGTTTTAAACAGCACTGAAGAACCACCTGGCGTGAATCCTGGCCCCAGAGCGGGAAGGGAGGAGAGTTCTGTCGCTGACAGTGGCAGGGCAGGGATCTCCCCTACTGTTTTCAAGTTTATCAAATGTTTAAAACAGGTTTGTATTTGAAGTAACTCTGCAAACACCGATAGCAGGCGTGCTGTGCTATGGAAGGGATGATCACAGAGTGATGCATTTATAGGATTTCTGACACAGTTTAGCCACCAAGTGAATTCGTGTCTCCTACTTGTGAGGATAATCCATGAAACTCAACATACTGAACGTAATCAATGAAAACAGAAGCTAAAAATCAGCAACATTAATTGGCTGCCAGGACAAATACGCAAAGCAAAGCCTAGAATGAAGTGTCCAGTTAAACTGAGGTAGTAGAGCCTTTGAAAACATAATCCACCTCCCACTGTCTATTTACATGACTTACACCAGGTTGGGTCCATCAGCTACTCGTACAACTGTTGTATATACAATGACAAACCAGTGATGGCTGAGTAAAAGAGAAATGCTGAGAATAAAATAAACAACATTTCCTGCTGGTAATTACATGAGTGAGTAGAAAAGGGATTAGAGTCATCTGCAGGGTATATTTCTCAAAAAATAATTTGGGTATTACTACACTATGGTGTAATCAATGTTCATTTTTTTCTTGTAGAATGGTTTTAAAAAATATATCAGTTAGTTACCTGAGCAATTAAGGGTAATAGTCTACTCATTTTGTCCCCAATGCTTTGGTACAATTATTCCTAGTTCATTATTTCAATAGCTGGCTGACTGACTGCTGTAAAAAGAATATGGTGTTGCAAGAACATTACAGATCATAAAAAAGTTAGAGGTAATTGTCATGTCATTCTGGGGACCCCGTGGGGAAATTTCAGCCAACATTCTCTTTAGATTATTTTTGTTTTTAACATTTTGATTACTTTGTGGAAGAAAAGCATCACTTAGTATAAAGCAACATTTAAACATTATAAACATTTAATACTGGTTACAGCATCCAGCCAAGAAGAATCTCCATCGCTAGTTTGTCTGTTGGCCTCTTCCTCCCTCCTCCCTGTCCCCCTCTGTCCCCTGCTTTTCCCTCTTCCCAGGAGAAAGATCATAAATAAATTCTGGAGCTGACTGTCATTAATAAGCCTTTTGCAAAACAACCCGGGCCCGTCCTTCCTCTGGGAAGTGTCCAGCACTGGGCTGTGACACGAAAAAGTAGAAGTTGTTTACAAATCATCGCAGCTTGAGAATTGCAGATCCCAAGGAGATCCTCCTCAGCTGAAGCCGGGCTGGAGGAGCAGCTGCTCTCTCCTGTTCAGTTCCTAAGGGGTGATGGCATCACTCAGAGCAGTTCTGTGTAAGCCACAGTCAGCCATTGTGGCAGGGACTGCTAAAAACTGCAGATCTTCAGCTTTGCTAAAATCTCAACACTTTTCCGTGGCTGAAAGCTCGGGCTTACTCAGTTTTCTTTGTTCCTTTCTCTGTCCTTTTTTATAAATGGCCGAGTGGGAGAGGAGAAGTCTCCAGCTGTTTGCACACTGTGCAGTCATATATGGAGGTGCTGCAGCTCAACCAGCAGTTTGTTTTAACTGCTGCAAAGAGAAAGGAGCCAGAACAAGTTGTCTTCCACTTTGTTTCCAGAGAGGCAAAAAGTTTAAGTCTGTGGCCTCTGGCACGTTAAAGCAGGATCTGGGCAACGTAGGGAGAGTGAGTGCTGGCCACAGCTGCCAGCAAGGGGAGGTCGCTGGATTCGATCCTGGAAGGAAGCAGAGGAGTCACATTTAACCCAGCCCGAACCCCGCGGGCCTGAGCACGTGTCAGTGCCCACAGAGCCTGTCCTGGGCCAGGGGTCACCCTCTGCAGCTGCCACACTGTTCCCAACACCCTCAGAGCCTGCTCCTGGGCCAGGGGTCACCCTCTGCAGCTGCCACACTGTTCCCAGCACCCTCCAGCTGCGCCTGCCAGCGCTGCCTCAGCTCCTACCTGTCTGGGGGGGTTCACAGCACCAGGAAACTGGTGAGGAACAAATGGAGGGAGGAAAAACACCCAGTTCCTTCCTAAGCTCACAGGAATAGTGGGGGACACAGCACAGGAGCAGAGGACTGGGCTGAAGCAGTGGCAGCTGCAGCTGCTCCCCCAGCTCCAGCACCACACGTGCTCCGTGTGCCTTCCTGCTCTCCCTGTACTGCTCTGCCTTCCTATAAACACCCTTAAATAGCTCCTCTGCCCGTGCCCCACACCCACAGAGAGGTATTATGTGCCTTACATGACACACAGGGTGTTTTCTGCCACGTTAGGGAAAGCCAACCTGGGGCAATCATGTTGTTCAGAGCTGACTGACCACCTAAGGAGGGAGTCTGATAAGCTCCAGAGTGCTGAGCCCATCCTCCTGCCGGGGGGAGGACACAGGCTGGGGAATCCTGGGCATCAGGCAGTGGCTAAGCAGAAGCCTGTGGCCATGGGTAACTTATGAGCTCCAGTCCCCTTTGGGAATCCACTTTGCTGTGCTTAGAAGAAGCCCAGGCAGAGGATTGGCAGCAGGACACCCAGGGTGTTTGTGACCATACCCCAGCACCACGCCCAGCTCCTTCACGTGGACTCTCATCTGGCCCTTGAGATACTCAGACAGCATCTTGCTTTTGAAGTAGAGCTCCTGCAGCCGATCCTCCAGGTGCATCACACACTAGAAAGCAAAGGGAGTTGTGTCAGGGCAGACAGAGCTCCATCTGAACCAAAGCAGCCTCACAGCAGAACAGCACAGACCCCACGTGTTCTGTGCTTGTGTCTAGGAGAGACATTCCCTGGCAGGACTCTTGCTTTGGAGCAGAAGCCTTTGATTACACATTAAATCAGAACTAATGAGGCAGCTGTTTTGATTATAGAGTGGCATTTCAATAGGCAGCTCAAACAGCTACACCAGAGGATGCACTGGCCACTAAAATTGTGGCTACAGGTACAAACACCAGGCAGAATCTTACACCTCCTGGAAGGGAGCTTTAAAACCATCGCCCTCTCGAGTGCCATTCAGACTTACAAAGTTTGGAGATAAATTATGCTTGTAAAGCTGAAGAGTGGAATGAAGCAGGTTGGAGACGAGACTGGAGACTAACACTTCTTTTCCCAGTTTATTGTCAATCATTCTTCTCTGGCTACTGGCCACTTGCACCGTCCACTTGTCCGTGTCTGCAATAATGCAGACGGCCTCTGCAATGGGCTCGTCCAGAACAGGGTGCTGGGAACAGAAAAGGAAGGGCAGAACCCTGAGAATGGCAAATGACAACGGTCTTTTCACAAAACATCACCATCCTGGAGAGCAGGAGAGCCCCCCAGACACTGCTTCCCCTAAAATCCAGTTACCTGT
This sequence comes from Lophotriccus pileatus, assembly GCA_035583135.1. Lineage (NCBI taxonomy): Eukaryota > Metazoa > Chordata > Aves > Passeriformes > Tyrannidae > Lophotriccus > Lophotriccus pileatus. Next base: position 7,241,322 of record JAWWES010000030.1, on the reverse strand, counting down.
GCCCACACTGCACTGCACCCATTAAACAGAGGGCTTTGTGAGCCAGGCACAGTCTCAGGAGGACAGTGGCTATTCTACCTTCTCTCCCAGGCTTGAAAACGTGTCACTGGCTGACAGTTACGTACTTTGATATTTGACATAAAGAGTTCTGACATATCTGAAGTACATTTCAAGCTCCTAAAACTGAAAGTGCCAAAAATGCAGCTTGCTGTTCAGCAGGGCTGTGTTAACGAGGTCGGGTTACTCCCAGTTGTCACTGTTTCCCTTCCCGGGAGGCCAGCAGAGGGAGTCAGGAACCAAGCCTGTGCCTGGCCATTCCTCCAGCTGCTGCTGCACCTCTCCCAAGCCGTGAAAAGGGGGTGGGAAAAGGCAGGATTTAGAAACTCACTGTCCTTCCCTAATACATTTTTTGGCCTGGACTGTTGGGAAGCACCTCTTTCCAAAGAGTCCCACAGAGACCTCACACAGTGCTGGGATGCAGGTACTGTTGTTCTTGAGGAGAAGCATAAAGATCTGGCTCAGTCAGGCTGAGTTTCAGCCACATCTGTCCCACAGCAGCAGGTACCTCACACTGCTGCCTCTCCTGCCTGAAATTCAATTACACTTCCCAAATGGCTTGAACATTTGGCTTAAACCAGCCCCTGGAACAACCACCCAGGGAGCAAAACTCACTCCCTGTGGAGCTGGGCACAAGGAAAGGAGACAGGAGCGTGGGGAAGAGCCACAGGTCTGATGCACGTTGCTAATGGGAGAAGATGGAAAAAGGGGATGCTTTCAGGCTCTCAGGAAAGCAGCTGCTCCCCCGTCTGTGCACATCTGGGTCGTCCCCATTCCCTTGGGAATACACTAGAGGGGAGCAGAATCACACTTTTCAGTGACAGCCCACTTTCCACTCCTTTCCTGAGGACTGAAAGAGGTAGGAAATACCAAACTTCCCAGTCATGCCCCAGTTCATCCAGGGAAAAACTTCTGTGGAGATGATCTCCAGCACCCAAGTCCCCTTTGGACAATTACACTGGCTTCTCTTTTCCAGTGAGGCCATCACCACTGGACACATGGACTATAATCCTAAAGAAGGACAAATGTCCCCAAAATACTAAACATTCCTGGTGGCTTCACCGTGCAGAACACGTTCTGCTGCACAAGCACCTTGGCCAGACGTGCAGGGACAGAGGAGGGAGCAGAGGGAGCTCCTGCACCTCTGCAGCACGACCCTGCCCAGGAAGAGATGCACAGTCTCAGCTTTTGGGCTTGTTTAACATCATCCCATCCTGTGGGCACACAACCATCACCTGCCATCCCCACAGGAGATGATCATTCCTCTACAGCTTAGCACCAAGATCCATCTTCCCAAGGCAAGGGCCTCCCAGCTGCCCTCAGTGGGAGTCTAATCTTTTGTGATCCAGATTTGCAGTGAAATACCCACGTTTTTCAGATACATGAATTCAGAGGGGAATAAAAATTGGTGACCTGGGACTGGGGAAATGTGCCAGGAGCTGCGACGGTAAATATTTCCACTACCAGCAGGTTTGTATGTTCAAAAACATTTACCTTTCCCCACTGTGAGAAATACATTTACCAAATATAGCTTTAATTACCTGCACAGCATGAGACAAATCTGACACCAAACAGTGCCTCAGCTTTTCATCACTTCCTATTCCTTGCAAAACAAAGTCAGGGACGTAAGATGAACAGTAGCCTCCTAGTAAGGATCTTCCAAAATTGGCAATACTGGGCTGGACAGAGTTCACTTCAACTAATTTTGACCTGCAAGAAAGGCACATCAAAGAGATGGACAACAATAAACAGCAATACCAGCTTGCAGAGAGGCTGCATTTCCACTTTTATCATAGCTCTTCTAACTTCCATTCAAACACTTTTTAAGGAGTTTCAAGTCAGCTTTTGCAGTCATGGAACCAGAGAACACAAGCCAAGATCACAATGCACAACTAATACTTTTTTCCAGACCGCTGATCTCTCCATATTCCTTAACAACCAGCAAGCTCCAGAGACACTTTTCCAACCCTGATGCCAAGTCAGGCCACAGTCCTCCAAACATGTGACATGAGAAGAGGCTCCATCTTTTTCAGGCTGTGTTACTGTTGAACAGTACTTACCCAGGGAAGGGAATCTCATATTCCTCTGCCCAATCTTCCTGCTCTCCTCCATAATAGTTACTGCCCAGTCTAGTCAGATCATGGCCTGTATCCTCACTTTCGCTGTCCCCCAGGGCACTGTCTGAACTCTCATTTCTTGGAATGTCCCAATCAATGCCGGGGGCGACCTTTTTCTCTACGTTTTCTCTGTCCCCATGGGGGACACGAATAGAGATTTTCTCTCTTTGGTCCTGCTCATTAAAGCAGTTTTTGTAGGTCTCTTGTCGAACAGAGTCCATGAATTTACAAAATTCACTAGGTGGTTTGCAAGCCTTTGTACACAGCTTTTTAGAAAATTCTAAACTACTGTTGTGAGCAAGAAGGTCCGTAGCTGCTTGCCCTGGAATATCATCAATAGTCCGGGTTTCAACTGAACTGTCGTCAGTGAAATACTCGTCAAACAGGCTCATGCTCTCAGCACTGCACGGGTTTGGGTTCCAGCTCTGATGCTCACTGGCAACTTGAGGAAAGGGTTCAGCTGTCCCACAGTCTCTATTTTGGTCCTCAACAGTTTGTTTAGCTTCACAGTTCTGATCAGCAGACACTGCTGCCTCCGCTGCTGGCGGGCTGTGATGCCTGGCAATTTGTTCCACTACTGCCTGACTCCTCAGCTCGATGTCTGAGTCAGGTGACATGGAATCTCCGATGAGGAAAGTCACCTTTGTCTGGGCCTCGTTGCCGCAGGGGAAGGCGTCGCAGAAGAGCTTGTCGGGGGGCTTCTTCTCCCCGGCCACGCCGGCGGTCCGAGCGCCCGCGGGGCCGCCCGGCTCCAGCCCCTCCTCGCCCCCCCACGCCTCCCCCGCGCCCTCCAGGCCGCAGTCTGCCCCCCCGAGCTGCTCAGGGGAGCCCGACCCCGTGCACAGCACGGCCTCCAGCTTGGGGTCCGCGCAGGGCCTCGGCGGCTTCGCCTCAGCCGCGTCCTCCTGCCCGTCCTCAGCCACGATGGTTCTGCTCTCGTCGGAGGAGGTCTCCAGCTCTCCCTTGGGAGTGCTCTGCGTGTCTTCTCGCTCGAGCTGGGACACACCCTCTATGTTCTGGGCGAGGGAAGGGGCACATTTGCAGTATTTGCAGCTGCAGTTGGGAGTTCTTGTCTCTTCAGACTCCGTGGGCAGCAGGTTGCCCCTGTTCTTGTGCATCGTGACAAGCACATACTCAGACTCTTCCACTTCTCCTTTCTCCAGCGTGGTGGTGATAACAGTGCCGGGCATGACGATGGCCTCATCTTCCCCGTTCTCTAGAAGATGTGTCTCTTGAAGTTCAGAGCACCTGATGAAGTAAGTGAGGAAGTAAAGCAATCTCTGGACCAGGTCATGCCTTTTGCCAACCACGACTGTTTTTGCTAATCTCACAGGTGATCCAATAGCCCCATACAGGTCACCTAGGATGGGAAATAAACACACAGTCATTTGGCAACTTTGCAATAAATTATTCTTCTAACAGCAATTGCTGGGGCCAGTTTTCAAAGGCCAGGCTACAACAGAGAAGTACCAAAGCAGCAGAGTGATGACAGCTATGCTGCGTTTTGCTCTCAATAGAGAGAACCCCAAAGACGTGTGGTATCATCTGTAAGGTAAGCCTCTGGTCAGGGGACATCTGATCTCACCCATCAGGGACCACCTCGCTCCAGCTTTGGAGGCTCATTCCTGGGATCCTTATATAGCCATGGCAGAGAGCAGGCATCTGCATCCACCTGCCCTGGAGAGTCTGGAAACTGGCTGAACTTTTACCCACAAGAGAAAGCCATAAAGAAGCAAACCTGTGCCAGGAATGAGGGCAAAAAGTGATGGTGGCAGGTGCATGGCTGGAGCCAACCTCCTCCTGTCCCCCCCTTGGGCTCTGCTGTGGGTTGGAAGGGGTGTTGTGACTGTACTCCACAGTCACCTGGGCAAGTGCCTGCGTGCTCTGGAGGTATTAGGGCACTGCAGGGATGAGGGGACAAGGGGCCCAACAGCCCTCAAATGCCAGTCTAACCACAGTGGGTCCCTCAAGCCCCATGAGCTCTGAAATCAAGTCTTCTTGCCAACTCCCTGGCCATCCTTGGCTGTACCAGAACAGGACAACCTCACAGAACTCTCCATTCCTTTCCCTAACCAAATTCCATGAGTGTGTGTGCAGAGCAGGACAATCTGACCTTACCTCCCCTCCTCTACTGGGCAATTAGCAGACAGTATGACCAGTTACACTGACTGGGCTTTGAGGCCTTTCCAGGAGGCTGCTGAGCCAAAATGGATTTTATTTCTAGATAGAGGGCCGGGGAAGAGCTGGAATCCTCCACCAGCCCCAGGACAGGTGACCTTAAGGCACCCACTTGGTAACTAAGGAGGGCTTTACTTTCTGGCTAACATTTTACAATGCATAATGCCTTAAGAAACTAGAGCACACATAAAATAATACAGTGACCACCTCTAAGCTGGAAATACACACTTTTGTCTCATTTTGAATGATGAAATAAATAACTTGGGAGGGAAGCAACAAGCACGATAAACCCCTTCCTGTAAAGCTGCTGGGTGGTGCAGAGGTGATTGCCACGTACCAAGCTGTGCCCACAGAGGGTTGTAGGGATGGGTTTTGGCCAGCATGTCCACGCTCTGGGAAGAATGCTTCTCCAGGAAGATCCTTATGGGCGGCTGGCCATTGGGCATGACGGTGGGGACCCAGGCCAGGTGGTTGGTCAGCACTGCAGTCAGCAAAGCTGGCAAAAACCTGAAAGCAAACGTCCAGCGTGGGGTTTTTTCCAGGTACACACTCAGGATGTCAAACTGACAGCAGCTCCACAGTCTAGAGGGATCAAGGACTGCAGACACAGCCTGACAAAGTCAGCACAGATCATCTTTCAGTCCTGGTTTTCGGGGAGAGAAGGGGTGGCTGGGCCCTCCCTCCCACCCCACAAAGCTCTTTCTTAGAACGTGCATTTGAAGTAAAATGAGATATTTTAACTCTGTGGCATCTCAGTTCCTCTGCTTGGCAATAACTACGAGACTTCCTATTTTGCAAGTTTTGTGCTGTGGAACATCTCCAAACCAACTTATTTTGTTCACTGTAAGAAAGCAGTGGCACTGTGTGGCCTCAGTGCTCCCAGGAGATCCCAACCCCATAAGACCTGTGATGGGGATGAGAAGGAAGGCTGTCACTGCCAAACCTGTAAAATAGCTGGGTGCTGTGTTCTTTCATGTAACTGTTGTGCCATTTCAGCACACATGGCTGCTCCTTTCAAAAATAACCCCTTCCCAAAGTTCTGCAGCTCAGCCAGAGAAGTTCTGCCCTTATGCTGGCAAAACTAGCTAAGAAATTGAGGCTAAAAACCTTTCTGAATAAGCTTAACTATCTGGTTTATTGCAATGATAGAGCATGGTTTCTGCTCTTTGGAGGGATCCTCCCTTCCCACTCAGTTTTCCTGGCAGGAGCAGGGCCCAGGAGCCTCCACACGCTGACAGATGGTGCTGCTGGCCTCAGCAGCTCAGGTGTGGGGAGGAAAACAGTCAAACACCTCAAAAAAACATTATTTGAATAGTTTACAAGCATGAGGAACCCTACAGCTTGCATGTAGCCAGCTCCTCACTGGAGACAGCCAAAGGAGGAGAGGAAATGTAAAACCAGATTGGAAAGGATACAGAGCTTAATTTCCTCTTGCTTCCATCACTGTAAATCTTACTATATTTAAAAGAAAGCAAACAAACCCAAATAAAGGACCATTTAAATGTAACCAAGATGTATAGAGCTCAGAATGGCAAGGATCAGGATGGCCCAGGAAAAAGCTTCCACTGAAGCAGGAACTGATGTTAAGAAAATACATCTGAACCCCCCCCAGTTCCCTGTGGTCTCTCCCCTTGCACTGGGGCAGGAGCAGGTGGACCACACTGACCACTGTCACCCTCCCATGTGGGGAGAGAAGAGGTGACAAAGAAGAGGTGAAAGAGCAGCAGCCCCTTCCCTGAGGCCACCCCTGCAAACAGAGCAAAGCTGGTCTGCCAGTGCCATTCCCACCCAGCACACGTCTGGGCTCGTTTTAGGACCTCAGTGGAGCCAAATGCTTTTAAAACTTCCCCTACTCGTGCCCTGGGGAAAGGGGATGGGAGTGTTGACAAAAGAGTAAATTTATCAGATTCTCCCCAGTTTATCAGGAACTTTCTTTCTCAGTTTTCAGCACCCGCTCAGGGCTGGGGCCTGAGGCCAGAGAGGTGAGCACTAATGAGCACACCAGTGGCATTTTACAATGATTTAAGGTTTAAGAGCAATTTGTGGTCAGACAGTATTACAGAAACAGCTCTTCCTGAATGTCTAACCCTGCTCATCATATGACAGCTGATTCTGAAAGGTAGATTAGTGCATTTCATAAGGTATGTTCACCCACTTCCAGACACCCACACCTATCACATGCTTCCTATGGACATGTTTCAGATGTTCAGCCTCTACCAAGATTTAGAGGATTGTGGGGAAGCAGAAATGTACTGAGATAACTTCTTATTTCTTTTCTGTTTTAAAAAGGAGGTATTTATGGCTGGCCCTTTGATTCTTTGACTTTAACAACCGATTTGAAAAGTGGTTTGCAATAAAGAGGCACAATCACGTATGTGATTTAAAAACTCAGCTCCACCGTACTGGTTCTTAGAAGCGTTTTCCATCAGGAAGGTGAACTCCTTCATGAAGCGATGGCAGAGCTGGTTCTTCTCGGGTGTCCCTGACATCATGGTGAGCCAGACGGGCTCCCCGATCCGGGGCATCGTGTACAGGTTGCAGATGGTGGTTCTAGAAAACAAAACCAAAACGTCCAGCTGAACGAAAGCAAAAAGAAAGGCACAGGTCCCAGCTTAAAGAATTCACTGCAACATTTAATTCCAGCTGCCATTTCTATCAGAAACAAAATTCCTCTCATCTGCCATTATCCAAAC
>JAWWES010000030.1:7219389-7231592 GCA_035583135.1 Lophotriccus pileatus | reverse complement strand
ACACCCCAAACCACCCTGGCCTGGGGCCCGGGTTTCAGTACCAGTCTGAGACATCTTTCCCTGGTGCTGTACAAACCAAACGAGCCAGACAGCTCCTCGTGGATGAGAGCATCCTGCTGCAAAACCCCTTCCTCCCCAGGGGAAACACATGGACCCCCAGCACTGCCCCCAGAGCTGCTCTGCTATTTAGGAGCCGCAACACAATGGCTCATAAAGCTCAATGCACACTCATTTGCTCCCTACCCTCATTTCTTCCTTCCAAAGATGGTTTTTCCTTAAAAGGGAGCAAGTAAACAAAGGCAATCCCCACTGCAGGCAGTGCAGGAGCGGGGGAGCCCCTGCGACTCCGTGCCCATGCTGGCACCACCGAGCAGAACGCACCAGTCGGTTCACAGCAGCGTAAGCTGCTTAAAAATTACTGGCAGAAAATAGGATCAAATCTGTCTGCCAGAAAGCAGAGAGAGGTGTTTCCCCAGGCCCTGAGATCAGTGTTTCCTTGCCAGCCTGCCTCTGTGCCACACAGGTATTAGTCAGATGCATAATCTGTGTTATCAATGTGCTGCGCTGGCCTCGGGGACCGGGGGAGCCGAAATGTTTATGCAAGTACAGTAGCTTATTTCATAAGTCATGTGTCTGCACAGCTGACATCCACAGAGAGTTCTAAGCCTCTAAGTCAGGTGTTAATAGCTAAACCCATCAGTGCTTTAGAAAATTAAAAATTGCTGTAAAGTGACTAATGATGCGAGGGTAGGCCTGGAGCTGGGCACCAAATCGATGGCAAATTTATCAACAGCATCCATTTGCAGAAGCAGCCAGGGCCCTCCAGAGAAGGCAGCTTTGTTTTTCCCTGCATGAGACAACAACAGCAAAGCAAGGGTCTATTTTGCTGTCTTCTCTTCTCCCCCTCTATCCTCCTGTAGCAGCTGACCCTGCAGGCAGCTCCTTACAATTCCTGTTGCAGGTAGTGGAGTGACCTACAACCACAGCTCCTTTCCTTCACACTCTCTGCTCCCTGCTCTGATCAGCACAGCAGCACATCCCCCATGCCCCACTGATCTGAGATTATTCTGATCACCAGACTGCACATCAGCTCCTCTTGGGCACCTCTGAAAATGTGGGGGTTTTAAAAACAAACAAACAAACAAACAAGATTCTCCTTTAAACCCACCCCAAAACCAACCAGACTGCAATGAGTTAAACCAGCACGGATTACATTTTAGAATCACCAACCCACTGAAGTCAGCACCCTTCTTCCCTGCAGCACAATGTGCTAAGAGGGCAGGAATCAACACAAGTCTCAGGTTCACCAAAGGACTCGGCTCCTGACTTCCCCGTGACTTCAGTGGGAAAGCAGACGCCTAAAGAGATAATAGTGTCCTAAATGGGTTTGCTGAACCTGTGCCAAAGCATCTTTGCATCCAGCCTTCAGTATTTAAATCTGCGTCTTGCTTCTTACCAGACACAACCTGCACGGCTTTGAAAAGCTGGGCACAGAAATGGGGATGTCATGGGGGCACAAGGACCCTGCCTGGGCTGGGGGCACCGGCTGCTGCCCACCTCTGAATGCAATCCCTTAAAAAAACCAACAAAACCCAGAATTGCCAAAGGCTGCTGCCCCAGGAAATTCATTTCCATGAAATTAAACTGGATTTAATTTACCTCGTTACACTATTAAGGAGTAATATTTATATCACCATGGAAACCTCTGCATAAAACTGGTGGTTGGACACATGCTCCCAGTGCTGGTTATGCAAGGGCTGTGTCATGGGAATGATCCCAGCTCCTGGTGTGCAGGAGAGTGCCAATCTGCACTTTCCTCCTCAGCCTGTCCACAGCAACCTTCCTCATCCCATCCCAGCTCAGCACTGCTGAGCTTCCCTCCAGGAGGAAAAGCCAGCGTGGGGGATCTGGCTTGTGTTTTCAGGGTTATTATTCCTACTTTTGACTCGGGATAGGTGCCCCTCCCCAGCCCTCTGGAACTGTTTAACTCGGAAGGACAAAGGAGAACGGGCAAAGTCCGCTGAAGGTATCTTGAGGGGGAATATTTTGGGGGAGGATTTGGGCAAACAGCTGGGGAGATGGTGTAACAGAGTGGGAAGGCAGAGGAATGGCTCAGGGAGGAGAGGCAGAGCAGAGCTGGGGCAGCAGAGGAACCACAGCAGCTCCGAGTTGCTGAACTCGTCTCGGGCCCCTGGGCAGGATCAGCGGCTCCCAGTCACGAGCTCCCTCTGCTCCCTCTCTTGGCACAGCTGATCCCATCCACCTCTCACCGCAGGCCCACGTGCTCCCTCTTCCCTGCCTCCTGTCCCTACAGAATGTATCCTCTGCCCTTCCTTCTGACTGCCTGGAGCTTCTAAAAAAATAAAAAGTATACTGTGCCTCCATCCTGCAGCACCACCTAATCCGTGGCATTCAGGTAGTAAGTGGAATTGTATAAAAGTAAGTGAGCCCTCAGGATCCTTCAGTGTTAGTAAAATACATCCTGATGTCAGGATTTTCTTTTTATAACATCAGAGCACCGTCTTCAATAATGTCTTTAAAAAGTAGCTCTACAGTGGTTGTAAAAGGAAGCACCCTGCCACTCCCATCTGAGAGGAGATGAATCACTCAAAACAGATGGATTTCATCTTAATTCCCTCCCCCCCCATGACTTCAACTGTGGAAAGAAAATACAGTTAAATGCCAGGGGTGTGCTTATCTGTGTTACTTTGTGTATTAACTGTTGAACAGAGAGGCTCTGCAGGTATTGATAGCCAGATATTACAGCACTGCATCTCACTGTGGGAAAAGACAGCTCTCCTTGTTCCTAGTTGGTTATCTGAAACACCTTTAGAGCACAGTTTAGAGCGGGGTGAGCTTTGCTCACACATCAGGAAAATGCACACTAAGGTGGGTTTCCCAAACATGGCTTTGCAATGCTTTTCCCCCTCTCAACGGGCCATAAAAGATAATTTAAGAGGTCACTGTGAGCTCCATTACCACCTAAAGCACAGAAAACACTGATCATCTGTGTCCTGTTCACAACAGGCCCTGGTGGATACACACACTTGGCAGAACCTGAAAACACAGACAGATCAGAATGGCTTGATATCACCAATCCTTTGCCATGCTTACACTTGCAGAAGACTTTACACATTGTCAGTAACTTATCCTGCACTGAAGAGACTCTGCTTCTGAAGGAACAGACACAAAGGCAGGAGTCACGCTGCTCACCTGAATTCATTAAGGGCATCCACAATCCTGTTATAGGCCAAACTCCGCTGGCTGGCATCAGCTGATCTCCGGCTCATTTTCATAGCCTTGAAAGCAATCATTAAGCAGATAAGTAACACAGAGCTACAGCAGCACAGAAAATGGAAAACAGAGTCATGTGTTTGCCTTTATCTTTCACGCAACTGGTCATGCAAAAATATTTTTAAGTGATAAAATGATGGTACAAGTGCCAGCTTTCCTATCTGAGGGAAGCCAGGTGAGGCACATTTGCAGCTTCTGCCTCCTCTGTGCATTTCATCATTTAAGGCACAGAAAGGGTCAAAGTTTTGACTGCAATGATGCAATTCCTACACCCAACAGCAAGTTGATCCCACCTTTTGTAAGCAGCAACGGGAGTTAGGAATTAAATCTGGCAGGGCTGGGGGAACACAGAGCAGTACAAGGCAAGAATGCAAAGTGACCGTGTTTACCTGTTCTATTGCACTCTTCAGTTTGTTCATGTGACTCTCAAAAAGAGGGAAGTGTGAGAAGAAGAACTCGTTGAATTTGTTGTTTTCATCCTCATCTCTTGAGAGTGAAAAAATAACTCCAATTGCTATCTTCTTCTTCCTTACAATTCCTGGGCTTGGACCAGAGCTGTCATCTGACAAGTTGAAACTTTCATCCATGGACCTTGGAGCATGAAAAAAAGAGAAAGTCAATGTGATCCACTGCTTCGAGTTGTACCTTGGTTTCCTGTGTAATTCAGTTCTTGAACATTTAACCTCAACAAGCACCTTTTGTTTGTGTGTGTTGTCAAATCATCACCTCTGACAACATCCACTTTGTGATTTTTTTACAAGCAACCATTAACTGATCCTGCAGTCACAAGAGCTGGAACCGGATTCAAAGTGTTTGTAGGATCAGAATATGGTATTCTAGTTCTCTCCCATCTCTGCCAAGAATTTGTGTTTTGAGTAGGATTTTTAGGGCTTCTTATCCTCAAAAAATACAGCCTACAGATTTACATGCTGCTGAAGGCTTTCCAGTTAGTGCAAAACAATGAATTGCATGAGGAAAGCAGAGACTAAAAAAGATCAGCCTGACTTACACCTCTGTCAATACCCCACGGAAAGCAGCAGCAGATGTACATATGCCAGAGCAGAATCAAGCTGACAGCGGGGGAAAATGTATGGGCAGCATTTGAATTCCCAGCTCACCATCGAGGGAAGACCCCGTTCTCCAGGCTGGTAGTCTGGCTGCGACGCCAACGCCGCTGGTAGCTGCTAGCACAGCTTTTGTTAAACGAGGAGCCCGGGGACGGGAACGGAGTGATGAGCAGACTGCTAAGAGATGCTGCAAGAACAAGAGGAATAAATAAAAACCTCTCCTCAGAAGAAAGAGCATTTGGAAAATAACGCCAGCAACTAAATGAAGCCCCTCAAGATATGCTGGTGTTGCTTCTCGAGTGCTTTCCCTTTTGCTTATCTGTGTTTCTTATCTAAAAATAACCAGTTTATAACGACATTAACAAGCCATACAAGCACGACAAGGGTGAGACAGTCCTGCAGCTTTACATAATAACCAACACATAGGCTGTACCTTGCTCAGCAACCTGAGTATTGGGAAATAAATTCTTTGTGCAAAGAAGTAATGGTGATCACATCCTTTATTAGCCCTTCCAATCCTAACCCAAATGCCCGACATCCCGAATCTGAGGGGAGGAGAGGGGTGTTGTGGAGGCGATTCATGTTTTAACAGCACTGTCAGGGAATCACAAAGTCACAGACTGGTTTGGGTTGGAAGGGACTTTAAAGCTCATCTTGTTTCAACCCCGTCCACTACACCAGGTTGCTCAGGACCCATCCAACACGGAAAGGAGATGACAGCAAGTATTGTTTAGAAATGCTGCAAGCTCCTTTCAGTATTTAATCTGCCTTGCTTTAATAAATGGCCCTGCTGTCAGGTTACCTGCGAGGTGCCTAAAGCACCCTTTGTTCGTGCACTGAGAGGTATCATTAATGTTACACAGTCCCATTTCAGCACTGTTTGGTGATGTGCAGAGAGCCCAGTGACCAGTATTGCTGAGTTTCTTTGGAGTGTACAGGGTTAACACACGGAACTGCCATTACCAGATCTCGCTATACCGCTGTCTCTGTCCTCGTTCTGCTCCCTCCCAGGCATATCCATAGGGTTGCTGTGAACTGTAAAACAAGGAATACCAATTAGCAGGGGAATATACAGTTCCTTTCTTGTTTGCAGATCTCCATGTAATTAATGAAACAAAAACATGCTCATTAATTCAGATCAACAGCACTGCACAAGGCCATCACCAAGAAAGGCTGCTTAGCTGAACAAGCCAAAACACTTATTTGCCTGTATGTGTTTTTCTCAAGTCCATACACCTATTTTAGTGCAAACTGAAACTAGTACACTTTGTTCCTTGACACAGATAATTTTCAATGAAATTTTAATGTACCAAGAGGATGTTGGTCCCACTGGCAGTACTCAGTATATGGACAAAAAAACACCAAAACCCAAAATGAACCCAACTTCATTCATATACCATCTTCCTCAGGTATTATAAATGTAATTTCATAATAATTGTCAATGCTGCCTTGAAGAAAATAATACTTTTGAGTTGTGAGCAGTGCATTGGTTGTTCAACTAAGCCAAAAGCTGTCCAGATTCAGTCTGCATATACACAAAATCAAAAGTGTCTCAGGCTCAATGGTCTTAAAATGTGATCTATTTTACAAATGTGTATGTGAAATAAAACTACTCAGCCATGGAAATAAGATCCAGCCACTGAAAGCAAGAAATGTCCATTTTGATTGAATCCAGGTTAGCTTTAGTTTTTACGGTTTGGTTGAAACTAGTCCAGATCAAAATAGCTTGACACCACTGTGAAATATTATTTCCAGGAATATGAAATCCACATTTAAATATATAAGTTTCCAAAACAAAACAATGCAAACAGCCCTAAAGAGGACTATTAAATGCCTGTTGTCCTCTGGGGATTTAAGGAATGTATCCAAAAAGGTAAGGGAGCAGACATCACTGTCCATTTTGCATTTAAAAACAAAAAAAAAAGGAATCTTATTTCCAGGGCTAAACTACAAACACCCCCAGTGTGTCACCCAGCTAGACTAGCCCCCAGCACACAGCACACTGCAAACCTGCAAAGAAAGAGGCGCTCCGGATGAGGCGGAGCGGACCTTGCTCTGAGAATGCCCGCCTGGGGCTGCAAAGCTGGGAAAGACCTACACGGCAAAACGTAAAATACACAGGAGAGAATGAGGTTAGTAAAGCAGAACAGTCCCTAGGGAGGGGGCCAGGGCAGGGAGAAGGTATGAGCCAACACAAATGCGGAGTAACGTAGGCAGAGGACAGCTCTGAGGCCTCACAAGAACGCTGATGGGAGGGTAAGTCCTACAGTTGGACGGCATGGTACTTATAGAATTAAAATAATAGACCCAGCTTGCCAGTGTCTCCCATACAAGGATGAGGTTTCTCAAAAGGGCTTTTTTTTTAAGGTTGAAAAATGATTAATTTATGCAGGCTCAAAGCCTAACTTGATCACAAACAGGAGATTCATCGTGGAGTATAATGTTGGTTTTAACATCCACACTGGTGGGGTGGCTGGGAACACTGGTGCTGAAGAGGGGAGGGAGGAAGGGGGAGGAGGCAGGCAGGAATTCATCTTAGTAGAACCAACAGAAAATTATGGGGTGAAGTAGTTCTGAGAACAGTCAGTACATCAGTTGAGTGAAATGATCACATAGAAAATAAATGTTAGCAGTCTCAGTAGTTCATTTTAAAAGTAATACTCGGTTGTAGATATACCAAGAAAACAGTGTATTTGCCGTACACAAACTCAGGAAAAGCACTTTAATGAGTTAATTACCAGGCCCTCTCCTACATTTGAAGCTAATGCCCACTCAAAGTTTTCGGAGTATACAAAACACGAAGGCTGCACCTCAAAGCTCCCTTCCATTCTCTCAGGCCTTCACTCATGAGAGGGAACACATGACCAGGGCTGCTGGTTTGTTTTTTCAACCAGCATATCTAAAAAAAGCACGTTGTAAATAGTTCCCAAGCAAAACACATAGACCCTCCTCCTGCCACAGGTGAGTCAGGAGCTGCTGGCAGTTACAGATTAACTCCTTTCCCGCTTTGCCCAGGGTTCCCTCTGTGCTCAAAAGGGAGCTGTAAACAAACACTGCTGAAAACTTGGGCAGCTCAATCACAAAGAAAACTTCAGCACCCTCTTCTCACGGGCAACCTCGTGCCTCCTGCCACACGCCCTCGCTGCCAGGTGCCCACTGGGCAGCTCTCAGGGCAGCCACGGGGCTGCTTGGAGGGGAAGAGTCACCCTCACCTCAGAGCTGGACACAGGTGGCACTGCCTACACCCAAACCTGTCCTAAGAGCTGCATTGTCTTATCAAAGTCAGTGTGGAGGAGAGAAGTAAACACCCCCAAGAATTAGGACCACATCAAAGTCAGAAACCCTGTTAAGAGTTAACATGGGCATCAAACCCACTCCTTACTTCCAACCCTATAAAAGCAGATTTTACACACAGCAATATTCTGGAAAGCAATTGTAAAAAGAAGCCCCTTATTCCACCTACAGCAGACATTTGCTTGGAGAGTCAACAATCGAAATGAAGGGAAAGGGAGGATGTGCTACAGAGCCACAAATCAGGTGGTTACTACTGGAACCAAGCACTGAAGCCCATATCTTTACTATCATCTCAACTGTTCCCAAAGGGAAGAGCCAAGACCTTCCCCTCTTTGTTATCTAATGTTCATGGGGTCTCCACCCACAGCTCTTCCACAGAGGCTGAGAACCAAGGATGCCAGGTGGCTTCTCAACACTGCTTAACTGCCATGGTCAGACAGAGGAGAGAACACACAGATACCCTGTCTGACGTGAGCCAGAGCTGCAGCACAGCTGTGCAAGGTTAACTGAGACTCGGAGGAAACACGTGGCCACACGTGCTCAGGTGGGCAGAGTACAGAGCAGAATGAGAATTATTAACGAAAATAAAACTGGGGAGCCGAGCCAGGCACAAGCAATCTGCCTGACCCAAGATGTGCTGCTCAGGAAGCTCTACAGAATGGTATTTTCCAACATTTTCTGTATTTGCACTGAGGTATATCTAAATATTTCTATTATGTATTTTATATACACATATACAGCTGTGTGTACTGAACTACTGCTAATTCCCTGAATGGTCTGATTCATTCTCCTCCAAACTCCACCAACATTAATTTTCTATTACATCTTCAGCTTTTTTTAAATTTGATTCTATTTAAAAGACTTGCATATTCTAGTGTCTACGATCCCTCAATTAAAGATATCAGCAAATAAAATCTGTTTGTAATTACCTATATTCCCAAGAAGTCCATTCATAATTGTACTGTGGTCAGGCTTTAATGTATTGCTGTCTTGATTAATGAACTCAAGACTGTCCTGCAACCTGTAACAAACATAAAACATACAACAAAACCAGTGATTTGCATTTCAGTGGAACAAAATGTTAGTTCATTATAGCCTGAATGGAACAGACCAGGTAAGAACACAGGCTTCCACTAGGAAAAGCTTTCAGAGCCTAAGCCACGTTCTCAGGTGGGGCAGTTAACACACAGAAAACTAAACTCTGAAGCCAGATGCTTTTGTAACCCCTTTTTCTTCATCTTGGACTGAATTCCCCAGGTTGCAGGCACTTGTGTACCTTACAGTATCGAGCTTCCCCATGTCAGCACGGAAGGAATGGTTCACTCATTCCCTTAGAGCAAACTGAGCTGAAGACAACCGTGAGGGGAAGGTGAGGACGCTACTGACAGGATGTAACAGGTCACTTTTTTAGAGAAAGGATCTGGAGGGTCCCAAAACAGTCTGGGGTGCTCTTCTGTTGACCTGCTGACGTGCAATAGCTACGGGCCACGAGGCACTCACGTGTTGAGGCTGCCGTAGATGCTGCTCCCCGTGCGCGCGGTGAACACCTTGCTGAGCATGAGCTGGGGAGGGGAGCTGCGGGACAGAGGGGAAAGGCAGTCACAAAACACGGCGCCACGACAGGCTCTGCTTTCCATTGCACACCCCCCAGATTTTATAGACCTTCACCCGACACAACAGCCTTTTGTTTCAAAGCTGACAGCAGAATAACTGTGAGGCAAACACAGAAATGCCTCTCACCCTGCCCTTGTGCCGTTCAGTTCGGCAGCAGTGGCACTAAGGAGCGAGTCTTCTGGAAACACCAGCAGCAGAACGTTAATCTTACCGGATCTGGTGAATTTTCAGTGTGGAGCCCTTGTAGCTCATGGCCACAGAGCCAAACATCATCTCTCCAAGCATGTTGGCATCTGAGGAGCACCGAGAACCCTGCAACAAACAAACCCAACCACATCTGGGTTTAAGCATTTGAGAAGCACACTTCTATTAGTGGGCATAAAAGACAGGAAAATATTCTTTATTTAAAAGATAAATATGCAAAATATCTTCCTAGAACACTGTTGAACATGCTAAGTTGAACAGTTTAATGAAGATAATGCCAGCACAGAAAGTGATCTTCATTTTGGCTGTGAGCTCAACCAGTAAAACCATCCAAGAAACCTAACCCGTCTGAGTGAGGGGAAGCAGATCCCAACTGCATTGAGCCAGGGGACTAAAGTTTTAAGAATGAGATAACACACCTTGCTGAATAAAAACCATTAACCTTAAACCTTGCCTCTCCTTGACAAGAAGAATCACCAGTTCACTGGAGGTCTTAGACTGAGCATTGGAGCCAAGCTGGACCAGTGTTTCCTTGACAAACACCGATTCACAACTTATCCTTGGACAGTATTTTCATGGGATGACTCTTTCCCTGGTGCTTCTGTGAGGGTACCAGCAAAGAGCTGCAGCATCACGATGCCAGGCTAAAGTTGTGCCATTCCTGCTTCTCCCTTGGCAGGAGTTTGCTGTAAGGCATGCAAGCTAAATACCAAGGAGGGATGTCCCTGTGCTGCATCACAGGCCAGGCCAAAGTCTGCAAACAAAACCCTAAAATTAAAAAATCACTCAGGGCAATCAACTGGAGATGACTGCTCTGCTGACAGTCATTTGTGTACTCTCAGTGGCTGAGATTACTGTCCCTTCGTCCAGGGCTGTCTCATCTCCAGCCTGGCAGAGTATTAGTGCTGGGTCTCCACATGTGCCTTGCCCAGACTAATTTAAAATGTGGTGATCACTGACTCACAGAGCTCAGCCAGTTCACAGGTGAGTACTTTGGCAATGTGCAAGAGAGCAACACATTTCCTTCGAGATGTGTGATAGCACTCCCCTTCCTTGGAGTAATCCTTCCCAAAGATCCCTAAAACAGTCACAGAAACAACCTTGTGTTTGGAAATGCTAAGTGCCACGTCTTCATGCTCCTTATCCAAGCTCTGAACAACCAGGATCCTCACCTTGCTACACAGGACGGGAATACAGAATGATAGAATGGTTTAGGTAGGAAAGGACCTTAGAGCTCACCCAGTTCCACCCCCTGCCTTGGGCAGGGACATCTCCCACTAGCCCAGGTTACTCAGAGCCCATCCAGCCTCTCCTTGAACACATCCAGGGATGGGGCAGCCACAGGTTCTCTGGGAAGCCTGTGCCAGTGTCAGACAGTGAGCCCAGAGCACAGCCAAGGACAGGGTGTCCCCACCACGGGCTCCCACCAGCAGCAGGGAGGACTGTGACCATCCCACTCGAGGTTTCTGCTCACACCCGCCCGCAGAACAAGGGCAGGAACAAGGAAATGCTCATCAGCCAAAAGGCAACACACTTACAACACATCTCAATTTTTAGCTCTGCTCAAGCACTCTCAATTAAGATGATGATACTTTAACAGCCATACTATTAACCTCTGAAATCTGCTATCCCTGCAAGAATGACTAAAAGCAGCAACAACCACAGTTATAAAAATGAGGATACAACTGCAAGGTTTGTAAGTGCTCAATGACAGTGCAAAACCTGATCATTAGCTGGGCCTCAGCGAAATTTCCACCTTTACCTCCCAGGATATCCCACTGCCCAGGTGCACTGGAGGCAGTACTGGAAAAACCAGAATTTAAAACCAGTCAGTATGACCCAGCAGCTCCGAGGAAATCCCAGCAGAGATGTTAATGGCTCTAGGAAATAACAGGTTTGCCAGCATCATGAAATCTTGACTTAAGAACACTGCAAATTACTACAGCCACACACTATGATTGTTGGTTTTAAATCTGTTGCAGATCTCCAAACGAAGGACACAATTCTGATTAGATGTCAAGCCCTTGATGGTCGGTTTTGATTTCAACTTTCTGCTGTTGTGAAAATCTAATTCTGAAGCTGAGGAAAAATACTTTATCTTAAAGTATTGATTTTCTTTGTCAGGCAACCAAATTAAAGTTAAAATCAGCTGCTTTCAAATTTAATTATAGGGGTTTCCCTTTCCTTTGAAAGATAGACAAGCACTGCTGAAGGCAAAGGGCGTGATAAGATGTGCCATTGGCCTGTTCTGTCTGGCATTTGAGCTACACTTAATAACAATAATTTTATCCTGCATAACAGAAGACACATATTTAATGCATTTAATACGGAAACACTGTTACAGCTCAACTCTTCGGGCCTCTAATGCTGCAAAATAAAGGTCACTCAAGACCAAAGGAGAGTGCAATCAACTGAGGAAAGGGGTTAAATATTAAAAACTCAAACAAAAAGTAGCCAAGGAGCATCTGGCAACAAGGGCCCAAGGTGGGGCACTGAGAGCCTGGCCACAAACCAGCTCCCCAGGTTACAAGCTCACATAAAACTGACCATAAAATACCCACAAGTGTTCGTGATTGCACATTAGCATATTAGAGGCAGCACCATGTGCATGATTTGGAAATTACAATTCTGGATATATTTCCAGCATTTAATATTCCCCCTACTGTACATGCTGTCCTGTCAATAACTAAGTGCATCTGAAAATTAAAAATGAAGAAATAAACGTCAAAT
>JAWWES010000030.1:7174046-7211185 GCA_035583135.1 Lophotriccus pileatus | reverse complement strand
CATGTTCAGCCGTGCTCCACTGTACATAACTCTCGACATATGTAGAGATCAGATATATGAAACTGACCAAAACATATCTCACCTTGCTGCAGAGGCATACAACTCTGAAATTGTAATTGCTTTCATGTCTCATGACAACAGAAAATGGGAACTGGAGTGCACAGCAACACAAAGCAAACTGAAACCCTCTTGATTCTCCTCATTAGACTGATTAGCCTTCAACCAGAACAGGCTGGGCACTGACAGGCACTTTAGCAGATCTCCCCCCACCCTCAGTGTTATTTGTAAATCCAGAGGTATAAACCCTGCTAGGAAATGTCAAGGGGAAGAGATGCAGAAAGCCCTGGCTTTTGTGGGGTGCTGAACAGACACCCTTTCAGAAGGGAGAGTGCCCAGCCCACACACAGCTTGCTGCAAAAGGGCAAGGGTGCCTTGGAATGTGCTTAGAGCCAAGATCTGGCTTTGTATAGGCAGGGTGTGTCTTTGGTAGGAAAATCATGATAAAGAGCGAGAAAAATAAACAATGCAATTCCTTGAAAATGGCCAGCACGTCCTGCTGACTGCACAGGCCTGTGCTGAGCTCACAGCAAGCCCAGCCGAGGACTCTCCTGCACGTTTTTACCTGCAAAGTTTTGTTTTATGAGAAGTTTTGCCTGACATGATGTTATCTGAGTGCTGCAGAAGGCAGGTATCGTAGCAAGCAAAGGTTTCAATATATCCTCTTTCAAAGTCTCCTAATGCTATGAAAAAAAAGAAATATATCAAGTTCCTAGAGATGAATTCTGGATATTTTGAGTGCCCTGGGAACAGTTTTCCTCCACCAGTCTCATGTACTCATTTCACAGAGATGGTGACTACAGCTGTTTCCCTCCCCCTCAGCAAAGAAAAAGAAAAGAAGGATTAATATGGAACCATATCAGCTCCATTATCAGCCATTTATCCTCTTGTTGTTGAGCTGCCACAGTCAATGAACTTCCTGAAATAACCCAAAACAGTGGAGTTTGCAAGTTCAGTGTGCAAATTCACAACTATCTCAAGGAGGATTACGCTGTACATCTTTTTTATTAATGAAATAATGCTTTATGACTAATGAGGTAATAGTGATAAGCACAGCCACCAATTCATACCAATAAACCACTTGTACAGATCTCTTGTCCTTAAAAACCTGTTTTCCTAGCAAGAACACCTGAAAGAACAGGAACCAATAAAACCATTCTAACAAGATTAAATTAAAAAGAAAGATGCATTTTTTCCCCCAACATTTGTGAAACTTGCTTTGCTTCAAAAATTCTCTGTAAGAACTGGGAAATCGGGATCTTGATTCATGGCTATAAAAGCACTGGAGTAAGCAAAGCCTCAAAGTTTGTGCCTGATAAGACACCAAGTGACTTCAGAGGTCTGGGTATTGGACACAGGCAGCACCAGGGTGAGGAACATCAGGCTGGCAGCTCTCAGCAACAGGCTGGAAGGGTCTGCAAAGCCAGATGAACAATCCTCTGGCTGTACTCCAATAGCCAAAGGAAAACCAGAGCTTGGGGTAATGTGTTATTTTGTGTACTGCTGCTTACAGAAGGACCTCAGTAGGTCCTACAGGTAAAAGCAACTGGAATCATAAATTTCCGTTCACACCATGCTTTCTGCTTGCAGAGCTTAAAATGGTTTGTGGATGCTTTCAGAGAGGTAAAAAGGAAGTTCAGAGCGGCGAAATAAGTTGTCCAACCACCAGTCACAATAGCACTGTGGCTAGAAATGAATCTGCTGGCCAGAGCCCTTAGAAGGAAGTATCCTCATCTGACCGCATCCATTACAGTTTCAATTAATAGATTACCATGCAAACCATGCCAAAACAAAAAACAGAGGGAAAGTTTTCAAGTAACTTTGTGGGAAAAAAAAACTGTCAGCAAAGCACACAAACAACAATTGGCAAAAGCTAAACAAACAGGACACAAGAGGACACAGGACTGGGAGGACCTTCTGATTATGAATGCAGACCCCACCACAGTACAAAAGCAGTCCATAAATACCAGTTCCTGCCCTGCCTTAACCCCCAGCACTGCCTGCTGCAGCCCCAGGAAGGAATCCTCCTCACTGAAAGAGCAGAAAGTAGATGAGCCCCAGAATAAAGAGATCACTATAGTACTTATAGCTGGTAAGAGTGAAATTACTGAAGCCTGAATAATTTGCAACTTAACAGGCATTTAAATATAGCCCTGCATATAACCGACGCTTAAATGTCAGCGTGAGTAAAACAGAACACATGTGCTTTATCAATCTGGCCATCTGAAAAAGTACAGACTACAAACATGTAAATCAGCACAATACTCACCGACACTGAAACATCCTCTATTTTCCTTTTAGCGCTGGAGTCAAATAAGACATTCCGTCCCCTCCTTTCGCAGTCCTGATACACGATCAGTCGGATCTGACTTGGGTCAAACTCCGGCAAAGGCCAGCTGTAATTAAAGAAGAAAAGAGCAGAAGGATCAATTACCACAACTCTTTATTACACTGTTATTTCTACATTATCTGTATATACAACTTGATTAAAACAGAAAGTCAGGCAAATGCAATGCCATTTCATCAAACTCTTTGATGCTGCAGCCAGAACTAAGCCTTTTGTTTTTTTTCCTTTCCCCTACACGTGCCAAGTTACACTGTCATAAACTCCACCAATCCACTACAACCACACAAAATGATCTTTGCAGCGTTAATAGATCTTGTGCTCTGTCTTGTGATATGTTTTCCTCAAGTTCCAGCTATTTAAAATCAAAGTCATAGAAGAACTCAACTTTTGTGTTTGAAGATCAAAAAACCACCAAGAATAATAATCACGGGATGGTTTGGGTTGAAGGCACCTTAACCACCTAGTTCTCTCCACTTAAGCCACCGTGACTCCAGGCCACGGTCAGCAAACCACACCCAGCAGTCCTGACACACCTATTCCCAAACTGGTTTGGCATTCAATGACAAGGGAAGTGCCTTCCTGAGCCTCTGCCTTCCCCAGTGCCACTAGTCCAGAGGAGCTCTGCAAAGGGAGAACTCCCAGGGCTCAGCCTTGAGAATCACTGCATCCTCTTGCCTTTAAGGGTGCTTTGTAGCCATCATCTTAAG
The DNA here is from genome assembly GCA_035583135.1 of Lophotriccus pileatus. Classification (NCBI taxonomy): domain Eukaryota; kingdom Metazoa; phylum Chordata; class Aves; order Passeriformes; family Tyrannidae; genus Lophotriccus; species Lophotriccus pileatus. The sequence goes on along the minus strand of JAWWES010000030.1, from coordinate 7,208,074 downwards.
TTTCCATTGTAAAAATCACATCCAGCCATCACTTTAAAGCCCACCAAGCATTGATGCCCATTGGCTTGGGAATCCATTTTCACTGATACCTTCTCCATTCTTGGAAGATAGGAAACAAGACACCTGCTCTATCCATGAAACCACCAGGAATCATCTTTCAGCTACTTTACGAGCCATTTCCTAGATCAAGTGAAATTCTAGCTTCCTTATCCTTGGCTTTTAGGCAAGCAGCATTAGCATGGAACCCCAAGAAGCCATAAACAAGGCACTGGAACTTTCCAGCCATTAATGAAGCATACAGGTTCCCAATCTACAAGAAGCGGCTGTACATTTATTTCAGAAAAAATACACCCATCATATGAATTAAGGCAGACCTGGCATGCTGGACTCCAAGACAACAAGGAATTTTTCCCTCTAACCCACCACCCTAAAGGTTTCCTCCTCTACACCCACTCACCCATATGTGACCAATACACCCATGATGAATTATGACCCAGTAACTCCTATGACAGCAGAAAATCAATTTGATCACCAAAGTCATCATTGCCTATCAGAAGCTTTTAAGACTGCCCAGTATAGGTACGTAGGTTTTACAACTAGTGTAGTCCAGTGGGGTGCAACTAAGTATCAAGATATACAGTTATTCAGCCTCCTGAGAGAGGAAATCCATTTCCTAATCTGCCCAGCCCCACCATTTAGCAACAGGAGAGAAAAACAGAAGCTGCAGAAAAGCCCACGTGCAACGAATGTCAAAATCAACTTGTTACAAGAAAAAAACCTTGAGCAACTTGAAGCTGAAATAACTTGATGTCTAGATTTGGGGTCAAAGAGCCAATGCACCTTCTCATCTGGGCACCTAAAGCCAAGTGTCCTCAGCAGAGGGACATATCCACAACCAAGAGCAGACACCCAACTGAGCAAATTCTGTACCAAAACCCAAGCACAGTGAAAAACTCAGAGGTCAGCTTACATTTACTGGGGTCTCTGCTAATGAGCCCATCTTGCATGTCAGAAAACAAAAGAAAGCAAAATCCCTGGTTTTATACATGTCTGGGGTGTTACCAACCGAGAGGCTTAAAGGCACTAATGCTGGGGGATGGTAACTGGTAAGAGCATGGCTTTGGCTACAGGTGAGGAGAACCACTGGATAAACTGGCTTCCTGGAAGAACAGCCTCCATATATTTAAATGAAATCAGGGGAAGTCTAGGAACTAACTTTTTTTTTCCAGATAGGCCACTGTGGTTCCTATAAAGAGACAGTGTGTGACAATAACAAGGAATTGCTTGCCAAAAAGGTGCTGTCGCTTGCTCCACCCTTGCAATGCATTTGAATTTCCTTCACACTCAGACAAAAGCATGTCTTCCATTACCTAGTACTTTTGATATTTGACTTTGAAATTACTGGCAGAGAAGGGCAGTAGCTGTTCCAGATCTTAGGAAAGTCTACTTATAAGAAGCTCCAAGAGCAGATTACACACTAAGAGGAAAGAAAGCTAAATATAAAACTCCTGGTGTATTCAGAAACGTATCTGATCAAGGTAACAAGAGCTTGTTTACTTCTCAGCTTCTTCACATGACATTTTAACTTTCTCTAGACAAGCATTTAGTAGCTATTATCCTTCATAATTTGTGATAATTCCAAAGAAGCGTTATCTCTGTTACATAATAGCATCCTTAAGCACATTTCAGCCTTGCAAAAACATTCCCTGGCAATAGCGGGGCCACTTCCCAAACCAGAAGAGCCTTTCGGAGAGCTGGGGGAAAGTTCATTTCGACAGACAGTAAACACAGGCAGCCTGGCACCTCCGGCTCACCCCCACCGGCCAGGGAGAAGCAGGACACAGAGTAGCTTTGCTTTTGTTGTTAGCAGGTTTAAAATACCGTTAAGCTTGATATCTGGATAGATTATCCCCAGAAACGTAGAAATTCCTGCGTGCAATAGGCAGGGCGCGTTCTCAAAACAAATATACCAGGGCAGCACTCCAGCGCTCCTCTTCAGGCAGATGAAAACTGACCTAGATCTTCTGAATATAATTAGTTCTGTTTATAAATGGAAACTAACTTTGACATTTAACTGATGTTTTCTTGAGATTCTTACAGGAAAACCAGGAGACATAGAATCAAATGTTCTGGCAATGTTAATGAAAGGTGAGTCTCCATCTCTCACACTGCTCTGGAAATGACAGTTTCTTAATGAGGACTTTCTCCTGCATGACCTATCTGCCATTCTTTGATCTTTCCTTGAAAATTATTAGATTTAAAGAAAAACACAAAACCAAATCCAGAACAAAAACCACCACCAAGAAAGCCCCAGATATTTTTCACCAGCGGACAGACGTTTTCCACACAGTGTTGTGAGTTCATGGAGGGGGAGAAAGACTAAAAACAAATCCCTTCTGAGCAGGACACTGATCCTGAGAGATCTCCACTACACGTGGGGATTCTTCTGGAATGACATGTCCAGAAATACCTGTATGGGGTAGAAATCTGCTGATGTATAAATGCTGTATCAGATGTCTCTGAAACAAATCACACAAACCCAGATCTCACATCGTGACAGACTGGTCAAGGTTGGAGGGGATTTCTGGAGTCCAACACCCCTGCATTGATGCTTAATGCAAGTTCAAAGTGAAAAGGAATGGACAGAATGGAAAACTTCCACATGACTAATGATGAAATTATTAGAAACTAATAATAACAACAAAATCAAGGCCTGAAAAATGACATTTTAATGCTTGAAGTTCACACTTAAGCCCTACTGTTGTTCAGCTCTTCCCCTCTTTCACCCTTTTTTGTTTTCCTGACTTTATTATTTTCAATCACTAGGAATATTACCTGGAGCTGACATTTACAGATCCATGATGTGCTTCCTGACACCTGTACTGTGAGATTCATGGCAATCCAGAACCCCAAATGCTCTCCAAGGATGGATTTTCTTGTGTATCCAATCCCTGGAGTTTACTACTGCCATTGACACTTCTCAGCAAGAACTGAATGACTGTAAATTGGTATTATTTCACTCTGGGCAAGTTTTAATAGATGGAACAACGGACACAGAAATCCTTCATTACCCCTCCATCAATTAAAATACAGGATTTCCTCCTGTAATTGAATTCAAATACATCCCTTCCTCCTCATTCCCACTTTCAATACGAACAGCACTTCTTCGTTACATGAAAGGTTTAGCTTAGTATTACTTTTTCTTCTGCCTGAGACTTTAGTTTTAAAATTATTTTATATTAACACAGCTTAGACGGTATCAACTACTTTTTAATAAACATAGAATATTTTAGAAGTCATAAAAAAAAGCAACTAAGGCAAACTGATCAAGATATTAAGCAGGTAGGAACTGTAAAAGAGTTTTCTAAAAGGTAAAGTTGCTCAAAACCAGAACGTGACTAAACATTGAAAAAGTTGAAACTATCAAACTATTGTTTTCCTACATGATGTTACCCATAGTTATAAAAATTGCCTGGTGATGAATCACTTGGAACTATTTTTAAATGCATCTACGCAAATGATATTTATAGTTGATGCCAGCTTATCTGTTCTGCGTGGTTTTCATGTTAGCACCTTTTTAGAGGGTGACAGAACAGCCAGGCAGAGCAGGCGGGTCCACCTTGCCCCGCGCTCCCCTCGCAGGCTCCGCTGGGTGAGCAGCAGAACACAGGCCCAGAGATGCCTTTTCCAACAAGGAATTCCCTTCTCCTGCCCAAAATCCTCTGCAGATTTCTATGTTACTGGATTTTCTTTCTTTGGCTTTGAGAAGATACAAAAAAAGTCAAGTATACAGATACCTGGAGAGGGTATTGTACATATTTCAATACCTTCTTACTGCATTTAAATAATTCAATTATTATTTGACCATTATTGTACGAAAACAGCTGCACAGACCATTCTGAAAGAGCACAACTAATCTGGATGCAATGAAAACAGAACTGTACTGCTTGTTGATAAAGCTTCCACCTTTGAAGACCATCTTTTTTTAGAGGTATAGGCAGGTTATTTATTTTTTTTTAGCAACAACACCTGAAACACAAAAGAACTTTCTCAGGATTCACATGACAAGGATGATCCAGGCAGCACCACCCATTTGCAAAGTTGGCATTTTAAGAGAGAGATCCCATTTAAGTGCTGGTGACATAACACAACCATAAGGCCGCAGGGAGGAAGAAGATCCCTAAAGCAGAGAAACCACGGGGCCTTCACTTAGCGCAAATGTTGCAAGATAATTGTCTTTACGAGAGCTGAGGTCATGTCAGGGCTGAGTGGCTGGTGGTGAACACTTGCTGATTCTGCACAGAAAACCAGCGATTGTGCCCCGGCAGGGCCAGGGAGGAGCCCTGGAGGGTGGATTGCGAAGGAGCTCGCCCAGCACTCGGGTGACACTGCCCTTTGCCACCATGACCTCGGCCAGGCTTCCGCAGAAGTCACAGGACCCGTGTTCTGGGTAGCCTGGAAGAGCAGACACATTCTGGATCACCCCAGGGACAGCCACCCTTGACTGCTCCCAGCGGGGACACGTTTCAGGTTTATCACATGGGAAAAACGTTTCTTTGACATAAATTCCATCCAAGAGCTCCCCTTTTCCTTCCCCGAAGGAGGTGACCTGTCCCCAGGCACGGCAGCGCGGTGGAGGTCAGCTCCCTGCTCCATCCCTAAGTCTGTCTCAGTCATTTACCAGCTTAGCAATCCTCACCTGGAATAGCTGCACTTCTTGAGCTCCAGGAAACTTGTGCTGCTTATCCTAAGCACATACCACACACCCAGCAGGCGGGGAGTGCATCAGCCAGGTATTCCACAGGCAGTACGATAAACCTGGACCTGGACTGCCTTCCAAGTTCCCTGGCTACAGCCAGGGCTTTAACTGTATATGAGGTGGACTTTTGTTTTCATTTTTTTCTCCCTTCTACCAAGTCACTTGACTCTCATTAAGATACCTAATTTATACTCTAAAGTCTAATACATGAGCCAGATGCCTTTCCACAAGCAAAAAGACATAATATTTACAGGTTAGGTGCAGCTTAGTCAATACATTAATCATAATCTGGAGTGTGATATTGAAAATAAATTGGTGGGAAGGTTTTGTTAAAGATGTGTAGCATGTTGAGTAACTTTGCAATTCACACAGCTTCAGCATTTCCAACAGTATTAGCAATTTCATAAAATATTTTCCGGACTACCTCACTTACGTCATTTTAAGGATCACCTGCTCAGCTTTTAGCTGATTTAGGCAAACATATGCATGCAAATATTTGCACATACACACACACAAGCTCCATGCTCTTTTGAAATACCTGTTTTAATTAAAACCACACACAAGCGAGACACAGCTCATTTCAGTTAAATTCACTAGCACTGAACACAACGCTTTACATTATTCAAGCAGACTGCACTTCCCTTTGCAAAATTACAACAGACAGAATCAACTCAGGGAAAAAAAAATTATTCGTGCCATTTAGCATGAAATTATAATAAAAATTATTAAAAAATTTAAATCTGTAAAAGCTCCGTATCTCTGGAAAAGAAATACTTTCATCACAAGGAAAAGAATAATAATGTTTCAAAAAAATCAAAATAATCTCAAGAAGTGTGCAGTGACCGTACCTGGGAAGCATCTTTGTCCCCCGAGCAGTTCCACTTTTCGAAATCCCTATAAACTCCTGTTGTGCCCGGCTGCCAACTCAGGTTAATAATAGCAATGAGCCATATTCATCCAAAACCACAAGACTGTCAGGTGACATATCAAGAGCTCTGAATTTAACTCAAACAAAAGACTCTCCATGCTGCAATGCAAAAGGCTTAATCCTAGCAACAGGATCGCGAAAACCACCTTAAGGGCAGCGGCGCCGGGGGTTGCACCGGGCTGCGTTCGCCGTTTCATAACCCAGCTCCTGCCCCTCCATCCGCACCGCCCGCGGCCGCTGCTCGGGGAGCGGCGCCCGCCTCCGAGCGAGCTCAGCGCTGCCCGCGGGGACACCGAGCGCTGCCCCGGCCCGGCCGGACCCGGCCCCGCGGCCGCGGCCCCGCGATCGGGATCATCGCTCGGTGCCCCTCGGAGCGGCCGAGGCGCTCAGCCCGCACGGGGGTCACAGCGGGGCGGGCTCGCCGCACAGCCCTCAGAGCCCTCACAGCCTTCGCCCCTCACAGCCCGCACAGCCCGCACAGCCCGCACCGCGGGCGGCCGGGCCGGCGCTCACCGCCATCATGTGACCGCCCGTCAGCGCGGGCCACCTGCGCCCGCCATCCCCGCCGCCATCCCGCTCCCTCAGGGACGGGGACAGGACACGGACGGGCCCGGCCCCGCCGGTGCCATCCCCGCCCGCGCCCCCTCCCCGGCGGCGCCCGAACAAAGGGCGCACTGTGAAGGCTCATTAATATTACACGGGAGGCACCGCCGACATTCGAGACAATTGGATGGCAACGGTGTGTGTGTGTTAAATAAGTGAAATAATGCCCCCAAGGAAAACCCGACCGGCCCCATCGCTGTGGACAAGGCTCCCCGACTGCTCCTGCCATGCGAGGAAGGCTGCCCGGGCATCACAACTTTTATCTCTAAATGGTAGGGGAGGAATGAGAGAGGTGGACAGGGAAGTGACAAAGGAACGGGGCCATCCAAAAACGCAACGCACATCAAAAGTCTTGTCACGGGCACATGTGGGGCTAATCACTCGTGTTCTGCATTCCTTGAATAAAGCTCAACTAATATATGAAGGCACAAGGCTGCAACATCATAAATCCTACTTCAATGTTTTGGGGTTTTTTTGCAGTGTTCTGAAAACCTATAGGTTTTGCCAATATTTTAAACAGAAAAGCAGCAAAAATGCATTTATCATCAGGATCTCCTGTTCCACTGCATCTCACAGCCCAAAGCACAGCACTGTCGATGGTTCCCCCTGTACCACAAAGCTGATCTACTTGTTCACGGGCTCTGCCCCCAACATCCAGCAATTCCAGGAGTCCAGATGTTGTTTGTCCTGTGGAATGGATTCCACAGGGGAACACCAAACTCCCTCTTCTGCTACACATCTGGATTAAGTTCAGGCAGAAATCCTTAATCTATTCACACCACTGCAGTTTTGCTGCTGTTTTACAGGAAGGTAATATTTCTACGTTTGCTGCTGGGCGTGTTTTGACACAGAAGCAGCAAAACCTAAAGAGAGATAAACCCATTATCTTCTGTTACCATGAATGCTTTACAGGAAGTTTCTCATTTAGAAATGAAGAGTTGAGGCCCTGACCCCACAAACACATATATTACACACTTGGCTTTTCACACACCACTAGTGCCAGGGAATTCAATGGAATTACTCACATGAGCAAAATTGGGCACGTGCTGTTTACAGGAGACCCATGCCTTAAACCCAAGTCTTGCCTTCAAAGCTTAAAATGCCAAGCTTTGGGAGATGTAAGCAGTAACATCTGACTTCTCCTACCTTCTTGACCTGGTGAAGGAATGTGCTGTGCACAGTAACTTTCTTTACCTGTGTGGCAAAGGCACCACTCTCTAAAGGTTACTGATGTCAAAAGTGACCTTTTTTCTTAGACATGCAATGCTGAGAAGTTCAGTGCCATGTATTATGTAAACATTTATTTACAGGAGTAACATCTAAGGTTTCCATTTTACCTCAGGGTAACCTGATGCGCTTCAAAGACAAGTGCTTTGAAAGCGGACCCAGCCCCCATCCAACAACTGACCAGGAAAAATATTGGAAGGAATTTCTCTGCAAATAGAGACAGACTCAAACTGTTCAGAGAGTAAACAGTGCTTTAGCCAGATCAGTGAATATTTATTGCTTGAGGAAGGACTTCAGATACTCAGTGTTTGTTCATACACCATACCCATATCCAAGAAAACAGTCAGGCCTTTGTAAGATGAGATGTGCACCATCCTCTTCTCTAGGTGTATATCCAGGCATCTCTTTGGAAGGGTGAAGGCTTTCTTTTGTGTGTGTGTATAAATATGAGCTCGAAAAACAAAGCTGGCAGTATTATTCTAGTTCAGAAAAACACTGAAATAAAAAAAATACAACTATCAAAGTCTCCTGCTGTAGCCCATCACCTTCCAGGGACGTATTTCAGGATCCATGCACATCCACCTGACTGCAGATGGGAAAGATGTGGGTGATGGTGTTCGACCACATCCAACAGCCCTGAGCCCAGCGGACTCTCTGCAGACCCCCATGCCTGACCAGGGCTGAGGCACATCCTTAAACATATGCAAGCCAAAAAATCCTCAAAACCAGACAGCACCAAAAAGAATTTGTCCCTTCATCTTATCCAAAGGCATTTCTGAAAACGTTTAAAACTACTGCAAAGGCTCATACGCACCTTTTGGGTATAAATCATCTGATTTTAAACTGAGCAGACAACAGAGTTCGCTCCAACCGCAGGCTAAAAAGTAATGAAATGATTCATTTTTGGTCTTCACTGCCTTAACGAGTTTTTTCAGTCTTTCTCCTGGAGGAAGGCTTCCCTCACACATGTTGGAAGCACACACAACAAAGAGCCAGTAAGTGAGCCAAGAAATGTTTATTGCTTAGTAATGCACGAAGGTAGGAGCTGGAAGCCACAGCTGACCAAAAGAGAGAAAACCAATTAGGAATTTATTTGAAATCTGACTAGAAATACTTGGACACCATTTCTCTACAAAATACTCGCCTCAGTACGATTGCCACTGAGCTAGACTTCTAAAAAAATGTGGGTCTTGTGCATTTTTGTATCCCTGCAAAAAAAAAAATTCCACTGAATTCCTCAGTGCTGGAGAGGAAGAGTGGAGGTATTAAAGCATGAACCTTCTGCATACACCTGGAGCACAAACACACACCTGCACACACGAACACAAGCCCAGCCAAAGGTCAGCGAGAGCCAAAACGATGAGAAAGATCACTGCAAGCAGCCCTCAGGAGTTTCAAAACCTGGGCCCCCTTTTCTTTAAAGGAAACCAGATTTTTAAACACTTAAAAAAAGTGCTTTTGATATGCAATAATTAAAAAAAAAAGACCATAACTCAACAGAGAGGCAAAGGTTATAAACTCTCCATTCACAGGATTCTCACTGCCAGCACGAGGTCTCATGACTGGAATGAACCATCCCTACCAGCACAACTACAAATCTGCCCCGGAGCATTCCTGGAGGGCAGGACATGGAACATTATCTCTCTTTTAAGAGCATGGATGCTGAGACCTCAGCAGATTGACCGTCCCCTTCACTGCTGTAATTTTTTCAAGCCATGATAAAAGATGATGAAAATAAAAATAACTATCAAAGTAAAAATCTGATGCACGGCTAAGCCACTGGAACATTGGTGTTTGTTTTGTATCACATTTCCAATCGCAATCTACTATAAATAAGGCACCGAACAAACCTCTATAATACCAACTGGTACTGCAAGACAAGAGGGCATTTTCCCCCTGCCAAACAGTTATTTTATTGTGTGCACTCGGGTGTGCAGAGCAGAATCTTCTGCTGTAGCTATTAAAAATCAAGTGTAAATAGCTCAGTATTGTATGTGTCTAATGAAAAGTTGGGGAGAAAAAAGTTCCAATACAAACTGCTTTTGATGAGCACACATAGTTGTTGGAAATAAAGAACCTTCTAAAACCACTCAGAATTGTGTAGTGCAGCAGAGGAGGGTTGTGGGGGGAAGTCTGTGTTCCCTCCTTTGTGCTGTACCGTTCTGGAGATGTCACGATAGCTTCAACAATCCTTAAATCCACACTTAAAACTAACTCAACAAAACAAAATCAAGCTCACAGCCTTGGACTGATCAACTGCAAAGTTTGCTTGAGGAACTTAATGGTGAATTGATGCTTTTTATTTTGGAGATCATGAATATTAATAGATGAGACAATGAAAAGGAAAGAAGATATATTACAGTCAAAGTTGACTGCAAGACCTGTTTTGCCATGAAAAGGAAGACATCTCAGAGGGATCAGTAGCTCCACTATTGCTATCAACCAATATTAATAATAACAATAATAAATCCTTGAATGATTCTTGATGGAACCAGAGTACTTTGGTTGAGGACTCCTAACATTTTCCTATTTGTAATAGACAAACATTGGGTTTGTCTATTAAAACCCTCTATTTAAACCCTATATTACAACCCTATTGTCTATATTTATCTTCAGCTTAGAGTGTCTTTAAGGCTTTTATTTTCCTTCACTTCCCAGCAACTGTAAGGACTATGGCAGTTTTCTTTTGGCACCACTGAAAACTGAGATTCTCAATACATTACTTCAGGAGATACCCAAAAAAAAATAACAAACAAGCTGCAAGATGCATAACCAAACTGCTGGTGTACTTTAGTTATGCCTGACATGCCAGGCAATTTCTGCACCAAGTAAACACATCTAAATAAGCTCTTTTATTTTTTAATCAGATATATCTAAAATTTTTTAAAGGCTAAAAGAATGTAAACAGCTGCATGTTTTTCTGTCATGCTCTTTAACTGTGAGCTGGGCCGGGGTGGGCGATGCTGCGGCCAGGAGGCAGCAGGTCCCTGCCAGGACACCTGCCCAGATCCTTTCTCCACTCCAAAACCCCCTGGCCTGGCAGCAGGCAGCCAGGATAACCCCTGGTGGAGACCTTCAGCCTGGAAATGCCACTCCATGGAGTGCCCAAACCACTGGTACCTCCCGTGCCAGCACACGGGGCGAGGAAACCCCCAGTGCAGACCCTGCCCCTGCTGCACAGCCCTCCGCTGGGTCGGGGTGCAGGGAGCCATCTGCTCCTGCTGATTAAAACATCCTGTAATACTTGTTTTGTGAGTTTTATAAAGGGAAAAAATATTGCCTTGGTGGTGAAAGTCATCCGGTGCCGGCAGCGTGGGGCTTGGAGCATTCCTTGGCTGCAGGCCACGGCCCTGTAATTGATTAAGGTGGCTGCACTTGTGACCGAGTGATAATTGAGAGCCCAATAAATCTCCACACAAGTATTTGCCACTCAGAGATGGAAAGAAATTGCTATGGACCTTCATAACGAGCTGCAAGTAAAAAAATTACCACTGATATTAAAAATATCAGGAATCCTCCCCGATCACTCCCAACTTCCTTGCCCAACATTCAGTTACATTTCCAGGGGGGTCAAATGCACAAGGACTACACCTTCAGACTTCCAGCTAAGTCATCCCCAGCACAAACTCAAATCAGTCCAATTTCTCAACATTTTGTTGAGTACTTCCAAGTCTTCCTTCCCCCTACCCCAGGTCTCATTTATCTGCAAGGCAGCATTGCTTTAGCCGAGGTTTACGTGATATTCTTTCCTTGGAAAAAAAGAATTATTAAAAAAGCAAAGCTGCAGCTGTTCAGGGTTCCTTGGAAGAGGAGGAAGACAGATGTAAGTAGTTATTCTCTAAAGAATCACAGGGATCAGTGCCTGAGCAGCATTTTACTCTGTCCCTCATGTGACTGTTTAATTAGGTGTTGATTCACTCAGTCATGAGACACAAGGAAACAGGGCTGCAAGCCCCAACGTCAAAGAAAAAGTAATGCCTGTTCTGCCAGTTTCTGTATTAGCAAAGCACAAAGGGGACATCCAGTTCTGAGAAGCAAAACTCGTGTTTCCTTGCCCATAAACCAAATCATCAAATCACTTCAGCCTTTCCATGTAAAAAAAAAAAAAAGGAAAAGAAAAAAAAGCCCCATGAATTACTTCAGAGGAAGATGCTTGTGAACTCCCTGATTGTTCTCTGCTGTCAGAGCTGGGACCAGTGTGAGTGTCCAAGGGTGAGCTCCCTGGCCAGGCTGAGCAGGGTGTGCCCTTCCATCTGGTAATCCAGGTCCAAGCTGCTTCGGGACACCGGGCTTTCTTCTGGGGTTGGTTTGTTTGTTTGCTTTCAGAAAAAGAACACAAGCTATTTTGCTATGTCTTTATTCCTGTTGTTAACTGAATTTCTTAATACCAAAAAGCTTTTCTGTTATGGGGTCTGGTTGCCATAGGAACAGGCTTTAAAAATATCAAAGAAATTTGCAGCACATGGTAAACCAATTTCACAAACTGTGTATATGTTTGTAATAGGAAAAGCTGGCGGACAATTATTTGTATGTACTCAGTTCAACCGAGGTCTGACGTAGGGATAATCCCAAAATGCTGCTCTCAGTCCAAAGCCTGGGGTTGTAGAGAACTACAGTGAACTTGAGCTTGCTACGTTACCAGGTCATTTATCAAGACAGTCACATAAAATTAACAGATGATGATCATTTTTCCAATGAAGGTGACATTTAAGCTCAGTGTGTCACTGCAATGGATTAAATGCCAAAAGCTCTTTTCCTGAAGGATACTACACTAAACCTTTGATTTTAAAGGTTGTGTGTTTACAGTCTCACCCTCCTCATTTGTGTAGATTTTCTCACTTCTTTAAAACACACGCCTAATGCTAAGCGCATGAGCGGCTTCCTTGGGAGCAATCAAACTACTTACAGCCTTAAAGCACATGCTTGAGCAGAGTGCTGACTCAGCCTTATTGCCCCCTCAGACTGCACCAAAACCCCTTCTCAGTTACACAGGAACAACTGCAAACTAAAGGCGGGGGATGATTGTACGAACAAGCAGAACAAATTAATATCTATGGAATGAAATCCCAGGCTGCCCTCTCTGTACGTGATGCTCATTTAGACAGACGTCCCACGAGCCCTAATGATAGATCCTCCCCATGAATCAACAACTGTCTGGCACCGTCACATGCCATCTAAGCATCTCCAACACCTCCCAGTGTCCAGAGCAGTGCTTGGCCCAGTTCTGCAGCCCTTCTGCACAGAGTGGGACCTGTGGCTGTGACAGCCCAGGAGCCCTCAACCCGTCCCTCATCCAACCCTCACAACACCAAGTTCCCTGCATTTCAAGACTACTGCCAGGCTCGGAACCAGAAACAATTAAGAATGATTTCATAGCTCTGCCAAATAACACTAATGAATATCTAGGTGGACTGGATCTATCCTACAGCTGCTTTTCAGGAGGGAAGAGTTTTCTTGGCTCCAGCCCATGGACTCAACATCCCTCCCTTACTGGCTCTACAAGTCAAACAGGCCTCTACTTAATTTGCAGAAGGGATGAGATCTTGATTTGCACAGATATTGAAGAGCCCCAAGACTACTGTGAGGAGCCCAGACTGCTCAATTCTCCAAGGCAAGAGTCATGCTGCTCAACTGTTTTCCAAATTAAGCATGCAAAGGTGACCTGAAACTATTTCAGGTAGATCTATATAGAGCAGACACTAAAGACATTGCTTGACTTCGCTTTTATGTAACTCATAAGGGCACGAGGACAAATAAAAATCAGATGCTTGAACAAGCCACATGGCCATCCAACTTCATTTAATATTGGCAAAAAAACACAGACTGGCAGAATAATGGAGCAGCCTGGCACCTACCAACAAATGCACTAAAACTGTGGTACCTGAGCAATTTGGTTCCCAGAAGCAGAAGAGCACATAAGCGTGTTTTTAGCTATCAGCTAAAACCTGCTCAAGCTTTAAACCAAGCTTAACGAAGTGCTCTGCTGGGTTTGCTCTGCTGTGCTTTGCTTTCTGCCACAGGGAGCTCTGCACCCTCAGGCTTTCTGCTGGCCCCTCCACTTTTCTAAGTCTCGTTACACGCTCACAGTTTTGGGTTTCCAAGAATGGCAGGAATGGAAAATACGGTGTAGGACTGGCCACTGCCCAAGCTTTTCAACACAGCCATCCATCTAGAGGGATTTTCCACTGCAGAACTGAACTGGTCAAGTGTTACTGAGAATCCCACAGCACAGATACATGGAAGCTCTCAGCACAGCTCCTACATGCCCACAGAGCTTTTCTTACAGCTCAAATCCTTGTCTGTGATAACAAAACTGCAGGTTCAGCTCGGTGTGCCCTCCCTGGGTATCAGCACAGAAACTCACTCCAAACACACACCTTGCTTATCACGGGATTGAGTTGGAACACGCAGTCCAAACCAGCTCTGCCTCACAGAATCAACTGAATCACTTGATAAAACCTACATTGTTCCACTGGGAGAGGCTGTACTTAATCAAGATTACATATAAATATATATACATTTAGTGTATGTTCAATAAACCCCTTTTTGCCCGTGGTAACGGGTTTGATGAGAAGGCAATTCCAGACACTCCCAGGCACTACAGCTTGCCAGCAGATTTTAGACTGTCCTCAGGAGCATCCCTAAGATGTGGGAACTCAAAGAAGCCTAGTGCTGCAGGTATCCTGCTGTGAACCAGCCACAGCACCACATGAAGCTATTTATTCCACTGCCCCAACAGGAAAGAAAGGCTCACGTGCTGGACAGCAATAGCCGTCAATGCCACCAGGACATTTTGGACTGGGCTGCTCTGTTGCATATTTTTTGTGTTCTGAAAGGAGCTGTTGGCAAAGTCATCACTCCCTTGGCTCTTCATTTCCCTTTCCCCTTCTCCTGCTCGTGTGTGTCACTTGATGTGACCCCAAACAGGATGACCCCACTGCTGGTGGCAGGAGGAGCAGGGGACAGGACAGCACCCCAGGAACCCTTCAGAAAGGAGAGGCAGCGCTGCAGGGCTCAGGCACGACACAACTAAGAGGAGAACAGAAAAATGGAAGGGAAAGCGAGCTGGGCTTTGATTCTCTCTGTGTGTGTGTGTGTGTGTGTAAATACCAGTTCCCAAAGCAGAGCACGAACAGGGGCAGTGACAGAGAGGGAGGCATTAGGAGGAACAAGGAATCCCAAGCAAAATGAGTCACAAAATCATTAAGGTTGGACAAGTCCTCCAAGATCATCCAGTCCAAGCTTCGATCTAATACCACCATGCCCACTAAACCATTAAATCCTGTCAAATGTGTGTATTCGATCACAGCAGCACCATCCAACTGCTGCCAGCTACACTTGCACACGGACCTCTGGAACCTTCTGAACACAGAGCAACTCCAAAATGCCACCACTTTATACTCATTACACTCACTTCACACCCAGCAGTTCCAGCCTGGCTTTTATTTTTTGTACTTAGCAGCTGTCATGATTCGTGTTATTCTTTCCAAATAGAGGCCCACTGGACCCCTCTCCCCCCTGCTTTACTGTCACCATGCAGGAGGTGTTCCCTGTAATTTTCTTTTCCTCTGTTTTCTGTATCCATACAGATGAGAACAATTGCCATTAGTGAATTTTACATTATCCTGCATGTTTTTTTCCTCCAGTGTGGGCATAGACTAATGTCACCCTCTGAGTGTAATTTAGCTGATTTGTCCTACTAGCTACTGACAGTAAAGCAAGTAAATTAATCTTATACTGAAGTGATATTTTTGTTTATCTGAAAGAAATTTGATAAACATTTCTTTATAAAGATATAATTGTTTTAATCTCAAAAGAAGTTAAAGTTGCTTTGATTTTTTTTTAATTCTATACTTTTTAATTATGTCTGTTTTGAAAAAAAAAGAGGTCAGGAGTTCATAATTAGCATCTCCTGGATGACTAGAAAATACACTCAGTTAAGAAACCACCATGCTCATTTTCACAGCTTCTTAGCCCTCCATGCTGTCAGTAGAACAATTTCCTTTTCTACCAAGCAAGTAATTTCCAGTAACTCACAGCAGCTGAAATATGTTTAAGTACTGAAAAAACCAACCACCTTTTTCTGTCTGACTATTTAAGTTTTATGTCAGAGTTTGGGCTGCCTTTAAATAGAAACACAGCACTGTAAGCCAATTCACGGCCCTGACATTTGAGGCATTTCTTTAACTCCATCTTAAGGGGTAGTACTGTTATTTTTCCTGTAGGAACAAGAAAATTCTGGCAGACTGCTTCTTTAACAGCTTCTCAGAAGCTCAGATAATGTCATTTAACTAGAACAAGCCTCTGAGCAGAGGCGCGCGCTCCCCCCGTGACCTGCAGCCTGTGCCCTGCTCACCCAACCCCTCAGCTTGGCTTTCATTAACACCTGAACTAACACAGCTTTTTCTATCAACTTCTGGTGTCAGATTCCATGAAAGTGAGTAAACAAACCATTCAGCCAAATCTCCAAATGGCAAGAACATTTTCTTGGTAGGGTTCACAGGGCCTTGGCGCTGGGGGGGGAGTGCAAAAATACCCGACAAGAATCTCATTCATTCCATCCAACTGCTCACACGTGATGTGCTTCCTTCTGCCTGACTGTCCTCTTCCATAAGCAAAACATGGCAAAGTAAGTGCTGGCTTTGGAGGCCTGATTTTCTCTGGGACGTGCACAAGACAAGAGAAAGGTGGGTGTGGAGCCGACAGTTATTCGCTGGAAAGCAGAATAATTCAAGGACTGTGATGAGGTGCAGCCAGCTCAGAGCTCCACTGGTACGACTGGGCAGGAGGCACCCAACAGCACCCACAGGATTTTCACTGAAGTCAGAGAAACTCAGCTCACTCAGACTTCTCACAGTCTCCACCAGACATGATCAAAAGGTTCAGAAATTACCGAGGGGAGCGCGGGGCCAAGCGCTGCACTCTGAGCCACCATTTCCATGGCTACTGAGGCTAAAATAAAACAAAATAAGGAGGCATATAGCAAAGCAACTGCTCCTCTGGGCAATGCTCACACAAGCTACCTTCTCTCTCTTTGCGTGGAAAACGACTCAGGAACTGGGGTGAAGATACTGCTCTGGCTCAAACAGGCACAACGCCAGGACCTGAAGTCAGGGCTGAACTGAGCTCAAAGTTTCTTCATTTATCAGCTGAAAACAGATGGCAGAGAACTGTAATTTGGCTCCTGTTTCTTCCCAGCTCTGTATCACACAAACTGAAAGAGCAGAGGGGTTTTGGTACTATTACAAGTTTTATGTTTTGTTGACATTTTGGCTGGAGCGAAGGAAAAAACATTTGAAGACTCTGCGAGTGAGGCACTCGCAGATCTGGAGGAGCATCAAACACCGTGAACACACAGGGCACGATCAGCACTCACAGTAAAGGAAATAGGACATATTTTACTCATTTGAGGCCAAAATCAGTACTGGTGATGTTGTGGAAAGATCCTGGAGAACCAGAGCAGCACCAGTGGCGTGTGACAGATCATTCCCTCAGCGACACTGGCATCACTGCCAACTCCTTCACCTGTACAAAGTCGGGGCTTCTTTCAGGGCCAGAGTTTCAAGGACAGACAATACATAAAAGCTGGCAGATACCCAGATTATCAGCCTAAAGTATCAGACAAGACTGTTACAAAGGATTTTCACCTACAGCCAAACTGCCGAAGTCCAAGGATATGATAAGGACTATGAAATTAGTTTTTCAGAAAAGCCGGAAAACTTTACACAAGCATGTTTTACTTGCAGATGCATGTTACATGCATGCACTGGTAATACTTTACATGTAGATTGGTGAGTATTTTGTGCTGCAATTCACGTGTTTGAACAAGTTTCTCTGCAGTGTATTGCGTTCTGAATAATGGTATCTCCAGAAGCTATCAGTTTCAGAGAAGAAAAGGTCGTTTAGGCAAATGCATGGAATTACCACAATTAAAAGCTTGGGCTGAGCACTAAACAACAGCAAAAACAAATAAATCCTTTTCGATACAAAGGCTACATAATAACCACTCGCGCTTCTGTGAAGCAGAACACATTTGGGCAGGTATGGTTAGAAAGGAGCCATCAGTCCTGCAGGGGTGGCCCCTTTTGAACGCAGTGGTGATGGTCACATTCCTCAGGCACAACAGAATCACGAGTGTATTTTGTGCAAATATATTTCCCACATATGAATATTTCCCATATATGAATTCTGCTACTACTCAGTGTAAGGTGGAGCAGCCAGTGCATTAGCAAGTCATTTAGAGATAAATAAAATTACTTCCTGTTTTAATGGGCATAACTTTTTTTTTTCCCTCCAGCAGATATTTTATAGATTAAGGTTCTCTATCTAATACCACAAACAGAAAGTTTTTCAAGTCCTCAGAGACAAATCCTGCTCTTGGCCAATGCTGGAATCCACGCTGTGGATTCGCTGCTGCAACTGAGCTCTGCATTTTTCCTGACGTTACTCAGGGCCATGTGATCCTGCAGCCATCCAGCTCCAGATGTAGCCACGGGAGGGAACACAACCTCTGAGCACGAAACCACCGCGTGCGTTACTTTCCACTCATAAAACACGCCTCTAAAGCGGCCACCTCCAGCACTCGGCCAAAACTGCAGCACGAGCTCCAGGCTCCAAGTCACACTGGACCAGTTTATTCCAGCACAGAAGCCAGGATGCATCCAAGCTGTCACCATGAGCACGCTCTAACTCAAAGCATACACACAGCAAGGCATAAAGCCCTTTGAAAACACAAAGGACAACCCATCAGTCAACCAGAGGAGCTGATCATCCCCAAGGCAGCAAGGTTTGTAACATGACACGTGTCAACACACCTTCAGTCACCTGAATGGTGGAACTGTTTTGGAAAAGGAGACCTGACACGCTCTTGGTACATCCTCGTGCCCTGTGACCTCACCTGGAGAAGGAAGGGGAAAAGCCAGAACCCTCGGGTTCACAGAAACACCCTCCCACAACACCTCCCAGGGGAGCCCAAGTGTAAGGAAGCATTTCCCCTCCAGTACGTCTGCACGCCCATGATTCACTTACTCCAGCCTCTCCTCAGAAAGTTCTCTCATTTCGAGGAAGGAGCTGAAAGGCTGGAAGGGGAACTGAGAAGGTGCCTGTTCCAGGAGTCCCAGCTGTCCTGGCTGTGCCACGGGGAGGAGGCTGAGCCGCAGCACCGACCTCGTGATGCCCAGCGCGGGCAGGGCCACCTCGTGATGCCAAATTCTCCAGAGCCCAGCCACCACGGGACGTGCCAGCAGCAGAGGCAGCAAGGGCGAGCCTTCACCCCTTAGCTCACTTTGTCAGGAGCTTCAACTCCTTCTAAAAAGGCAGCAGAAAAACGAGCAGAGGGTTTTCCGCTCCACGTTCCCTGTTCCAACCGCGACGGGAAGAAGCCGAGGTGAAGAGAGGGGAAGGCAGGGTGAGTGCCCACCAGGGGAGGGGAAAACTTTGCAGGGCACAAAGTCAGGTAGGCACGAGCACCCCAAGAGTTTAGAAATTATTTGCTCATTCTCTGCGTTCACGTGCACCCAAAATGCTGGGGATGCCGATCCAAGGTAATTCCTGTGGATCTGATGATAATATGAGGAAATAACCACCAGCTGAACTGCCAACCCTCCAATTTAAACTCCTCCAGCCGCTGCACAGACCCAGCTTGCAGCACTGCCTTATTCTGAGCTAGCACCTAATTTCCAAGGACATGCTGGATGTTTTAGCAGCAGCAGTTCCCATCTGAAGAAGCATTTGGGAGACCTAAAGAGTGGTGGTGGCAAGGAGGGCCCCTCCAGCCAACTACCTCCAAGCTCCAGAGGTGCTTTACTGGAGCCCTGCAGTTTGTATGTCTCTGCTTCCAAGATGAAAGTTGACTGAAAGCACTGGAAGGTACATGAAAGCTCAGATGACAGGAAATGCAAAACAGAATTTGGCAAAATGAAGTACTTTAGAAAACAGCAATATATTTCAAAATACAAGCCAAAGTCATCATAGCAATAGAGAAAACTGCACATAAATCAAAGTGAAGCATTTATTAAAACTTGCTACACTCCAGTTAATGAAGGCAACCAAAAAGCCAAAACCAAACTCTTCCAGAGATATTGCAGAAGAGCTGGAGTATTTTTATAAAATCCAAACTTAGAAGGACATTAAAGGACAGAAATGAGCTTAATAAAAACACAATAACATTTCAGAAGTTTAAAAATTTGAATAGCCTTAAAAAATTACGGGACAAAAGCTTTTTAAACTCGTCAGATAACTGGTAAAGATGAAAAGCTGAAGCTATTACAAAATGAAGTCCAGCTAAAGCTCTTTTGGAAGATAGATTTTGAGGGGGTGAAATTCCAGGAGTTTTACAAATACTGGCAGCAAACTTGCAGAATGCCAGAAATGAACAAAAAAAATCAAAACACACTATTTCTTTAATGGCAGGTTTTGGTCAGACTGGCTGGATGCATTGACAGCACTGCTGAGGAACAGCTTTGGAAAGCCTTGTGCAGAGCTGTTAGGATCAGGAATTCGCTGGCTGCATTGCTCACAAGGACTGACACAGCTTGGCAAGAGATCTGCTTCCCTGGGCTCAGCTGGGCTGTACACAAAGCTACCTGCTGCTGAGAGAAAAGACATTTTGTGGGTAAAACTTTTCACTGCAAAAATCAATCTCGACAACTTTTATGTCCCTCCTTCACCTCACTCCAGCCTCCACTTTAAAAAGTCCCTGGTTACTTGTTGTTAAATGTTTCTGAGTCTCTTTGCACTTCGTTTCAAGAAATTAGCCTCTGGCTGACGAAGCAATTATGCTTTTGTAAGAAACATGTACCATTTTTACTGTGCAAGAACAATAGCTCTGCAGAGGAACTGGCTGCTGAAGCATCTCTGTGTCAAGCCACCCATTTCCAGCTCTAGGTTTACTGCAATTCCTGGGATGAATCCTGCTGCCAAAAATGATGTGAAAGGAAACAAATCTCAGGATACCATTTAAAGTCACTGCCACGGGGAATAGAAAGAGTCTGGGCTGATGGGGGATGCTTGCCTAGACAGATTTCAGGAAATACTACTTTGCAGTCAGCCTGAGGCCTTTCCTATCTCAGGAACCTCCAAAGTATTCTCCCTTTAAAGGAGGAGCACCCCCAGACAGCACATTTCCAGGATGACCAAAAATGGCTTTCTCCATAAGTAAAGAACATTTAGAATCACATATGCCTGTATCTCAAAACTGCACTGGTTCTCAAAATTACCCAGCCAACCAAAGCAAAGCCCCAGAGGAAGAATGTGCCCAAAGATACCCCACACTGTTGGTAAGACTCGAAACTGGAAGGGGTTCTGTCAAGCTTGAACAATCACCACGCAGCTGTACCTCTCCAACAGGTGCTTTACCAAGAGCAGAGCAGTTTGCAACCAGCACTGGAATGCCCCTCGGGGTGAGAGGGCTCTTCAGAGCTCCCTGGATTAAAATAAAAAAGAGACACTGAAGCTTTTATTGAGCTGTAGTGTAAAAAGAACTCCTGATTAATAATCCCTCTATCCTCCAGCGAGGCAGGAAGGATGTCCAGAGAGAGAAGGGAACAAGTATTTCAACTTTATACAGAAGATGGAAAAAAACCCACCCCACCGAGTTTCCCTCCTACAAAATGTCCAAACTTCTTAATTCAGCACCACGAGACCACCCTCTCCCTGTGCCACAGGTCAGCAGTGCCTGAGCCCAACCAGGGCCCTACAGACACGCTGTCCTTCCTGCAGAGCCTCTGCTGCAGCCCTTGCAGCTGTATTTACCACTGCAAAAACTGCCCACACACCTTGACAACGAGGACAGAAACCTCTCAGCAACTTACTGAGCCCATTTCGAACGGCTTCATGTATTTTCACAACAGCAATAATAAAATTCTAGAAAACTGCTCACCTGAAATTTTATATTCCTAATGACTGTAGGAGCCCAAGGCTGGGCTGAGCTCTCCTGTCACCAGCCAGTGCCAGATGCTACAATATGGCCAAGAGCTCCTATTTATAGTAAAAGTTACCCTCGGGGAAAATCCACTCACGTGATTATTATTTGCAGTAGACAGCAGGTACTCTACACCTTGGAATTTGAGGGCTTGTCTCTTCCCTAGAATACTTGCAGGTGTTTCTGTGTTTCTTGTAAACAGCTTTTACCACTAAAATTTTGAATATTCTTGCTCACCACGTGAATGTCAAGCTGTGCTGAGAGATTTCAGCCTCAGGGCCGAGCCTGCCAATTGCCCTGGATTAAACTGAAGGGCTAAAAGACTAATAAGTGGTGGATCTATTGTGATTTCCTAAGATTTCTTCTGTAAAATAAAGTGTATATATATATAAAAATATCTATAAATGGCAAACTGGCACCTCAGCAAATATTTCACAGTTGCTAATTTACTGGTCACGTTACTAATCCTGTCAACTTCTCCAGCACCCAGTTCTGGAGGGTTTTACACTGTCTGGCTAGACCCAGGCTCACCAAATTTCACACACCCACAGTAGAAAGAGATTCTGGGCAGGAAACAAAACAAAACAGAAAAGAAGAAGAAAAAAAAAACCCACCACAAACCAAACAACAACTAAACAAAATACGTTTCCTCTGTTTCATTTTTGTAAAATGAGTGTAAGGTCAGATAAGTACAATTTGTAAATTTTCACAGTAAGCCTGATGGAAATGCAAAATATATATATAGTAAAAAAAAAAAAAAGAGCATCTAAATCCTCCTCAAATGTCCTGCTATGCTGATGTCACTGCCACAGTAATTGGGCTTTTCTCTCCAAGTACATATTACTCACAAAATAGAGTAAGAGAACATGTGCATTTTTATGGTTGCTCTACACAGTCCCCTCAACAGGAGGACAAAGCTTTCAAAGTGAAGACAGTCAAAACTAAGAGTGCTCAGAATATTTGGAAAACATTCTGTTATTTAGAATACAAACAGATAATAATGTATCAATCCACAAATATCCCCTTGCCCCAATGGAACTGATGAGGCTGTTGCACTCAGGTTCACTGGAACCAGGACAGTTAAACTCCAGAGTGCTTGTTCCCAGTGCCTAAAGACTAAGCTGTCATAAATAACAGTCCTTATTTTGTGTATTATCCAAAAGTTTCACCAGGAACTGATAATCCTCACCATGTATGATCTTAACTACGGACTTATCCCCATTTGGAAAATGAAAGCAGCTGTTGGGCAACGTGCCTAAAGGGCATCTGAATTAGTCTTCAGAAACTACTACTTGGCTCTGCTAAGTCAGAGCTGGGTCTTGCACCCTCCCAGAGCCTCTCCCTGCAGTTTGTACCTGTGGATCCACCAAAAAACCCCAAGTGCAAATTCCCCAGTTACCAGGGAGAGTTGGCATCACACAGGGAAACAGCACTATGTCAAGGGAGGAGGGAAGAGCAGGTGGAGGGACATCCTTTTGGAATTTCAGGCTCGGTTTTGCCACAGGAAGATGCAGGTAACGAGGGGAGCACAGACCTTGCCAAGCACTCCTTTCAACACAGGTGGGTCCCCACATTTCTGCCCCAGCTCTGCTTTAACCACCGGTCTCACCAGACAAACCCCTCACTAAGGCAGGGGAAAAGGGAAGACAATTACACAGAGCAATCCTAGTGCCCCTTCACTGCCAAGGGCTCTGGTCCAGTATTAAGCTGATTTGGAAAATAAGATGACACCAACAGCATTAAAACATCTGGTTTCTTAGAAAAGATCATTAAAAAAAGGACCCACCTTCACAGTGAGTAGCAGAGGGGTGTGCAAGCACCTCTGATCAGTGTCCTTAAAAGGTGCAGTGTCCAGGAGCATGTCCTGACTCCATGGGGGACTCACAGTCCATCAACACCCTTTGAAAATCCTGATGCTTCAGTAACTGCAGATACACTATTATCCACCCAAACTACTTAAATACTGCAGCTAAAAGCGGTGTCTCACCACAGAAAACGAAACCCACGGGTCAGAACTCTCCCTGTACAGGGCAACCCAAGGGCCGATCGTTTGTAGGTACAAATTTCAAGGCGGCGGGTGGGAGGGGAGCTCCAGCACCCTGTCAGGAGTGCTCCCAGACCTGCATAACTCCTACTAATGAAACAGGTGGCGTTTGCATCCAGGTGGCAAAGTGCGCTTTAGAGCGACTTTGCCGGCTCTCTCTTCTCCACGCCAGGACACGAGCGCGGTCGTCATCCCCCCGCGGAACGGCACTTGTGTCAGAGCCACAAAAACTACCTGTGTCCCCAAAAAGCAGCGCAGGGAGGCCCCGGGCGAGCGCAGGCCCCGCACAGAGCCCGGGCCGTGTGACCGCGGGGTCCCGGCACCAACTCGGCACTCACCGCGCTCCCCTCCGGGCCAAACTTCGCCTTTTCGCCCCGTCCTGCCGCCGCTCCCCCGGGACCGGCCCGCCCGTCCCCGCTCCCCGCAGGGCACGGCGGGGTCGGGGCCCCGCACACAGCCCGGGGAAGGGGGAGCACGGCGGGCTGGGGGGCTCGGCCGGCGCTGGGGCGGGCAGGGAGGGAGCGAGGGGAGGCGGCCCCGACGTGGCGGTCCCGGGGGGTGCGGAGGGGCCGGGGGAGCGGGGGCAGCGCGTCCGAGCGGCCCCGGGCAGGGCAGGGCAGGGCAGGGCAGGGCAGGGCAGGGCCGGCCCCGCGTCCCCCCCGAGCGGAGCAGCGAGCGGGGAACGCGGCGCACAAGTTCGGGGCAGGGCAGGGCAGGGCAGGAGCGCGGCCCCGTCCCGCTCACCTGAACACGCAGTCGTCGCGGGCGTCCCTGGCCGGGGAGATGAGCCCGTGCTTCTTGTTGAAGAGCTTCTGGAAGAGGGTGGGCGGCATCTTGGGGCGCCGCCGCTGCCCCCGCCGCCGAGCGCCGGGCTCCGCGCAGCGCCGTGCCCTGGCCGCGGCTCTAGTTCCGCCCGCCCCGCTCCATTCGGTGTCACAGTCATATGACAGAAATTAGTCACCGCCGCCGCCAGCAGGGGCGGGGGCAGCCAGGAGGGCCGGGCCGGAGGCGGCGGGGCCGGGCGGGCCCGGCGGGGCGGCCCCTCCAGAGCCGCGCCTGGGCCGGGGGTCCCTCCGGGGGTCCCTCTGAGGGTGCCTCGGCGGCTCCCGCGGCCTGAGCGATCCCCCCGCGGCGATCCCGCCCCGCTGCGCGGCCCTGCTCGGGACGGGAGCCCCGGGAAGGGGGGCAGGTCACGAGAGAGGCACCGCAGCCCGCGGGGGGGCGGCGGGACGGGCGATGTTCCTCCCCCAGCCCGGGGAACCCGCCCCTCCCCGCCCCGGCGGTTCTCCCGCGGCCGTGACAGATTCACCACCTGCAGGGAAGGTGGAACGCGTGGGTCTACCTGGTGGCACAAGAAGCCATCATCGCAGGTAAAATATCCAACGGCGTTCAGGACATAACGCCCAACAAGTCAATCCAAAACAAATTGTAAGGAGAATAGATTTTATAAAATCAAAAGGAGCTGAGGATTTTTGCAAAACTCTTTATTAATAAATGTTGAAGGGAAATAGAAATCCTGGTAACAGTTAACAGTCTCCTTCAGCGTCTCACTGTTCAGATACAACATTGCTAGGGAGTTTAATTAAGGACTGACAAAACTGACTGACTCATCTGCTTTCCCTACAAAATGGAACTAAACTAAAACAACCTATGATGTAAGATTAAATTAAGCAAATTCTTTTTAGGGCACAATTTAGTGCATGTGTAACATAACTACACAACAATTCTTCACAATCACCCCTCTGTAGGAATTTTGTTTTTCATCTACCAGAAGTTGAAGATAATTCTAACAGAAAACAGGAATTAATATTTAGATGCATCCCTTTCCTTTCGTTCTGTATGGAAGCCACACCTTGTCTGACATAGATTTGTACATGACCATACTTTACATCCTTTCACCAGGTTTCAAGGGGGGCATGTAAATACAGTCTCCAACACAAGAAGCCCTCAGGGAACACTACAAATGAATAAAATTTTGGCCAGGATGTGTAACTCAGCTTTCAATAATTTCACAACTTAAAGCAAGGAAGATTTAGCTATCAGTGTGGCTATCGAGTCCAGCTGATAGAGCCCCTTTAAGAGTAAATATTAACCTGTTCCAAAACACCTAAATTAACAGCAGTTGATTCTGACAGGCTTGACTGTCAGACCTTAATCGAGGGAGGGGAGGAAGGCCAGTGAGAGAAAAAGGATGGGTACAAATTTAATCATCCACTTTCCTATAAAAACCACTCTGTAGGCAAACATTCACACCTACACAAAGAACAGGAACTTCATTGTCCATTCAGCACGTGCTGATTTGGGCCCCAAACCTCTCCTTTCTGTGTCTGAAGATTATGAACCAAGGCAGAATTGTTTGCATGCAAGGTCTCTGACCCTCCACCAGCCTGTACATGTACCCCTGTAGCACTCCAGTGCAGGAAGCAAACATCTTCCATCATCTCTGAACACTTCAAGTCAAAGTCTCCTAGAAGTGCACTTCAGATAACAAAAATAACTGAACAGTGTTAATGAAAAACCTCTTACAGATTTATGTACAATACATTTACTCAACATGCATCTGCCATGCACAATTCCCAGCGATAAAGGATTATCAGAGTTCCTGCATGGACTGACTGGCTGGGAGCGATTCCATTCCAGCCATTAAGGCTTCACCATGTCTGGGACGTGACAGAGCAGCCCTGGTGACACTGAACAGATTCCTCTCCCGAGTCACTGCACAAATAACCTCCTCTGTCCTACCCATTAACTGGCCACGACCCATAACCTTTATCCACCAACATGGAAGAGCCAGTTTCCACTCTGAATGAAATTTTATGCAGTTGTTCTTCAACTGAAAAACCAAACTATGGGAAAATGCCTTTCCTTTGAGAAAAGCAGAACAAGAGTAGAGATTGTTCCGGCCTCCAAATGAATTTCCTTCCCTGGGGCAGAGAGCTAGCCTGGTAATTAATTACACTTTCTCTGAGAGTCAGACAGAAGATGAAAATAAGAAGCAGCGCTTTCTAACTGAAGGGAAGGGCAAGAGATTGTGGTTCCTGATATTTCTGCCCTCCTATACAGCCTCATCACATCATGAAAAACAGAAGCAAAACACAGCAATATTCAGGCTGCTACAGCCACCTCCACAGTTACAGACCATATTTCTTTCTCTTGGACTTTCCAATTAATTTGCCAGTCTTAGTCTGTCTCTCATACAAAACTACCAGATGGTCTGGGGCAAAAGAAGTGTTTTTTCCTAGGACTTCTAGAATACCCTTACAATAAACACATCTTTATTCTTTACTTGAACAATCATCATAATCACAACTTACTAGATAAGTAACTTTCAATTTTGCTAAAATCTACATCAAGGAGTTCACCTCCATCTCCTAGGGGCTCCAGATTCTTGCATAATTACCAGTGACTATTTGCAAGAACAAGGATATTGATAATTAGAAGATATCTGAGAGGACTCCAATGAGTTATTGGTAGAAATCATTCTACTAATGCTTAAAAAAAAAAAAGAAAAATAGCTTAATTGCATTTAACCTTGAGCCATATAATATGTTTATAAAATACTTCTTCATAGACCAATCCAGCAGCTTTTATTTGCACTTCCTTCTACCCCAGAGCAATGGGCAAAGGCTCAGGGTTTGAACTTTCACAGGTATTTTCAAATGTGCTCAAACTAAAGCTGTGGATTTTGTATGTCTTCTTAGCATACTCTTTTTGGAAATACAAAACTATTTTCCAGAGTGATAACACTGAGAAACAGACTTCTGAAAGCCAAACATCAAAAAACTTCCCTTTTTGTCCAGAAAAGACTCAGGGTGTTGTATTGAGAACACTGTAGGGATCCAAATTCCTTTAACCTGCAGAGAATTCAACTGGAAAAAACTGTGCTCTTGAGAGTGTTTTCTGAGGCACTCAGCACACTGAGAATGACATTTATGAATTAACCATCCACAAGCAGAAGAGGGAATTATGTGGACATAGTGTGAACAGTCACCTGGAAATCCAGAATGCCAGTGCCCAGCTCCTCACACAACAATAAAATGGGTTTTCCCACCATTGTATTCATGTAATCCATCTACTTCTGCCTGTGCCTGAAGGCAGCAGAAGGAACAGTGGCTGAAAGCTGGGATATCACCGAGCACGTGAGGCGGGACGGGCAGCACTCCGAGTGGCTGGGCCGTGGATGTGCCCAGAGCGGTGACACTGCTGATCCCTGGAGCCAGCTCACAGCAATGGCAGGGTGGTGATGACCTATATTCATGGTCAGAAATCAATTTACAGCAGAGCACACAGCCCTGCACCTCCAAAGTTCTGCAGAGCCAGGCATTCCAGTTTAATGGCAGCACACTATTGACTTGGGGTCCCTGAGAGCACATGGATGCTTTCATACCCACCCCATAACCTGTGTCAACACTTAAGCAGAGGTCACATCTTTAAATGCTAATGCCACCAGAGAAAATTAGAAATCTTGGCAGAGCAAGAGCCAAATATAACTCCATTAATGCACTTTGGTCTGCTCTTCTTGAGTCGTGCTTTCCAAAAATCCAAACAAACTGAAGAATCATCCCTATGGAGTCCTTGCAGAATGATGCCCAGAATAGGATCTAATTGCTGTCCAAAGTAATTTAATGTTAAGTACTTGAGTAAAGTACTTACAAGCTTACTGAACACATAATACCAAATTTCAAACCACGTATGTGCAAAAAAAGAAAAAAAACCAGCCATTTGTTAGTTTTCATCTCCCTGAAACAGCACCAAGATGGTCATTTCTTCTGCTGACTCCTGCTGAGACGCAGAAACCTCATCTCTGTTTACAGCAGATCCAATTTTTGGTACTTGTAATAGAATCTGGGGGGGGAAAGAAGTGATAAATAACAATCAGTAAAGTGGCACATTCTCAATGTCAGAACAAGCTCATTGATCTGACCAGCTGCTGAGATGTTCACTGGATATCCATGCTATCATTTGTTTGGAGGAGTCTGGATCTTGCAGTGAGGAGAGAACAACAGTTTTGAGTACAGGTACATTCCTAATGAAAAACAGCATCATCTGAAAGACTCCCTGTGCAGAGAATAAAACATTCAGCATTAAACCCCCAACCACAGGCAGTCTAATTCCTGATCCCAGGATCCTCTAGAAAAGCAGGAACAAACCCAAACTTTTTGTTCTGACACCACCACTTGCCTATCTGTGATTACCAAGTACAACCTGTGTTCTGTATTACCACAATTTTCCTGGGACACATGACCTAGCATCCCAGTTCTTTGACTAGAACATCCTAGTTCTTTTCAAATGAAAATTTGTGCATGCTCAGTTATTTTTGAAAGCTGTCATACTTCCCTGTATTGAATTAAATGACACACAACTTGCAGAAAACTCGCAGACATTGTGAAGAACTCCTTTAAACTTCGGAAGACATGTGCCATCCAGTGGCACAGAGAGAAACTTCACCAGGGATGGCAAAGGCAGGGGGTTTTACCTCTGTGGCAGTGATGAGACAGTTTTGTTCACAGTTCTCATTTTTGTTTAACAAAAATCTAGGAAGTGAAGAAAGGAGCTTCCCCTGTGTTAAGGGTTTCAGGAGAAAAGAGCAGAAATCTTAAGGGAAACTGGCGATTTTTAAAGAAAAACGTAACTGATAACTTGAACTACTTTGAGGATGGGGGGAATACTGAGCATGATATAAACCACAGCAATGGCTGAAAGCTCAAGTCAGACTTACCCTAGAAATAAAGACAGGATAATAATTTATTAAAGAAGAAGGTAACTTCTCTAGGGAATCTTCACACCGGCAGGAAACCTCTAAGTTGTGTTTAGAATCACAGAACCATTGAATGGTTTGGCTTGGAAGGGACCTTGAAAAGCATCTCATTCCACCCCCTGCCCTGGGCAGGGACACCTTCCACCAGCCCAGGTTGTCCAAGCCCCGTCCAACCTGGCCTTGGACACTTCCAGGGATGGGCAGCCACAGCTTCTCTGGACAAGTTACTTGAGGAGTAAGTTGAAGAGGCACAGATATTCCCAGAGGTACCTAGAGCTCCTTGTGGCCTTACTTATGATCTAGCCTAGGACTGTATCGATGCCTATCCTAAAGACCCTTGGAGGAGAAAGTGTTAGTGCAGGTTTAGTGAAGCTTTGTTGCACAAGAACACTGTTAAGCCAGAAATTTGAAGTTTTCTGCATCTTTTACTCTTTTTAGCCTCGTGATTTTTCAAAATATTCAGACTTTAAAAAGAAAACAACCACCCTTAAACACTTAACTAACCAGTTACCATCTGCCCAGCAAACCAGGTCTTCATTCTCTTACCTTCAGGCACTCGTTTGGGAAAGGAGAACTCTTCCCTGTTAACTGGAACTCGCTGGAGCCTGGAAGACCTCTGGTGTGGTGACAGTCTAACAATGGAGCAGATTTCCTTTCTGTCACAGAGAGGCTGAAAAGATTAATGACATTTCATTCACACAACTATTCCCATTGAAGAAACACTCTTTTAGCTTTCTTCTAGGGAAATCAGAGATGACATGCAGATTTCAAGGCATGCCACTAGGAAACATTTAAGACTACTTGTATACACTTAATATGCTATTTTAAAGGCTGAGAGAAAGCTTCAAAGCTTAAACATTCTCTTCAGCTCTTTTAACACTGTAAGGTTTAAATATACAGTACATACTAGAACACTAAAGCTGGATTTAAAAAGTGCAATAAAATTAGAACCTTAAAAATATTCTTTTCTTCTGGACTTTGAGGAATAATTTCTTTTTCTGAGCTCAGAGATGCAGGAACAATTTCTTCTGAATTTACATATGGACCTGTGGTATTCAGGAACAGGCTTTCCCCAGGTGAGGCTTTGCACACTGGCGACAAGCTGAGCTACAGCTCCATCAAAATACAAAATATACAGGAGTAACTGCCCAGTTAAATAACAGACAACAATTCAGACTCACTAATGCTTGTTGGCTCATGCAAAAAATGTTCTATTACTGCAGAAAAATTATTTAGGACTGCAACAAGACCCTGATGCTCTCTACTTGTTAATCTAGTATGCATTAACTCAAGTGGCAGTACTGTACTATCTGTACTGCCACAGAATTCAAACTGGCATTTAAATGCCAAATTTCTATTGAAGGGGCTGCACAAGTAAGGCTACTAGTGCTGGGTTTATGTTAGAAAACGTTGTAAATATACAAATCAGATTTGTAGGTTGGGTTGCTTGGGGGTTTTCTAATTAGAATTTATCAGAGTTTGCTGTGCAATTTGCATAGGAACACACATAGCCACAACTGGACTGTGCCACAAGGAATGATTTCTTTGGTTTGGATCATTAAAAAAAAAAGCACTGGATAGACACTCACCTCTAGCTGTGCAAGCTGAGCATTACCAGGATTTTTTAGGGCTTTATTTTCCTCAAAGACCAGCATGGTGGAAGTCATCTGCTAAACAAAACCAGAGAAGAACTCAGTATCAGATTCAAATTCTTTGCTGTTTATTATTACCCCTACAATGTCCCCTTAATACACAATACCATAGGAACTCCATTTAGAATTACTAATACTTCTTCAGATTTAAGAGCTGAATTCC
The DNA here is from genome assembly GCA_035583135.1 of Lophotriccus pileatus. Taxonomy (NCBI): domain Eukaryota; kingdom Metazoa; phylum Chordata; class Aves; order Passeriformes; family Tyrannidae; genus Lophotriccus; species Lophotriccus pileatus. The sequence continues at coordinate 7,177,019 of JAWWES010000030.1, read as the reverse complement.
TGTTATTCACTTCTTTTTTTTGGTCTTGTGCTTTCCAAAATTAAGACACATCAGCACAGACATTTCAGGTGTGGCACTTCCTGCCACTTCTCCTATTTAATTGTAACTTTTGCCACAGTTCAAAACTCTCACTTCTCATTTCATGCCACTGCTAATCAGCAGGACTCAATGGGAATACTCACCACCACGGCATCCATTGGTTTGGTTGGCACAACTTCTGCTGTCAAACCCCATGATTTGGCTGCAGTGTTTCCTGGGGCATCAAGCTGCCTGAATGATGATGAACCTTCTTCTACCAGATTAGAATCGTGTTCTGTTTTCTTACGCTTCAGCCTTTTGGGTTTAGCAGTTTGCTTGTCAGGCTAAAGAGGGAAACAATCACATTTGGTATTACAAAGAGAACCTCTGCAGCCTGGCAAGCACAAAGAAAGAGAGTCCTTCTGTCACAGTCAAGCTCCACAGACTGACTCAGTACCACTGGCAAAGCCAGTCTGAGAAACACTGATCTTGGGGCATCCATGACTGTTACTCTATCGAGAGGGAGAGGCAAGCTACGTCCTCACTCTCTGCCCTGGCTGCAGGCACCCCTTCCACAAGTGTAGCAGGAACTACTACTCCTCTAGGTGGAGTTTTCCACCCATAGAAGGCAGGAGCAAGTCATTTGTGTCACAAGCTTGCTGATTTATTAAGGATCTTTCACCTTGCTGTCCGGTCCTAAGGGTGAAGCACAGCGCATACCACTTTTTAGGTCTGGAGTTCTCTCTCTTGCAGCTGTAATTTTACAGAGCTTTTTTCCTGTGACAGATTTCCAACAAATTAATTAGCTTTGAGACAAAGACCACAGCTACTCTCCACCCCACGTCTTACAGGATGGCTTTCACAGAAGAATAATTCTGAAGCCACCCATGTCAACACAGTTCCTCCCTTCAATAGTCCTCATCTTTCTCTGCCCACCATCAGGACTGCTTTGCTGCTCTCCTGTTCCTTAAGATTAATAAGCAGCCTTGTTTCCTTATGTTCCCCTGGCTATTTATTTACTGCTGGGCACACACACTGTGGGAGCAGAGACCTGCATAGTCACAGCACTCTTTGCCAGTGGCAACTTCTGCTGATGTTACTGCTCAGATTAAGCAGGTACTTGGGCCACAGAACTGCATCAGTCACAGATCAGAACTTAGTTCCACCAGGGACTCACTAGGACTTACTAGTTCAAGTAAAGAGCATGGCACAAACAGTTCTGTTCCTGGGTAAGTTAGATAAGAAATGTCAATTTTCATTGGGCATCATGGGTGATTCCATGGAAGAATGCAGGGTTTGAGACTTTGGTTGGTTGTTTTTTATTCCTAACATGTTAATTAGAACCACGTTTTATTTAGAGGGAAGATTTTCTCTATACACACTTTTCCTTTGAGATACAACTGATCTTAATCTGTGCTAGAGGACAAATGATCCATAGAAGCCTGGTTAAGAAACTGTGCCATCATTTCAGTTTGGGTATCATATTCTGTTCTCACAGCTAGTACAACTGCTTCTGGTCATATTTTACCTGACAGAGTAGCTGAAATGCCTAATGCTGAAGAACTGTAATTGCAATTTGATGGTCTCTTTCTAGGAGAGGAAAAAAAAGTGAACAACTATTCTGAATGAATGTTAACATTTAAAAAAACCTATGAATAAAGAAATCCTAGGAAAATATAGGCTGAGTGAAAAGGGATAAAGCTTCTTTTAAGAAATACTGTTATGGAGTTGCTTCATCACACCTTACAGTTATGTGCTAGTTTATCATCAAGTCACAGAGGCTTATTGGCCTTTCTTTAAAGCATGAGTCAAAAGAGAAAAGCCTGAACATTTAAGTGCATCAAAGAGTCTGCTCTGCAGATTACCTTCTAATGCACTGGTCTTGAAAATCCTTTGGTACAGGTTCTAAAAAAAAGAAAAAAAACCAACATAAAAGCTAAACTTTAAGCAAAAAAGCTAAGACAGCTTAGACCAGACAATGTTTTAGTGCAAACTAATTTCTAAAGCACAGTATTAGAAGCAAACACTGACCACTAGCAGGGAGCTGCTCCCCATTATGCAGACAGGCCTTACATAAAATGATCATTATATATTTTATACCAGTTTCTTGCATCAGAAGGAAATTTGTTTATGTATGTATCCTGAACAACTGTAGAAAAGAGTTACCTAATATTGATGAAAGATTTGAGAGCTGTGCTATCTTATCAATGGTCACTGCTTTGCTGGAGTCCAGTAGAGTAGAGTTCTTGTACTTGCCAAGGTCCACAGAGTCAAAATTACTGCTTCCTGCATATAAAAGATATAAGTGAGGGCTTCTTATCCTGAAATTCTTCCAGTTACTAAATTTGTGACAAACTGAAGCAATCACATTTGCAGGGCAGGAACTAAATGAGAGCACTGTCTTGGCTCAAACAGCTGCAGAAAAGTTTGGAAGGAACTTGACTCAAAGCACTTTGGTGGGACATCCCCAACAAACAGCTTGTGCCAACTGTGAATACTTCAGGTTTAAAGTGTGGTGCAAATTACACCAGGACCTGATTCAGCTGGACTGGAGGACCAGATACACAGATTCCACGTTAAGGACAGGGTGGCTTAGAGCAAAGATGTGACCTGGTGGGTCACACCCAGAGAGACCACCAGTCTGTTTATTGTCAACAGCCTGCCCACATTTTCTACATCAAATAAAGCTCAAAATCCCCAGAAGTCCCACCTGAATCATCATCTCTGAATGTTTCAGGGGATGAGTAACTCTGCAGGCTGTCACTAGTATTGTTAAAATCTACAGTTGAATCCACATCTAAACACTCAATGAGAAAGGTCGAAACACCCGTGGGAAGAGTCATTTCTGTACCTAAAGAAAGAGACAAAAAAGGTGGCTAAAGAAAAGTGTCATCTTGTAGAAACCAGCAGGATTTCCTTATTTAAGTTTCATTCCTGTTGATGAGCTAAATATTG
>JAWWES010000030.1:7155472-7170641 GCA_035583135.1 Lophotriccus pileatus | reverse complement strand
TGCTTGGGCAATAAAAACTCACCGTCTCTCTCTCCCCTGATGTGCGTCAAGCATGTTAAACTGCAGATGTGCCTTTTAGGACAGAGTATTCCATGTGTTTCCTGCCCACACGGGGTTCAGACTCTGCTCTGGTTTTTCTCGGTATTTTCCCTGTGCAATACTGAGCAAAGAACATACAAAATACATAACTAAGCGAGATGCTCTTCCTGGAAAAGGGATTTTATTCCAGTTTTTATATATGAGAGTCTTCCAGTGATTCCAGAGGCGTAGCACCAGGCTCAGGAAGAACCTCCCCTGCTTGACATGCCCGAGAACGCAACTCTCTGCAAAAAGAGTCTCCACTCTTTAAATAAGATAATAGAAACTAATTTTGTAACTAGCTATCTTGAGGGGAAAAAGAAAACCAAAAAACCAAACAACTGGTTATTGGACAGCCCTGGGAGTTTTCCTTGGTGGTCATAAGAAGTGTTTCAGTTTTGGAAAGATCAATGCAAAATAAATATTCCTGGAATTTGAAGAGAAGCAAGACTGTGCTGAGCTCGTGCCTTACACTGTCTGCTTTTCAAGTGTTAATCTCTTACAGCATCGTGATGATTGTGGCGAGAGAGAGCGACCTGCAGAGGGAAATCTGATTACACAAGAAAGAATAAAAGAGAGCTTTTAGTTTATTTATGTAACTTTTCACAAGCTCTGAAAGTGTTCACACTTCTGGTGTCACAACACAATTTCTCCCAGATTTTGCATCACCCTAGTGTGGCCAAGTCTGTATTTTTTTCTTTCTTATTCTTTTGGTGTTCATCTCTTTGGCTATAGTGCATCTGACATTTTGCACCAAATACCAACAGAAGAATACAGATACATGATTCAGCATTATATATGTTAAAATAACAGCTGTTTAAGCTGTAAGTAAACTCATAGTGGGATCTTTTATACTTACACAGAGTTTAGTTGTCCTGAACAGCCTGCAATCACCTTAGGAAAAAAGCAAATTAAACTCAAACAGTAGAAAAAGGTCAGTGAAAAACCAGCTTTTCTCTACTTACAGGGATGACTCGGCTTTGGGTTCTTTTATTTTAAAACCCTGTCGCATTAAAACAGACAGGAAATTGTACTGAATCTAATTCTCCATTGCTTTGGAGCTTTGTGTATGTAATGACTGTCTTTTGGCTGACACAAAAAGGAGATGAACTACACTGTGCCGAGATAAGAATCCTTTCTGACTTGCCCTAAAGAGCCAAATTGGACACAGTAATTCCCGTGCTCTGCAGACGTGGTGCACAAATTCCCCAGGGATGCTGGAGCTGGGTACACTGGTGAGAAATGAATGTGTGATCCCAGCAGATCTCAGATATCTCGTAGTTGCTTTGCACTGATATGAATCACTGCGCTGGACTCGAATGAGGAATCGGGCGCAAAAAGGGGTTCAGACAAACGCACGTTTGATAAATCATATCGCCACGTTCTCTATGAGTCATTACGGCACCGATGCGGTTTCCTTTGTATCATTTTGTTCTGAAATCACTTCAATAAATCAGCCTTCGTGTAACACTAACCCATTAACTCGATTTATTTCACTTGGAAGCATGCAACGGAATTTCAGAGGGAAAGTAAGAGACCGTTGAGATGAAAAATTTTAACTTTTAGCTTCGAAAGTCTACAGCAGATTCCAGTTTAAGAGAAAAAAATAAGTGTGCTTTCGCTGTCCTAGCAAAGATCTAGCAGGCACAGCTCCATGCTAGTACGCACTGGTGCAACAAAGAGCAGCTAGTACAAGACACACAGATATTTAGGATCCTGTTTAGCAAAAGAAGCCATCGACAGTCCACGTATTCAAGCGACTTGACGTGACAGTTTTCTCATTGCTTTGTACCGTGCTTTGTATCAGGAGAGAGCTCTAGAGTCTGTTCCTGTTCCTTGTGAGACTTTTCTCCTTTCTGATGACCACAGAAATCTAAGGTTTCATCCAGACAACTTGCTGTTTATTCCAGAGAGGCCACTGGAAGTGATGCCAGTGGGACTTGATGCTCCCAGAGTCTGGACATGGAGATGTTTTCTCAGCAGGCCTTTCTGCCACCCCATCCAGCGTTCTGCCATCCCGTGACACCTGGCACAGGGATGGCTAACATAGCCTTTCACCATGCCATGGGCCTTTGGGAGCAGCATTCCTTCCCCTTCCGTGGCCAGACAAAGGATGCCCTCCAGTGCTGCGCCTCGGGCTGGCCTCTTCCCAAACCCACTCATTTTGCTAAGCCCCGTCCACAATCACAGCCTATGCCTTGTGCTCCGCTTCTTCAGCGCTGTTTCTGAAAGGGAGTTAGTCCAGCTGGACTACGCAGAGTTAGCAGCATGTAAAGTAATAAATTAGGGACTGGGAGCGCGTGGATTATCGTGAACTCCCTCCGAAAGCCGCCTCAGAGCCAGCAACGCTTTTGCAACCTTCTCAGTTTGAGCAGTTCAGATGTCCATGAGTGCACTGGGCTGCAGGAGCCCCAGTGCAGAATCAGCATGCCATGGATAAACTGCGCTGGGATGAAAAGGAAATAGAGGGAACTCTATCCTATCGCTGCCTACCCTGTTCTTGCAAGTTCATTTGCAAGGTAACATTTATCCGTTAGATGGAATATACTAATAGGTCTATTAAGTTCAAATAGCAGGAGATTCCTTCCTATTTCTATTCTGGTTGTTAGTTAGGTCATTAATGATTAAATCAAATCAATGTCATTTATGTCCTGGAAAATATAAAAACTATCAATTCATATATAATCCAATACCCAGCTTGAAGTTCCAAATCAGAGAAAATAGACTTTCACTTTCACCATCAATCACTGATTGTTTGAGGTAGACCACATTATTGAATTATCCATAATTTTAGCTTTTAATGTGTTAGGTTATATACAATCAAATATTAACAGACATACCTGAAATTTTCCCTATTTTAATTAGAAATGTTTGTCGTTATGAATAAGTTTCCATAATCTAGTCATAGATTGAAATGTCTGTATATTTTGTGGCAATTTAGCATAATTCTTATTAGTACCCTGTGCATAGAGTAAAAAAGAAATTGTATCACACCTGATGGAAAAAAGAAGGGAAAATGTGGTTAGTGGTAAAATCCTAGAACAATGAAAGGCTCAAATATAAGATTCAGGTGCTTATCCATTTCAGCAGTGTCGTTCTGGCTCTGTACTTTTTGAGTATTATCCTAATATTGCTATGAAGTCCATTACTCAGGAGATTCTTCCCATGATTTCAGATGGAGATGCTTGAATATAGCTCTTCTATTTGCTTTTTGAAGTAATCTCTTAGTTCTGGTCTCTTAGCCTTTAACGTTGGTGTCAACAAACCGTTCTGCACCGAGAACATATCAGAGTGAATGTAAATGGCTTTGACCTGAAACAGAAAAGGGACATGTTCACAGTGAAGGCTACAGGCAGCACACTGAATAAGGGTCACTTTTTGCGCTGTGCTTCCCTCCGGCGGTGCCTGCAGGCCAGGGCTCTCTTCCCCAGCACTTCCCTCCCCTGCCCATAGAAGGGAGCTCTCCAAGAGAACGGGCACATAAACCTCTTTTCTGCGTGAAACCAAGGCCAGAGCACAGCGAGGCAGCACAGCAGGGACAGTGTCACCATACGTGAGGTCGTCCCTGCAGTGTCACTCGGCCGAAGGGCGATGGGGGAGAGGGCAAGGACAGGGAGCTGTGCCAGGGAACATCACCTTAACCCCACTGCAGAAGGAAGCACTGACTCAGTCTTGCAAAATTATCAGGAAGCTTTGCAGGCACGCAGCGTGTAGATGATGATGATGTTTAAAGAGGATTTGAGCTAATTACAGCGATATCAAATCCCCCGGCCCGCGCAAACGGCATTTCACAAGGCTGCCCTTGTTGGAGGCGGCGGCTCCGAGCACAGCAGGAGCCTGGCAGCACAGATGGGAGCGAGCCTGTCCTTCCCCTGCTGGTGTGGGAGAGAGCAGACAACTGCTGCCCGACTGGTCACAGCCCACTGATTTCAGACAAAGTGCCCCCGCCATCTGCTGCTCCCGTGACTGCCCAAGTCAGACTGCTCGGCAGTTCTCGGCAGGAATATAGGCTGCAAATCCACTTTCCATTCCCGTTCCTCCCCCCACGACATCCTTCATAAAACCACAATTCATGCTACTGATGCTCCCCCCACTTGCTGCACCAGCTTTCAGAGCCTGGAAGCTGATGGTTTTAGAAGCCCGAGTTGTCATTTCCAAGACAGAGATCCAAGTGCAGATGAGGACAGGGATGATAAAGAGTATCCCACGTAAGCAGGGGATCCCATCCCACAGGAACATTAGCTACAATATCTGTCTCAAAATTTGATTTTAAGATTACATACTGCAAGAGAGATGAAGTTAGGAAGCTGTTCAGTTTTGACAATTAAACCATGTATTTTTTATTCTAATCTATTATTATTTTGTTCTAGTTTTTAGAAAGATAGCAAGGCTTTCCTACTACTTCATACTTTATTAATTGTAGACTGCTGGTAGAATTGATTACTTGAGGAATACTGTGGAAACCACGGCAAAGGCAAACCAGACTTATTAGCACAGCCAATTATGTGCGTTACAAACTGTGCTTTATATACTTATTTTTAATTAATTTCTTTTTACTGCCATTTCATTTGCATAGGTAACTGAGAAATGAAGAATAACAGGGTTATGTTTAACGATGCTTCTGCTCCACTCCAATATGGTGAATTACTCATTAGAATTATCACCCAGAAACAGTGTAAACAAAAGAAAAAGGGCCCTTGCTAATTATATGTAACAATTAAGACATTCATTCTTTTAACAGAAATAAGCATCTGACATTTTAAAATGGGGTGGGTGATTTTGCTGTGGTTTTAATGCTATGTAATCCATGGTTGATTTCAGATCTCTCCTGAGGTGTTTGTAGCTCTGTTGCGGAAGTATTTACATAAGCACCAGGAAAGAATTAGTGCCCAGACTGAAGATAAAGAAACCAGAAGCATTCTGAGGTCATGTATAAGCCCGGTAATTAGTGACCCAGTTTCTGACAGAGCTTTCAGTGGCAGAAGAGTCAGACTCCTGCAGATGTTTATCTTGACCTCTGCTTGTCAGTCTGGAGATTATCCACGTCCCTGACTTAGATTTTGACCCCTGCACCCAAAACTTCCGTTCAAAACTTTAATTCAAATCTCAAGCACGGCTGGGAGGCAGACTCAGAGCACATACATTTTTTCAAAGGAACAAATGTAACTTGCCAGCAATAAAGCTCTTTCCAAAAACATCATGTGCAGCTGCAAAAAGGCTTTGTAGTAATGTAATAAATGCTGACAAATTCCCCTTCCATACAAACAAGCTGCCTGTCTGACCACACTGAATGATGTGTTAATTGTTTCATTTTACCTGCTCAAAGGAGTGGAGCCCACTCTCCTTCCCCAACCGTACCATGTCTTCCATTATTGCTTGCTTCAGTTCCTGGGTTAAAACACAAATTCCTCATGAACTATCAAAGCCAACCTTGTGTGCAATTATTGCTCATTGTTGATTCTATGACTCATCAAAAAACACGTTTCTGAGTAAAGTTCAAGTGCCTTATTGAGAGTTAATATATAATTAACAAATATGCTATTAAAGAAGTGTACAAACATTAAATAACTCTGTGTAGTGATATTATCAGATACAAACCTTATTTTTACAGAGTTCTGCATAGGTTCCATCAAACCCTCTTTTCTTTGCCCAGCCTGGCATAACTTCAGAATCAGGCACCACAATTCCCACCAGGAAGGCCTGCAGGTGGAGGGGAAGGAGAGTTGCACCAAAAGCTGAACCACATTCAAATGAATGCACAAGTCCAGTGAATTTCTTTGTGTTTATCACTTCGTGTTTCATTATGTCAATAATTTGCTAACATGCCATAGTGGAGCATATTTTGATGTCTGTGCCTTTTTCTCAGTTAAAGGGTTCTCTGTCACTGTTCCTGCATCTGACAACAATTTTAACACCCTCAGCTGGGTTTGTGTTGTGCTTGGACATTAATACCTCGCATTTTTCTGGCACCAGCCAGAGCAGAACATAGCCCCTGTCTTTTACACAACTGCACTTCACAGCCCTGCAAGCCCCAGGCAGACTCTGATGCCCAGGGAAAGCTCATGTTTGTGGGCAGTGAATGCAGAGGATGAATTGCATGGTTCCAGGAGCTGTACATGTGTGTATAAATGTGCAAATAAACGGGACAAGATGGTCAGAATGAGCAGGCAGTGGTGGGAAGGCAGCAGTGGCTTTGCCTTCGCCTGGCTTACCACAGGCACAGTGCAAAGGACAGCTTTAGAGACCCGAAGGGTGACACCAAAGCCAATTTAAAGGCTTGATCTTTGGCCACAGCCTGCTCCAAGCTGCTCAGGGTCACACCAGCAGTGCAGCTCCTGCCTGGCTGGCAGCCAGCCCCGGAGCAGGATGGAGACATTACGGTGTGATCCACTCACACTTTCCCCTCGTTCATGCCCAGCTCCCTGTCTTCTGTCTACAGTGAGAAAAGTAAGGTCTTCTGAAAGCCTGTGTTTTACCTGCAGGCTGTCTCCATGGACATAGATCTGGGCAACAGGGTCGCTGCGGATGTAGATGTTCTCTATCTTCTCCGGCGCAATATATTCTCCCTGAGCAAGTTTAAATATATGCTTCTTCCGATCAATAATCTTCAGAGTCCCGTTCTGTTAGGAGAAAGAAATGAGAATTCCCAGAGAAGTTATTTAACCACTGAGACTCAGCAAGCAGTCTGGCTTTAACAGAGCTTTCCACTGCCTGTTGCGCTTTCAAACACTTCACTGACACATCAAGCTTACTCTGCCAAGCATAAACTTAATCCTTTGTAAAGACAGATCTGCTTGGAAATGTAAGTCCAGTCCTTGAAAGTTTACATGGGATAATACAGTGGCCATGAGAAGTCAGTGTGTGAGCAGTACGCACAGGTAACCACTTCCCAATGTCCCCTGTGTGAAGCCAGCCCTCCTGGTCCAGCGCCTCAGTTGTCTTCTCCTCATCTTTCAAGTAACCTTTGAACACATTGGGTCCTTTCACACAGATCTGAAAAACAGCCAGGGGTGATGATAAATTACTTTCTTACTCTGCTACAAGTACCAATTAAGCAGTCACTCACAAAAATTGAAATATTTTAATGCCTGTGCTCCACGAAATTAAAATAGGTTTATCCATTAAAATGGATTTTTTTTTCCAAGCTAATGGAAATATGAAGTAGGGTTTACAAAACTGATTTGCTTGAAGTTGATTTGCATTCAATTTGCAGTTAAAAATAACAAGGTTATTTCAATAAGTTTAATTTTTGTGCAGCATAGAAATAACAGCAATATAGAAATCATAGCAATTCAGCTCTTTTTAGCTGAACTAATTAATTCAGTCTTAGCTGTTCAAGGAATCAGGCTGGAACTACTGCCACAGCTCCTTTTTAATTAATGCTTTGCTGCTCTGTTGCTAAATTGCCTTTTGCTTTCCTGATTGCAGTATGTAACACATCAGCAACCGTGCACCTTACAAAGGTAAAATGCTTCTATAACTACATAACTACTTCGTACAGTGTTAACTAATGAGAATTTGATATAAAAATGTGATTTGCTACCTCTCCTTCTCCTTTGGAAGCAAAATAATTCAGTTCTTCCACATCCTTCAATCTGATTAAGTTACAGGGCAAAGGGGCTCCTACATGACCTGGAAATCAAAGTTATCAAGTCACTTGTCATCTCTCCTATAAACAATAATTAGCATTTTATTAGTAGTTACTTGCATTGTTGTAGATATACTGGGTGTTCTTGCAGGAGCTGTGTCTGTGTGCAGAAATAATTTCCTCAATTAAGATTTTGCCCTATGAAGACTAAATACCCAAACCTCCACTTCAGATGTAAAACCTATTTTCAAATAGCACTGAATGCTTTGGGTTGGAAAGGATCTTAAAGCTCATCTTGTTGCAGCCCCCCTGCCATGGGCAGGAACACCTTCCACTAGCCCAGGTTTCTCCAAGCCCCGTCCAACCTGGCCTTGGTGTCACAGTCCAGAATCCTCTAGAGAAATGTGCATTTCTTTTATCTCTGCAAATGGTGGAAGTAAATCATTACCTGATGTCCAGTCACCTGGAGTTGTAAATGTGCATCCAGCTGTGCATTCTGTCTGGCCATAACCTTCATAAACCTGACAAAGAGATGGGTATCTTTAAAAGGGCACAGGAGGTTCCACAATTACAGACTGAAATCCCAACACTGCCTAACTTTAGGCTCTTGAATGAGACCTTTTAGTTGCCCTGGGCTTCCTAATCACAGAGAAATAATGCAGTGCACATCTTAAGTGGGTTAGGCTGATATCTGAAGATCATCCCTCCATTTGTATGAAGAATAAAACTCGTGAAATGAAGTTCCCAGCACTAACACATTTAACTGCACATACTCCAGCACTGAGAGGCAGGTGGGATGAGCCTCTGGGGTTTCTCTGGGAGATGCCCACCATGAAAGCAGCTCTTGCCCCACTGAGGGCTCTGTGGCCACCCAAGCCCTGCTGCAGCTGTTGGATCCATCCTGGTAGATCCATCCTGAGTGCAGTTCTGGGGTCTAGCCCCTCTCCTTTCTCAAAGCCCATGTTCTCACTAGCAGTGGAGGAACAGCCCTGAGAGCTGCTCGAGCCCACCTGGCATCCGAGGGCGGCGCGGAGGAAGCCCAGCACGGTGGGAGAGGCAGGGGCAGCTCCTGTCACTATCATGCGGACACACCCCCCCAGACTCGCCTGTTGGGGAGAAAGGAAAGCATCAGGAGCTGCCACAGAGGGCAAACCCAGCAGCAAGGTGAGCACTGCTCACACAGAGCTTGCACAAAGGGCTCTCTCTAGGACAGATGGGGAAGGTTCCCTGCCCATGGCAGGGCCTGGAACGAGATGATCTTCAAGGTCTCTTCCAACCAAACCGTTCTGTGATTCTGTGACGTGGAAGTACAGACTGGATTGAAGCTTTCCTTAGGGACAGACCCCCATTCAGTGCACAGGGGAGGGAGTCCCCACATCCCTGGCAGGAGGAGCTGCACAGCCTCAGCTTCTGTGGCTGCTGTGCCTGGGCAGGCTGAGACCCTGCTCTGGGAACTGCTGGGAAAAAGCAGACTCTTCCCCATCCAGTTTTCTTTGCTTATTTACACCTCACTGGCTTTAATGAATTGCCTCTAAAGTAATGCTCTCCCTTTTTAAAGGCAGATGACCTTCAAATATTTCTGGAGGGTATTACATCAATTGCTGTGTCCCATTTTACTTCTTTCTCCTCCCCCTTCATTTCCTTTTCCTTATTCTAAAAGTGAAAAAGAAAACCCAGCACAAAAGCAAACAACTGCTGACTGAGCCTGCCCGTCTCGCCAGCCCCTGCATCAATATGCAGCCTGGCTTGCTCCTGGCTGGGTGAACTCTGCTATCTTTGCACACTGAGGACAACTAATCCACAGACCACAAGTACAGGCAGTTTCTTCAGTTAAAAATAAAGTGGCATGTCTCTAGTTAAGTTATCCAATTAAAAAATGAAGTAATCAGAGCCTCCCGGAGTACAGAGAGCCCAAAACACCTGGTTTAAAGCCAATTTAATCTTTTTTGTTTACTGAGATGTGTGGCACATAGCAGGGCACTCTGATTTCTTTCCCCTCTTGCTAAACCATGATTCTTGTGTGCATTTCTCTTTACACCCTTATCCTTGTTTTCCTAGGAAAAAAACCCAGATTTGAATATGCCCAATTGAAATCCAACCCTAAATCTAATTCTATCTGTAGAGATTTTGGAGCAACATCTCTTTGATCTTCATGACCTTCCTGAATTTCATTCCTGGAATAGATTTGACACAATCCTCTCCCTGCCTGTCGCTGGGCATGTGTGGGGAGGAACCAGTCACCACAGGCATGGGCAGAGCCTGTGGTGGATGTCCTGTGCCCCCAAGGCAGAGCACCCAAACAACAAAGGGGTGACAGCTGCCCTGGTGTCAGAGGCTATGATCCTTCTTCTGGGGAGCTTCACCTGGCAAAGGGCAGTGCCTGTACACAGCATCCCATCCCTCCTGCACAGGGGCACAGCTTGGATCTGAGAGTGCAAAAGATTGTTGGCACTATTCCATAAATAAGTGATTTCCTGGTCCTGCTGGAGAGGGATGTGGCAAAAGCCAACTTGGTCTGCCTTGTGTTTCTCCATTCCTATCTGGAAGGCTATCCCAAAGAGAATTGAAATTTTGACATTATGCATGGTGTTTAAGGAAACATAAATAAAAACAAATGTGGGAAAACTTCAAGGAACAAGAAACTGTGTTCTGTTTCTTTTTTCTGTTCACTTTTCCAGCCTGCTCTTTGCTAGTGAGTAGCAATTGCCCAAAGTTCATCACCAGGCAAGTGGCCCACACTGACTTCAGGGAATCACAGAATCATAGAATTGCTAAGATTGGGAAAGATCTCTAAGATCATTAAGTCCAACTGCCAACCCAGCACCACCACTACCAAACTGTGTCCTCAAGTGCCACATCCACACATTTTGTGAACCCTTTCAGGGATGGTGACTCCACTCCTGCCCTGGGCAGTGTCCAATGCTTGACAACCCTTTCCATGAGGAAATTTTTCCTGATATCTAAACGTCCCTTGGCAGAAAACCAGTCACTGCCAGAAGAAAAAACAGTTCTTTGACTTCAGACTCACTTCTTAAATCACTTACCTGTATTTTATTAAAGAAAAGTTTATCCCACAAACTGTCATTTCTAATGATGCCGTTTCGAACTTCCGCCTTTTTCCGTCTTGCAGCAAATTCCAGGATCCAGCGCTTGAGGGACGTGTCAGCCTGGCTGAAGATCTGCAGGACGAGAGAGAACACCAACAGCTCTTCTTACCATTCCAGCCCCCCAGCCAGGGGGACAGCTGCATTTGCAGCACAGCTAAACAAGGGGCCCTGGGGCTTTGTTAGTGGGGCAGAAGGAGCGGCGAGTTTCGCTCCGTTCCCTGTTGTACGTGCTGTTCCTTTGGGAAGAAAAGCAGGAGGGTGGTGCAGGTTTTGACTAGACTGAGAGGGCCACCATTTCTATATGATTCCCATAATGGGACTCAGTGAAGTCATCCAGTTTAAACAGCAGGGAACGAGCAGTGTGAATACTGGAGCAGGTCTCGGTGCCGCCTGATGCTGTGACGGGGCCGCACTTACCGAAGCTTAATCAGGCACCTGCACAAACTACACCTCAACAAACAAAAACTCCTCAGTGCCCATCCCTCTAGTGAGGCACCAGACCCCCTGACCCAACAGTCCTGACCTTGGGGAAACATTAAATCGGTAGCTTGTGCTTAAGCTTGTCTTTAGAGGATAAGTCTTCTGAGGAATAAATATTCCCAGCTCGTCAAACAGATTTAGCGTGATGACCAGACGTGCCTGTCTTAAATACCTTGCAATACCTTTACCTTAGTTTTAAGGATTTCTAAATCCAAAAGCCACCTTCATATTTACACTGCCTAAATCCTCATTGGCTTTGGGAAGTTACTGATTTTCTGTTGCCAGAAAATTTGTTGAAAGAGAACTGGTTGAAGGGCACAAAAAAGTCCTTGTGCAGCCAGGTTTGACTGATGTTTCTGTGATGAACAAATCCCTTGTGTCTAGAAATGTCACTGGTAAGCTCGGTGAGAACAGGGTAAGAGGCTAAAAGAGAGGGATTTCATATTCACAGAGCTGTGTCTGGAGTCTGTGTAAATCATCATAACACAGACTTACAGAGTGCAGGAGCTGCATCGTTTGCACAGGGTGAGAACGTGTTTGCAGAAAGGCAGAAACAGCGCAATCTGCTTGGGAAACCTCCACGACTAAGGGAATTCTTCCACACAAATACTGAAGGGACCTAAAGTTCATTGCTCCAAAGAGAGCCCAGGCAAACTCACCTTGTCGTACATCCTGTTGAGCAGCCGCGGCACGACGGGGAAGATGGTCGGGCGCAGGGCCTTCATATCGTCGGACAGGAGGCGAATGTCCCCCTGGAAGAACCCAATCCGCCCTCCGTGGCAGTACACTACAGACTGACGGGAGAAAAAGGGACACATGGAACCCCTCTGCTTTCAATTCCCCCAGCACAGCCTCCCTCCCAAGCACAGAAGCACCCTTCTTGAAATTCTACTCTCCAACACAGCGAAAACGGGGCTTTAGAAATACACAGAGAAGGAACAATAAATTTCGCACTGAATAGAAATATTTGGACAGTTCTGGGCGCTTTTCAGTACTGGCAATTCAGCATCCACCAAATTTGCCACTTGTTCTAGAAGAACAAGGAATCAAAGCTTTCCCTTCACCCCCTGCAAACAGGGATGGAGAAGCCCCAGTTGTGGTCAGATTCTGGATCAGAAGTTCCCTGAAGCCCAGCCCTCCCACAGCAGCTCACAGCATGAGGACCTACTGTCAATACTGAAATGTACACTAAGGAACATGGTCAAACACTGAGCAGCAGCCGATTTTTAGAGGTTAATACTTTAGTTTTGTTTAAATACAACAGTACAGACTACGTTAGCAATACAGTGCCTGATCCTGTATCCCAGAAATAGAAGCCCACGTCACAAAAGGTGCTCGACCTGTATGGCAACTACAAATCCACAATTTTGTCCTTGGAAAGAAAGCAGGATGCTTTAATCAGATCAGAATAGAGCTGGATGTGTGGGATGGGGCAGGGGGGCTGCTGGCCACGAGCCAACTGGCAGCTGGTTACTGGTAACCAGTAACCCTGCACAGGACCAGTCCTGGACTCGCTAAAACTGGCATTTTATCACTGAGAACATTTGGAGACTGGCACCACTCCCCTGCTTTTAGAGTGCAAGGAGGAGAAGGCATCCTTAGCAAGCACCCATGATGCCAGAGCTGAGCTCAGCCTTCCTGAGCAGACTGAGACCTCCAGCTCCCCTCGGTGGGCTTGTCTCCCCCAAACAACTAAACCACTTGAAAATTCCTTAGGAGACACCAGAGTATTTCTGTGCTGCTCCTAAAAATCTGTGACATTAACCTGAGCACTCTCACTGCTCTGTCAGGCAGTTAGACTGTCTTCATCAGCTGAAACCACAGGAATTTTATACATGTGAAGTGGGTTTCATAAACATCACACTGCCCAATCTGTGCTTTACACTGCACATGAATTAAAAATTAAAAAAAAATAAGGGAAATACGTCAGTTTGCTCAGTGGGAATTAAAAATAAGAACTGGAATATTTATCTTTAAAGAATGTATCTGTATAATTTTAACTGCAAATTCCAGGAACTAATAATGGTGGCTAAAAGTAGGGATGCTGACACAGTGCTTGCTGTTCAGAATGTTTCTGAAAATTACTTTTTAGCTCTTTTGCAAAAAATCTTTGTATTATTGAGCATTTTCAGCAGGGACAATAAACCTGAACATCCTTTGGATGGCTGTCCCTTTCAGTACAGCAAACGAGGGCGTTTCAAATGTTTTTAATTTCTTCCCACCCCCCATCAGATGACTTCTGAATAATTATATTCTTGTTTGCTGGCAAAGCCCTTTGCTCAAGCAGTGCTGGCACACTGACCGACTTGCCTTGCAAGTGGAGAAAGGCTGTGCTGTAATTCTCCAAATCTTTCATGGGCTTTCACTTCCAATTTGTGAGGTTTTTAACAGGGCAGAAATATATTATTTCTGGCACAGATGTTACTAAGAAGTGGAAGGTTTACATTCAGACACTTGTCTGACTCAAAAAATGTGCTTTCAGCCTGAAACAGTCCTCCCTGAGAAAGTACAGAGCTGCAGCTGCAGCCAGGTCCAGCCTTCACATACTGGATCAGTTCTGAGTTTGCAGCTCCCCAGGCCAGCAGACCTGATGTGGTTGTGTCACCTGACTTGCCTCACACCCCAAATGCAGCATAAATTATCACCTTTTTCTTTTCAGAAAGAGCCTGGGGTCAGTTCTGCCACTGGCTTGGATCCCCCACCATTCCCAGGGGACAGCAGCTCCAGGGATGCCCACAGCACCCTGCCCTGCCAGGAGGGTCACAGGTCTCACACCATCATCTCAGCTGCCTCTTTTGCAGTGTAGCCAAACTGGGGTGGGTTTTTTGCATATCTGGTTTAATTAAGCAATAAAATGATTTTAGCTGATGTAGAAAATGGCATCAAATTATCTTGACCCCTGTGATACCTCATCCTAGAGTGCTTAGAAAAGCTGCCCCCCAAATTGCACAGGCAGCAGTAGCTAGGAGCTGAACAAGCAGGTAACTCATTGCTGAAGGGCTGTTTTCCAATCTCTGAGCCAGGTGTAAGCTGGAAAACTTGGGAAACTCTCCTGGAATGGCTCTCCACTCACAGGCATGGCACTGAGAGTACAGCTGGGCCCTGGTGTTATGCATGTGGCACTTCTGGAGTACAAGCTTTTTTAGTGCTACAAGATATCACTGGTTATTTAGTATTTTATTCATTTAATTTTTTTTTGTGTGTGTGTGTGTGGAAAAAAGATGATTTCCACTGACACCAGGACCTTACCTGTACCATTCTCTCAAACATGTGTGCTAAAGGCAAATAGGAAATGTGTACATCCTCACAAGTAGGAGACCACTGACTCTGGAAGAAAACACAAGGAGCCCCACGAGGCCTCGTCAGTTCAGGCAGGTTTCTTACCTGTATAACTCTTTCAAACATGTGAGCCAGAGGCAGGAAGGAGATGAGCACATCGTCCTGTCTCGGAAAGATCACTTTCTGCAGGTGAAGGGCATGGGAGACAGAAAGGAAAGAAACACTGACAGGAAGACAACAAGAAAGTCATAAAACAATAAAAAGAAAAATGGCACCAGAGGAGCAAAAGGGGAAAGATTGTCAAGAGAGGAGGGAGCGGCGGACACAGGGAAGCGTTAAAGCCACAGCGTCATGGAGCTGGGTTAGCAGGAGGAGCAGAGAGCACGGAGATGGACACACAGGGCACGGAGAGGTCCCATGGCAGAAGGCAGACCGGACCTGGGAATGGAGGCTCACCCTGGCAGAGAACCAATTTGTATTCCCTGCTCTCTCCCCGGAGCTGCTGAGCCCCCAGTCTGTGCTCTCAGCTGGGTGCAGACCAGCAGGGCCCTGGAGCAAAGCTGCAGGAGCCTCCAGGATCCCTGTGCTGACCTGCAGGAGCCTCCAGGATCCCTGTGCTGACCTGCAGGAGCCTCCA
>JAWWES010000030.1:7131001-7155372 GCA_035583135.1 Lophotriccus pileatus | reverse complement strand
CCTGCAGGAGCCTCCAGGATCCCTGTGCTGACCTGCAGGAGCCTCCAGGATCCCTGTGCTGACCTGCAGGAGCCTCCTGGACACCAGCAGGGCTGGGCAGGGGCAGCGCCTTTCCACACAGAGCCCATCTGAGAGTCACAGTGTTACTGCAGTCAAAGCTACAGGTGCTTTTTTTGATTTTCCTTTGGTTAATCACTGATTTGAATCAGAATATGTTGGGAAAACTACTGATTTCATTTTTAGCTGCAAAAATTATTTACTTCTGTTAGTGTTTCTCATCATTTTAAGTGATTAAAATGTGATTTTAAGGGCATTGTCACTGTCCCACAGACAGGCACAGTGGGGAAAGAGAAAGTTGGGCAAAGTATTAAGAAAATAACTGACCAAAGCCTTCAGTTTGCCAAGCTTTTAACTCTCTCCTGCAAGCTGCAATAAACAAAGACCCCAAGAGCCTTACCTATCCCATGCCCCAAAAGAAAACAGCTTTTCTACCTGCATTTCCTAGGGTAAGGCTTGCTGTACTATTATGGATTACAAAACCTGGAAGGCTGACTACGCAGTAATTTGCATCAAGGCCAGTGGTTAGTGAAAAATGGGTATAAAAATCTATCAAGTTACAGTAGTAACAGTTTATATCCACTCTGCACCTCCACTTGGGTGGAACCAATAGCCCATGAGCTGGGATATGGTGGAGGCAGGCACAGGAGTTCCTCCCTCAGGGGATGTTTTACTGAAGTTAAACCTGGGCTGGTCAGATTTGGGTATGGCCTCCCAACCATCACATCCTCTGTCAGCCATTAGGGGGCCTGCAGATTTATTTATATGTTATTACAATTTGGCCTCATTTTTTGCAAGCACAGCAATGCAGAACTTTTAACATCACCAGGTTTTTATATACTGCTTTAAAGGCCCAGACATAATAATTTGGTTTTAAATCAGACCAAAATGATGATATTGAATAGTGTTTCACAGTTGGCACAGTTGTCCAGTTAACTGTAAAAATGAAAACAGCCTCTTGGCATTTGAGACCAACCTTATAATGAAGCTCTGGGCTCACTTCAAAATATGCTCAATTTGTAAAAATCACTGAACTAAGCAAAACTGGCACAAGAGCATGTAAACAGCAAATCTACGGACTTCTCATTCCATTTCCTTAATTTATACTCTTTTCAAGGGTTTTGCACTTTGCTTAATTTCATTACTGTGGTCAGACATTGCCCAAATCTTGGGGATCAGCTACAGACCTTTACCCTCTGCCTGCAGGACTCTGGTGACTGGAGCTCTCAAATTTACAACCACTTACAGCAGACTCTGGTCTCAATCTGATACCTCTGAGATTAATCAAGGAGTCCCACTGCCGTCAGCAACACTAAATCCATTTTTATGGGCCAGTCCTGAAAGATGCCAAGTTCCCTCAGCTCTAAATTAGGTCTCCTCCAAAATAAACATTCCTGCCCTTTGAAGCTCAGCCCTCCCCACGCCTCAGCTTTCATTTGTGCCTCTGAGGCCAGGCAGGGCTCCTGCAGCCAAGTGCTGCCCTGCCCTTCCCTCTGCACAGGGCTGGAGCCACAGCCCTGCCAGGACTGTAACACCTGAGCTCTGTGGGATTTCTCACATCACATCTCTGAGTTCCTTTACAACAGGAAATCTCAGAAAAGTTTAAGGATTAAGGTAATAAGACTGCAGTCATTTCAACCTCAACAATAAGACCAGCAAGGGGTATGAGGTAACCAACTCCAATGTGCATATCACTACTTTATAGAATTGCTTGCTTGCTACCTAAACTTAGATTATTTATATTTGCTCTATATAAGCTGTTAATCCTTACTATGTTGTGGTAAGGTGATTCTGCTCCCTCCAGTGTTTCTAAAACAAGTTTACACATTGTGTGAAAATATTACAAAGGCACTTGGCCAGTACTATGCTTTTTTAGAAATATGTATGACAGAAACTGAGATACACTGGAATATCAATTAAATTAACCATTCTTATTAAAAAGCATGTATGTTCTTTTATATATTTATATATACACACACCCCCTTGGTATGCAGAGAGCTTTCAAATCAATGAGGACATTGTGGGGCACAATGGGACACAAAGAGCACAACTGCACCCTGAACTCCTCTTCAAGCACCAGTTGCAACTGTACAGGGCTTATCTGCTCTCCTCATTCTTCAAAATGAGTTAATTAATTGATGTCCAGGAGTCAGCATTGCCTCTCAGCAATTTGTGCCTTACAGAGCCTGGGAGCCAGGGCTGGACAGGGGATTTAATGCCCTCCGGTGCCGTGGGCTCAGCCTTGCTCCCATTCCCATGTATTTGGCCCTCTGAGCAGGAGAAGTGTCACCTCTTATCTGCAAGAGTGGATTTCCAGCCCGTGCAGGGCCGCAGCTTAACCCACACACTGTGCACACGGCAATGTTCTCTAGCTCAGGGTATTCACCTCCGTCACTTTCAAAAAGCCTGAAAAATCCGCCACCACGTTCCCATGGGTCAGCATAGCACCTTTGGGGTTTCCTGGAAGAAACACAGAGGGAGTTTAAACAATGAGCCAGAAGGTAACTTTCAAAAGCTGAACACAAAAAAAAAGAAAAGAAGAAGAAAAAAAGAAACCAGAAATAGTTAAAATATTAAGTTCTTGAATTTTAAAGCTTACATCATTTTCACCATCATTTCTGTGCAGTAACGTGCACCAAAAGCACTTACTGCAATATCCACAATGTAATGAAATGATACCGTAAGCACAAATATTTCTATTGGAGACTGGACAACGGTTTCCAGCAGAAACAGCCTAACTGCAATTTCTGAGAGTGCTCAGATGGAGCCACTTGATAAGCACAGGCATCTGACCAGGCTGTCTGTTCCAGCCTCTCCAGGGAGGATTTACTGCATCCAGATTTTGACTAAGATTGATATGAAACACCAAGAAACACCATTTAAAAGGTTCTTACACTCTTACTTAGTCAGTACTCTAGATAATCTGAACAATGCAGAAAACAAGCAACACATGGCAAAAATTAGGCTACAAAAAGACCCTATGAGAGTGCAATTAAAGGAAGTCATTAATAGTGGCAGCAGCAGAGGAGAAACGCCTTGGAGCAGCCCTAAATCCATCAGGGAGCCAGCAAAGCCCCAGAGCTGGCACTGCCCCTGCAGTGTCTCACCCACCACTGGTGGGCAACTCTGCACCACCAATATTTGCTTTCTCACTCTTTTCTCAGCTGACACCTCTTGCATTTCATATCTGTTCAGACGCCAAAATACAGGGTTTGCTACGCAGCAAACACAGGCTGGAACCTCCAGGCACACAAACCAGTGGCACGGAGAGCTCTGCACGTCCTCCTGTCACAGCACTGTCCCTTCTCATCACCCTCCAAGGGTTTATTTTGAAAAGAAGGTGTAGCTCAGCTTGAATAAAGATTACAGGGCCAGCCTCTCTCTCTCTCCAGCATGTTTTTAAGCAGATTGTTTTAATTCAGTCACACCACTGCCACGTAGCTCCTGCTGCTCCCCGTGGCAGCACATCGAGGAGCTTCACCTGCGGGTGCCCTGCGTGGCCCGGCACGGTGGGCACGGGCAGCCTGGCAAAGATCCTACAGGGGATGGAACTAAATGGCAAATCAGCCACAAGTTCATCCTGGCAGAGGTGCTTTGTGACTGTTTCAGCACAGGAAAAGGTGTTCAATCCTCTCACTGCAGAGCATTTTGCAGGCTGTGTCGCTGGGAGCCCTCAGGGTGGGCACAGCACACACAGCACTGAGTCCTGTGCCCTGCCAGTGCCACCAGCATCACTCCTACTCAACCTCACAACTAATTAAAGGCAGGCCCAAACAGCAGGAGCAATTGTTGCAGACGTTTATTGCACCAGAGCAATAAATATTTTTAACACAATATATTTTACTGAAAATCCGTATGTGCCGTTCCAAGTGCCCCGAGTAATTCAGTCCCACACACTTGCAGGTGACCATGGTGCACAGGAGGCTGGTTTGGTGGCACTGGCATTCCTCCTCTCCAGAAGCTCAGGGGTGAAGCTGGGCCTGACAGCTTTGCCAGCCACAGCTGCTCCTGCCCTGACCTGCTGGACCAACGGGCTGGTGGGTGCCAGCTCAGCCTGGCAGGTTATTTTCACAGCTGGGTGCACACGTGGATCCAGACCTCAGGAAAGCTCCACAAACCAGTGTCAGTTGTAAATGCACATCACAGCCCAGCAATTGCTTGTGTTATTTCAGTTGAGTCCAGGCAAACACGCGTGCACAGCCCTTGCAGCCGTGCTCAGAGCATCACACAGCTTGGAGAGGATGTGCTGAGAGCTGGTTTGGAAACTCAAAACTGTGCCTTCCAGCTATACCAACAGCAGATCTGGTCCCTGCACCTCGACAAAGCTCTTCAGATTTCTTTTTGGAAGATTTCAAGTGTCCAAAGCCAGGCTGGACAGGGCTTGGAGCAACACAATCTAGTGGAAGGTGTCCCTGCCCATGGTTGGAACGAGATGTGCTTTAAGGTCTCTTCCAAACCAAACCAGTCTGTGTTTCTAGAAGAAGATTTCTCAGATCTCAGACTCATTTACTTACTCCACCTCTGACTTGAATGCAATTCAGTAGCTCTGTTTCAGTCACCATGCCACACCTGGAAGCAGAGTGAACACCCTGGCTCCTTCCCTGCACCCCTCCTGCTCAGGCTGTGGGATAACGGTGTTGAACCAGAACCAGGAGAGCCTTCATCAGGAGAAATCCAGAACCAACTATGCTGCCACAGGGCATCTGCAGCTTTTTGGGTTGGGGGACTCCTGTAAATTCTAACCTTCCTTAGTAGTTCTCTTTTAAGAGTTAACCCAGCAAGACAGGTGCCCTTTTCCGCGAGCCCCTTCCCAGAATTGCCACTTTGAAGAAGGTTGGCAGTGATGCTGCTGTTCTATTTTAAAAAATCAATGCCAGGTCTGCAGTGCTGCTCTGGTTTGAATCCCTCATACAGACAGACCAGTGAGTCTCCTGTTATGGAATGGATGTCCTGTGATCCCATCCCTTGATAGCCCAGGAGTGTCAGGTCCTCCTCATCTTGGTGCCAGGCTGGTTTGATGGTTCTCAGAAGCAACAGAAGAAGCTTTTCCACATTGCTAAATGGGTCTTTCAAGTAGCAGCTCCAGCACTAACTTAGTGGTGTGATCCATCAGCATTTTGGGATGCAAGCACTTTCCTCCCCCTGGGAGCTCTGGCAGACAGGAACATGCACTGCCAGGCTGGGAGAAACTGCTGGGAAGTGATTTTTATCCAGCTGGTTACGGGTGGATCCTTGAGGGAATGACAGTTGACTTCTCTGGAGTAGCCAGCATGACAAATTTTATCCTGATGGTCTGGGGACATCTGTGTGCCTCTGGCCCATTTCCAAGTGCTGATGGTTTCTTGGCACCACCATGAAAGTTGGTCTTGTCGTCGGAGCTCAACAATCTCAGACTCTCCCTGCTCCCTGGGGAGGCGTTGGGACATCTGGTCCTATCAAAGAAAAGCAAACATTAAAGTCTACTCCTGGGGAATTGTATCCAATTTTACCATTTCCAGGTTACAAATTCTACAGCAAAGATCTTTTTTTAAACTATACTAAAAATACTTAGAGCCCTTCAGAATTGAAAAAAGCCCTAGAGAGCATATTCTTTGGAAGAAAATTCTAAATCTGATCATTAAAAATGATGGGCTGTACAGAACTCCAAGCCTTTTACATCAAAACAAACACAACTTGGAAAACAGACCAGAGTGTTGATGCAACCTCTGGAAAAGCCAGAGAGTGGCATGCAAGGTCCTGCAGCAGCAGGACCCACCCAGGCTGGGTCACAAAGCATTGCCCTGGGAGAGTTCAGTTGGAGAGACTTGCAAAATTTGAAATCTCTGGTTTGGATGGGAGAAAGGAAATGAGCTCCCTGGTTGTCCTATTTCTGTAACCTTGGGCATTTTTCTAAGAAAAATACCAAGAAAGTGCCCTGCTGTATCCATGGCATGGCTCCTTCAGCTTCCTACAGGTGCCAGTTGTGCCCAGCCCCTTTGCACTGGCCCTGTACAGGGCTGTGACATCTGTGTCCTGCACTGACCCGAGTCTTTCCCATTTAGGAATTCCCAGTGCTGGGACAGAGCAGAGTCACAGGCTCCCTTCCCTCCGTGCTCTGCCCTGGGCTCTCTGAAGTGCAGATCCCAAAACTAGCAACGATGTACTAAGGTAAAATACCCAAACCCGTTTAACACATCTGGAGTTCGTACTTGGGGCTGACAAAGCAGTTGCCTACCTGGTCTGCAGCACAGCTCTTCTCTGGGAGGTGGCAGATGAAGGTGTCCCCTTGTGCTCAGCCCGACCCGCAGGCTGGGCAGCACCAGCAGCTCCAGCATCTTCTCTGGCCTAAATGGGCCGAGGCCAAACCGAGGATGCTTTGGGGTAGGACCAAGCATTAGACAATCCTGAGAGCACAGGTGGACGTGGAAGGGCTGCTCCAGCAGCCCCTGGAGCATGGGAAGTGTAAAGGCAGTTTCCCAAGCAGTGATGTCTTGTGCATCACCCTGTACAGCTTTTAGGGAGACGCTACAGAGGTCGAGTTCTCAAGAGCAGGAAATTGCTGCAAGCTGATGAAAACCAGGCTCTGGAGAGAGGAGAAAGCACTGCCTCTGCTAAAAACAGGCAGGAAAATGATGCTGCTCATCCCCAAGGACAGGAGGCCAGTGGCTCATGGGTACCAGCACTGTGGTGGCCCAGGGCCAGCCCCAGGACATGGGCAACACAAGCAGAGGAGACAGAGGTGATAAGGACCTTGGTGAGGCTTATACAGAAAATGGGAAGCTGTGGAACCACATTTCAGTGGTTTAGGTTTTTTTTTTAAAAAAACATCTGCAGAAGATAAATACAAATCAGCCAAGTGCTTCACAGCTACACTGTAAAATGGGAAGCAGAAACATGGGCAGATTCCCAGACAACTAGAAAATTGCACTGGCAAAGTGTATGTCAGAGAATTCAAGTGAAAAAGAAAAGGGTTATTTTTAATTTGCAATCTACAGAAATGTATATACATATATATATATGTTCTTAAATATTTAAAGTGCATAGAAATATCATTGCCATGTCAGTAAAACAACAAGTTTGCAGGTATTGAGGTGGGATTAATGATTATTTTCATAATCTACTCTAACATTTCAAGATTTAAATGCCTCTTTTACCTGTAGTGCCACTAGTAAAACAGACAATTGATAGATCTTCTGGTCGAGGAGGCTAGAAATACACAAGGAGAATAAGAAAATCATATCAATCAAATGCAGAAGGGTTAATGGGAGAGACTGTTGTCATTGTGTAAACCTAAAGGTTAAACCAATTATGTTTTAGCTTTGCCATAAAAAGCTTTGCTTCCCCTAAGTAAATATAGCAACCATCATAAAACTCTTTTTATCAGGTTTCATCAGTTGATGCAGACTCTATTCCTTATGCTTTGTTCCAGCTGCACTGAGGACATGCTTTAGGATGAGAAGACTGATGGAATACTTGTCCTGCTGTTAATATTTTCAAAGACACTATCTATACCTGTAGGTGTGTGGGAAAACTTGAGAGAATTTACTGATTCCCAGATAATTCTAGAAACAACTCCACAACACACGACAAGATTCCAAAGCTGCTGATTGCTCCCATTTCCAGAAGCATCTCTGTATTCTCAGCACCACCTCATGTGTCTGCTATTTTGGGTCATGAATGACTAAATAAAAAGCTTGAACATCAGAAGCTGCTTTTGAGAGTTTTGCACAAGTATGAGCAGGCAGTGAAAAATATCTAAGCAGTTTTCCAGAAATATCCCTGATAAATACTGCCAAGTAGTGTTTCTGAGCTATAGAAACCCCAGCAGAAAGCAGAGGGTACAGAGACATTCCCCCAGTGCAACTACTGGAATTCAGGTGGCTTAACCATGGCTGTGCCATTAACATGTTCAGCAGGGATGAGCCAGTGAAGTGTCCCAGGTGCAGGGAATGAAGCAAAAACTGTACATTCTGCCCTGGGAGGGTGGGCAGGCCCTGGCACAGGGTGCCCAGAGAAGCTGTGGCTGCCCCAGCCCTGGAAGTGTCCAAGGCCAGGTTGGACGGGGCTTGGAGCACCCTGGGCTGGTGGAAGGTGTCCCTGCCCATGGCAGGGGGTGGAACGAGCTGAGTTTTAAGGTCCCTTCCAACCAAACCATTCAGTGGTTCTGTGATCTCCACTGGATGGTATCAGCAGTCCTGGGCTCCTCCACTGCCTCCCTCGTGGAGAGGCTTCCTTCTGCCAGAGAAAACCTTCCCCTCTCTAGTCAGTGCAATAAATGTCCCACTGTCAGCTGCAGCGGGAAAAGCAACATGCCAAGACTCACCACAGGCACATGTCGACTCTCACGGCCACAGTCCTGCAAGAGATTAAAGTAACAAAAGTGATTTCCACTTTAATTCCTGCAGTGTAACCTAATCATCTGCAAACCACTAAGGGAGAGTGTGAGCTAGAGCAGAAAAATTCATGGCTGGCACTTAGGTCATCTCCTCTATCCAGACTTTCTTCCCTTAACTGCAATGCCATCCTTGGATTTCAAGCAGTGCTTGGGTTGGTTGAGCTGGATCCAGGGTGTTTCATACAAGTGTGAGGCTGTAGGCTTACATGTAGGAGGACAGCATCTCAAATAACAACTCTCTTCCCAGGCCTAAATAGCAGCTGATAGTGTATTTGAGGAGAAAGGACTGGAATCTTGGCTCTGCTATCAACAAGGAACAACACCAAGAGGCGACTGCACCAAGCATCAGTATTATCAGCCACCAGCTCAGTATTATCAGCCACAAGCTGCTCTTTTTTGCTCTCCAGACACTGAACCTGCCACGTGGTTCACAAGTCCCTGCACATTTTACTGTACTTTTATAGAAATTACAAAAAATACTAAAAGGAGGGGGAGAGCAAACTCACCTCCACCTCCTGCATGGTCTGGATGCGAACCCCGCAGCGCCTCCCTCTCTCTGCCAGCTCCTTCTCAAAGGGGTCCATCAGGATGATGGAGCTCAGGCCTGGAGTTTCCTTCCTCTCCACGTGGTCCAGGAGGATCCTGGCTTTCTCAGGCTTGTCACAAATGACCGTAGAGATGTCAGCTGGAAGAGAAGCAGCCAAACAAGCTGTTTGCAGTAAATCCTTTCTAATGCAAGACTCTGGCTCACAGCTAACGCTGTATCAGTTCTGATAGTCACTCCAGGCTACATCAGAAATCCCAGCACTCTCTTGAAAAATTACTGCAATCTTAGCTAACCTAAATCAATGCCAGAGCTGTAGCTGACATCCACGATTATTCTGGGATTCAGTTCAAAATGTTAAATTGCTCCCCACATGGGTTATAAAATCTAGGAGGCAAAATATGAAGCAGCACAGGAGTGGGTGGCCGTGGAGTAATTCCCAGAGCAGCCCTACCCATGGCTATGCACAACTGGGCACGTGGGAAAGCCCTGACCCTGCACAGGGACACACAGCTCCCCAGGGACCTCTCTAAGTGACTTCAAGACACTCAGGGAGTCACAATGTCCCATCCCTGGGAGTGTCCAAGGCCAGGTCGGAGAGCCTTGGAGCAACCTGAGCTAGTGGAAGGTGTCCCTGCCCATGGCAGGGGGGTTGGAACTAGGGGAGTTTTAAGGTCCCTTCCATCCCAAACCACTCTAGGATTCTACAATGGCCTGTCTTTCAGAAGCAGAAAATGACCCATTCTGAGCAGCAAAACTGATTTCTGAGAAGATTACACCCATTTTGGTGTTACCTGTGTTGACGATGTACCGAATGGCTCCAGGACCTAAGGTGTCATAGAGAGGAACCACCACCATGGAGTAGGTGTAGCAAGCCAGCTCAGAGATGATCCACTGCAGGAGGGCATGGAAGCACACAGGTGAGAAGGGGCCGTGGGAACAGATTTAACACACTGAGAACAAGCTGACAAGACAGGAACATCATTAATACGACATCAAGTTGAACTTAAAATCTCACCTCTGGACGGTTTTGAGCAAAGACCCCAATGAACTGCTTTGTGGATGGCTTGCAGCCCTGCTGCAGAAGGCCTGAACCCAGAGCTTCTGCTCTCTCAGCCACCTGGAATTTGGAGAGGAAAAATAGATAAAAAAAGAGGAACATAAGCAATACCAAACTAAGTACAGATTTCTACAGGGAGGCTCTCAAATTATTGTATTTGCTATCTAGAAGTCCAGCTTTTATCTTCTCATGAGCCATCATTAGCTGACTAGCAGTTGATGTCCGGCTGGCGATGCCCCGTGGCTCCAGAGTGTGTCTGTGCTGCAGTCAGCAGTGGGCTCATGGCACAGAGCCAGCCCCTGAAAGCTGACACACCGACGCAGCACCTGGATGTGCCGGGTGGGGACACAGGAATCCTCACACAGCCCAGGAGCTGCACCCTGGTGTGGAACCAATGGGCACCCCAACACCTTCCTCTGCCGGGCAGGGCAACAGGATGCACAAGGGTGTCATCTCCAGCTCACCTCCTTGTAGGACAGCCACTGGTAGGGCTGCTTGGGTTTCCTGAACCCCAGGCAGGGGCCGTTCTCTGGAAGACACAAGCAGAGACGACACATTAAGGGGGTCAATGTGCTGCCCAGCACCACACTGAGGGGAGGTGGCAGAGCCCTCCAACAGTAAACCCACACTTACTGGGGGGCTGGCTCTCACTCCAGCAAATTACACACACTAGTGCACCTGATGGAAACCCAGCTGCTGCGATCTCAAAGAGCTTTAATCCTCCCCCCTGAGCTACAGGAGGGACAGCTCCATTAGAAGACACTTCTTGGAAGGTCGTGTGAGCATTAGGGTCTGATGAGGGCTCCCATTCCAAACCCCACCTCCCACTGCTTGCACTGCCTTTGGATTAAAACAGTTCAAAGTGAAAAGTGCTATTTTTAGCCCAGCCTGCTGTGGAGGAGGGTAAAACAACACGCAGCACTGCGTGACACGATGAAGATTTGAAAAGTTTAAATAATTTGCTGACTGTACCTACCTGCACAAGATCCATTCCTCCACACACCCACCGAGTCATTCACTCACCCCGTCCTGTGGGGTGGAACATGTGCAATTCCACTGAGGTTTTCGGTGGTACCAAAAACAATAATCTGACCATGAATTTGTTGTGTCCAATGAGGCATGACATCACAAACAGCAGACACAAAAATGGTCATGATAGAGCAAGGAAGAGTCATTGTGGCTTTCTGGAGCGGGACACGATGTCTCAGGAGCTTGAGAGCTCTCTGACGGTGCCATCAACCATGGGGTAAGGACACCTCCACCACCTGGTCCCCCACCTCTGCCCCTCTGCCCCCAGGCCTCCTCCCCACCGTGCTCTCACCAGAGATGCTGAATCCCCTCCTGAAGACCTCGTACATGGTCCTGGCGTCATCGTAGTAGTGCGTCAGCAGCTGTGGGCTGTCCCCGATCACCGAGCGGCGCGCCCCAGCCAGGCCCTGGGGGACACCAGGGGACAGGAGGTGACACAGGTGTCAGGGCTGCCCGAGGGTGGGACATGGGAACCCCCACCACAAAGCATCACACCCCCCAAAGGGCAGTAAGACCTCTGTGGCCACCACCGTACCCCTGCCCCAAAAAGGGATGGGAGAGGTGGGACGTCCCCTCAGCACCCCAGTGACACCCAGAACCACCTGCCCAGGGACTGTCATGGGAGGTGGCTGATACTGCCCAAGTGGAGCCAAGCAGGAATTGTGGATCTGCAGGCAATGGGGTGGGCTGTGCTGGGGGAGGGACTGCTCTGGGCTCCACAGATCCCCAGCACCAGCACCACGGGCACCTCCTCAAGGACACGCGGACCGACGTGAAAGACAGACTAGGGCACAGGCTCAGCAGGGGTGTTTCAGGAGTGGGCAGGGGAGACAGCCAGCGTGGGAGTGACCAAACTGGGGCTGCACTGGGAGCCAGAAGAAAGTCTAACTAAAGCCCTAACCAAAAGGGGAAAACTGCCTTGAAAAATGTAAATTCCTCCCACCCTTTTAAAAAGCTGTTGGAATTAAAGACAATAACTTCTTAGAGGGAACATCACAAAAGGCTTTAAAAATTCTCATCCCACTTTCAGATATTAAATTAAGTGGAGACAATTTTCAGAAATATTTCTGCTCTTTAAAACAGAGCAGCTTCATTAAACTTTAAAACCTTTGCAAGCACGAAAATTAATAACTGTTCAGGCTCTAAGCATGGATTCAGGTCTACTTTTTCTTACTATTACCAAGTTTGCAGCAGCAAACTCAGCAGTGGGCACACATGAGGAGTGCCAGCTGATCTGGTCTTAGAGCTGTTGCCTTTCAGTGGTTTCTCCCATGCAATAGCAGTGCCTCTAATTTTTGGCCATGGAAGCTTAAGTAAAGCTAAGATCAAAATGTTACTGAGAATGTAAGAGAATAAATTAATGTGCTGCATTCTAGTTTTCCAGTTTTCAGAAAGAGGTGAATTGGTGAATCGAGGAGTGAAGTGATGCCTGGCACAGTGCATTACATTGCTGATTTCAGGATGGAGTTGGGGAATTACAGAAACAAAAAAATAATGGCATCCCCTGTGGTCATAGACCTGTTGGGGCGAGTCCAGAGCAGGTCACTAAAGTGATAAGAGGGATGGGACATCTCCCCTAAGAAGAAAGGCTGAGAGAGAAGTGGCTGTTCACCCTAGAGAAGAGAAGTCTCTGGGAGGACCTTATTGAAGGGGGCCTACAAAGCAGAGCTGGAGAGGGACTTTTTACAAGGGCACAGTGAGGCAGAACAACAGGCAATGGCTTCAAACTGAAAGAAAGTAGGCTTAGATTAGATATTTGGGAGAACTTCTTCCCTGAGAGGGTGGGGAGGCCCTGGCACAGGTTGCCCAGAGAAGCTGTGGCTGCTCCTGGATCCCTGGAAGTGTCCCAGGCCAGGTTGGACAGGGCTTGGAGCAACCTGGGCTGGTGGGAGGTGTCCCTGCCCTCAAGGGGGTGGCATGAGGTGCTCTTTAAGGTCCCTTCCAGCCCCAGCCATTCCATGACTCCCAGGCATGCCAAGCTCGGGGAAAGCCATGCAGGGAGCCCCGTGCTCACCTCCACCTCCTCGGACTGCATGCGCAGGTCGCAGGGCGGCCTCACGGCGCGGGGCCGGCTGGCAAACCAGTAGGCGACGACGGCGGCGAAGGCGCCGATGCCGACCAGCGCCGTGGCCGGCAGGTTGCGGAAGAACTGGCTGAGGTCATCGAACTCGGGCAGCCGCAGGCTCCGCAGGATCTCCTGGGCCTGCATCTTCTCCGCCAGCGAAACGGCAAACTCTGCAAGAGCCAGAGGGCGGGCCGGGTCAGCTGGGGCCGGGGGGGACACGGGCGGCACCAGGATCCAGCTACATCAGGGAGGGCAGGCTGGGTGTGCTGGGCTCATGGAGCTGGATCTGCTCCTGGAAAAGCCAAGGGCAAGCTGCAGGTCAGGCACTGATCCAGACACCTCCACGACAGGTTGCTTTGCTTTGCCTTTTGCAGGTACAGATGCAGCGGAGAGGGGGAGCCAGGCAGGGGGCTCACTGCTCCAGGGTGCCAGGTCAGGGCTGTCCTCAGGGGACTCCTGTTTGGGTGTTGAGTACACAAGGAGCATCTTAAATAACTCCTGTTTACAGTGTTGGTCCAGTATCAACTCCCCACTGGGGAGTCTCCAGTATCAGCCAGCCCTGTGAGGGATGAGCCAAGCAGGTGCTGCCCAGGGGGAATCCAAACAGTTAAGGTTTCACACAGCTCTATTTATGACTTTATAGGAGTCAAGGTCTTAAAAAAAAAAAAAGTTTTTCAGCCACGGGAGTCCAGGCAGCCCCTTTCCTCTTGCCCTCTGGCCTTGCTCCAGCTTGTGGAGTTACATGGCTTCACTCCCACGGCGGGGCCAGGACTTCCCACACAATGGCACCACTAACATTAACACAAACCAGCTTTTTTCCTCCTGGGAACAGCTTCTGGGCTGCTCTGTCCCGAAGGTCAGGGCTGCCCCCTCTCAGCCTCCTCCTGTGTTTGTGCCAAGCAAGTGCTGGGGCTGGCAGAGAGGCCAGGCAGCAAAGGGGGGGCACTCCTCACACAGGGCTCTGGAGGAGGTTTGTAAGTTTGCACAAGAAAAAAAAACAACAAACAATTTTACAAACAATTAACCTCACTCATTGTTGAGTGCTATGAAGTGGTGGAGTGCCCAGCATCCCACAGCCACCTCTGCTCCCCACCCTACAAACCCTCTGGGACCACAACCAGCCCTTCAAGAATGGCTGAACCCTGCAGAGATCACATCCCCATGACGTTACGGGGCAATACCCACCCACAAGGTAATCTTCTCCTGAGCTTCGAGCATCTTTTCAGAAATCTCCACATCTAATAAAACACTGTGTGGCTGTAATGATGTTAGGGTGAACTGTGAGGGTGGGAAGGCCCTGGCACAGGTTGCCCAGAGAAGCTGTAGCTGCCCCATCCCTGGGAGTGTCCAAGGGCTTGGAGCAGCCTGGTCTGGAGGAAGGTGTCCCTGCCCATGGCAGGGCAGTTAGAACCAGACAAACTTTAAAGTTCCTTCCAACCCAAACCATTCTGGGATTCTATGAATTGAGGAGTACTGATTGCTCCCCTCAGTGTTTCTCCACACCAGACTATGAAAGCAGCCTGCCAAACACACTTTTACTACAAAAAGTGGGAGAGCTCAGCGAGGGAGCTATTCATTTACCAGTGAATTGGCTATTTGTGCAAAAGCATTTCAGCAAGTCCCACTTAAGACTGTCTGCTCCCAGAAACAGCCTGTCCCACCAAAGGCAGCCACCCAGTTTGCCACAGTTGCTGATTACACTGAAATCTTGGGAATTACTCCCTCAACATCAGCCTGTAAGTGCTGTTGTGTATCCATCTGTGCAGCCAAGCTGAAAGCAGAGAGCTGGGAAGGTGTCTGTGGGAACAGCACTGCCATGAGGGTGTGCTTGGCAGCCTCGTGCTGCTGCCCTGCTGGGCTGCAGGGATTGCCTGAGGGGAAGCAGGGCCAGGCCTTTACATCTGTGCAGGTACAGGGTGCCCACAAACATCCTGGAGCTCACAGCATCATCAAAGGGATCGTGAGAGTCAGGGCTGCAGTCTCTGCTCACACTGGAGTTTTGCACTACAGAGCTCACCCAGCTTACCTTTTGCAACAGTTAATCCTGATTTTTGCATTCCAAAATGGGCCCGGACTTGATCAGCTCAGAGCAGCCAACCTGCCGTGGGATGGTGGCCAGGAAAGGGGCCAGGAAAGGGGCCCAGGTGTGTTTGGGAGCTCTGTATCTGCAGAAAGAGGGCTCAAGGCTGCCTGGATCACAGCCTCCTCCTCCGAGTCAGGACAAGCAGGTGAGCCCCTCACAGTCACATGCTCTGGGAATACATTTCTGGTAGTGATCAGGAAAATAAGTAACTGTAATTTAAACCCATCAGCAAGGCAGTGTCATAGCCCAGAGCGCCCCGGGAGCAGCCGCTGCCCTCGCCTCGGGCTCAGTATCAGCAGCAGGATGGTCTCCACACCCCTTCTCATTTCTGCCACCTCTGGCCCATTCCTGTCACCTGCAGTGGATCAACACCCTGCTGTGGTGCCTGCTCCCCACAAGCCAGTGGCCCTGGGTGCAAGGGAGTGGAGCACAGCATCCATGCCTGTGGCACATGGAAACACTGACCTTGCTGTTTATTCCAAATGGGACTTCACATTACCACCAGTATTCCCATGGCAAAGAAAAGAGAAACAAAAATACAAGGAGGGACAGAAGAAAGTGGTTTGGAGGAAGGAAGAAGTGCTGGGGAGCTGCCAGGAGGAAACAGCCATGGGTAAGAGCTGGGGATCTGGAACTTCCCAGCCCGGGTCCGGGGTGAGGAGCAGAGCTCCTGCAGTGGCACTGGGCTCTCAATCACCCACCAGCCTGTGTTCACAGCAATCACCCCCGGGACAGGGCTTATTTATTTATTTTGGGAACAAATGGCTCTATTGTGCAATCTGGTTTTCATCTTTTCCTGCTGGAAGTGATTCTGTAACTCCAGTCAATGGAGTTTTAGTGACATAAGCCAGTGTGGGAACAGCCTCAGCCTGCTGGTGTACGCATAATGCAATTAAAATTTTACCGGTCCTGTGCAGCCATGCAATCACATCCTTCCTACCATTCCATCAGTGCCTGCTTGGGAAGAACAACTCCTTTTGGGACACCAGTATCCTCCTGCCCCTCTTCATTCACAGCAGGGTGGGGAAGAGGAGGGTGATTCGTTTTGTCTTGGAAAGTGGGCAAAATGTCCCTGTATTCAAGCCCCCAAAAGGGCTATTTACATTGGACTTCACAGCACTAAACCAAACCCAAATAAGCAGCTTTTCAGCATGTCTGAGAGAATTAACCATTTGCAGCGGGGAACTGCAAAGGGCAGCCAGTGACACGCGATGGCTCAGAGCCCGCAGCCCCTTCTCTCTGAGCAAGCTGGAATATCCCAGCAGTGCCCTGGATCTGTGTCCTTGGCTACAGCACTGGCTGCTCACTCATTTCACTGAGGAAACGCAATTTACAGGAGCTGAGACATCTCAATCCAGACAGGCAGATTTAGAGGGATTTCACTCCAGTGAAACAGTACGAGCTTTTTGAACTCCTTTCTCACATTCGGCTCTGCAGACCCCAGGCCTTGAGATTTATAATTGTTTTCCCGAAATGGGGTCGCTGACAGAAGATTTGCAGAAGGAAGCACCCAGCAAAACTTGGATCAGTCTCCCTCACCACCCCCTGAAGAAGAAAACTATGCTCAGTGCCCTGTGCAGAGGGTTTGGTTCAGGGGACTTTGAGACAGGGATTCAAATCACAACTATGTCACTATAAGAGAGTCTACATTTACTGAGGGGAAGGGAGCATCAGCATTCCCAGGGACACGGGAAACTGCTAGTCAGACTGCAGCACTGGAAACCATTTGTTAATTTAAAGGAAGGCTGCTGCAATAATTAACATCTTTATGAAAACACATGCACAGAGGCTGCCACAACTGTGCAGGCAGAGGCATTTTGGGGGTCTTGTGTATTGCTTGCAGAGTACAACCATTATTTTTCCTTTTTCCCAAGCTCCATGCAGGCACACAGGGGGTCATCAACAGGAGGAACCACTGCCATTAAATGCAGCTCAGATACCTCTGACCTTCTCCGACCTGGCCAGGGAGCTCTTGGGACACCACAGGCTGTGAATTCCTAATCACTGCTGTCATTAAAACTGGAGAGGTGCTGCCAAGTCAGCCTCTGCTGGGCAGCTCCACAGGTTTGGCCTGTGTAGGCACAGAGGATGAGAAGCTGGATGAGCCTTCAGTTCCCATCCTGAGGCCAGTCTGGGGTTGGGCTCAGGTGAGGGGGGGGGGAAACAATGGTCACACCACAGCAAGCTGGGCTCACACTTCCACAGATCTAATGGGAACAAGTGATCTAACGAGATCTCCAACCACAGAGAGAGTTGTGCTTCAGCCACAAGTGCAATACCCAGACCTCACTGACTGCAGTTCCACAGTAACTAAACGAGTTATAATTGGGAAGGGGCGGAGGAAAGAAAAAGAGGAAATAAAAAAACCAAAAACCAAAAAAGAACCAGTTTGGGGATAAAATTGCTTTTTTTGGATTATTATCCCAGTGCTCAGGCAACATAAGAGGGTGTGAGAGGTGATGGACAGCAAACACAAGAGGAAAGGCACACAGCACTTCTCCAGGGAGTGGACACTAGAAGAGCACCCAGTGAGCACGAACTGTAATAAAAGCAGCTTATAATTTTACATTTTACTTTTAAAAATGAAGAACGTTCCTCTCCTTTT
This sequence comes from Lophotriccus pileatus, assembly GCA_035583135.1. Taxonomy (NCBI): domain Eukaryota; kingdom Metazoa; phylum Chordata; class Aves; order Passeriformes; family Tyrannidae; genus Lophotriccus; species Lophotriccus pileatus. The sequence goes on along the minus strand of JAWWES010000030.1, from coordinate 7,137,555 downwards.
CCTTTGAGAATCAGACCCTTCCAATCTGTGATACTGGCCTCTTGCCAACAAGACTATTAAAGAACAGGGTTTCAATGGTACATAAGCCTCTTTAGCTCCAATTGCTTTCGTGCCGGGGGTCAGTGCCCCCCGAACTGGGTGTCTGGGGCACTGGGAGCAGAAGTGGGGCTGCAGTGATGCCACCAGGGACCATCCCTGTGCCCCTGCCTCCCCACCCACCCCTTCCCAGGGCTGTCCCTCCCTGCTCAGCAGGGCAGAGTTATCCGCAGTGGAAAAAGGCTTTGCATCCGGGTCAAGCCTCGGATCTGCTGGAGAGGAATAAGGCAAATAAACTTCATGGCAGGGAGGCCAGCCGTGCTTTCCTGTGACCTCTGGTGACTGCAGGAGCGAGGAGAGGACAGGGACGGATGAAAGGGACCAGTTCAGCACCAGCATGTGGCTGGGGCTGTGGTATTAACTTGGCCCACTGATGTAAACTGGATTATTTGTTTTAGGAGAGGCAGGCAGTTTCACTCAGCAGAGAAAAATTGTCTTAAAGGCTCCTAAAGTACTTGGTACTGTTATATATGAGATATACATGATATATATATGATATATACACACGTATAATTCCATATATGCATGCATGGATGTCAATGCTTGTATGTGCATTTATTGCAGAGATATCTCACACCTCAAAAAATTCTTTCTCACCAGGTAAGTACTGCAAGAACAGCACGGGCTCCGTGTGGCCGCGGCACCACATTCCACCGTGGTTCCCGGGGACAGAGCTGGTGGCAGACCCCAGCACTGGGCTCACTGGAGGGCTCTGCTGACCCTCCAGCCTCCCTCCAGCCTCCCGACCACCCCAACGCCAAAGGCAGGGCGCAGACAAAGGATGGAAATCTCCAAGCAACCCGGAGGAGCAGCACTGGCCTCTGCTCCCCCCCTGCTCTGCCGAGAAATGCATTTGCAAAACACAAGATCTTTGCAAGCATCCGCTAAAAAGGGAAAAGTGCTAACAAGGAGCTCAGTGTCCTGAGAGAGCCCAGTAATCACACGTAAACAGAGGTATTTAAAGTATCTAAAATATCTACAGCATACCAGTCCCTTGCCAAGAGAAATTATTCAATAAATAATTCAGTGCCGTGCAGAAATCTTACTTTAGACACTTGCGATGTTTCAGAGAGCAAAATCCAGCCCCCAGCTGGCTGGAAACGCCCCATGCCTGGAGCCACGCAGGCACCACAGCACCAGCCCGTCCTTATCCCTCTGCATCGGGGCCCTATTCACCCACTGATGCCAAATCCTCCTGGAAAACTTCACTCTCCACCCTACACCTCCTCACCCCCTCAGCACAGCTCACAGATGTGGACCAACTTAAAAATATCCTTCACATCCCTGAGAAGAGCAGTGCAGCAGTGCTCAGAAGTCACCATGTCTCATGGGTCTGGGAAAGCCAGGACTGGGATCCTGGTCCAAGTCTGCCCCTCCCCTGGATAACAAAGCATTCCCATGCACACATTTTAAGTTTCCTACCAAAAGAGAAAAGCTTTGTGCTCACCCCGAGTGGGTTCAGGCCATTCTTCCAAGCTAAAACATAACCCAGCCAGAAGGAAAAGCAAAACTCCAAAGCTGTGGGGTTTTCTGGCTCCTTGTTCTCTTGCCTGCAGCTCTGTAGAGCCTGCTCACACAACTGTGCCAAAACCAGCACAGGGGCTGCAAGGTTCCATCTGGGGAAAACACAGCCTGATCCCTCCCTCTGCTTCCTTGGCTACAGCCCACAGGAACACCCCAAGGAGGTGACTGAAGCGGGAGAGAATCTGCCCCTCAGCCTTAAGGCAAGGGTTTGGTTTTGGTTTTTTATTTATTTTTATATTTTTATAGTGACATTGATGGTCGATTGTCCCATATACCATATGATTCTTGAATACTCTGTGTCGTGCAGCAAACAAACAGCTTAAAAAATGGCATAAAAATAGTTATCTGGGGCAGAGTACAAAGAGAAGCAGTGAATGGAGAGGGAGAAGGGAACTGCACCCCTGACAGCTGGTGTGGCAGAGCAGAGATGCGAAGGTGCTCCACAAAGAGCTTGATGGCTTGTTGCCAGGGAAAGTTTTTATGCTTTCCTTTAAATATTGGTTGGATTTAAAGAAGCCTTAGCACTGTCTGTAGAGGCCCTGGTCCAGCTAAGAACTGCAGTGACCTGAAGGTTCTGCAGCAGCACCAGTGCTGGGCAGTGCAGAGGTGCAGGGACCACCAGTGGACACCCCTTCAGCATGCCCAGGTGGGATGCACTTTCCTCTCCAGCTCATTGCAGGGCTCATTTTCAGCCTCTCGTCACCTGAACATGCCAGAGCCAGACCATTTCAGTGTGCAAGGCCCTAGCCCAGGGCTGGGTGGAGGAAAGGAGATCTGGGGTGAAATTTTGCACGCTTGCATGCCCAGGCAGGAATGAGATGGGTGCATGAGCACACACTGCCCTGGCTATTGAGGGCTGGCTCTGCTGTCCCCATGGCAGGTCAGGACAGACACACAGGCAGGTCCCTGCACTGCCAGCTCCCAGCTCTCCCTGACCATTCACACCCTGCCCTTGGCTGCATCTGCAGGTCACTACAGGCCAGACTGTCCCAGTGATATGGGGACAGTTGAAGGCAGAGCCCTGGCTGCTCTCCCACTGTGTGCACACACTGCACAGGGCTGATTCCTGCTGGCTGTTTGCACAGTAACCCCAGCCCACACCACTGCTGGACAGGGCCGTGGGGCTCCCCCCTGCCTCGTGCCCACCCTGGGGCACGTGGCTGTTGGCACAAAACTAATGATCCTGCTAAAATACCAGAAAAAAACGGTTACTTCCCAAGCAAATCCCCACCTGCCTGGCTCGACCAGATGGCATCCTGGTGCCACACCCTCCCTGCATGACTCCCTGACCCACCACTCACCCACCTCCCCCCTGCCTGGAGCACTCACAGGCTGTGATGGCCCCAGGGATGAAAGGAGCCCTCCTGGCCACCTGCCTCATCCATCCTTCCCACACCCACCCTGCCTTTCCCAGGCACCAGCCCAAATATCTGTGCACCAGCCCAGAGGTACTGATCCAGCTGCAAACCTTTTTGGGCTCACTGCTGCCGTTTCTTTTGGCAGCAGTACCAGAATAAAGTGGTTCTTGAATACCAGTCTGAGCATCCTGCCCGGCCACTGCCTTCAGGAAAGCACAGCAGCCCTGGGAATGCTTCATCAGCCTGACACAGAGACCTGGGCAGGCTCACAACACAAACCCTTCCATTACAGCTAAGACACAACCCAGTGGCACGCTCAGAGCCAGTCCTGCAGAGGGCTGGGAAGCACAGGAATGTTTTGTGCAGCACTTCCCAGCCACGTGTTAGCCCTCATTGTTTCCCTGACAGCTCAGACCAGATCAAAACTCTTACGTGGTCAAACTTCAATTTCATGCTGCCTTCTGCAATATCAACAGTTCTGTGGCAAGTGTTCACAGCAGGGCTAAGCAGGCCAGGCTGCAGCTGGCATTGCCTCCAGCCAGGAAGATCCTGGGAATCAGGCCTGTTGCTGTCTGCAGGATGCTGCCCGTGCACTATCACACCAGCAGCAGAAGAGGTAGACAGAGGCCTCCCAGCTTGTGCCGTATCATAGCTAAGCACTGCCTTTATTATTATAAGGAGCAATTCTCTTGAAGCCAATCTTACAGCTCAAAGAGCTCTAATACTTACTGACCTGCCACTGCAGTAAAAGCAGAACCATATGAACAACGAGAGGACTGAAAGGCTCTGCCAGCTCTGTGTCAAATACATGCTCACGAAGACAGTGTTACAACTGTCACACTGCAAACAAACTAGAAAATGACACTGGAAATGGAAGCTTACAAAGAAAGGACAGCAGTGTCAGTAACTGTAATAAATACAATTGTATCCCTCACTTACAGTAATCTGGCCATAATTAGACCAGGTAATTACCAATCAAGTCCCCTGTAAGTTCATAGAATCACAGAGTGGTTTGGGCTGGAAGGGACCTTAAAGATCCTCCAGTTCCACCTTCCCCACACCACAGGCAGGGATGCCCCCCACTAGATCAGATTGCTCAGGGCTCCCTCCAACCTGGCCCTGTAGTGCTTTTCTAAAGGAGCCTGTCTGTGCAGATGGGAAGGAATGAGGAGAGCCCAAAGGTTAAGTACACCTCGACAGAGCACAGCTTTATCCTGATCCTGTGCACCTGGAACATGACTGCCTGAATCTGGTCCAGGTTTTATCCCAAAACCAACCAGCAGCTGAAGGCACCTTTGAAAGTTGTTCAATGGTTATTTGGCAACCTTGCAGTGCAATAAGGGAGAAGGAAATTAAGAGGCAGGTCGTGTGCCAAAAAACCCGAAGGAAAGCAACTCCCCCCTCTCCCTGCAGGTGGGGGGACAGCAGTGGGATGGCAGGTGGGGCAGGATGAACGTGATGCAGCAGCCCTGCCCGCTGCACAGACCTGCCGGCTCCCGCCGTGCCCTCTGCCTGCCTGGGCCCTGCGCCAGCAGCCTCCGGCCATCGCCGAAACACACTGCCTGCAAACAGCCAGAGCTGCTCAAAATAACCTCCCCTGTGCAGGAGGGTATCACCGTGCTTTTAAAGCAACGCAACTTCACATTTCTCCCTCGTGTGAGGTCAGTAAAACCAGGCTGATCGCTGCAGAAATGGCCATGGCATTCGGGGCCGCTCTCCCTGCCCGGGTAAACAGTAAATAACCACATCTGGTTGGTGCAGAACGTTTTCCAAGGAGGCCCCCCAGCTACTGTACCCAGGGCCATGCCTGACCCACGCCGCTGTACAGCCACAGGAGCCGGCAGGGATGCTCCTCCTTCCAGGAGCCCCTCTGAAACTACTGAAAGCATCATCTTCCCATTCTCCTCACATCCCAACCCCACCTGTCCCCAGCACGCCAAAGGACGGAATGCACCAAGGACTGGCACATGATAACACAACACAGGCAAGCAAGAAACCAAAGTGAGGATTTCATGGCTAAGGTTTCCATGGTCTGTCCCTGACACCAGGACACATCCCCATCAGCACTCAACACACCAGCAGGCTCTTCCCTGGGGGTGGAGCACACTCGTGGTTCCATGCTCCAGGAAGGTGGGAATGCTCAGCACTGAATTTGGAGCCACATCACACAGGGCACTACGATAGGATACCAACACTTGCAACCCCCGACCGCTGTGTAGCTTTGGCAGAGGCACATGTCACCAGCAGCAGGAGATCCCTCAGGCAGAGACATACACTGCAAAGAGCCTACACTGATGTCTGGGGGCTGAAAGTTGACGCACAGAAAGCCTAGAGACCAGCAGGCTGTCACAGATCCCAGAATTGTTCAGGTTGGAAAAGCCCTCTCAGATCATCGAGTCCAACCATTCCCCCAGCACTGCCAAGCCCACCACTAAACCATGTCCCCAGGTGCCACATCTGCACATTCATTAAATCCCTCCAAGGATGGCAACTCCACCAACTGTCCTGGGCAGACTGTTCCAGGCTTGGACAACCCTTCTGGTGAAGAAATTGTTCATAAAATATCCAACCATCAACCTCCACTGGCACACCTTGAGGCCACTTCATCTTGTCCCTCCGCTTGTTACCTGGGAGAAGAGACCAACCCTCACCTGGTCACACCTTCCTTTCTGGCAGTTGCAGAGAGACAAGGTTCTCTCTGAGCCTACTTTCTCCAGGCTGAGCCCTCCAACCTCCCTTGGCTGCTCCTTATCAGACCTGTTTGGGAATAAGCCCAAAGGGGCCGAGCCCTCCGGGTGGCTGGGTGCGGGCAGAGCCGCCCTCACCGCCGAGCCCGGGGGTGCCCGGGGGGTCCCGGACCCCGGCCCTGCAGCTCCCAGCGCGGGAGCTTTCCCCCCTCTCATGCTGCTGGTCACACCCCACACGGCAGCAAACCCCCACAGCCCCAGGCGGGTGTCCCGGTCCCTGTGCCGAGCAGGTCCCTGTGCACCAAGGCTCTGCCTCCAGCAGCCCCGCTGTTCGCCACCCTGCCTCGCTCGGCAGCGCGGAGCCGGGCTGAGGGGGGAGCCGGGCTGAGGGGGGAGCCGGGCTGAGGGGGGAGCCGGGCTGAGGGGGGAGCCGGGCTGAGGGGGATGTTGGCCCCGGGTCCCGCCGGGCTCCCCTCCCGCCCTGCGGCCCCGGCCCTGCCCTCACAGACCCACCCCAGCCCTCACTCACCGCGGCCGCCGCTCAGCTCATGGCCGGGCTCAGCCCGCCCGCTCCCGCGCAGAACTGCTGACTGCAGCCCAGCCCGGCCCGGCCCGCCCCCTCCATCTGCGAACGGCTGAAGGGAGTTAAGCTTGGCTAATATCGGCTTAGGCTGCATTAGCGCGGCAGCGGCGGTGCCCGCTGTAACCCTTGAGGCTCCGCATCCCCGCCTTCCAGAGGGGGGAGAACCCACCCCCCCCTCAGCTCCTGAATATTGCAGTGTTTTCACACGTCTCTGTCACTCTGGAGGCTTTACAGGCTCCAAGCGAGGCTTTTGGGTGTCGAACTGCAAAGCTTTCCTCCAAATGCTCAATTTAAAATTAAAACCAG
>JAWWES010000030.1:7103528-7130217 GCA_035583135.1 Lophotriccus pileatus | reverse complement strand
TCTATAGGTTGAGTATGGGCAGACAGTGACAGGACAAGGGGGAATAGCTTCTCCCTAACAGAGGACAGGCTTTAGATGAGATGTTAGGCAGAAATTCTTCCCTGTGACGGTGGGGAGGCCCTGGCACAGGTTGCCCAGAGAAGCTGTGGCTGCCCCATCCCTGGAAGTGTCCAAGTGTGGGTAAACTATTAATTTTTACATTTGAGAGGTCTGGCTGAGATGTTTCTCCTAACTAAAAGAACATTCCATTCCTTTCAACTGACAGCCAACAGTGTCTGGCAGCTTCCAACTGAAGCTTCCCTTCTGAGCAAAGATAACACAGGGTGTGCCACCCCTGGGTCCGTATCACTGCGTTATTTACTGTTCATTATTTACTGCTCGATCCCTTCTTGCAACTCTGGCCATTAGGAAGGCACCTGAGGAGTCCATCCCTTCAGGAGTTGGATATCTGCCTTTATTAACACTGAAATTATTGTATTCCTCAACTCTTTCTTTTTTTCTTGAAACTGTATCTAGGCTGCATCTCCTCAATTGCTTAGCAGAAAAGTGGGGAGCAGAGGGGAGAGGTGTCTGAACACTCACTGTTACCATAGTTAATAAAGTTTCTGTCTGACCTGTCCTAAATTGTACTTGTGATATCGGAGTGCATAATGGAGCATTCTCAAGGAACAGTTAACACTCATAAATGAACAGAATATTTAATGAGATTTCAGGCAAGCTTGTCAAATATCACTTCTGTGGCTCACATGGGGGGTGTTCTGCAATCAGGCTTAATTCATCGAGTTGCCAGGGTAGGGCAGGGAGTAGTGAATGGCCTGCAGGTGCAAATCAGCATCACAGTGCTGCTAAATGGGGCCTCAGCAATATTCACCAGCTCAGATTCCTGCCCCTTTCTTCCTTATGAGCTTGAGAGAAACTTTGTAGTCAGAAAATATTTCAGGTGTGTGAGCAGCCCTGGGCTGGCTGGGCCCTTCAGTGCCTGCATCCCACAGACACCAGACACAACACGTCTTGATGGAGTGCCCCAAAAGGGATGTGGGAATACTGATTTTAAATAAATACTGGATTAAAAGCAAGTTACTGTGCTACTGAGCTCTCGTTTCAAGCTCCTGCTGTTAAGGAATGGTCTTGCCTACCTCCATTAATTCTCAGTGGGCAATAATACCCTCAGCATAGGTGGAGGGATTCAGGACAGCCTCTGACCCTTCTACCTCCTCCATGAACACCCTGAGCAGTAACTCCCTTTCTCTTGTTTCACTTCCCTTGCGCACACACACATCATATGGACTCACTCTCTGAACAAGCCTCGGAGAAAGATGAGGGAGAACCAAGCAAGGAAGCTGCATGTAGGCTGCCTACCTTCAGGAAAAAAAGGTGTAAGCATACTCGAAGTAACACATGGAATAAGAGTTCAGCTTTTTCTGCCCCAGCATTTTCTGCCAGGTGATTGCAGAGCAGAGTGGTCAGGACAGTGCTTCGTGGGAAGGCAACCTCCCTTTTTTGGCTTCACAGCTGAGGGAAGCATGCAGTTCTCCATAAACAGGGATTTGCTCTGAGATCCTTTGGCATGGGAGTGCAGAGGGCAGTTGAAGTCTGTTTTCAGATCCCCCTGCAGGTGTTTGAGCTGCGCCCTGTGGAACAGGAGGCTGAGGGCTGGTGGGGCTGAGCCCAGAGGTGCTGAGCACCCAGGACCCGGCCAAGGCAAGAGGAGCCACAAAGCCCTTTGAGCTTCAAACCAGGACTTAGATGACTTCTGCTTCTGTAGAAATCTGCTCCAAGCTTCTGCTCATCTTAGAACATTAAGTAGCAGGGATGCTTATACAAGTACAAAAGAAATTAGACTTCATCTTTTGTGCTCAGTCTAAAGCCCAGTGAGACTCAACTACCAGTAAAATCAATGGAAAGATTTCAAAGGACTTTTATGGGATTTGGCCGAGACCTCACTTGTCCAGGGGGAAAAAAAAGGTGTGTCAGTGAATCACAGTGCTTTTAATGCTCCCAGCCAAGTGCAAAATGAAAGAAGACTCTATGGAGCAGTCGCACATGGCCCTCCAGAATTCTGAGGATAACTCAATAAAAACTACTGCTTTATCTTTCAGGACATTCCCATAAACCAGGGCAATAGCTTCAGTTACAGAACAGAAAGCCAACAGTACCTCCACATTCCTTAAGATCCATCCATGGAAAATCCTGCCTCCAGCAGAAATAAAAAACAGCCACTAATTCAAATAATGTAAGTTGTGTAAGACGGGAGAACTTCTCTGCCTCGTGTTTCTTTTTAGTGGCCTCTTTCTCCTTTCCTAAGTCTTTTGGTCAGATATTATGCTTTTATGATTACACAGCCTATATTTTGACCACTTCCAAAGAGCAGCAGGAAGGAAGCATAGGGCACAAATAGAGGATGAATTCAATAATTAGGGACATTAATAAGAGGCTACCAGGCAAGTGTTTCTGCCTTGTCTCCCTCTAGCCCTCAATTTCCTTACACTGCAGGGATGCCAATGGATGGCAAAGGGACAAAAATAAACCCACGATGATGAATTTACTGCTTATTCATCTCCTCCCAGCTGCCATCCTCCAAACACTTTGCAGGCGTCCAGAAGCACAGTCTCCGTGTTGCAGCTGAGCGTGGTGGGCGCAGAGAGGTGCAGGGGACACGTCCTGGCACACGGGCACCAAAGGGGCCCCTTCTGCACTCTGACACATCAGCACCCACCAGCCAGAGAGCCCAGCTTCATCCCACACCGAGCTCTAGCCCCCCTGGCAGCAAAGGCCTGGCACTGGGCTGGAAAATGAGGGAAAAGGGGGGGTTGGCGTCATCCCATGGAGGGCGTTTGAGAAATCTGTGGTTGGGCTGTGATTTGAGATGTCCTCAAATATTCCAAGTTCAATACTTCTCTGAAACCTTTTTTCTCCTGACAGTAATACCAAGCGGTTACACTGTTTGAGTGTTTTTAAACGCTCCGTTTACGTTTCAGGATCTTTGTTGTTGCTTCAGGGTTTTTTATTTATTTTGTTAACTAAAGCAGCAATTAGGTTGTTTGTATTTTTGTTTCTAGGCAGTTGCCCTTTCTGACTGCACACCCTGAGGCACCCTGTACCTTTCTGTGCCTGACACTGCTGTAACTTGCTTCCACTCTCCTGTTTCCACAGGTGTTTTCAAGTCCCCATGAAGACATTTCTGTGCATGCTAAACTTTGCAAACTTTCTCCAAGTCCATCTATGGCTGCATGTAAGCAAGTTTTCAGTTCAGTTGCTGCCTTCTGTCAGGGCTTCCCCCACCTCCAGCCTCTTTCCCCATCCCTGCTGCAAAAAAACCCTTTAAATCCCCTTCCCTGGATGTTTTAAGCCGTGTCTCTCCAAGACGCTGGAGCAAGGTTCCAAAGGGTTAAGGTGGGGGAGGCTCCCAGACAGCCCATTCTTCAGTCTCAATGACCCAGAGCTCTTGCCTTTTCAAATGTATTTAACCAAATGAGTGAATAGAGGATATGCAAATGCCTTTTCCGAAAGGAAACACAGCCCTGAATTGTTGTTGGCAGGTCAGAGCATCACACCACCCTCAGCAGCCTCTCAGCTGCGGGGGATGCAGGGCCAGAGGAGGAGGCACAAAAACCCTTTTTCAGGCAGAATAAAACCAGGACTCGGCTATTCCAAGGGACAGAGGGAGGAGGTCACTGGGGACGGCTCCCCCTGCACCTCCAAAGCCCGGCTGGTTCCCTGGGTGGGTGGGCAGGCCCTGGCACAGGGTGCCCAGAGAAGCTGTGGCTGCCCCATCCCTGGAAGTGTCCAAGGCCAGGTTGGACGGGGTTTGGAGCAACCTGGGATAGTGGAAGGTGTCCCTTCCCTGTGGAAGCACAAGCAGAGTGTGCAAGGGAGCAAAAGTGAATGAAGGTTCCGGGGACAACAGGGCTCTGGCACACCTTGGGTGACCTTTCACAGGCTGGTGCTCACAGGCTGCTCACAGGCTACTCTTGGCTCCAAGAAGTTACTTGAACAGAAGAAAAGATAATTCTGAATGAGATCAACTGGAGTTATGGAGAATTGTTTTACCTAAAACTGAGCTGTATTAGAAATACTAAATAAAGTATATTTAACATTTCAAAAAGATTCTAATATATTTTTCTTTCTCCATCATTGTGAAGGATCTTGAAGCAAACCCTAAATAATGTTCACTCCACTTTTTATATCTAAATACTGTTCTCTGCAGAAAAGACGTTTAAATCTGCATCATTCACATCTTTTTTTAATTTCAGTGCAAGCTCGGCTTAGATCACTTCCAACTCACTTCAATCAACAGCAGAATGATTGGCTCTTTATCGAGATACTTTCTCAAAGAGGATAAGTTAAATAAAAGTAAATTAAATCAGTTTAGCAACCTCAATGCTCGTTTCTGTGCCGACCAGCTCGTACTTATCCCAGCCTGGCAAACAGCTGGGTGCTTCCCCTGCTGTGGCTCTTGGCTGGGGCCATCGCAGTGACTGGGACCCTGGTGGTCACAGCAATGTCTGTGTGGCTCCTGAGGCTGGCTTTAGGGATTTGGCAGCCCTGAGAAAGCAGCTGCTTGTTGCTCTGCAGGCAGACAGGAGGGTGGCTCTGATCTGAGCCCTGTGCAGGTCCTTCCCTGAGGAGGCTGTTCCAGGGTCCCCATCTCCTCCTGGGCACCATCACAGCCCACAGGGGTGGGCACAGCCCGGGGGCTGCTCTACCTTGTGCATGGGGGCAACTCAGCCTCAATTTCTTAATGTCTGATGGATGGGTCTTCTCAATCCCTTTGATTCTTGGCCTTGAACGAGCACAGTGGCTTGCCCAGGAAAGGCAGGCTGTGCAGCCTCACAGCCAGTGCCAGGTCAAGCAGCAGCCCAAAGCAAGCCACAGTGCCCTCTGCACCCACCCATGCACTGCCCCTGCCCTCCACAGCAGGAAAAACCCGTCCTTTCCAAAGGCCAGAGCCCCCAGCCCAAGGAGAGGCACAACCCCAGGAGCACACAGGATGGGGGCAGAGATCTGCCACGTGGGAAACTCCCAGAGAGAAGGCTGTGCCATGATCTGGGGTGAAAACACAGGGGAAAAGCAAACAGGTTGGCTGAGACGTGGTGCTGGCATACAAATAAGCAGGATTTGGATTAGTCATAAGCAAAGCTGAGCGGTAACTTGGAAGACTTTGAAGATAAAGTTTCTAGAACAACTTTGCCAAGCGAAGGTATATTTACAGCAGGGAGAGTCACACTTCTGTGGAAAGGCCAGCTGAGGTGACACCACGTACCAGGGCCCTGCCACCGCAGCACTTCTACTCCTGGGCCCAAAGCTGCATCTCAGAAATCACAGAAGCGTTATGGCTGGAAAAGCCCTTGAAGATCATCAGTTCCAACTGTTAATCCAGAGCTGCCAAGACCACCATTAAACCCAGGTGTCACATCTGCCTGTTTTTTGAACACTTCCAGGAATGGCAACTCCAGTGCTTCCCTGCACAACCTGTTCCAATGCCTGACCACCCCTTCCACGAAGAAATTTTTCCTGATATCCACCCTAAACCTCCTTTGGCACAAGAAAGTCACATTGCAGGCTGGTAGCTTTGAAGCTCCTATCCTTTACCTGTTGTCCAAGCACAACCTCAGGTGTCTGGGTGGAGCATCCCAGGTGTGGGGCAGGTGCTCCCCACCTTCCTGCCATCACCAAAACCCTCAGCAGTGAGAGCAGTGAAGGTTCTCTTGGAATTTGGCCACTAGGAGATGGGCTTTCACAGGTCCTCTGCCAGAGACAACAGCAGGCAAAAGACCCTTTGTTGGGGTTGGTGTTTTTCCAAATAACTCAGCATCTGGAATTGCTGCTCCTGAGCCAAGTGACACACGTGACCTCAGCAAGAAAAGCCACCTGAAAAGCCCCAAGGAGACCAACTCCTCCTGCCCTGATTTTGCAGTTAAACTGTGCAGTGCTGATGTGGAAACTCCTTGCTGCAGTTCACGTGTGGTGTCTCAGATTGTATCTGCCCCACCACAGCCCCTTGGTGAGCCGATGGAAACGTGAGCTGCGCTCTGCAGCACCCTGGCACACAGATCTAAATATACCAGCCTTTCCTCCCTGAGCTGGGGTTTTCCTGGTGACATGGCCATTTCCACAGGATGATATACTTTCTTTTTTTTTTTTTTTTTTTAAAGTGACACTTTCTTCCTGTGGGGCAGAAAAAATGACTTGGACAAGGTGGTTGGATTTACCCGCTTTCCATGTTTCTGAGAGCAGAATATCCCACACAGCACAGAGGACAGAAAAGCCCCTTGTGTGGCTGACAGGGGAGTTTGAGGGACAGTGAGCACTGGGCTGGGGTTTGTGGAGGAATCACTGTGGGGTCTTTCCAAAGCCTTGCCGTGGACTCAGCCCACATCAAACAGGGGCTGCATTTTTAGCCCTACTTTTCCAAAGCACTGTAGCTGCATGACAGCTTGTAAAAGCCCAGGCAGTGAGTGCAGGGTGGTGAAGCACAGCAGGGACCTGGGGACCAGCCCACCAGGGGCTGAACTACCCCTGTTGCTTTGAAACTCCTTCCTGACCGAAAATCCCCACTCATCTCAGTGTCTTCCTCTTTCTCACCAGCAGAGCCATAGCAGAGCCTCCAGCAGAACAGTGAAGTATTTATAATTTTACCTATGTGCAGAGCATAAGGGAGAAGCAGGACAAGGCAAAGCCTGGGGTCTCCTTCCTCCCCACCAGCCTCAGGTCACCTTGGAGGCTCTGTGACCGTGTTTACAGTGCGAGGAGGATTTGACACAGGACATGGCTTGCTGTCAGTGGCACACAATAGCAATCAGTCCGAGCCCAGCAAAACATTCACCTGTGTCACACTGCACGGCATCAACCCTCTGTTCCTTGGAATTTCCAAAAAGGATTTGCAAAGACTCTGAATCAGCACATCTGGGAAGAAAAGCCCCTGGAGAGCCAGGCATGGCTCACAGCAAACTCAAGCAGGAGAGTGTGGAATGGAGCGTGAGAGCTCCCACTGGGGATTCACAGATTTTACAGAAACACTTCAAGTGTGTTTATCTGTATTTTATAGCCACATGCTGCCTGTTACACCTTTCTCCACTGCATTTGGCTGGTCTCACAGGGGCAGAGGGTGTCTGTAAGCCCTCCTGTTCTGAAGGGAGGAGAGGAGAGAGGATGAAGCAGTTTGGACACGGGTACCTTCTCCAGAGGGGACGAGGCCAAGCTGCAGGAGCCACTGCGGTGGCCCTTCCCTGAGCTGTCCCTGCTCCTGGCACCTGCAGCCCTGCAGGGATGGCAGCAGGGACAGATGGGTCCCAGTGCCAAGGACCTGCAGGCTTTGGCTTTGCATGGAAGCACAAGAGACACAAATAGCAATGATGGAAAAAAACCCTCATTACTTCTATTGACCCATCCCCAAAGAACGTGTGCGGAGCACTTAAAAATAATTTAAAAATGTATTAATAGGTGTTTTTCTTTCCTGTTCATTTCTGATCAGAAAGAGGGTGATTGAGATGCATTGTTTGGGTCTGTATGAAGAAATAATCTGGCAGAGTCAAGAAAAGGGCCATGGGAAAGGAGCTGCCCTGGATGCTTGTGCACCCATCGGAGGTAACCGACTGTGTCACGTTATCCACCAGCTCTTCATCTCACCCAGGCTTGTCTCCAGTTACCTACAACACATCCACGTGCTGGTTGCTGTGCAGTGATGAAGAAGGAAGGTGCTGGTATTTCTCTCAAAGAGCTCTCAGAAATGTACTCATGATGAAAGGTTTAAACCCTCTGGTGCTCTGCAGTGTTTGGTGACATCAAAACAACACCAATTATACCCTTGCTGAGGTAATGTTGTGTTTCTTTGCTCCTGGCTTGCTCCCAAGTCTGCTTTCCTATTTCTGTGGGTATGCAGTTATTTCAGTTTACCATCTGTCTTCAAAGCTTCTCTCCTCTTTTTCTTACTTAAATATATTTGTAATATCCATAGTAGCATGGAAACAAGAATCACGTAAATGTCTAGATTAGTCCAGAGCAGCAGAGAAAAACTGCTGTGTGCTGTCCCTGGGAGGGAGCAGGGAAATCCAAATGCATCTACTCTTTCCTTTAGATGGTATCTAGCAACTGTTGAAGTGGAGCAGTAATAGAGGGATGGAGAATAAAAGCAACTAAATATACCTCATGAAATAGCACGGGCTGTGCTCTCGTGCAGCAGCCGGCGCTCCACAGGCTGGGCTGAGCAGCCTTGGGCATCTGCTCTGCTTCGTGCACAAAGCACAGCAGGGAGGATGTCTTATCCAGAGACCTGAACTGGCATCACCAAGGACTCCTGTGTCCCGGTGTGAGAGCCAGGATCAGGAGTGGGACAAGTCTGGTGTGACCCCGGATGAACCTCCCGCTCCCTTCGCGAACGCGCGCTGAGAAACATTTGGGGTGCAGTGGGAGAGACACTGATGGCAGGATTCCTCTCTTGTGCCCCCAGACACGGGTGCAGGTGCCTGCTGGGCTCCAGCTGCTGCCAGGAGAGCAAAGCCCCCTCTTCCTCACTGCAAGGCAGGACTGACAGGGTGGGTGGCTCAGGGCTGCAGGCACAGGAAAGAGAAGAGCAGAGCAGTAAAAGCAGGAAACCCCAGAGGTACAAAGGGTAAAGTGGAGCCTGGTACTGCTTCAACCAAGCCAGCAAGGTGCAAATCCCTGGGTAATTTGTTGTTAAGTTTGTATTCTGTTCACTAAATTTGTTTCACTCTCTGCATCCTACAGACCATCCAAGACCCCAAATTAGGAAATAATTAGCTTTGCCTTTCAGTGACTTCTACCATTATTTCATTGAGATCTGCTCTCAACTTGTTAAAACCTTTCTAGTGGTGCCAGAAATCATATCAAATTAAAGAAGAATGCTGCACTGGGCTGTGGTGGCAGGTCTGTCTCCTAAGGGCACCTATTCTGTAGACAAAAACATTAGGCTAAAGTCATGTCCACACTGAAATAAAGTGAGCATGGCATTTAAAAACCCTAAACATGGCATCAAAAACCTTGGCCCTGAGTCAGAGCCATATCTGGACAGACACACAGTTGGGGAGAGCAAGATGCACAATGGAGAGGAGCTTGGACACAGCAGAGACACACTGAGGTGTGAGGCACAGGAATCAACACCCCAGGGTGGATGTGGAGGCCTGAGGGCAGGAGCTCACACAGGAGACCTGTTCCCCGTGGGTCCTGTTGTCACAAACAAGCCTGGTGTACCAATGGTGTGATTCAGAGCAGTCCCTGGGGCCTTGGGGCCCAAAATATCGGAACAAACCCTTGCCCACAGCCTCCCAGCCACGTGCTCCTTTCTGCTTTGCCCATGTAATTCCCTCTGGGCCATATTTCACTGCCTGAGTTTTGCTACAGTTGTGAAGCAGCTGATCCAAGCTGCTGATATAAGCAGCTGTAAGGCCACTGCCTTTAATGGGAGCCACCAGGATATTTTCAGAGGCAAAATTCAGGCCAGCAATATTAAGTTCCTTTTTTTTTTCCCCCTCCTCCTTTCTCCCCTACTGTGAAACATCCTTTTTCATAACCAAAAAATAGCAAGTAGACATGAACATAAATAATTACAATGTTTCCCGTTATCAACACTCCCCCTCAGATTATATACCTAATTATGTTAAGATGCTGTCTTTTAAAGTCATTTTCCCCTTTGTACTTCTTCCCCTTGAAAGTCTGCCTGTCCAGAGGGAAGCTCTTTTGTAGATAAAGAGGGAAATAGCACAGACATTGAACGTTACCGTTCCTTAGGAAAGACACTTTGCACAAATTCAAAGGACCGGATTTCACACTGGCACAGCAGATCAATTCAAGCTGAACCGTTAAATACCTTACAGAGATACTCCTATTTCGGGCTTGCAAGAATTTCCTAACGCAGCCACGCTTGGAATCGTCACCGCCTGCCCACAAAACAATGGGATCCAGCATCACGCTCTGCCCGACAGCTCTACCGCACACACCCCCTGCGGGCGCGCTGCCCTATTTCACACACCCGCTACCGACAAAGTGCCCCGACAAATCCACCGGAGAAGGACCGGCAGAATAAACCGGCAAGAGGGTTTGAGAGAAATTATGTAACGCAGCCTCCGCGCTGCCCGCACCGCTGCCAGGCGGCTCCTGGGGCCGCTCCGCACCGCACGCATCCCGCAGAGCATCATCCCACGGCACGGGGCCGCTCCCGCCCGCTTCTTCCCTTCAAAGAGCTTGGAATACCCTTTCTCCCGCAGCAGGGAGGGCGATGGGCAGCCGGGTGGCGGGCCCAGAGGCCGTTCCGAGGGGTTCGGGCCGGTATCACCGCGCCGGGGCGGGGAGCGGGGAAAGCAGCCGGGAAAAGCGGGGCGGGGAGGGGACAAAGCCCCGGTGGCGAGGCTGTTCGGGGGGAGCACTCACTCACTCACCCAGCAGCAGGCAGCCGGAGCCCCCGGAGCCCAGCAGCTGGGCGAGCATCCCTGCGGCGCGGCCCCTCCACCCCGCACCGCCCCGCACCGCGCACTGCGGCGCGCACTGCGCACCCCCCGGGCCCGCACGCTCCTCGCCGCTCCCCCGGCGGAGGGCGGTGTTTTTAGCAGCCCTCCTCCTCTCCCCATCCCTGCCGAGCCCTCCAAATCCCTCTTAAAAGGGGCGATGCTGCCGGTGGTGTGCGGGGCTCGTCAGAGCATCCCCGTCCCCTCGGACGCGTGAGGGGCAGCGGGAGCGGACAGGGAGGGGAGGGGGGTAAACTTACTCCCTTAGGGCTGTTCTTGTCGCCTCGGGCCGACGAAATTGCCGCTGAGCGGTGACCTGCACAGCAGCGGTGCTAAGGACCATGAGAGATGCTGAAACACGCTCAGCTTCATCAGCAGAGGCAGCTCGGCATTGGTTCGACATGTCTCACCATCGTACACCCAGTGGCTACTTAAAAAAAAGGCAGGCAAACTGTGCATGTGATACTAAATAGGTGGGGAGAAGAGTAAATTCGTGTTCTTGACGATTCTGCCTTTGCCTGAAGCTGGTTGTAGGAAAACTAATCTCCAACTCCACGGTACATGGAGGGCTTTGCAAAAAAAGACTTTAAAAGAGCTGCTCCAGTGGTGAGAGCACATCGTGCATCCCTGTGGGAATCTGAGTGCCAGTGGGGTAAACAGGACAGGAGTGCCAAGGGGTGGAAGAGATGCTGTCTTTTTACTCAGCCTTTTGAGTGACTAACATGGCAGGTCTGCACAGCAGGCAGTTCTGCCTGCTCCAGGCTGTGATATGCAGCTGTTTAACTCTTGGTGAACGTGGGCCAGATATACCCATAAAATTCCCTGCCTGTACCAGGAATTAGCACTAGCTGGGGTATGATTACAGCTGTGCAGAGCACACATTTCCTTTGGAGATAAAAAGCTTCAGGTTTCCTTAAAGGCGAGAATCAAGCGGATGGAAATAAAGAATTTCCATTCCATGACATTTTTTACCAGGTAGTTTCCTTCTGATTCAACATGAGAACTTTAAAGACTTCCCTGTGTATAGAAGCCCAGCAGCTGATTAAACCTGATGTAATTTGTGTTTGGGGCACCACTGCACCCTCCTGAAAGCTGTTATAAAATTGCCACATCCATTTTACTCGAGGGCGATTTGACTTCCAAGATCCATGGTCTTGAGGCAGAAAACCATCATCAAACACACTAACAAGTTAGCTGGGAACCAAAAAGAGCTGTGTCTGATTCCTCAGACTGCACTCCTCACAGTTAGTGCTTCTAAAGCAATTGGGACTTCAGCTACACCTTCAAGTGTCAAAGTCAGATCTAACAGCTATAAAATAGGACTTGGCAAAATCATATCTACAGCAATCTATTTTGCTTAAGAGTGAAATAGATTATAGATTAAATACTGCACAACTTATTTTACTTAAGAGCATTTGTAGCCTATTCCTAAGGCCTTCTCTTTCTTGGGAAGGAAAAAGCAGTACAACAGGGTTGTACTATATGACCTTTAAAGATCCCTTCCAATCAAGCCATTCTATGATTTGGGATCTCTTGATCCTTCAGGAGATGGACCTTTTCAAATAATACTTCCTCAGGGAAGCTGAAGGCCCAGCAGAAACTGGCTGAAGAGTTCTGCTCCCAGAACTCCACTAAACAGCTTTACAGCAAACAGATTGGCACACACAGTTGCACAGTGAGTCCTGAAAACACCTTTCCTCCATCTAACTTAGGAGTGAAGATCATTGACCCAACAAATCCCCCCTGGACCTCCATGCCCTTGCTCTGGGGAGCCACAAGGTGTCTGCCTGTGCTCTGCAAAGCTCAGCTTTCCTGACCTCAGCATCTCCTGCAGCAGCCCCTCCAAGCTCTCTGCAGATTAAAAGACAAGTGACATCCTGTGTTTCGCCACAAACTTCCTGCCTCTCTGCAAAGTTTCATAAACCTTTCTCTAATTCTTGACTTTAAAACCTCTGCTAGCTTTCTGCTTCTCTGTACACTGGAGCCCAAGGCAAGACTATGAAAAGGCCCAGCTACTGTCTTCTGAAGTTCTCCACTCCTCAAAAGCTGCCAGTTTAAGTGCTTTCACTTTCTGCCATAATGGTAATGGAGATTCTGCCTTTGGAAGTGTCACAGTGACACACACCTGTCATCATGATGCTGAAATTTTCCATGATAAGAAACCACCCAGGGTTTTATGGTTCACAGAAGTGCCCCAAACCGCTGTCACACCACAGAGCTCTCTCTCCTGCAGAGGACACACTTCAGCCACAGACCAGCAGTGATCTTCCTAACAGAGCAGAGAACAACCTCAGGAAAAACTAGCCAAGAAATCTGAGTTTCTCTCTCTCTAAACTCTGTTAAGTTTTCCAGTTCACCCCCAGATCTGTTACTGCCAGAACCCTCCTCTTTTTTGTGTCATCACAGCCTGGGCTGGGTTACAGAGAACATGTGCTGTGGCACCTCCCTGTGAATACACAAAGTGGCTCCTACTTGCTCTTACAATTAGACACAATAACAATAGCCCAGCAGGGAAGAAATCAGTTTACTTCTTGCTTGAATACACTTCTGTGTCTATTCAGTAATCCAATATAGTCTGTCTGTCCCAAGTAACACTAGCATAAAAAGCCTTCAGAAATGTTCCATTCTGTTAAATATTTCAAAAAGCATATGCAATGTAATTCAAGCTGTGACCTGCCTGGTTTTTATTTCAGATTTTTCAGTCTCTCCTCGTTCCCAACCAGCTGGGAAATAGTTACTATGGCAGCATCTAATGCAGTGACTCAGCACTCCCCCACGTTTCAGTAGCAGCTTCCTCTGCCCTTCTGGTTTCTTATGATAACCTTGCCTTCTCTTTATTGTTTCATTGCAGAATTATGATGTCCAAAAGATAATTCTTCCCTTGTGAAATTCAGCATTTATTGATGCAATCAATGCAAGGATCTGCTAAATAAAGATCATACCTATTCAGGATGCTATTTCAGCTTTCCTTTTGTGTTGATCACAAAGATGTTTGAACCATTTCCATCATCTCTTGGTGTTTCTTTGGAGCTTTATATTACCCACTGCCAGGTGAGTTCATCTCATATCAAATCACAGCATGCCCAGCTCCAAAATACCCCAGTGTGTTTGAGAGGAAGCCCCTCTTCCCTTTGTTACTGTTCAAAGCTCCTTGCTTTCCATGCCTCTGCCTTTCTGTACCTGGGCAGGAACAATTTTTTTTTTAATGTACCTTTCTTTGAAGGTTGCATTTACACCTCAAGTTTTATTCTTTATCCTTTCTTTGCATTTCAGTTGAACCCAGAGGTGACTATTAACCAGTTCTCGTTGTTACTGGCAGCAGAGGGAAGCCACAGACCTTTATATCTGTACCTTAAAGCAAGTTGGGGAGAGCAGGAATCATAGAGTGGTTTGGGTTGGAAGGGACCATAAAGCCCATCCAGTCCCACCCCTGCCATGGGCAGGGACATCTTTCACTAGCCCAGATTACTCCAAGCCCCGTCCAACCTGGTTTGGACACTTCCAGGGCTGGGGCAGCCACAGCTTTTCTGGGCAACCTGTGCAAGGGCCTGCCCACCCTCACGGGGAAGAATTTCTGCCTAATATCCAGTCTAATTCTGCCCTCCATCAGTTTGAAGCCCGAGGAACACCACTCATCACAGACATCAAGCTGTTGACCACAACTCTTCAAGTGTGACCATCCAGCCAATTCCTTGTACACTGCAGTCATCCAGTTTGTAAAGTACAAGAGCATGAAAAGCTTTTGGCAAGTTATTAGTTTAGAAATAATTCTTTCTGTTAAGAGTGGAACCTGAAAAGCCTGTGGTTTCCCCATCTCATGCTTGGATTTCCCCAGAGCCAGAAGGGTGTGAACTCTCTCATCATGGCTTTTCCTGCAGTTGAGGTAATTGTTTTATCTGTATTGTGACATTCTGGAAGAAAGTGAGTCTAAATTGGCTGGCTGGGGATCTCAGCTGAGGTAATTTCTTAACTTTAGCTCTCTGAACACTAGCTGACAGATTTACAACAAACAATATAGCAAATATCCGTGGGAATGGTCAAGGTACTTCTCCTTCAGCTGTTCCGAGCCCTCCCAGTCCTGCCCTTCCCGCGGGTGGGCTGCTGGGGTGTTTGCAGAGGGTGGGTGAGGAGGAGCGGCCCCGGCCGGTCCCCGCGGGGCAGGGACGGCTCCAGCACCACGGACAGCAGCCCCGCCGCAATTACCGAGAGTAATTAACGAACCCCTCGGTGCCCCACTGACTCACTCCCGCTGTGCTCTGTATTAGCGCCAGTATCAGAGATAGCAACATGATTAACGTGTCACCCCAGAAGTTGCAGTTGTTCCTTCCCCTCCTCCTGCTTCAGCACCAACCTCTTCTTTGGCCATTTTTTTTTGGATGCCTGTGGAAGATAATTAAATCCATCTTGCACCTGGAGCCACAGAATCCTTTAAGTTGGTAAATGCCTCCAAGATCATCAAGCCCACCACTAAATCGTGTCCCCAAGTTCCACATCGACACATCTTGTAAATCCCTGCAGGGGTGGTGACTCCACCACTGCCCTGGGCAGCTGTGCCAGTGCCTGACCACACTTTCAGTCAAGTTTTCCCTAATATCCAGTCTAAGCGTCCCGTGGTGCAACTTGAGGACATTTCCTCTTGTCCTGCTGCTTATTCTACAGGAGAAGAGACCAACTCCACCTGACTCCAACCTGCCTTCGGGGAGTTGTAGAGTGAGAAGGTCCCCTCTGAGCCACCTTTTGTCCAGGCTGAGCCCCCCAGGTGCTCCTCAGACTTCCCAGTGGTCACCTGAGGGATGAGACGAGGCCTGGAGGCAGCATCATGTTCAGGGTGAGCAGAGATTTCCTTACCTGGGACTGGCCTTAAAAGGCCTCCTGTGCCCATGGGAAGGGTGTGAGCAGGAGCCCAGGTGAGGCTGGACAGGACCATCAAAGCCTGTTTGAGCCCTCAGATCTCTGACAGCTGAAAACTTCCTGCTGCAGGAGCTGTCTCTTAATGATTAGCTCCCACATGATTCTGTAATAGCACTGATTAACTGTCTCTTATCTGCTAAACTTTCACAGTGAATGCATTTCATCTGGTAAATGCATATATACACAGAGAAATTATGACTTTTTGACTCTGAAGCAATTTACCAAGTGCAAATATTTATGTGTCCCATTAATTCAATAACATTTAACCTTCCTGGCTATATAAGGAAAAGGCCGGAGACAAAACCTCCACTTAACTGTTCACAGGAAAAATCATTTGATTGACTCTGAAAAAACTAGGAAAACCAAAATATTTCATTTTGGGGATACAAAAATACCAACAGGCATTAAAGTAGAAATGGTATGATGACCTGGTTTGGTTTTTTGGTTTCTGTTTACAGCCATTCATCGCCATGAACTCTCTGAACTGCTTCTGGATGGGTTAAGTGAGGAGAGCATGGGTGCCAGTGCTGCTCTGATGCTGCCCCAGTGAGTTCCCCGCTGCAAAAACAGAGCAAAAAGAGGATTTTTGAGTAAAAAACAAATCCCAGACCCACTCTTCCTATGGTACAGTAAGAAAGGAGAAAACAAGTCATTCTATTATAGTTGTTATGGAACAAATTAAGATATCAGAGTTGGCCAGAAGTCGTTTAATCCCATAACCCTTCATGCCAGCTATGCTGAAATCACATAAAGCAAATAAGTGATATTCAGCTCAGCCTCTCCTGGCTTGGAGGACACACTCACAGCTCGAATCCAAAAGGATCCTGTCAACAAAGAGCAGCAAGCTCTGGTCACATTTCTGCTGTGGTCAGAAGAGCTTAATGCTACTGAAGGAAATTGTGTTAGACTCCATCAGACTGGAAGTGAAGCTGAAACCCCTTGATATAAAAATAAACATAAATATATACTGTAATGATCTTTGAGCTTTCATCAGAAGCTTCACTTGCCCTTCGTGCCCAGCTGTGGCTGAATGCCAGGAGGCAGTGGCATGGGGAGCTGATGCTGACCTGTTCCCAGCAGTGCTGTGTGGCCAGTGAGGTTGTGCAGGGGCTGCAAAGCTCTTCACTGAGCCACTGAAGTGTCAGTCCTGCTATTTAAAATGCATCCAGGCTCCTTTGAGCTGTAAGTGCCCCAATAAAGCACTCTGCTTCCCCAGCCTCTGCGAGGAGACACGTCCTCACGGGCAAATTCTGCCACTGATGCACGATGTGACCTCGTCAGTGGCAGCAGGGCAGAGCTTTCTGCCTTGCTCTCTCCTGTAGCAGTCCCTTTTGGACCCCTGGTTTGGAGGAAGATGCCATCTGCTGTCAGAAGCTCATTCAGACAACCGGGACAGAGTCAACTCCACTAAAAGCATCAGAAGCCAAAGAGCTGCAGAAATGGCCCCACTGACAGTGCAGGCTGAAATGCTTCCTCTGTGACTTCTTACTTGACTACTGTCTATCATCTCACACATTTATTCATGATTTTCTATACTTAGCTTGTACTCAAATGGAGCATCTTTTAAACAAGCATTTGTGTTGCAGACAAGAAGCTCTTTAAGCTGTTTAAGCTGGTCTGTCAGGGCTTTTGGTGACATTTGCCTTCCTGCCATGATCAGCTGCCAGCTGCCTATTGGCTTAATTAAAAGGTAGAATTGATAAGTCATGGAATTTTTATAATTACCAGAGTTAAGAATTTAAAAAACTGCTTGAAAAATAAAAAGGTGAAAGAGATATGGATACCAGAGCTGAACCTGAATGTGGCAGCCACCATAGAAGTACTGTAGAAACTCACTGTTTACCAACGTCACGGCAAAAGTAGTTGGGAAAGAGTAAATATTTCATTAATATTATGAATCAAAGGATATTTCTCACAAGGGAGTGAAATAAACTGTATGGTCTAATAAAATTAATGTAATGGAAAGAAACCCTATCTGGAATGAATGCGCAAAAAAAGAGGCCATAAATAAAATAAAGTGATAAGAGGTTTGGATCGCTTCCTTCAAAAGGAAAAGCCTTTGCACGAAACAATTATTACTCATAAGAGCATGTTTCAGCATTTAAAGCCAGAATTAACAGTAGCAAAGACCTGCATTGCTTAATATTCTCTGGAAAAGGAGGTGGTTGTAATGTAAGAAAGCGTGGAGCGAAGCCAAGTGCTCTCAGACTGAGCATGAGGTGTTGGAGCGGGATCTCACAGACGGGAGCGACTGGGCGAGAAGAGGGCACAGAAACCTGAGTGTTGGTAAGCACAGACATGCACCCAGGAAACACCCCATCCCTGGGTACAGTAGAGAGAGAATTAACCCCGTTAATGACACCAGGAGTATTTCTGGTGAGCTAAACCCTTCATACCCAAGAGCAGGGATGGTAACGCGGCTCAGGTCAGCGCAAGCGCGGGTTGCTTTCCGTGGCCAAGTGCTCTGATTTCCAGAGGGCTTCTATTTCCCATTTATGGCAGTATTTTAAAAGCACCTCTTGAATGTTAAAGCAGCCGCCTTTAAGCACACGGGAGGCCTCAAGATCTTCTCCCAAGCCAGGTCGAGCCGTTCCCTGGAGAGCAGCGTTTCCTTCTGCCTTGCCGGGGAGGAGAGCGGGAGCAGCTGGAGCTGCCAGCCAGCAGCACCGGAGCAAAAAGCATGTTGTGCTGCCTGTGACACTTCTGCCTAACGAGGGTGCAGGCACTGTCTGCTGGTTGCTCTAAAATAACACACTGACTCCCACGGCCTGCTTTCCTTTTCCGAAGGGTGAGAGGTGCTGAAACGCAGCAGTTTATTAGTCAATCAAACGAGATCTAGAAAGCTATTTTTCAGTACTCAGGTGTGGAGAACCAGACTGAAATCCTCACAGCAACCTGAAATCTCCCCCTTTTTTTTTTCTCTGCTGAATAAACTGACTCTGAGACATGTTTGATTTCGCAGCTCTGGGTTGTCTCCTCACTTTTCCTGCAGCCATGGGATCGCACCGTGGCCTGCTCGGTGCTCACTGATGGCTGGGCTGTGCGTGTGCTGCCCTCCCCGTGGCTCTGTGGGGAGATAAATCTGTGAGACAGAGAGGAAAAAATACCCTGCTTCTTTGAAAAGGCTCAGAAATAAATGATCTCTCTTTTTGCTTGTTTAAAAATAGCATAGCAGTTCTAAACATTGATGTTCCTCTCAGCTGATTTTGAAACGGCAGAAACTTCCAAAGGATGTGATTAATCTTCCGAGCAGGGTCTCCTGCAGCCGCTGTGTCTTGCAGGCACTTCGCTCCACAAACTCCACGTGGGGCTCTTTAACCCCTGACATTTTTGTCTGTAAGATGCTGCTGCATCACCAGCTCCCACACAGCCACAGGTATTTTTTTCCATCGTGCCGAATCCCACTGGTGTCGCCAAGTTGAAGGTGATGCTCTCTCCTAACGCACTTCCAAAAGATGCATCTTTTCCCTTCTCCTGGGAAGCCTGATGTATTGCCTGTTGTTTTCTTTTCCCAGCAGACTTATCAGTGTTTAATCACCAGGGCAATATTTTCAATGCTGACTGGGAGCTCAGCTTGAAGTTGTCAGTTCAGTAGGTTCTAAAAATAGGAGCAGGTTCAAAAAGTTGCTTAGTAAGACTGAAAGCATGAAATGACTTTTTGTTTGAAATCTCTACAACCTTATATAGTGCAGTTCACTGAGTTCCTAACCATGGTGGGGTCACTGTGACTCCACAAGGTACTCTGCCTGTGATTTTGGTTTTCTTGATTAAAAAACCCCACAAAATTACATAGGAAAGAATTACCTGAAAGGATTATTCAGGTTGCAAAGCAACCACTTAAATGTTAGAAAATGCTACAACAAGACAACTGGCACCCAAGAAAGGGCCACTCTGAGCAAAGTAGGGGCTGAACAAACTTTTTATGGGAAAAAATGTGCAAAATATAAATAAGAAAGTTTGAAAGCACAATGCAAGGAGACTAATATATGGTGGCATAAGCAAACTTCATTTTGGGGTTTTCTTGCTTAGGAATTATAGAATTGTTTAGTTTGGAAAAGACTCTTAAGACAAGCTTCTCAATGCTCAACTCTGGTGTTATTAGCAGTAAGGTATAAAACATGGTAAAAGGATTCAATACACAGACAAGAAGACAAAGATGGATTTTTTTAAGTTGTTATCAGGTTACTTTTATCCCAGACAGACCTGCCAAAAATGCTCAGATAAAACCCTTGGCTAAAGGGCCCTGTCAGCAGCTGTGGCTTTATGCTGATAACTCTTCTCTTGGGGCTTGAAGGTTCATTTAATCGAATATATTCACATAGAAATCCACAAGTACTTGTAAAAATGACCTTTCCACTGTCTCTGCAGTCACTGTGCATGGGTGGCATTCCTCCTCCGACACGGAAACCACCGCATGTTTTCTGAGCATCATCAGCTCACCACCGCTGGGGATGAGGAGTTTCCAGCCCCTTCCCTCCACCACCTGTGTCCCAGCGTGCCTCAGGCTGCCTGCCACATCACGAGGGGTTTGGGGGAAAATGGACTCATTTTCACACTCCTTGTTGACAGGGGCCTGATGATCATCAGGTTGGCAACAACAATTTCGATTCTGTCTTGCATTTATTGTGTTAAATATCCCAAACTACTTGCTGTGCTTAAATCATCCTGGTCTGCCAGGTCGACTGCATGGACCTTCCCTGGTTTGTGTTTCTGGACAGACCATGGCTGTGGGCTCATTTTCCTCCCCTGGTGCTGTTGGTGTCTCTCATCCACGTGGCTGTGTGTGGTGATGGCACTGATGGCTGTGGATGTGGCTCACTTGGGTAACGGCCTGAAACGTGGATTCCTTCAGTATTTACTGTACTGAGAGCACAACAGGCTTTCCAGAGAAATTAAATCCACCTCAGTCCCATGGGATTCTGTTTGGAGCCAGAACAGGGGGCATCCTTCCTCCCCCCACGTCCCCCAGCCCTGCTCTCCATGACCAAAAGAACCTGTTGGACTCTGCAGCTCTTTGGGCCCATCTGAGCCCACAGAAATGTCCCATTGTCTGGTGTCAGTGCCACCAATGACTGAGCACAAATCTGCCTCTCCACCACTCTCCAATGTAGGTCAACACAGCTAACTTGCCACAGGTCCCGTTTCCTAGAAAGGGCTTTGCAGGTTTCTTAGAACAGGCTTGTACTTTATCTGGGAGGAATCTGTCGTTTCACACATTGCAAAAGCTGGCACAGCGGTTGGATGCTCATGGGGTTGTAAAACACTGTTGCAGTTTGAAGTTCAGGGCTCTGGGGAGATTTTCTTTAACTGCAAATACCAAAATTCTAATGGGCCAGGCTCTGAGGTGTGTTTTGTAGAGGACAACCCGTGTGCTGACCTCGTAGCCCTCTGTAACTGGGTTGTCTTTTTGAGGCTCTTCCTTTGCCACCAACACACAGCTGTTATTACTCATCGGTTGCAGAAGCCTGGAGCAAACATTCTGCAAACCAGGATGTATGTAGGTGATCTGGTCAACAAAAAACATGAGCTCTCCTCATAAAAAAATCCCCCCCTAGAAACTATTTGAATAAGATAACCATGGCTGAGTCTGCAGGACATGATGCAATGAATTTGTGAGCTCTCTGCAGCAGGATGGTGGATGACTGCTAACGATCCTGGGAAACCCAGAGGGCTCTGGGAATTTCTGGGAGGGGAGAAAAGTAAACACAGCCTGGGACCAGCAGAAAGCTGAGGTGCTTATAGAGCAACCAGTTCAGCTTGAGCTGTGGGGGGATTTGGGAGCCAGTCCTCTCTCACTCTCCTACTAAAAATAAGGTGATTGGTGAGTTTTCACGTAGCATAGAATAGTTTGCATTGGAGGGGACCTCTGAAAGTCATCTGGTCCAAACCATGAGCAGGGACATCTCAGCTAGACCAAGCATCTCAGCCCCCCATCCAACCTGGCCTTGAAAGTTTCCAGGGCTGGGGCATTTTTAAATAGTCAGTATGGATTTGGGGTGACACAATCTGTTCCTCACACTTGCACTGTTGTTTGATGTGGCTGAGGGTGAAGGGATTGCTCTGGCAGGGCCTGACACGACGGGCTGGAGGCTGAAATGTTGAAATGTCTGAAGGCATTTTCTGCAGAGGATGAAATGTCTCATCACTGTGGACAATTTCCTATCGAACAGAAGGAACACACTGTGGTTTTCACAGGCAGTTTCCTGACCCAGATATGATTAAAAAAATAAAAAAAGTAACAATGAACTGTTTGAATCCTAAACCAGGGACAGTCCTTATCAGAATTGAGTGTGATGTTTTCTTGGGAAGACAAGGCATGAAGTGTGACACTTAGGGAGGCAAGTGGCCAACACACACACACAGAGTGGCCAAGCATCACTGGGGGATCACAAACCCCAGCTAGGTTTGCCCGCTGCAGATTTGTGTCTTTTTCTTTTTCTTTTTTCTTTCATTTCTTTTTCTTCCTGCTTCCCATTTCATGAATGTGCACACTCCCTGTGGGACATACCAGCAGGCTGTGGAGATACAAGACATGACAGATATTTATTATGCCCTGCACATCCCTGGAAACATAGCCAAGCCTCCTGCTCCGGTGCTGATGAGGCTCCCCCAGAGCAATGATGTGACGCCGGACGGCGACACTGTTTTTCCACCACCCCCTCAGCACAGCTCTTTGCTTGCTCCAATTCTCTAGACTGAGTCCAGCAAAGTAACTGTAAAACTCACAGTCCTGGCATTTATCTCAGATTATCATGTCACATTTTAACACTGGCTTCTGTTGTTTCTGGCAAGCGCCCTGATTGCAGGATGTAACTGATTGTGTGAGTAACTGCTTTGTGCTGGCCTGTTGTAAATCACTTGCAGTATCTGAAGTATTCTTACTAGTACATTTTACACTTGTTAGCTGGCTTTCAGCCAGCCTGCAGCTCTGCCCTGCACACCTGTCCCCTGCCTCGCTGTGAAAGTATGTCCAGGACGCTAAAAAATTCATCCTGGAACATGCACGGCCCCGACAGCTGCACTGAAAGAGCTGGGAATTACCAGAGAAGTGTCATAGATTTTTGAAGGAATGTGGAAGGAATTGTTAATCACAGCTGAAATATTAGTAAAGTGATGAGGAAACTATAGCTCACTGCTGGAAACTACCCCTGAGATGAACCACACAGATATGGAGGAGGAGAGGTGGCTGGAAGAAAGCCTAATGATGATGTGATCTGATAAAACACTGACTTATGAGACATGCTTTCTCCTTTGCCCTCTTATTTCACGTTGTTTAAAGACTATAAAAATTCACAAAGTCATCTACAAAGCACTTGTCACAATGCAAGGTCAAGTAATAAAACAGGAGCAAATCAGACTCTTATCATGGAGTTGACTTTTCAGGAGAGGAATGTATTCAGTGAATTTAACAAAATGGATCTGGGAGATGGAAAAAGGCAAAACTATGTGGGACTTGAAGAAATCTGATCACACAGGAGCTAAAATGAGAGGGAGCATCCAGTTCCCTGAGCTGGAGGTGATAAAGCACCTGCCCATAGCCAAGGGAGTGTTGCCCTCCCTGAGGATCACTCAACTGAACAAGGACTGCACTCCTCGAGGCACAACCTGATTTCAACAGCTCTTTCATTTCCAGAGAGCAAAGCAGATCATGTCAAACATAACGTTTGGAAGAAAGAGTTTGCTCTTTGGACTTCTGCTTTGGTGAGTAGAGAAACATTTGTTCACAGTTTTGCCCAAGACTCCAGTGTGTTTTCATAAACAAACCAGGGGAAAAGGACTGCAGTTGCTGTGTTGAGTGTATCACTGCTCAAAGAAGTGGGCACAAAACAGCTCATCAGCAGCTTGCAAGGTCATACCTAGCCCTGGCTGTAAGGCTCTGGTCTGGGTCCAGCATTAGTCAGGATTTCATTCACAATATTGGATTAAAGAGCAAAGTACACCCTAATAAAATTTCTGTTTTTATGCTACTGGCTCTCAAACTGTGCTGGGGAAATTACTGAGCACAGGGTTCCTTTGCCTCCCCAGGAGATGGTTATAACCTCATCCAGCACCCACAAGTGCATCCACAATAATCCAGCAGTTAAGAAATACCCTGACAATACTCTGATTTGGAAATCGTATTTTCATATGTTAAATAAACCATGGAAAACTACTGCTTGGTTCTCATCTCCACTTGTAGCCTAAGACCAGATCAGTGAGAGATGACACAGCCATTCTGTGCAGGGGAAAGCTGATCTAACTCTCTTTGCCAGGGCTCCAGCATCCGTGGTGATCTTCCTCTAGTGCTCTCCAGAGGACAGCTGCTCTTGTGAAATCTGATTTTTTTTATATTCACAGGTCACCAGACTTCTGAATCACTCTTTACCGAATTTCTCCACTTGATATTCATAATCAGTGTGTCCTGGGCAGCTTTACACATGTTAAGTGAAGTTTGATTGCAAACTTTCTCAGTTGCTATTCAAGTTGTTTTCTCCACAGACAGCAGAGAAACTTACCCTGGGGCTACAGTGCCTTTCCCAAGAACACCAACACCTTGGAATCTCTGACCTGATTCAGTCAAGTTGCAATATATTTCCTGAATTAGGCACAGAATTCCCTGTAAAAACTCTACAGGATGGTTCTGGGAGTTTTATTATAAATGCGAAAGAAAAAAGTAAATATTGTAGTGTTGAGCACTATAATCCCAGTTTTCTGGGGCAGCCTGTGTATTTTCTTTAAATGTCTTCCAAATTTTTGGAAGTGCTGATGAGTTCAAACAAACCCAGAGCTAGTTCTCCAGCACCCACAGTTGTCTGTATGTCTGTGTACAGTCCATGAACACATTAATAACCTCACACATGGATACAGGTGTCTGTCTACACTTCACCCACACTAAAGGCTTCTACAGCTCATCCTGGCAACACAAACTGCAATGGGGTTCAGGTGGAGAGCCTATAAAATTGCTCCTGATGCAGAAAGCACACAGGCTCTTACTCATTTGAATAACCAACAGATTCCATTCTTCAGGTAAATCTTCCCCGCCTCCCCTTTAGCCAGAGCGTGTTTGTGGTGAGATATTAATCATTTCCTGCAGCACTGTGTATATAAGAGGAGCCCGGGGCAGAGCCAGAGGCAGTGCAGGGCTGAGGAGCAGAGCTGGCCATGCTGGTGCAGGTGGTGGCCCTGCTGGGGCTGGGGGTGCTGGGGGGCTCAGCCGGGGCGGCCGCGCCGCAGGACGAGCGCTCCAGGACCCTGGTGGGCCTGATCATCCGAGAGCTCCTCCAGGACATGAAGAAACTAAGTCTCAATGCAGTAAGTTGCTCTGTTTTGACCAGCTTTCCCCCTTCTGCTGCAGGTTGTGTGCTGAAGTTTCTAACTCTGTTTTTCTCTTGGGCAGGTTCCCAGCGTTGTGACCGTGAACGCCACGGTAAGAAACCTCAAACCTCTATTTCAAATTGTTCTCTCAAGTCCCCAGATTTCTCTCCCACTTCAGAACTCTGGTAGTACCAGGAGTTCTCTGCAAACCCAGGGAAAGGCAAAGGTGTTGCAAGAACCTACAGAAAGTTGCTGCCAAGGCTAAAATCCTTCAGTGGTTGTCTCAGTAGGGAAAGGTCTTATATGTTCACCATCCTTTTGGAAGCCTCACAAATTCACTTTGATCCCTTAGTTTTAGAACAGGCTGTTTGGTCTGTGTCCCACCCAGACCCATTCATTTCACTGAGCTGTATTTTCCTGCAATCCAGTGAAGAAAAAAAAAGAGCTTTTTATGGAGAACATGAGCACTACCAGTGAGAAACAGGAGCCAATCTACTACTAAAGTGAACAGAAAACAAATGGCTTCAGCCTCTCTTAGTTTCAGGGAGAAAAATTGAAAGTTCCCACCAGCAGCAATAATTACTTGTATTTAATTAAGACGATCCTGATCTAGTTTCAAGAGAGAATGATAGCAACACATGAAGCCTTAATGCAAAGTTGGCCTTCCTTTCCCTTGAGGAACAAATATCTCCACTACTGGACACCTCCAAATTTTACATGCCCAGTTTCTCATGGCACCTGCAACTTCCACCTAAGGCAGTTGGGAGTTCTTAAGTGAAAATTATAGATTGTACCTGATTGCCTCAGTTTGGTGTCCAGTAAATTGCTGAATACAGATTCAGGGCTTGTGTTTGGAAACACAGCTCTTCATTCCTTATCTTTCATGGCATGTAAATTCCTGGGATATGATGTTTGATTCATGTGCTACCAGTGATGACTGTTGCAATCACTCACTGCTCTCTTTGCAGGTGGAGAGGTGCATGCACAGCCACCTGAAAACCTTTGCCAGCACCTTGGCAGCTCTCAACACTCACAGCAGATTCATTGCCAGAAAGCTGGACAGAGTTGGCACCTACAAAAACATCCTCCCCAAAGTAAGTTTGACTTTGTGCTGTTCAACAGCAAAACTTTCAGTGTCCAATATCGGGATGTGGCAGCTGGGATGGCACAGAGCTCCCTGCAGCTGCAAAGCTCTTCTGAAAATGGATAAGATTAAGAAGGGTGTCAATACATCCACTGCCTTTATTGGAGCAGTCTCTGACACCTTCTCCTGTGCTGATCTCAATTGCAAGGGAGATAATAACATCATCCCATCATCCCATCACCACATCATCCCATCATCAGCACATCATCCCATCATCATCCTCACCCTGCCCCGGAGCTCCCAGCTCTCCAAAACATGCTGGGGGATATTACAGCCCACTTGTCGGTGTTCTTTAGAAAATGGATGTATCAAACACCATAAACTTAAATATGACATTCAAGTTAGGTGGCTGAATTATGTTATCTTCTCCCTTTTTTTTATTTTAAAGGATCTTGATAAGGAATGTAAGACTGCACAAGTAACGTGGGATGACTTTCTGAAGACACTGGAGAGGTTCCTGAGATTGCTCTTTGAGAAAATCCAAGACACTTAAATAAAACAGCTCCAGCAAACCTGAGAAGAAAAGGAGAACCTGAACTCTACTGCAACCAAAATGTGATTTAATTAACTTATCCTCAGGAATATGGCTATATAATATTTATATAGAGATACTTTGTGTATATACATGTGTATAAGTTATTTAAATATATATGTGTAAAAAGTGATGTTATCACAGCAGCCATGTTCTCTATTATGATTGAAACATGCTGCTCTTTCAAAAGACGAGTATTTAAATACTTAAGTATTTTATATTGTTTTAATATTTTAACTTCTGTCTCTTTTTCATCCAGAAAGAGTAATTATTTATTTATTTATTTATTTTATGGAGACTTTGAGATATTTATTGTGATGCTGCTGTTTTTAAGTGTTTGCTTTAGGA
>JAWWES010000030.1:7050389-7103428 GCA_035583135.1 Lophotriccus pileatus | reverse complement strand
TTTATTTATTTATTTATTTTATGGAGACTTTGAGATATTTATTGTGATGCTGCTGTTTTTAAGTGTTTGCTTTAGGAAACTGCTGTGTGATGGTGTGTGAGGAGGAGCTCCGGGGCTCCACTTCGGGGTTTGCTGCCACACTATTTCTCACAGCCCCAGGGCTTTCAGAGCTGGGGCAAAGCCACTCCGTGGGACAGTGACAGGGCCATTGGTGCCACCCCACACCTTCACTTGCCCTCGGCTCCTGGACCATCTGTGGGCTGGAGCAGATTCATTTCAGTCATGGACTCCCACCTCCATTCGCTCCCCGAGCGCTGAGATCCAGGATGACTCCAACCACTACATGTTTTATTTTCGAGGAAGCAGAGCCATGACAGCCCAATCCAGCCAAAGTCCGGGTAATACAACAGCAAAGAGGTCTTGTTTGTTTTGCTTCCAAGTTTACTCAGCTGATAAGAGGTGTTTCCTACGTCTCATGTGAGCTGAATTCTACTGAACTGAATCAGACAGTGTTGTTTTTCCAACTGTTTAAGTAGCCATAGCTATGGCAGGTGCTCACAAAGTGCATGCCCATGTAAAGCTATCAGTTGAGACTCCAAAAGTTAATGTTTAATAGAAGACTACTGTAGGGGAGTGTCCCTGCCTGGGCTGATTGTGAGGACACCTTCCATGTGCCGCCCGTCCTTACGTATCTGTTACTGAGTGTTTGCAACCCTCCATTAATGGAAATGGACCTTTACCAAAATAAACAAATTTTTCTCCAGAACTGAGAGTGCTTTATCTGAGAAGGGTGAGGGGTTTCAGTGCTATTCAGGGGAGCTGAGTGTGATCTCCAAGTGGGATGGATGCTGCCAGAAAAGGGGGATGTCAAGGGGAGAACCCACAACTGCCCTCACGTGTCCCAGCACCTTCCTAAGGACCAGGGCCCTGCACCCCAGCCTGGCCCAGAGCTCGTCTTTACTGAGTCATGCTTTACTGAGCTCAGCTTTTGAGAGAGGTGCCCTCTCACCAGCTGGGGTGACTCACGGCCCTGCCAGAATTGCAGTGCAGCGAAAGCAGAAGAGCTTTCACTTGTCACAGCTGAGAAGGGTCCCCTCCAGCCTCCACCAGTGCAGGAGCTCCAAACACCGAAAAACTGAGCAGCAGCTGTGCTCACCAAGAGGATGGGCATGGAGGGACAGCCCAGCTGGGACAGGAATGAGCACCCAAAGAGCCAGAGACCTGCAGCACCACGGCAAGCACCCACGGAGCCAAACACAGAATGCCCTGCAGAGACCTCCAAAAACATGGGGTTTTCCCTGCTGATGGCATGATGTCCCAGACAGAGCTCACTGCAGCTCCTGCATCCTCTCACACTGCAGAGCACAGCCTGTTTTTCAGATACCCACTTTCAGTAGTCAAAATAAAAGCAGCAGCTTTGCACTGGCACAGCATCTCCCCCGTGCAAACAGTGTGTGACAGAGCCCAGCCAGGCTGGACAGGCAGGCTCTATCTCCCACCACAGAGGCAGCAGCCCCAAAAACCCCACAGTGGGGACATGACTACCAGCCCTGTACAGGGGCAGGTACCCCAAGCATCCCTGGGTACCACAAACTGCCCAGGCTCCACGGGAAGGTCATGGTGCATTGCTTTGTACTGAACTCCTGTAGGAACCAGGAAACCTGGAAATCAAACCAAACCCTGAATCTGTTTACCAAGATCAGAGAAATGAGAGATTGTCCAGCTGGGCTCCCTCAAGTTAAACAGTGAGGCAAATCTCTTCTCCTGAGCTCCACCTCATTCAGTGTTGTAATAGTTTAGGAATAACAAGAACCATCCCAAAGAAACTCTTCCTGCCATTGAATTTCAAAGTTTTCATTAGCAATGAGGTGTTTAATATTTCAGATATGTTATTTGAAATTAAATTTAACTGTTTCACATTAAATTTTAAACTCGCCCTTCAGATAAATGGGAAGTCTCAGAACCACAGGTACAGGGAAAAGAGAAGAGTGCCAGGCTCTGAAGCAGAAAACATTAATCGGGCTCAGCATTCTTGGCGTGGCCGTCCAGGAAACTCTGACAAACAGACAGGAGGGAAAAGTGGAGCATTAAATAACTCAGAGTCAACACTGGGCTGGCTGCAGGCAGAGGCAGCCGGAGCTGTTGCCGGGGCAGCAGACTGTGGGGAAAGCACCGGAGCGCGGGACGGCTCTGCCCCTTGCAGGGGGCAGCCAGAGGGATGCAGGCAGAGGGATGCAGGCAGAGGGATGCAGGCAGAGGGATGCAGGGTGCCAGCTCCAGATGGAGCCTCCCTGTCCTGCTCTCCAGCACAGCATAGCCCTTTCTCCTCACGGAGAGAACTTTGCCCTCCCCTGGCGAGGGCCAAGTCCATTTGGTGGCCCCGCTGCCATCTCCGATCCCACACGGGCCCTGAAATGACCTGACAGCACCAAGCCAAGAAACTGTCACCAGACAGGAGTGCAGGGAGTGCCTGGCTCCGAGCAGGAGGTGCAATTGTACCGCCAGCTGACAGCCCCGGCGTGCCGAGCACTGCGGGGCAGCCTCGCTGCTTCATGACAGCTTAACAGCCCTGATAAGCATCACCATAACACAGTAAACACACAGGCCTTGATGTCTGGGTGAAGCCATGCCTCTGACTCTCCAGGGCTGCTGCAGGCTGGCTGGAATAGGAAGTAGGTTTTTTATTAACAGGTGATTGTTGCATTCCTTGCAGCACGGCAGGAAAAGCAGCTCCGCAGCCCCAGGTGGGGACAGGACGAGCTGCTGGCACAGCGGGGGAAGGTCTGCTCATCCTGCTCTACTTTCAGAAGCTGTAGGTGTGAGCTATATTTAGCATTCCCCATTTGATAAGCAAGAAATTACTCTTGGTAAAACCCATCTCCCCAACACGGAGGCAGGAGAGCAGACCCCCCTCCAATGCCCAACTCTTTTGGGGTGCACACCCCATGGCCAGACCTGCCTGTGCCCATGGGCTCCTTGATGAGCTCTCCAGGTGGGAAAAGCCTGTTCATCCTGTGTAGGACCAGACCATCAAAAGTCTTCTGGATGCTCTCCAAACCCTTCATGGTGGCAGTTGTCCCGTGCCAGCACCGTGAGCAGGGCTGTCCCAGGACACCTGGGGCTCTGGGGCATGTGGGACACACAGCACACCCCACCCTTGCACAGACACCAGCATCTAAAGACCATGCTTTGCAGCTTGGTCCAGGGGTGTCTGTCCTGAAGTCCCACTTTCCAGGCTGTGGATGGGTCTGGAAGAGCTCCTCCTGCACCAGGGGATGTGGCAGAGCAGCCACAAGCTGTGCCCCAGCCTGCAGGTGGGATCCCCTCCTGTGTACCAGGGCAGAGCTGACAGAAGACAGCTTGGACATGGAAATGCTGTCCCCATGCTCCATCCTTCCCCTCCTGTCCCAGCACTGCTTTACCTGCCAGCATTCCCTGGCACTGAGGATGGAAATGGAGATCAGCCACGATCTCCCTGCTCAGCTGTGCACAGAGGATGGTGATGCCACCCTGGCCAGATGAAAGCAGCCTCAGCTCCATCCAGGAGCGATCAGCAGCTAAATCTGGGCTACTACTTTACGAGGGTAATTCCCCTGTTTTCTTTTTTTGAAACATTCTATTACTCACTTTCTGTTGATACTTTACTTCCTTCTTCATCTCCAGTTCTCATTAGTCACTTGTCAGGATTCACAAATTGATTCTATTTTCTGCAGAACATGATCTCACTTTTTTAGGCTTCAGAACACCCTTTTTTTTTTTTAACCTCACTAGTACATGGTGTCTTTGCAACTGAGAAAGTAAGTAAGTGTCCCTTTCTGGCCACTGCATCTCTAGAGCCAAATTTCATCAGGTCAACGAGTGAGACTTGAAAACACCCACTACAGACTGTTTGGATTGATCATCTGTGTTTCTCTCAGAGTCACTTGGTTTCAGACAAGTGACTGAGAATGCAGTGACTCATCATTAAATATAGTTGTCCTTTGGATGCTTATCAACAGCCGCCAAGGTCAAGGCACACGAGTGACGGCTCCAGCTTAAAGATGTCAGAGGTGCAAAGTGCTGCTGCTCCCAGGGGGCACACGAGGCAGCTTGAATGGGTTTTACACCATCAACTGAAGGCTAGAGATGCTTTGCAATTTCTCTCAATGGATGACAAGATATAAGAAGCTGTAGACATAATTTCTTTCAAAAAACAAGGGAAGACTGTTTTACTTTCTCTGGAGGGTGATGCGCGCGTGTGATGACGTGTGTTGTCCCATGAGCACCGACCTGCCGTCACTGGGGCTGGAGAGGCACTGAGGCTGCCCATGAAATCTTTCCTAATCAAAGAGGCATCTCAGTTCTTAGAATTTAACACGTATCACCTCTCTAATTTTGCCTGAAAGGCAGTGAATTTGTGGTGAATCTCCAGGACATCTCTCCGAGCAAGCGGAGAGATTGTTTTTTGCTTTCCCAAAGTTAGGTAGCTCCAAAAAGTTCTATCTGTGGGTCCTAAGGCATCCTTTCATGGGTAAAGAAGACAGGGTAGGTCCTGCTGAACCCCAGACAGGGAGACCTTGGCAGAGCCTCAACAGATGAAGGGATTGCAGCAGAGGGCAGGGGCCAGGAGGCTGAGATGTGCAGAATGAGTCGGCTTTGGATTCATTTCTGATTTCATGAGTCTGTACAACTCCCCCACTGGGTCCTGCAAGGGAAGGGCATGCCTTTGTGACTCACAGGCTTTTTTTTTCTGAGGAGCTGCAGAGGGAGTCATACAAACCATGGGGAATACCTTTTGATTAAATAAAAAATGGTTCTGTCTCCAGAGCCTGTTTCAAAGCGCGCAGCCTCTGCTCCTCAGTCAGCCTGACTTGGCCCCATGCTCCAAGGGCCACTTTCCAAGGATGACAGCCCACTGGCCAGACAGCTGGTCACAGACCAGCAACCACAGCCAGAGCACGAAATGCAAAAGGAATGTCCTTGGGCTGGGGAGCAGAGCTGCACATCTGCTGCATCTGCCCCAAGTGAGCACAGTCACCAGCGACAACCATCTCAGCTTCTGCTGGTTCTGAACAGCATTGAAGCCACTCTGCAGTGCAGGGAGAGGTCTGGTTTCCTCCTTTCTGCAGAGGCAGACCACAGAGATACAACACTGCTTAACTCCTTCCAGCACTGAGGGGATGGTGTTGATGCTGTGCTGCCAAGGACGCCGCAAACCAGTTCAACCTCCCCGTCCGAGACTAAATCAAAGTGGAAGAGACTCAACAAGGGGAACAGGGAGCCCATCGAGGCCGAGGAGCCTGATGGTTTGGTCTGTCAGAGGTGTCCAAGTGCAACTGCCAGCTAGAAATGTGGCAGAGGCAATGCCTGAGGAGAAATCAAAACACTTCGAGAGGAATCTCACAAAGTTGAACTTGGCATGTGTGTGATGAGGATACTCAGAGGGGAGAAAAGAGGCACTGATCAATCCTTTCACAGGGGAATGACAGCAAGAGGATAGCTTTGAGATGGAGTATCAAAATCAGTAAAACTACTGCCAGAACTGTTTGCTTTCCCACTGATAGGAGAGGAAGCTCACAAGAGATGCTCGTGTCACCCTTCAGCTGGCTGAACTTCCACTCCAGTGGGTTATATGGGTGTGATGATCACTGATGGTGGTGATGAACCAGAAGTCTCCAAATCCTTCTCACAATAAAAACAGTCTCTGTCTCATCACTATCCTGAGACTTCTCACCAGGATTTCCATTCTAGTTACTCAGAGCTCAGCTCCTAAAACTGAAGCTCATCGTCTCTCCAGGTTTAGAAGAGTGAACATTTCTGATAGTTTCCAGTTAATTTTCCTTTATCTTTTCAGATTTTCCAGTTAATTTTCTATTAAGCTTTTAGTTAATTCCTAATGGGCCAGGCCATTTTCTGCTCATTAATTGAATTCCGTGCCTGACAAGGATGTGGGTATTTCACACAGCCCTGCCTAGAAGTGAAATCATATCAGTGATTTCCATCTCATCAGTGCTAATCCTCCCCGGATTTTCTGGTGGAGGTGGAGTTGGACGGGGGTGCTGCTGCGTGGGCCTGCATGGCTGGAAACTCCCTGCTGCCCTGTCAGGTTCCTGCAGCTGCTGTTCCCTCAGCAGGACAGAAAGGGCAGTGCTGACCCCACCACGAGGGGAGCAGGGTGGTCACGGTGGCTTCACAGCAGGTGAGTCAGTGTGTGAGAGGGGCAGACCACAAGTTCCATCTTCCTTTCTGCTTTTGTCACCTCTTGGTTGGTTGTTTGTTTTTTTTTTTTCCACCCTGGCTGCAATCTAAGAATGTATTTGCATGTCATTAGTGGCTATAAAAAGAATAAAGAGAAAAAGGTGGAGTCCCAACTTCACAATTCTGGGTT
Organism: Lophotriccus pileatus; assembly: GCA_035583135.1. Lineage (NCBI taxonomy): Eukaryota > Metazoa > Chordata > Aves > Passeriformes > Tyrannidae > Lophotriccus > Lophotriccus pileatus. Next base: position 7,097,061 of record JAWWES010000030.1, on the reverse strand, counting down.
TTTTTCCAGCAATAAAAGTCCGTCCTGCCCACACCTTTCCCTCCCGCCCTCTCTGCAGGGACTCTCATTTCTTTAGATATTTTGGAGATAAAAGCAAAATCCCCGGTGCTCACTGATGTGTTTAGCTACAGCCTTAACTCCTACTGCCTCTTCCAGGGGAAGAAATTCTTCCCTGCAATTTGAATTTGTCTACAGTGCATGGTGTCAGCAGGCACAGCCAGCCATGCAGGGTAAGGTTAGACGGGGCTCTGAGCAACCCAGTTCAGTGCAGAGGGTTGGAACAAAATGACCTTTAAAGGTCCTTCCAACCCAGCCCATTCTATGGTTCTATGATTCAATACATGCAATCCATTCTTTCCCTTTAAACCATCCTGTAATCTGCTTTACCTCCCCAGCCACAAAGCCCTGAACCACCCATTCCCTGCAAAGGCAGCACAGATGGGAGTGAGCTCCTGGGTCTGGGGTGCAATTCTGCTTCCCGGGGTGTTCAGTGCACAGTGTCCCAGGAAGGGTCCACACTAGTCCTGAACTCATCCAAATGAAGAGAATCTCGATGTTTTCTTGAAAGAGACCATGTGTGCACCACAGAGACTGGCGTTACCTACTGACAGAACTGAGGCAAACCCCTCGATGGCACAAACCAGCGTTCCAGTGGATGCTGCCCTACCAAGGTGACACACAGTGGGTTAACCTCAACTCTGGAGTAAAACCAACCTGCTGATTATGGGGAAATACTGGGAATATACCAGTGTGACTGCAGCAGGGCAGGAAAACCACCCCAGTTCCCACAGCAGCAGACCTGGGGCGCAGGAGAGGGAGCAAGGTCTGCTCCACGCCCGGCTGCTGCTCCCAGAGCAGCTCCCCCAGCAAAGGCTGCCCAAGGCTGAGCTGTGGGGAATGGCAGGGGAGATGCCTCACCCACCAAACAATCAGCAAAATGACCGAAAGCAAAGGACTGAACAAGGTGGCTCCTCAGGGGGGAGAAATACCCAACAGCAGCTCTAAGACCTGGTTTGCGGCTGACACGACGGGGCCTTCTGCTTTAAATTATCATGCAAGGAATCCAGCAGAGTTACAACACATATTTCTGTGAAACATCAGCCCAAGGACCAGTAGGAAAATGCCAAGAGTGTGGGAAAAGCGGCATCCAAGCCCTGGCTTGGATGGCACCTGTGTTTGTGGGCTACCTGCCCTTGCCTCAGGCTAGGAGGGGATGGGGTGCATCCCATCACCCAAACTTTCTGCAGACAAAGTACAATGAGATACCAGCCAAATGGATTAAACCTCCTCAGGAGAGCACAGAAACTGGATAAATGCTCCTTAAAAAGCAGCAAAAGAGCAGCTTTTGTGCTCCCTTTTTATGCTGAGCTGCCCCAGCAGCCCTTGGCTGGTCCCTCTTCCCAGCACAGGCATTGCACGGTCTCGGAAGGGCTCTCAAATCTGCCATTTATGTCATGGTACCACTGAGTAATTCATGGGGTTCTAATGATAAGCACCCAGAAAAAGGCCAGAGAAATAGTTAATAAAAGTGAGGGTATTATTTAGTGTGATTGCAATAGGGCAAACGTGGATATAAAGATCTGAGAGATTTGTTTAACTTGCATTAATCTTTAGCCAATATCAGTCCATAAAAAGGCTTCAGCATTTAATGGCCTCAAAGATCCGAATTACGCAGCTCTCACCGAGCTTCTGGGGGAGCCCTTATTTTAGAAACAGGTAGTTTCCTTGATCAGATAAGACACAGAACAGCTTCCATTCTACAGGTGACTACTCGCTTTCAGTTCGGGCATATTTGTGGTGAGGCATTAATCACTTCCTCGCACCAGAGCACTATAAAGGCACCCTGGAGCCAACGGAGGCAGCCCAAGGAGTGCAGCCCCTCTCACCATGCAGTGCCTGCTGGGGGCTGTGCTGTGCTGGGCTGGGCTGTGCCTGGCAGCCCCCCTGCCCCCAGGGCCAGCCTGCCCTGCCATGGCCCTCTTCAAGGAGACCATGCAGGTCCTTCGGAACCTCAGCTCCGAGGTTGGTCCCTTTTCTCTGTGCCCCACCTCTGGCTTTTTTGGGGTTAGTGGGGAACCTGCTAATGGGATGTTTGTCAATCTCTTTCAGGGCAGCAGCGAAGTCGTGCCTCTGGTAAGATCCCTCTGTGGCTCATTGCAGTGCTCTGTGCTTGCTGCTTGCTTTCTGAGAGGGAAGGGGAGAGCAGCTGTTGTCGTTACAGAAGTTGCTACAGCCCGTTCAGGACGCTGCAAGCTCTTGTGCTCTTAAGCCAGATCTCAGCCAAGTCCCCCATGGGCTTTTTGGGAGCAGCGTGCTGGGTTTGTGTGTGCTGACAGCTGATGTGCAGGGCTCTGCTGCCCAGGACGACTCCTCCTCGGTAGTTACCAAGCCCAGATCCCCCTGAAGTGCTGGAGTGCAGAGCATTGGTGCAGAATTGCTGGCTCCCAGCAGTGCTGGTCACCTCTCTTTTCACAGGGGGTAAATCACAGCTGACCAACTTCCACGGCCAGCTGGAGGCAGGTGCCTTACTGCCACTGCAAAGCAGGGGAGAGGCTGTTTCCCTGTCCTTTTGGGAACCAAATTTCTGTTGTTAGAGATCAGTGCCAGCAAGGGCATCAGCAGCACATCTCCTGGGGAAGATGAGGAGAAGCAAAGCACAGGCAGAAAGGCTGGAGGATGGAGATGCTCCTCTGAATCACTGCCTTCCCACGCCTGAGTGCACTAAGGAGGCAATAAAAAAGCAAAGGGTGCCCAAACCTGCCCAGTCCCACCTCCACAGGCTCACTCTGTAGCTTCTGAAAGTAACATCAGCCTTTAGCAGGAGGAAAGCACTGGCTTGCAGGTTTGGCCACCTACTCCAGAGTGCCGAAGTTATGATATAATTCGGGCCTCGAATTATTGTGCAACCTTATTTCTTGTAGCAGGCATCAATCTGTGCCAGCAACACAGTGCAGAAGAGACAAAATGACTACACTTTGTTATTCCAGAACATGATGGAGGCAGGAGGGAACGCAACAACCTATCTGGAAGGATTTATTGAAGCCCTAGAAAAGAGCAAAGAGAGTGTGGGGCAGAAACTCCTAATTCTGAACCTGCGGAAGATCCAGAACTACGGGCAGTCGTGCACCGGGTGGACGGTAGGTTTGGGCTGATTTTCTGCTCACTCTTCCCTCCTGGCCCTTCCAGCCAGCAGCTGCTGCCCCCTCTCTCTGCTCACCTCTCCCAGTGCCTCTTTGCCAAGAGGAATTCTGTCCCCTGGCAGAGGTGCCCTGGGGAGGAGGGAGTGCTGAGAAACAGCGGCACAGGGAGCAACTTGGAACACATTCCCCGAGAATTCCTACCCCAGTATCTTCCTCAGAGCCTTAAAATTGATTATTAAAGGAAAAAACCCAGTCAGGGAACAGAATGCAACTTAAATGTCCTCATCCTTTTAACTCCTCTCCTTTCAGGCTGCCCTCACGGAACATCAGTGGAATGCAGTGAAAGAGTACGATTTCTTCGATAATTTGGAATATTTCTTAAGGTTCCTGAGTCACAATGCCCTTCCAGAGGAAACAATGTAAGCTTCAGAGAAGTTCAAGGTGCCTGTCCAGCCTGCCAAGAGACCTGAGCTTTGCCTGTCCTCCTTCCAGCAAGGCTGCTGGGAGCTGTTATTTATTTGGATCTCTATTATTATTATTATTTATTTATTCTATTTATTTATAGAACCCACATATTATTTATTTTTACAATGAAGAAATGCACCAATTATTTGCTTTAGGAGACTGCTGTGTGATGGTGTGTGAAGAGCTGCTCTGGGGATCCCCTTTGGGGTCTGCTGAGACACTATTTCTCTCACACACTGTCCCAGCCCAGAGCCCCAGGGCTGCATCCCCAGTGCTCCCCGAGCCAGGGCAAGGCCAGCCCCTGGGACAGAGCCACTGGTGCCACCCACCCCCTTCAGGAGGCTGAGGCTTTGCCAGGGAAAGGGTGCAATTGTTGGAATTATGCCTAAGTAGTACTTATTTTAACTGAGGACTGTTACTGTGCCACAAATGCAGCGACAATCATCCCAAAACCTGACAAATGTGAAGTGTAAATGGAGTTAATGTGACTGTTCTGTGCTGCTGCCACAGGACCTGCCCATCTTCTGCAGTCAAATATGTGGGAAACTTGTATGCAGAACTCTGTGAATTGTACCCAGACTCTAACAGAATCTATGCAAAATAAAGTTCTTGCACAAAGATGTCACTCTCAGCAGTTTTTATTTTGTGGCATATATACCACAAAGAGATAGATATTTTAATATAAATATATGTGGCATGATATATAATAAATATTTATTATTTATAGTGATTTAAGGAATATTCTGGCTGAAAAAAAATTAGATTGATTCAACCAGTGTCTTCTACCAGCAAGTTTGGGACAGTGTCAGCAGGGTATGATACTCAGAAATCTCCAAGGTGATGATATATTCTATAGAGGAATGACAAGGCTGTGCAGAGGATCATCAGATACCACCTAAGACTAGCAGGGTTTTCAAATTTGGGTAAAAGTAGCACTTAAATAGAGCATCAGGATTTTGTTCCTTTCTTTGCTCTGTGGATGTCTCCCCTCAGCATCTCCCCTTTTCCACCCAGATGGATATTCTGGTTTCAGGAAGATTCACCCAGGCAGAAGAAAATAAAAAGGGAGCAAACAGAAAAAGCAATCCTGTTTGGGGCTGGGATGGGGGAGCAGCCCTGTCAGGGGCCATCAGGACTGCTGGACACACACCTTCCCCTCCCAGGGGACTGTCCCACTGGCACTTCACCTGCAGGGAGCAATCCAAGCATCACCGAGCACCTGCAAAGAACTTCCCCAAACCCCACGATTCCTGGGGACTGTGGCACAGAACAGTGGTGGTACAAGCTGTGGTGAGCTTGTGGGATCCCCCAAACACCACAGTGTCTGCAGGAAAGGGCAGAGAGGGCAGGGAAATCCAGGCTGGAATCTGCAGGGATCCCTTGAGGCAACTCACACGCTTGAAAAATTAGCCGGTATTTTTAACAACACCTGAAGAGGAGTTTCTTGAGCGTGGGGGGAAGGCAGACACAGCAGTCATTGCATGAACAGGGGGAAAACCACAACCCAACAATAGGTTCAGTCACCCACTCGTGGTGGGGGAGGAAGGCTGGAAAATGGAGAGGCACTGGGGCAGGCTGGTCTGAGAAGTTCTGGTTGTCCCATCTCTGCAGTGCCCAAGGCCAGGCTGGACAAGGCTTGGAGCAACCCAGGCTAGTGGAGGATGTCCTTGCCCATGGCAGGGGGTTGGAAGGAGATGAGATTTAAGATCCCTTTCAGCCCAACCAGCTCCCCCAAGCCAAGCCCAGCCGTGTGTGCTGCTCTCCCCGGCTCTCTCTAGGTGGCAGTCCCGGCACATCCACGGGAGACGGGAACAGCACTAACCGCGGGTACCCACTCGGGCTTTTAATCATCCTTTCTCAGTATTACTCCGAAGAGCTCAGAAGTGTCACAGGAAGGTGAAGGAAGATTTCAGACGAGCTCTTTGCTGAACGAGCCCGAAAAAGGGCTCGTGTGGCTCAGGTTCCCCCTGCAGAACCCCGGTGAACCCACTGCTAAGGCATCCCCTGGGTGAACAACTGCCAGGCTTTACTGCCCATTTGCTACTTCTCTCCAGCAGCTTTAAAGCCATTTGACAGTAAGTGGGGTATGTTTCCCAGGTGGGTGAGGATCCAAAGGAGCGGCGCTGTTCCAAATTATTTGGTACGAAAGTGATTCACCAAAGGGATTTCAGAGGTGTCAGGATTTGCCCAGTGGCTTAGATGAACATGCAGCCTACACAGTGCTTTGCATCTGCTGGGCCTGGGTATTAAATCCTCCAGAGGTGAGGAGCAGGGTGGGCTCCCTTGTGTTACCAAGAGACATCGATATTCACATGGGAGAAAGCAGAGAGAGATGTTTGTTGGTTTTTTACTTCTGTTTTTCATCTTTCAGTGTGCCAGTTCACTACATTTAAACTTTCATCTTGGTGACTCATTTCACTCTCCTGTGCCTCAGGTTGTGGGGATATTGGCCAAGCCTGGTGCTGATGTGCTCCAGCTGAGAGTTTGGCTCCTTCCTCACCCTTTCCAAACAGCACTTGCCAAACATGTTTCTCCTGGCACTGAAGAAGGGCTCCCTCCCAGCTCTCTGCTGGATCAGGGCTGTTCCTGAGCACAGGGCAAGGTGAGGCAGCCCAGCTGCCCCAGGGCAGGTTATGAAACCTCCCCCTGCACTGCCAGGCCTGGTTGGCACTAAGGCTGATGATTAGCAATTTCCCTTTTCTTGGTGGCCAGAAATAACCTCTCACTGGGAGCTCCCTTGGTGACACTTCTTCTATTAACTGAAATATTAATTGCCACATAGTGTAGAACAAATCAGCCTCTTGCGTTACCTTCACATTAGCAAAGTTCTGGCTCTGCAATGGCACTTCTGAACAGCAGCTTATAGCATTAGAATTTACCAGAACATCAACCAGAAAAGTTTCTTAAACCAGATATGCTGCTAATTCCACTCACCAAGTTGTTGTTGCTTTCTTATTTTCACGATTTGTGAATGAGATAAGATGGCAATCACATCCTGCACTTACTCAGCTTCTCTATATAAGCCACTTTAGTACCTACCAAGAGAGATGAGCTTGAATTCAAACCCATTTCAGATTACAGGGGTCAAGCTCCCAAATTAGTGCTTTTAAAATGCACCCTTACTTGTTCTTGCTACTCCTGAGCTCTGGGGTCTCCAGTTACTTTCTCCCCCTGGAGCAAACTCCTCATCCGCAGAACGAGACTAAATCCACACTGATCCGTGAAATGCTCTGTTTGCTTGAGGCTGAAGATGAGACCATAAATGTAAATAATTTTCCACTTCCCTCTCACCAGATTTACTTTTTGAGATGATTTCTGATTTCTGACTAACGGATTTCTGTTGTTTCCAGGAGAAGTTCTTCAAACCACTCCACATCCAGGTAAGAACCTGTTGTTTCCCATTCTATTATTCTCATTCAGGGTCGCCAAAGGGAACCTGGAGCATAACCTCTGTCATAGCAAATCTAAGGACATTTAAAGGCAAGCTGTAATTGCTGTAGATGTAAATGTTGTCCCAAAATACTGGTGCAATGCCATATTTTTAAGAGATTATGAGAACGTGGCTACTGACCATTCAAATTGCTACCAAAGATTAATAGTATCCCACCCCAGTTTGTATCAGTTCTTTATAATGCCTTCCCAGAGATGTTTCTGTTGGTAACTGCAAAGCCTGGTCTCCCAGTGACTGGGAACATAAAGAAAAGGGTTGAAGTAGCTCTCTCTGAGAGTCCTACTTCCAAGGCAAAGAAAAATGAATCACTCTCTGATTTAGATGGAACTGAATCAAATTCCCAGTGTGGTCACATTCACCACTGACAGAAAAGCTTTCTAGTTACAGACCAGAACACTATTTATTTTCCCTTTTCCTCTTAGAATCGAAGCTGTGCACACAATAACACCGAAATATTTATTCGCGAACTGAAAAAGATTCCCAAGTGGAAATGCGTGAGGAGAGTGGAGAAAGGTATGCAAAGGCTAGAAAAAATCTGCCACATTTTGAAGGTAAGCTTCTACTACTTGTTGGATTTGACTTTCAAACATTTTCCTGTAATTATCCATTTATCCAGGGGTTTTAACACCAAGGGATTTACCACGTTCGTTTTTTAGCAAGGAAATTGTTGCTCCTTTTTAATGTTGGATCAGCTGCAGTTCCAATGAAGGATGTCAAACTCTGTGTCTCATGCACAAAATCAGTCCTATACAGCCCCTGTGAGGGGCAGCCTCATCCTCCATCCCAGAGAGCTGAGGAGGAACGTGCGGGATTGAGAGGGACTCCTCTGTAACTCATCCATCAGTACCTGCTCTTTCCCCTTAGAAATCTCCATCCAAAGACAAAAGATGCTCACAGTTGGCCAAAACAAGTTTCCCGCGATTTAAAGAGAGTCTGGAAGAATTCCTGAGATGGGTGAACCAGGAGCTGGACTGCAGCGATGTCGGGACCAGCGAGTGGGGTTCGTACCTGGACGGCAAATGTACCTGCCGAGACCCCGGGACAGCCCAGCGAGCCTCGGGCTGGGGAGGAGCTGGGGCTGGGTGGGAAGGGGAGGGATGGCTGTCACAAAGCAGAATTAATGCTAATTAATGTGAATATTCTGATGCTAATCAGCGCTAATCTTCCTGGCTAATGCAAGCAGGCACGTGAAAAGTGCACACAGCCATTAAAGCTCTGCAAAACAAGCGTGGCCAAGTGTTGTCATTCACTTTGTGCAGTTATCAAATGTAAGGCTTGATGTCTGGGGGGTTTGCTCCAAAACAGAAAACCCAGAGACAGGGAGATCCAGCACAGCCCCCCGTTCCATGTGCTGCTCACTGTCTCCTCCCATAGCACTGAACAGTTTTGCTCTGCCTTTTCCACATTTTTCCAGTATGCAGCATTTATAGAGGTTTTGACAGGATCCAAACCAGTGCTGAATCACCTTTAAACCCAACACAGACCATAATACTCCTTGCATGAGACCTTGCATGTCTCTGTGTAGAACAGTACAAACTGGGTGCCAGATGCTGTTTTTCTGGTATATATCTTTTTATTTTTGCAAAAGCCTTAGTCAGAGCCTTAAAAGGCAAGCAGGTTTTAAAAAAGGCAGGTTATCACCAAGTAGTGATTAAGGGCAATTCTGGTCACAGGTTTATCAGTTCTCCCAGTCTGCAACACCCCTCAAGGCAACAGGTAGGAGAGGTCATGGATGACAGCTCTCCCAAGGGCTGGGGATGCCTTTTCCATGTGTACAGGCAGCAGCAACACAGTGGTATCCCAGGATTCACAGGCACCACGGATTTCAAGGCTTTGTCCTCCCTGCTCAGAGAAGATGGGGGAACCCAGACTTGTCTAAATACAGACAGAACTAAAATTCACCATAAAACTGAGCCAAAGGGAAATTGGCATGTGTCAGAATTTAGCTGATATCAGAATCTAGCTGATATCAGAAGCTAGCTGATGTCAGTTAAAAATCTACAGCTTTTCCAAGCCCAGCAAAAAGCTGAGACATGAATTTGAAACTACTGTCACAAAACACAGTAGAGTCAGCTTGGTTTTCTAACTCTGAAATATCACAGATATCTGCTGGCAAGACAAATCTTATCTTTGTGCTGAGACCTTTGCTGCCACGGAACACACTTCCCCACACTTGCAGCCTACCCGAGGTCAGTGAGTCTTGGGCAAGGGTTGGTGTTGAAGCCACTAACAATCACAGAAATCACTTGTCATGGAAGGATGGTTTATCACACAGGTAAACCAGATATAACTCATAGAAACACACAAGCCAGAAGGTTTGCACCATTTCCCACCATGTCACAGAAACACTAACCAAGACCCAGGCTAGACTGAAACATCAGAACTGATTTTTGCAGCCCTTGCATGAGGGAAATACAGAAAAGAGAAACAGTTCAGAATTCAATGTTGACCTTTCAAATTGGGTGGGAAGCAGCATTTTCCTCACCGACTTCATGACCGTGTTTATTCTGTATTTACAGCATTTCCCATCCATGTTTCCTGCACACACACATTTTCCTTTCCCTCGAGGTCAAAGCCATGCCCAGTTGCTCCTCGTGCTTCTACAGGGTGAAACAACCAAGCAAACCTTACAACCAAGCAAGAAATTAATACCACCCCAGTGCCCTGCAGTCTTTTAAGGTGTCAGAGTGTTTACTGTGATAGAACAACCAAAGCTTTTAAAATACCCTCATTCAGGTTATACTTAATGCCAGTGCTGCTATAGAAACAAGAAGATACATGATTTTGGATGATTCCCGAGACCATTCAGGAATCTGAAGCTGCTTTCAGAGCCTTCTGCTCTCAGTTACATCAGAGAGGACTCACACAGGTCTCACCCACAGATTTAACCCAAAGGAAATACAGTCAGATAACTTCAGCCTGTAAATTCTTCCCATGACTTTGTCAGAGTGGAGAAACACAACAGGCACTGAGGCTGCAGTGCCTGTTTGTCATGGCTGAAATATTTTTAACTCAGTTTTGTTGTGTGTTAAGACACAAAGAGCTGTTAGCCACATCCTCGAGTCACAAATGCCACGAGCTACAGCGGGCAAAGAGTACACTCTTATTAAAAGAAACCATAACTTTCTCTAATAATAATAGTCCTGACTACAGGACAGAATGGAAAATAATTAATAAACATAAGGAAAAAAAAAAGTCAGTGGAAGAAATGGCAAGTATTAAATCATTTGTTGAGCTCACAGTGCATCAGTAACCATAGATTGTAAGTCTGGTTATCATCCACAGTAACCTTATGCAAAAGTATAAAGAATTTATTTCCCAAAGATGTAAGACCTACAGAAACCCCATCTAAGTCTGGTCAGAAACCATCCTGAACCAACCCCAATTCTCTATATCAAATTTCCTAAGTTATTTGGATCTTCATCCAGACTTTGAAGCTTTTCAAGTGCAATGCTCTGAGTATTCTCAAAGGCGATGGAAAAAAAAAAGAAATCTGGATCTAATGTCCTTGGCAGCAGCACAATCTGTGTTTAATAACTTCCATAAGCACTGGGCTCGCGTGTCTCCAAGCACATTTTATCTGTGATACATTTCACATGCAAGGGCTTTTAATTTTTATTACTTGCAATTAAGCCTTCCTACTCTGCCCTCACGACAGGGTGTAAGGTTTGGGTGCAGGACACAAGCCTGTAGTGACCTGAGTGCACTTTTAACCACCTCCCACGGGCAAAGAAACCAACAGAAAGAATGGAAAGCCCCGTCCCTGCCTCCCACCACTGTCTGTAACAGCATCATCCCTGTTCTTCTGACTGGAGCAGATCAGCAGGAGGACATCCCATCCATCCCCTGCTGAGTCAGCACAGCCTCTGGACACAGATCACTTGCACCCACTCTCCATAAATCCCTTATCCCTGAAAAGCCACAGCCCCCCTTACCCCGAACCTGCTGCCAAATTCAAACATATCACCATAATGGTTGCTCTTCCTGAACTTAAACATTGCATATTTCAAATAAACTGGGGAAAAAATAGCACAGCTAGGGTCAGAGGCACAAAACATTTTCCTGGTGGCCAGAAGGCTACTGGGAACGTCTGATAATTGCCAAAGCACACCGTGGGAACGGGCTTACCTTATTGCTTCCTCGTTCTTTCCAGATGCTACACAGAACTGAGTCACCCATGAGCGTGGACAGCCTGTGATGGGAGAGGTTTTTAAAGTATTTTACCTTTAGAAAAGCTATAAAGGAAGTTAGAAAACAAAACAGAAAGAGGTGTGATAGAGAGAGACCTCCCTCCTCCCTGAGATGGAGGGGTGAGATAAGGCTGTGGTTGAGGTGAGGGGAGCTGAGCACAGGCCGTGGTCATCCCTCCACAATTCACTCCCCAAAAGCACATGAAGTGGAGTTAAAATGAGCTTACTTCAGTTTTGGACATGAGTGCAGTGCTGCTGGAGGCTGGGCATGGATAACCCTGGGTGAGGGACTCAGCACCCCAGGGATGGCTCCTGGCTCCCGGTCCCCGCTGCAGGGAGGGCTCTCACTGGTTGGAAACCAGCTGGTTCCCATCCCCTGCCAACACTGGGCAAGCTCAGGCCAGAAGTATCAGTATTTGCAGACTGGCAATCCACAGAAAGTACAACCCCATTTCCAGAAGCTCAAACGAGCCTCTCATTCTGCAATCTCATCAGGATTCAAATCAGTCACCGCAAACATCCTTCATCCCTTTGTTACTCAGTGAGCCTCTCAGTTCTAGAGAACACATCCCTACCCAGCAGCTCTTCTGCTTCTGTGGCTTCTGGGTTACAACAACACCCCTTTATTGAGGGAAAGGCACAGAGAGGCAGTTCTGAGCACCGACCCTCAGCCCCCCAGCCAGCCCCGTTTCCCTGCAGGGCAGCTCAGGCAGCTGCTGGGGGTGAAGATGCTCTCCCAGGCCAGGCACACCAGGAGAAAAGCTTTGCCCACGACTGCCACTCACAGAACCTGCACAGCTGCTCCCCCTTAAACCACCAGACACCACCTTGGCAGACACCTGGTGCAGATCTCTGTGGTAGCAGAACAATAGCTCTTGATAGCACAATTCCATTTTGATTTCCAACCAATTTTAATGCAATATTAGAACCAGTTTTTTCCTTTTAAACCATGGATCCACTCAGAAATACAGCTACTGGCCTGTAGCAAACAGCAGGACTGGGAAAGGACTTAGAGAAGAGCAAAGCTTCCTCTGCCAGCCCCTCAGAAGCTCCTTCCCCATCCCCTGCCCTTCGCCCTGGCCACACCACTTTGCCTCTCAACGATTTACTTCTGTCAGAAGGTTTAAAAAGTGTTCTGTTGATAGCATTTGTGGAGGATATTGTATAGACTGAGCACAACCCACAGCAGATAATTCAGCATTTTTGGTTTTGGTGTTTTTTAGGAAAGTACTTCAAGAAAAGGCGAGCTGGTTCCCAGGAAACAATCCAGCCCTGGAGTGGTCAGGCAGTTGGACTGGATGATTGCTGCAGGTCCCTTCCAGCTGAACAATTCCGTTAATTCCTCCCTCCCAGGCTCCAAGTGTTCCCTCTCACACTGTGCAGGCTCTCTGGCCAGCAGCTGGCCCAGCTGGATGGGATCAGCCCCTGTTCCCTGCCCGGCTCTCCAGCCACGCTCGTGACAACGTGGCAGCCCCAACACTGGCCAGGGGCACTTACAGAGGACTCAGCCATGGGACACCCTGCACACGAGGTCTGGGCAAAGGGGGGTGTCTGGCAGTGCTGCCCTTGAAGAATTTCCCAAGGTGATATTTCCCACAGGATTAAACCCAAATTGCAAACTCATTGTGACTTTATGGGTCGAGTGTCCAACTAAAAGGGCTGTTACGTATTAAAGCTCAGGCAGTTTTCCCAACAACACAAGCGTGGCTGGGCAGATCCTTCCTTTAGAAAGGGATTTCTTGGCCATCTCTGTGGTCCAGGACACACGAGGGATCTGACCTGACAAGCATTTAGAAGAAAAGTGGGACTAGCACAGTGCTGCTGGGGTAACACTCACAGGACAGAGCCCCTGAGTCCTTCTGAGCCTTTGGGAGCAGCTGCTCAGCCCTGAATAAACCCCCCAGTGCCCTCAGCTGCACAGCTGGCTGCACAGCTGGCACTGGAACTGCTGAGCTGGCCCCCTTGGAGCTGAGGGGTGGGAGATGTGGTTGCCTTTATCTGTACATCCATCCCCAGAGCTGTACCGAGCCACTTCTTAGAGAACATTTAGTGCCTGATGGTGGTTTCTTAGAGACAAAAATCTTCCTGGCCTGTTTTATCTGTTTGCAGCTCTTACAATAATTTCTGTGCTGATTCAGTAAAAACCAGGCAGTTGCCTCTGAAGGGTTGTGAAAAGGAAAGGGTTTATTCAGGGTTAGGTGGACCATTATGCACTTGTTCATCCCACCCTGATCGTGCCTTTTCTGATCTAATGGAGGGAAAGGTGTTTTCCAAACCTTTTGCTGTTCCCTACAGCTCAGCAGCGCCTGCATCCCTCCTCTGTCTCTCAGGAGACACTGGGTGAGACAAACCCTGAGCAGGGCAGTGAAGGTGAAGCCAGACCTTGGACTAAAATATCCAGGAGAGCCGAGGGAGAGGAGCATTCCTGGGAACACCAATCCCCCTCCAGACTTGTAAAATCCAACCTCCCAGCTGGTACAAGAAACACTTCTGATTTCCTGAACTCAGAGCTGCTGTTTCTGCAAGATGAGAAAGTGCAGCCACAGGCAGAGCAGCACCTTGGCAGAACTGGCTGCCAAGTGCCCAAAAGAGGCACTGATCACATGAGGGTTAGCAAGAGCTTCTGATCTCTCTGAACCTTCAAGCTGACTCCACTTCTCTTTGCCCAGGTTGTGTCTTGCAGCTCTTCCCTCCTGCATTCCGACCCAGAAGGGCCATGTCTCTCTTGGCTCCCAGATTTCCCACAGTCTAGTTTTGTTCACAGAATCAGTGAGATAATTTAAATGCTTTTTCTCTCCCTGCTTTTGCAAAAGGTTCACAAATTGCCAGAAAGAAAATCAGCTGTGCCCACATGGAGAAAGAAGTTCACTGCCATATTCTGGCCATCTTCTACACTGAGAGGAGACAGAACAGAGAGTATCAGCTGCCAGACTACACAAACATGCCTGGGATGTTCCTGAATCCCACGAGCCACATACATTCTTTTCTCTCAAGTTATTATATTTATTTTCTATTATTCTTCAGATCACATTAGCAGTAAGCAAATCCTGCACACAGCATTAAAAGCAGTTTAACATTCCAGCAGTTCTGCATCACCACTCACTGCCTCCTACTTTAGATGGGAGCAAGGTAGAAGACAACTCAGAGGATAGGACTGGATTTCCCCCAGAGAAAACAAGCAAGATTATCTTTAAAATTTCAGTTGATAACACACAGTTAACAATGCCATTTCCCAGCCAGCCACAGTATTTCAGAAGTGGGATGTGCAGTGTTTGGCCAGAGCCCTGATGTGAACTTTGTGTGTCAACATACCACGTTGACAGAAAGTCTGAGTAGGTTCCTCCTCCTCCCCCTGAAGCCCCAAGTGTTCCAACCAGAGAGTGTCTCTGGCTCATCAGCAGCTGTTCTTCACAGCTCAGACTGTCATACATCAAATGCTTTGTTATAAGCAAAGCTCCTTATTTCCCAAGTTTATATTATGATGAGAGATTTTACTGAGAAAACTGGAGGTCAGCAGTGAACTATTCTGGCCAGCCAGCAACCACAAAATCCATGGCAGGCAAAGGAGCAGCCAGGGAGATCAGAGAGCAGCTCTTGAGCTGTGCTGGGCCAGGCCATTACAGCTTTGGGGAAAAAATACTGCAATGCCTGCAGCTACCACCTGTAACCATCCACACAGAGCTTATCTACAGGACTGGATTCTCATTTCTGTATCAGGAACAACTGGAGCTCAGCTGGTACAACAGTCTGGTTCTACAGGGAAAGGGCAACAAAGCTACAGGCCCTCAAAGCAAAAAGGAAAGGGCCACTGTTCCCCAAAACCAAGCACCTATTAAGGACACCAAAGAGAGAACCACTTATGGAAAGGACATTTATTTTTTGTTTCAAAACTTGTGATCCATAGAAATACAATAAAATCAACATGTACACAAAACTTTAAAAAAAAATAACCAAAAACCAACTTTGGTTCAAAGAAATATTTAACACCTAAATCTTCTGAGGTACAAAAGGCACAAGACCAAGCACCCAAACACTGAATTGCCCACAGCACTGTTTGCACCACTATTACAGAGGAAGACTGGAGAGAACAAGGTAGGGGGACATGGAAATAACAGCACCCAAAACACAGGGATGTGTACAATGCCATTTACTTTCTTTCACAGGTGTTACAGAATTTGTTGTCCTTTTCGTGTAAAGTGCCAGGACTCTTGGAGAAAAAGATGGATCATTTCTTAGAAATGAATTGGAACAAACAACAGTAGAAAAGGAAACAAAAACCAAAGGTCTGCAGCGGGCTGGGGTTCAGTCAACCTCTGTTCTCCCACAAGGTCTTAAGAATTCGTTTCCTCTTTCATGAAACCATTTGTTTGAAACTGTGGAGAGAAGGAAGAGGAATTAGTTACCACCATGTACCCAGAGTGAGCATCACCACAACCCAGATGCTTTCACCAAGAAAATCTCATCTCTCAGTCTGAGCATCCATGCTTGGAGCTCTCTGCTCACCCCAGGGAAAATACACACAGAGAGGCAAAGGGCTGGGGAAGAAAGGATCTTCCCAACTGTTCTGGAGCCAGGAGCAGCAGGGCAGTGTCCTCTGGGTCTGGGATCACTGCCAGCCCAGCGTGCTCTGGCACTCCAGGGGACACCTGGCAGGTGGGAAGGCAGCTATGGGAAGGGATGACATGAAGCTTGAGAAGCTCCAGCAGTAAGCAGAAACTCCTAGACATTGCCATTTACACTACAAGGAGCTCTCATCCTTTTGCAGTTAAAATTATGCACAGTTTTTTGTAAGAACAGACCTGATTCTGGCCAAATGATAATTCACATCGTCCTGCTGCTGATGCACTACAAAAACCAGTGATATTCTCACACTGACAACAAAACAAACTCACTAGAAAAGCTACAGCTAAACAATGCAGCTGCTTAATGCTTCATGAGACTGATGGTGGGAACCTTCCTTATGGCCAAATGACTCTGGCAGTTAAAATGGCAACACCCAGGTTATCAAATGCTGTTATAAGGGGTCAGTAGATCCCCAAACTGCACACATATGAGCCTTCCCTCAGGTTTTGTTTCTAAAGGAGAGTTACTTACCCCATTTACACCCTACTAGTACTGGACAAGCTGCATGCCTTGTTCTATAATCCCCCTCACCACTCCTGAAGAGGTTGTACCAGAACACTGCTGTTCCCTGAAAAGTGAAATCAGATGTGGATTAATCAGGGGCTGGGCAGTAAAACTGCCCAGGACACACCAAGGGGAGGGGCTGTCTCTGAATTCAGCCACAGGCTCGTAGGAAGCACTTGGACAGGTCAGCACATGAGAAACCTTTCTCTAACAGCCACGTTCAGAGTACAGAGTTCTACCTGAACACAGGTGTATTCTGCCAAAAGCAGCTGCACAGAGAAACTGTTCACTCTATACATTACAAAACAAGGGAGATGCCTTTTGGTCTGCAGGATCAGCAGTGCAGAGCACTTTGTCATATCAGCTGACTTCTACATGGACTGTGCTGAGGCAGAGACAGTAACTAGAGAGAGGAAACCAACCAAAACACAAACAGGCTTTACCTTCTTGGGCCATATTGCTGCCCCAAAATCTGGGAAAACTGTAGCTCCTCCAGCTTCTACATCACTCATCTGAGAAAACAAAGCCCACAGATTGTCCATTTAAAGGTTTTTTATATGTGCAGTCCCACAAGCTAAAGTGCCCCAAGCCTGAGATTTCCACTTGCACCTCTACAAGGGGTGAGATGAGAAAGGATGTGCTTCAACCAGCACCAACTGCAGAAGTAGCAGTACCTGTTGCTGAAGAATTGTATTTCAGCTGAAGGCTTTTGTCCAGGTTGTATATGTTTAGATTATACAGTATTTACTTCAACTGTCCACTAGCAGTTGTGTACCTGCAGTGTTAATGAGCTAATACTCCAGAACAAGAGAAAGGACTACAGAGTAAGTGTTTCAAGAATTTCATTCCAGTTTATGACCCAATTAGGAAAACAAGTGTCTGTTAAACCACATGTTTCCTCACAAATTGAAACCATGCCTTTGGAACTAATTTTCATGACTTAGTTTATGCATCTTGGTCAACCACTTCAAAAACTATACAAACTATTAGAAAACCTCACTTTCTGCACTGTTTCTGTGCTGGTCACCAGCAATGTTATACCACTGCAAGAGCTTTATGCAGCTCAAGCTTTAACACCTACAGCTAAGGGACTCTAAAGGAAAGCATTTATGCTTTGCCCTTGTACACTGGCATGAATTTAACCCTGTTGGATCCATCAGTAGCAATGGATGCATTATGAATTCTAGACTTGACCCAAAACCCACTGAAGTTCCTGGAAACACTCCCATCAAAACCAGAAAGCCTTTCCACTGATTTCAGTCAGTTTCGGGTCACATTCTGATTAAAAGAAACAAATGAGTCAGATCCAGCTCCCATTATTATTAATACACTCCCCAAGCCCCACATCCTCTATTGCAACTCGGGTTTCTGTTTAAAGCAGATGTCATTGCCACTTTGGTGTCCTCCTGCTTGGTCCCTACAACTAAAGGGCACAGAATGGCACAGGTACACAGGTGTTTGCCCCCTCCACTAGAAAGCCTGTGCCTGCACCTTTGCAAGCTCATACCTGTGTCTTAGCAACACAACCACTCTGTTTAGTAGGGCTGTTGACACATGTATGATGTGTTCTGAGTGGGAGAAACGAGGGCAAAGTGCCTTTGACCATGTACAGCTGGCTGAGAATAAGGGGTGCATAATTGCCTCTAAATCAAGGCTTGTCCAAAATTCCAAGAAGCAAACAACATACAGATTGAGTCAACTTTAAAAATGAAAACCTCTTTGCAGGCTGTTTCACAGCTACTTATCCTACTCCAATTCTTGTTTCAGAGATTATTTCCTCCCCCCAGCAAATCAAAGTGAAAGGATTTCTGATTCTGTTTTGAGCAGCATTTCACACTCAAAATACCAGCTCAGCCATACATTTTTCATCACGGAATTTTAAAGTTGTATCACTCAGTAGTTAAACACAGATGATTAGGTGATCCTAGTGATATAGTGAGCATATGTTGATAGATAAATACTGTCAGGAGAGTGCTGTGAAAGCCTGAGGCCGTGGTGGGAGTGATGTTGAGGATTCCAGTGTACATGGTCTGGGGGCTGTATAACACATGCAACTAATGGATCTTCCAATTCTGCACTTGGAACCCAGTTGCTCCAAGTTTATCAGCTCTGCCTCCTGCATTTGTTGGAGCAGCAGCTCTGCCAGAGCCACTCTGGCTTTGGCACACAGCTGAGGAAGAGGCTGACACACCACATCATCAAGTGCTGTCCAACAGTGCTGGCAGAGCATGACTGTCTCATTAAGTGGCTGATAGTCAAGTTCTTCAACATCATACCACATGAGAGTACCCCATACATCTGCCTTTGGGAAATAAGCCAAATTCTCCTCTACCCCCATGGAATCAAAGTAAGTAAAAGATTCCACAGCAGAGTGGCCAAAAGGGCCAGATGGCTCCTAAATTCAAATTTTCTGCCCTGGGTTAAATACCACCAGAACTCTGTCAATTCAGATGGGACAGCACCTGATGCTGCAAGAATAATGAAATCCCTACTTCCAGATGTTTCTCTACAGATAACCAACTGCACAAGCTGCAAACAAGATGCTGCTCAGGTTATGCACGAAGGGTCGTCATACTTACATAGTTTAAAAAAGTGGCCACACGATTTCCAGTCCCTAACCGCTTGAAAGCATCTGGCTCATCTTTCTATAAAATTAAACGAGAACAACTGCAAATTTCAAGCTCCCAGACAGACAGACAGAGGTACTTACATAGTTAAGAAACGTCGCTAGCCTATTTCCTTCCGATTTGAGTGTGCTGTCAAAGGGGCGCTGCAACAGACAACAACTTTAAGCCCAGCTTACACAGGCTCCAGCTCTGCAGAGACCCTTAAGCCCAGCTTGGAGAGGTGGCACAGAAAGGGGACAGCTCATGGGGGCATGGAGGCCATCCCAAGCTGCAGGCAGGGCGCAGAGCTGCATGCACAGAGCATGTTCTGGGGGCACAGAGAAGCCAAGCCCGTGGCACAGGTTATCCAAGGAGGGTTAACAACAGGCCACTGCTGTCCTGGGCACTGATCCAAAGTCAGCAGCTGAGGTGAATACAAGAAAAGCTAATCTTCAGTGGGCTCTAGAGAACAGGGTAGATTCTCATCAACACAGCAACTCAAAGAAATACTGCCATGAGAGGAGAAAATGCATTTTTTTGCCAGCAGACAAAACTGTAGAGTAGCAATAATGAATTTCTTTCAGTGGTTGCCTGTCTACAGCTTAAGGACCACATCAAAAGGATCAAATTGTCTTTAATCTGTACGAAAAATTGAGTTTCATTTGTCGAAGTAGGAGGTTTCACTGGTGCCAGTTTAGCAGCAGAAAGAACATCTAGAATACCAGTGTCTCTCTTATCTTCAACAAACGAAATTAAAAGTTTATTTACATTGCTAATAGTCAGGAAATCATTTCAGTCAGATCTTCAAGTGCATTCTTACACACAACAACAATATTTAACACTTAAAGAATAAATCAGTATTTAAAAAGACAAACAGTAAGGAAAACAACAGCCACTGTCTCTAAGGTGTTATGGTTAATCTACTTGAAATATATTTTAAGAAATAAGAGGTCTTTCCTGAAATGGGTTCACAAAATCCCCAAGACTCTGCATGTGCAAATTCAACCCAAAAGAGCCAACTGAGATACAGGGGACTCCCTGGTGACTGGCACTGATGTGAAACCCATGAATTTCTGAGCTTCAAGGGCAAAAAAATCTCTACCTCTGAAAATCTGCGAGGCACGGAGAGCCTGCAGGAGCAGAACCGCGGCAACCTCTGTGGCCAAGGGCGTGTTCCACGTGGAGCTCTGCCTGTGCCAACAGCAAGGGCCACACGGGCCAGTTTGATGCCTGAGGTCCCTTCAGTTCACAGGCTTTGAGGAGAATTTGAGAGCATTTGCTTGACTCAGGAAATGAAGCAGTTGGAGTTAAGAGGAAAACTGTCTCGGTGGCCAAAGCTAACGAATATGAGCTTCCACGGGGCTGGAACTGGGGATTTTTTATTTTATTTGTTAAACAGCACTAAGTTGGGTGGCTTCAGTTCTGCACTCAGCTGTTGGGTTGTGTGCTCTGGCTGCAGCAATCCCTTTTACCAGGTAAAGCCACCCAGACAGTCTGGATTAAGCCAGATTTCACTGAAATACCACAGAAACCAAGGCACCAGATGGGCTTTATGTTTGAAACTACCGGTCACCACAGCTCTTCAGCATGATTAGCAGGTTCATGAACTGGCTCAGGGTAATTAACAAGAATCTGCTCTTCTTTTTGCCCAGCCTGGAGCAAAGCAGAGCTGTTCTCTGCCAGGCAGAGCCTTCTAGTGCCTGGTGTGGACCAGCACATTCCCCTGCTCCCTGGAGCACTGTCCTCCTCAACACCGACCCAGGAGACCCCAAATCACTGAGGCTGCAAAAGATCTGAGACCTTCGAGGCCAACCTGTGCCCAAACCTGTGTCAACCAGACCATGGCACTGATGCCACATCCAGCCTTTCCTTCAGCACCTCCAGGGACAGGGACCCCACCACCTCCCTGGCAGCCCATTCCAATGTTAATACCCTTTCTGAGGAAATCCTTCACAGGACACTGTCCAAATGCTAAAAAGTAGCATCATAATACCCTCCTGAGCCCCCAGAGCTGCAGCCACACTAAGACTTTTGCCAGAAAAGCTGTCTGACCCATGAGGATTTCCATAACTTTGCAGGGAAAGTGAAGGATCTCTCTTCTAAGCCACCTCCTGCAAAATGCTTTAAAACATCCAGCAAAACAGGGTTTGGACAACCTTGTTGAACTCAAAAGCCTAATGGAACAAGGCAAACTCACAGCTCAGGGCTTGCAGACCCCAGCTTACAAATGAAGCACTGGAAAGAGCACATTCCAGTGCTCCATGACCCCTTTACTGCCTATACTGTGCAAGCAATCAATGTCACAAAGATATGCAGAAAGATTTGTTCATTATTCTCTTGAACTTTCAGCAGAGAAGGCAGAGCAAAGGCTTTTCAGAAGTCCCAATCCATCCATGCAACAGGCCTGCATGTTAACTGCTAGAACAAAAAACAGTTTCGACAGTGCTCTCTCAAACCAAGCTGATCCCCCCTCCCCACCCCTCCAAGAAACAACTGCAAGTGTGATCTTACCCTGGAAAAGTCAAAGTGTGGCTCATACTGCCCTCCCATTCCGTAGTTGGCAACCTGCAGCGTGGAAGGAAGCACAAACAGCCACTGAACTCCAAGTGGCTGCTGCTGAACAGCCTTTGCTCACAGAAATCCAAACATGCTCTGAGAAACAGCCCCCTGTGGCAAGATTGTTATCTACAGCACACTTCATCTCTTTTTAGACTGCCAGAAGTGAGGTACACAGATGAGAAACAACTTGAGTGCTTTTTCCCTGTCATAGCTGAAGGGTTTCTGCTTATCACTAACCCAGCCTGTTTCATATGAATCAGCAGCAATAGTTTTACCACACTCTTGTTTCCCTCCTCTGAAGAGGGGGCAGCTGAGTGTGTTCAGTTGTCTGTGTCCAGCTCAGGAGACAGAGTTAGATCTGCTGTATGATTTCTTACATCCACATGCCCCTCCAGGATCACAGAAGGCTCAAAGGACCTTAAAAGCACCCCTTTGCTTACTTCACCTGACACCACAAAACATATGATTTAGCTACTCTGAGGCTGCATTTAAGATGTCTCCCAGATCCCTACACAATTACCTGGTTTCTGGGGATATCCTGTAATCAAAGTACTTTATCAGGCTCTGAAACAGGAGCTCAAGGAGCATGGAGGAAGAAAAGCAGCAAACAGCTATTCTGGCAGTGCTGTACCACTGCTACTCTCCTCCCTCTCCCCAGCAGCCAGTGGTCAGAATTCATGTGAGACCACAGCAGGACTGTGAAAAGTATTTGGGTCTTTGAAAGGTTCAAATAGGAAGGAGGTTCAGCTTTTGCAGACTTGGAAATAAAAGCAGCAGGCATTTTTCTCGAAACAAACTAAAATCACAGATTCCTGCACAAATTATCTTCCATTTCTTTGATATCTCCACCCTTCTCTGCCAAGCACACTCAGGGAAAACACCCACCTGCACCAGACCACCAGCTAATTCCAGCATGAAGCCAGTGCACTGACCTGCAACAGCTCAGCTGTTTTCACTGTCAGCCCTGTGATCTGCTGCATTCGCTGATTCACCTTGGCCACAACTGGATCATCATCTTCCTCCAACCACGAGCTGGCACAGGGGAAGGACAGAACCACGTTATTTTGGAATACCAACCACAAGAACACGTCTCCTGAGGCAGAGGGATTCTTCTGCCCTCAGATGGCTGTGAGAGCCATTTCCCAGGCATTTGTTGGGGAAGCTTGGGTTACATGCAAAGCAGCTCAAGTTTTCAGCTGGAGGTGGGAAGCAGAAACAGCTGTTAAGCACAAAAACCTTGAGGCTGAACTCTTGTCTCTTACCTCTTGGACACCCTGTAGCTGGCCACTGTGAGCACACCGGTTTTGGGATCACGGACTGTGGCTCGTGCCAGCTGTGCCAAAAAAAATCCCAAGGGGGAAGAAACACATCAACTACAGCATAGAAATATGGTTTTTTATCTCATCTTAACCAAAGTCAAAACCTGATTTGTCCAACTTCAGTATATCACTGGATGAAGGTTAGAGCTCCCACCTAGAGTTTGTTCTGATTTCATGCTCAAACAGTACATGCAGAAACACAAGTACAACCCAGCACCTGCATTTGATCCTGGAAAAATAGTCTGACTTGAGTGCACAAGCCATGATATTCATTGAATCCATGAGTTCCTTGCTGCACAGGTTTTGAAGGCACTGTTTTGAACAGCTGGAGTCAATATTAGCAAGAGGGAACAACAACAAAAGCTAAGAACATATGAAGCCCAAGTTCCTGGCAGAGAGAAAAATCATTGGATACTCCAGAAGTTTAACCAGCCTGCTCCTGACGTGGACTAAAAAAACCCCACCTCATTCTCAAATGAAAAATAACAAGTGAAAACTTTTACAGAATGAGTTACAAATTACAGGGCAGGCAAATCCACAGTGGTAGAAAACTCCTGAGGGCAACTCTCAACATTCCCGTGCTCAGATTTTCCAGCTGGAAGATACCTGGAATATCTAGTTCAGAGACAGTTTGAGGTATGTTATTACATGATGAAAATAACTCTGCAAAAAGCACAGCTCACCTCTACATTTTAAACAGGGAGTTTATCACCATGTTCAGGCCATATCACCAGATTTGCAGGGAAAATTTGGAACTTGGCAAAACTGCTGAGGTTTGCTGTGGTGTCAGTGACAGATGACTCCTAACAACACACCAGGTCACTTTGATTTCGTACTTGCAGCTGAGAACAAGAACTGGGACACTCCTTTCTTTGACTGTAGGCTCAGACCACGTTTAAATTTAACTTCAGCAAACCACAAACACCCTAAATCATGCCTCCTTCCTTCCACTTAATTACAGGTCATAGAAAGCCTTTTATTTAAAAAGCCATCTTCTCTGGAGCATGCAGTCATTATTTCCTTCATTTTTCCTCAAATAAGTCTCCAGCCAGCTTTACAATCCATGTCAGCTGTCTTGTCCCCACACAAGAGTTCCTGGCACAGCTGCTGCTGTAATTCTGACTCACTGCTATTTTGTTCCAGATTTCTCCCGCATAAATCATAACAGACGAGCCAGGCTGACTGAATGTTGCTCTTCACTTGTACAGTCAAGCACAGCTTTGGGGATATAATCTTGCTGCCATTTTCAAGCTTGTATATGCTTGCTTGATTTGTGCACCTAGCATTTGATCTGAATAAATCAGAACTAACATTGATATTGTTCCCTATCTGCTCTGATAGACAGGCTTCTTCATTTAAGACACACAATCTACATCCCCAGTCAGCTCTGATGGATTGCCTGAAAAGCTGGAACTCTTCTTTGGAAGAGGAGTAAGAGTGATTACATTTTGCAAAGCAAGCATGCAAACCCACTGGACTACAGCTACTCCCAATCACACACAGATGTTGTTTCTCTACAAAAAGTATTGGCAAGTGTAAACTGCTGATAATGTTAAAGTGCTTGGACTCAGAAGTAGAAATTCCTTGCAAATGTATTTCAGAATAAAGAAAGTGCTCATCTTTCTGAGCCTAAAACTAAAACACCACTTCAGACTTCTGTCTGAAAGCTTTCATAATCACTAATTAAAATCTCCTGGCTAAAGTGAAGCTGTATTTATTAAGGACCATCTCATCACAGGACTTGCATTTTCCATTCTTTCAACAGCACTACAGAATGTAAAGCTATTCCTGCAGCTGAGCTATAGACAGATTTAAAAATAAAAAAACAACCACCCTGAGAATGGTTGCCTTTTTTTTTTTTTTAAATCAAAAACTTTCATCTGAATCTCAAGACTATAATATTTACCTACTCTTACAGGGACTGATCCCAGTTCTACACTACATAGATTAAATGAAAAATTCCTCTGACATTAGTAGTGTAAGTAGAACTCAGTGAGCAAGACTTAAGACTTTCCAAAAAACTTTGAATAAAAATGGAAAAAAAAAAAAGCTGCCTTTAGAAAGCTCTTTATTTGATAAAATAGATTAAGTGATATGCTCTATGTGAATGCTTCCATTTTATCTGAAGCTCTTGAAGTTTTATAGTATGATGTAATAGGAAAAAGTCTCCATTTATGGAGGTGAGAGTCCTCCCTGGGACAGGAGTGTTCTGCCAACACTCCCATAGCTGGCTGGCAGTCAGAGAAGTCCAGCTTCACAAACATCCCAAATTATTCATGTTCTTGGGAAGCATCAGTTTCTCAATCTGTTTCTAACTATTTATGCTTGCATTTAGAGATACATCTAGGAAGGTGATTCTCCCCAGGAATTTCAGTACCCTATTTCAGAGCAGCAGCCCAGAGAGGGCTGAAATCATCTCGGTTTTACATGCTTCTGAGACCTGGCAGAAAAACTCAGCTGTAGCATCTATCACTGCTGTCACACTGCCAAACCCCTCTTGCCAGACAGGTGACAGGGAGGAAATTCCACCTCCAGAAGAATCCATGAGATTATTACTACCTTTACATTAGGAATCTGCTTTTTTATGGTGTGCAGAGTCACCAGAATTCACACCATGCCTAACAGGCAATACCTATGGCTTAAAACAGAAGCAGTGGATTCCAGGAGCCTCTAAGCAAAAAACACAAGCCTCTAAATATTTTTCTAGCACAATTAAAAAAAAAAAAATCTCTATTTTTCCTTCCCACTTCTATTGAGATTTGGGCTTTTTAAATTTAAGTCTGGCTCCATTTCAGAAGACAGACTTAAGGCATACTGCACACCTACTGCTCTCACTAAGTCACTCAGCATCTACCTTTTCAGGTCTAGTCATTAATTTCTTAAAAGCTTTCTAAGCCATTTACTGAGAGATCTGCATAATTAAGTGCAACAATGCATAAATACCTTCGGGAGCCTGGGCTTTATGGTCCTACATCACCAGGCAGTTTCCAAATGGTTCCCCTTAGGCTCACAGCTGCAGTGTATCATCTGTGGTATGAAACCAGATCTTTCAAATCCTTTGCCTAGTCTTTGCTAATGGAGATTAAAGCATGGAATTAGCAGTCGTTAGTGAGATGGAAAAATGGAAACTTACCCTTGGCTTAGCCAGTTGTTTAATTTTCTCGATTTCTTCATCAGACATGACATCATAGTATCGTACAATATGAGGGCTGTCCCATTCATCCTCCTCCTTAAAGGGAGCTATGAGCAGGTGAGGGTTTCTGTTCCCATCGTGGTACCTACAAAACAGCCTCTTTTGTCTTCGAGGTGTCTGAAACAAAATGCCAAACAAAGCGTTGTTTGCTCAAACACTTCATGAACTGAAAACAGGTAAGACAAGAAAAGAAAATGAGCTTCATTCCACAAACACTGTAAAAGCCATCAGCTGGCCAGCAGATACCAGAGGTAAGCAGGAGTGATTCTGCAATTTACTGCTAATAAAAAACAAGGTATTCCACTCAAGGTACCGCTGAGCAACACCCGAAACACTAACCCTTAGGGGAATTAAATCATAATAGGTTACAGATTAAGCAAAGAACTACACAAGCAACCAGCTGTAAAAAAAAGCCTGGTTTTATAATTAAGATCATGCAGATGGAATAAACTGATTCTTTTCCCTGCACTAAGAATTGAAGTCATGTTTGTTGAGAGGTACTGAAAACTCAGTCAAAATAGTCCCTGCAGAAGGACACGTCTTTAAGATGCAAAAGGGAAGGAATAAGGCAATTCCAGAAGTGTGGCAAAGCATAACCAGTTCTCAGGGGAAAAAGCCTCCTTGGAGATCTGTCCAGCTGGCTTTGAAAGGGCTGAGTAGACAGACTGAGGAGAATCACTTTTCAGCAACCTTTAAGAGGTACAGCTGAGAGCTGTTTGTGTGTTTAGGATTAAGAGCTAAAGATGGAGAAGCCAAGACATAAGGTACAAACCTCAGCCTGGGCACAGCTACATTTAACTTCTAAAAACAGCTTTACAGAAGGAAAAACTTCACATGTCCCACCAAGCTTGACCACCTTTATGCCAAGGCAGCACAGTCAGGAAATTCTTGTCTGTCTCTTACCATTTTCACCCCTTCCCCTCTGCAAAGGGCCTCGTAGATATCCCGCTCTGGCAGGTAGTCCAGAGGCCTCTCGTAGGCTCCACTTTGCACCACGGCTTCTGTCGTTGTCACAGTCTTGTTTCCCGACTTCTCCCTCTCCTCCTCCTCTCTTTCCTTCTCCAGCAGCTTCTCAAAGTACCGCAGGTTGCTGCCTGCTCTCTCGTGAGTGCTGTCTGCATTGGGAGAAAAGCAGGCACAGCCAGTGACTTCTGCAATCTCGGGAGCTCTCAGTACATACAAGCCTTTGAACCAAGACTGCATCAGTTCTTCCCTTCCTAAACCAATTATCAGGCTCTAGTCTGCACTGAAAACCAGCACTGGGAAGTTTCTGTCTTTGCAGAGGAAAGATAGGCACAGTGTGCAAAAGAATCTTTTTTTGGAAAAACCCATCACAAAACTTGTATTTCAAGAAAAAAAAAAGTAAAAGTTTTTGGTCTTCACATTCCTCCATTTCTCTCAATTTTTCCTGCCCAGTTGTACCCAAGATAAGCAGATCATAGAGCTCATCAGCCAAGATCAGGCCAGCACTCTTGCTGCACCCCTCCAGAGACTGGTGGAATCCAGCCAGTCTGCAGTTCCAAAGACTTCCCCCACACTGGGAAGCTCCAAGGTGTGTGTTACCACCTTACAGCCCACCTACAGCATCCATCCCTAGCTTTGTATGGGACCCAGGTTTGTATGGGAGCTATCCTGGATCACAGCACCTCTGACATATCATTAGTGATTCATTAGTGATGTTGGTATGAATCAAACAGCAACAGATCTTTACTCTGCATACCTACCCTGCATACCTGCATAAACCCCATTGCAGAGGGAGCCAGACCCAATATATATTTACAACCTTACAAATTTTAATCTAAGAATCCTAATGTCTGCAGAAATTAGACTAATACATGGTTTTCAATAGGAAGGTTTCACCCACACTCAGGATGCTGCTAACATTTAAACTAAGAACCACAGCTCATTAAAACCCAACAAACACATAACACAGTAAATGCTAACTCTAATTGAGAAGGACAGACCTTTCCAATGCAGGAAGCAGGCAAAGCTGGATAGGAAGCAGTGATTATTTGCTTACTCAAGAGAAACAGTCCAGAAATAAAAGCAGGTTTTAAGAAACTCAATCTGTTCTGAACATTCAGAAATAAGTACTTTTAAGATCTCAGGCAAAGTATTCTTCTGGCATGAAAGTGTACCTGCACTGAAGAAAAAATGGAGTATCTAAAGTCAGTAGAAATCAGAGTATCTAAAGTCAGAGTTGACAGAAGGTGTCACATGTATAAATAACTGGGGTTTTCCAGGACCCACATTAATTCTAAGCCATGTCAGGACCTCCTCCCAGCGAGCTCACAGTGTGTTTGGGCCACGACTGCTCTCAGCCCTGCTGGCAACACTCCCCAGGCAGACAGGCATGCCCCTTGTTCTTACCAAGGGATATCAGCCTCCTGGTGAGCTCCATGGCCCTGTGCAGGTCCCCAAACTGGAACACAGCATAGCTGAGATAATCCAGGATCTCCACCTTGCTGACTGCCGTCTCCTCCCCCTCGTCGTGCTGTTTCAAGGCCTGCTCCATCCAGAGCACGGTGTGATAATAGTCCCCATCGTTGTAGGCTGTCCTCCCCATGCCAAAGCAGTCACCCACTGTCAAGGTGGATCTGTATTTTGCTCCTGGAAGCAAAAAGACAGCTTTGAGCAATCCACACAGAAGCATCTTTGCCTTCCAACACACGGGACTGTGTTGGAATATACGTATCTGTAAGTACGTATTTTTATCATCCAAAAATGCTTCTGAATGGCAATTCTTTGACAATATTTAGGTTCAGTATTAAAAATGGCCACCTTCAGAATTAAGGAGAAAATTCTATCCTAATTCTATTTTAATTAATTCCTTTGGAAACCAGGAGAAGTTGAACAGAAATTACAGTGTTCAGCTGCTGTGTTTTCTATTGCAGACAAAGGCAGAGCAGCCCAACATCTTACCAGACCTCACCAAACCTACAGATTAACACTGGGAGGTGATCAGAAAAACCTGACTACATGCAGAGCCAGCTTGTCTCTTTACTGGAGATCTATATTTGTGCATAGGCAAGCTGATGGTTATTTAGACAAACTGGGTATCCATCTGACTGTAACTGCGCTGCTTTCCAGTCGCTGCAGCTCAGCAGATGCACAGATAAGACTTAGAACTAAGTTCATTATTAAAGCCCCACATATAATAACTAAAACCTGCACTCTGACCACTCAGTTTGCAACCAGCATGTTGGTACTAACCATAACCTGTTCCAGTAAGTCTCTCATAAGCAGCAGCAACAAACATTTATCAGATCTCAGCTACCAAGACATCCCACTATGTCTCTGTACTTCCTAAAACATCTGTAGCAAAACTGTTAATCCCCATTTAATAAAGGGCTTTTGGAGAGAGCTTGAGGGTGTTCCCACTCCCTGCTGAGGCAGAGGAGACCTTGGAGCACTGACCTGGTAAGTTCCCTCGGGAGAGAGTCTCGGGATCCAGTTTGTACGTGTCCTGCAGACGCATCAGAGCCTTCGCAGCTCCAGTCTCGTCCTCTTCAGTGGGGAAGAACTGCCGCTGAATTGTAAGATTTGCAATAAAGCCTTTGCAGTAAAAGGGAGAGACGTTATTTCCAGAGCTTGAATAAAGATAAGCACCAGATTAATACAGAAGAGGAAACATCTGCTTTGGCTTGGGAAATGAAATTCAAATAATCCAGATTTAGAGCCTTATTAGGCTCATAAATTATAAACACTTTGTTGTCTGTCCCATTTTAAGAAATACACTTAATGAGCAAATGATAAAAGATAAATAACTAAACCCCTCAGTTTTCTTGTCACACAATTACTGAAGTACAATGTGAACCTAATGATCTTCATTTTCCTGTAATGTCTCTTTTTGGCATGAAAACTTTAAGTAGTTTGCATCAGTTCTCTTGCAATATCCACAGAGACAACTGTGGATTATAGTACTGGTCAAGGATCTCCAACTCTGAACTCCGACCTGTAAAGCCATAAGAGCTTTTCAAATCTCAGTTCAAGGGACAGAGACCCTCTTGCAGGATCCCCTCAGTAGGGCAGGACCTTACCCAGTGAGAGGCTTAAACTTGACAAGTAAAAGCAGGTGGCATTCAGAAATAAAATTAAATGCACTACATAACATATCAAGGCTACACAGCAGGCTGGCTGGGCAGAACTGGGAGCCATCACCTGAAGGAAGACAAACCAACCATTTCCACTCAGGCAGGAAGAAAAAGTATAAAAGGAAACCTTTAGAGAAAGAATTAGTGACAGAAGTACTCAAAAGAATTGAGTATTTTATGTCCATCTAGGATGACTATTCCAAAAGCCAATAAAAGTCTTGGCTGGAAAAAACTTCCAAGTACCTAAACATGCAGTGTTCTGCCTGAAAAACATTGCCACCTCTCTCTCGCTTTCAAGGAGTCCAGTAAAAATAAACCTTTAAAAAAAAAAAGGCTATGGAAGCAAATTCAGCCAGACACTTTGACAATATGATGCAAACCCAAGGATTAGTATTGGAAGCATTTACAAGGATAAGTTTACAGATAGCAACTGTATATTATCCTCTTATCAACAGATTATGAACATCTGCCAACTCTTAATGATACAAATTCATTCACCAATTCAGTGTGGGACTCATTTTGATTCTTAATCTTATCTACTGATTAACATGATCAAAAAATTCAAAGCAATTTAAAGCACAGTGAGCTTGTGGTTTTCCAGAACACAAGGGGATACACCACTGTCCTGAGGCTGCCTCCAGCAGCTCCCCAGGAACTCCTTACCATTTGTTGTGTCCTGAAGAACCAGGTTTTCCAGTTCCAGCCAGTCCGTGTTCAAACGCTTCACGAGCTTATACGCGTTCACAGGGTGTGCCAGGTACCCTTCTGGATCAGAGGCTGATTTGCTGGTCAGTGCATCCATTTTTTCAGCCCAACTGGAATGAGAAGTGTGCACCTCAGCCTGAGAACAATTCATGAATGCACATCTTCCTTAAGTCATTCCCATTACACATTCCCATTACAAATTATTGCTGCTTTTGCTATCAAAACCAGCTTTCAACCTTTCAACTTCAGAAGTATAAAGAGGACTTTTTTTTAAATTACAACAGCCTCTTTTAAAAGGAAATTATTTCCCTGCTTACTATTTTAAACCTTACTACAGCAGGCATGCATCTCACTTGCACTGAATCTTAAAAACACCAGTTCATTCATAGGATGAACAGACATTGTCTTTATCAATATTTCAGAAGGAGGCTGCTTCTCCAAAAGGCAGCTTTTCAAGAAAACAACATTTTGTGTATGTGTCACCAGAATTCCTATCATTTCACTACTCCACAGCCCCATCCTCACCCTACACTCCCAAGGGGAGCTCAGACTGACACGTACAGCCTGGAGTTCAGACAATCTTTGGAAAGCTTGGCTCCTTTTAGAGGCACTGGGCTCTTCTGAACCTGGACCTCATTTAGACTATCCTAGTGTCACACCCTAGTAGACATTGCTTTTGGCTAGATAAGCATTAACAATCTTCCTGAGGGACACAGAAAATAGTTGTCAGCAAGAGCCTTTCAAGTGAGCCAAGCAATTGCCACAACCACGGCAAAAAAGGCAGAACTGCCCCTGAGGGGTGTCTGAGGGCAAAGCCAGCACGGGAGGGAATCATCTGTGTTCAGTCACACCCCACCTTTCTGTCACCACTCTCTGCTCTTGGTATTTCCTCAGAGGTGATCACAGATGAGCCATTTTGTCACCCTTCATTACACAAACCTCCTCCCCTACCTTTTAATCTGAGAGAGCTTGTTCTCTTCTGCTCGGATATATTCCTTTAGAGACTGGACCAAGTCTTTCTCTGCATAAATCAGGTCTGTCATTTGACCTAAAAAGAGAATAGGAACAATTGTTCACCAGACCTAAAAAAGGAATGATTTCCAAGTGCACAGAGGACAAACCTTAAATGCTCTAGGGCTATGAAAACCACCACAAACAACAGACAAACGAAGGGTGTGCACTTCAGTGCCTGTAAAGCACAACAGCTATCAGGCATACAAGTCTGGCATTCAAATCCTTCCCAGGGCTTTTGAAGTCCCAGTTTTGGTGGCTTTGCTGTGACCCTCCCATTGACCTTTAGTATTGCAAGTGTATGCAAGACAAGAAAACTAAAGGCTGGACATTCTTGCAGCTATTGAGTCAAAGCAACTAAAGAGCCAAAGAGTTGCCAAAGCATCTGTGCTACAGATGGATACAGATTAGGTCACACTAACAAATTATTAATCTGATCACTGGCCTCATTTAAATTTACAGCTTTGCAATATGGGTAACTGTGGAAGCACAACCAAACATTAAGCAGAGAGGAATTTCAGGCTAATGTTCACAGACAGACCCACAGACTCTCTCCTGATTAGCATTAGTGGAAATTGCTAACATGTCTGTGCTAATTGCTATGACAAACTTGGCTTTTCAAAGCCCAAACCGAAAGACCGGATGAGATTTGGAAATGCAGCCACAGCTTTGGCTGCAGCATTCCAAACTCGTTATTAGTGAGGCATGATTAAGCAGATAGAAGGCAGCAGGCTGTGCTATTTTCAGAGCTAGGAAAGGTTCAGAAACAGGTAAGTGTAAAGAAAGGCTGATCCTTCAGGGAAACTTTGTATAAAGATCTCCTTAACTTGGAAAAAAAAGAGCCCCAAACAGTAGAAGTGCAGTTAAATATTGTTTAGCCCAGCCCAGAGCACGTGAGGAGGAGGCTGGCAGTGGAACAGGCGCTGCCTGGCTCCGGCTCAGCAGTTCCACGGTGCTGCAAAATAACCCACCAGGAGTTCTGAGCTTTGCCATTCACAAACACAGCTCCACTGACTCGAAGGACATGCTGGAGAACAGCCAGTGGGACTTAATCAGCCTCTAATGCCCTTATGGAGGGGAAGTCCCCACACTGCTCCATGGGAAAACACTGCACCAAGTCACAGCAGAAGACTCAGTTTGGGCTTATTTTGAGGCTCTATCACAATCAAACTTGGCTGTATTACAGGAATTAAAGTGTCACAAGAATCAATTTGTTTTCAGGATTTACAATAATGTGAATTCTTCAGGATTTACTCAGGCCTAACAAAACACACAAGGTAAGGGGGTTATCAATTTTTACTTCTGACACCCGACTCCAACTTTTCAGGAAAACAGGAGATTTCAGGTTCTGTGAAAACACATATTTCACATACTTATCATTTAAATTGTTTTCATAAATGACATTCAGGACTAATCCTTTTAGCATGAAGTTGTGCTGTGTTAAAGATAACAACAGATGCACAATTCTTAACAGAACACAGGCCCTGTCTTACATTACTGACAGAGGCCCCAGAGAAACTTGGATCCTGTTGGTCACAGTGTGCTAAATTACCCAACTGCAAACAAACTGCACTGATGCTGCAGAAGAGCAGCGTTTCCCAATACAGACAGTGTGAAGAAAGCCATATGCTTCAGCTGCAAACTTTAACAGTCCTGGCAGTCACAGTAACTGCATCACAGCATCGTGCCCTGGCTCTTTCCAGACCTATGGAGGTGAAGAACTCTGCTTCTGTGTGCCAGAGCAAAACACAGGTGAAGAACACCAACTGCAGCCAGGGCTTCATGGTCCAGACAGCTCAAACCTGTAACAAATTAAAAGAAAAAGGAGGAGTAAAATTAGTGAATTTATTTGTGAGATAACAACCCAAGGCATTAATATTTATCTCCAGTCATTTTATCCTCGTGAAAATTACTTATGTCCTTGAAAGACTGAACTCTAATTAGTAAAGCTTGAAAAAAAGTCTTCAAACACAAAAGCTGTTACTTAACAGTCTTAAATGCTATCTTGTATACTCTTTGGGATTTACATGAAAGGCACTGGAAAGCCCACATGAGAGAAGCAATGGAAGCAATATATTGTCCACTGAGACAGTGAGAACAAGCTCTTTTGCAAGAGCAGCTCAGTGCCTTCCATGTCACGCATAACGAGAGCTGGAAAATGTGAGACTCAAGACTCACAAAATTGTATTATATTCCAATAATAATAAGCCTAAATTAAATGGTCAGACTTACAGCATGCTATAAAACCCAGTTATATAAAACCTGTCTAGAAACACAAATAGTGAGAAAGCCAAACAGAGAAATAGAGCGTTTTGTAGCCTGGAAGTGGCAGCAATGGTTGGAAAAGTTAAAAGTGAAATTTCCAGCTCTGCTTATTCAAGATGCATCATCTGGGCACAGGCCTTGTGACTTCTGTATTTCAAAGGCTGTGCCTGTTTAGAAACCCAGCCCCAGGGGTGGAGGCTGAAAGCAGACTGTTGTGCTTCCAAAAGCACAGCCTGAGGGAGCACGGAAGGGAAAGGCAGTCCAAGCAGACAGGGTCAGGTGAAGTAAGGGATGCAAGGTATGCACAGAAGAGCCTCCTGCGAGCTGTAATCCTCCTGGGAGATCTGATGGCCAGGATCACCACTGCCAGTGAATTTATGAGGTGCTTGGATGCAGTTGGATCAGCCCACAGCTCACTCCTGTTCACCAAGCAGGAACAACGAGCCCAGCCAGCCCCGAGCAGGAGCGCGGCTGCTCCAACACCGAGCTCGGGAACAGCCCTCAGAGGGAAGGTTGAGCTCCTCACCTTAATCCAACAAGCAATTATTCCTCTTTCTTACTCAGTGTAACTGGCTGGAAATGACCACTTGCAACCTGCAACCAAATACAGCAAAAATGCAGATATTTGGGGCAAAATGGGATCACTTAATCTGAGGAGAAAGGAGGATGGAGGGGAGAATGGAAAATATATGGAATACCCTAAAATTTCAAGCAATGCAGCAAGTAGGAAGGTATTAAGATAATTCTGGAAAAGCTCTAGCTTGTTATTCCCTTGGACTCCACACATCTGCCTGCATGACAGGAGGGAGATGAAAAGTGGATATTGTCCTTTCCTGCCGGGATTATCAAACCCACAGCACAGCAGAAACCCTCACCCTCAGCTGAGGGCCAGGGACACAAACACCCAACACACCAGTGCCACCAGCATCACTGAGAACATTAGAAATGTGTCCTACCACATGCAAGATGATTGGGTTTAAATTATTCTTCCGATTGCTTTACAAGGCTACACAAGCAATCAAACATTTACCACAACAAGTTTGCAAGCATGAGTAAGCAGGAAAATGTCTCACGGCATCATAATAAGTCTTCTCCTTTCTCTCTTCTGTTTCTCACCCCCCCTGAAAACCACATATTCCCAAACTGCCTGTTGAAGTTAGTTCAGAACTAGTACAAGGGTAATCTGAGAATTGAGCAAAGCACCATGCAGAGGGCTGCCAATACTACAGGCCACAATAAGTGATGTAGCAGAAAGCCCAGCAAGTCAAGAGCACTTGGGAAGTACATTAATTTGGATATATTAAGCCTCGTCTGTCCATCTGCACAGTCTGTCATCGTTTAATGGAGTGGTTTTTTGGATGCACAACAGAAAGCCTGGGAGAACAATTACAAGGGAATTTTCCAGTTCAAACAACACGACTCGACATTCTGCTGCACCTCCTCACCATGTTCTCTCATGGCTGAGGATATCTGCCAAGAAGTACACTTACAAGCTAGCAGCTTGTCTTTATAGCAGATCTTTAACAGCTTTACCATCCTACTCAGTTTTACTCGAGTCAATAAACAGACACTTCAGTAAACAGAGAAGGCAGCTCTTGCTGAACAAGCAGGACACCTGGCTGCAGGGGCTGCAGATTGTTTGTACACATTCTTTTCACAGCTGTTCCTGGGAAAACCGGCACAAATAATGAATTACAGGAGGCTGAATAACCACAGTCTTGGACAGCAGGAGCATGTGTGCAGTGACACACGTATGCCTGCACACCCCACCCCAGCTGAACCATCTGCCAACAAAGAGGGCAAGAGGGGCAGAAGGGGCACTGGCAGCTCCTGCCTCAACAATGGAGACAAATATTTACAAAGCCAGTCTGTTTTATTCAAACAGAAATGCCAGATAATAAGCCTGTGTAGAACAAATACTGCCTATGTTCCTGGCTTTTTTTTTTTTTACTTCTTTACAGTGTAGCACCCTAATGAATCATTGCTCCCACTGGAAAGAGTGCTGTCAGGCTTCAGAGAGCACTGGCAGCAGGAAAGAAGGTCCTTCTAGACAAAATAGACCAGGCTGGAATTTTTCTTCACGAGTTAGACCGAATCCTTTATTAAATGAAAGCTCTTAATCAACATGATATAAAAATACAGACCTGGCCCATAAAAGTTGCTTGCACACCTATCAGGGTTATCAGTTCCTCACCCACTCAGAATCCAATACCCAGTCACGGCAGACTCAGCCAACTCCCAGAGCCAGGAGGGAGGACTTTTTTTCAGGTCAGAAGAGGAAACAAATACCTGTTACTCATCCAGTGCCTTTAGGACTCAACTTCTGATCAAACTGATATCCTTTGTTCACAATAGAACAAGAGTCCTCCAGTTGCCTGACAGTCTAAGTAAGAATGGGGACTAAAAAAGCAAGTCCCTCATCCAGGCTTCAAACTTGCACACACCTGTCAGGCAAGAGAATTAAATTAAGTGGAACCAACATAAAATCAGACTGTGTAATGTAAAGAATAGAAGTTATACTCTTTATTGTGAAAAATCAGGTCAGAGTGACTCGTGCTCTTACGTGAACACTCGTTTTCTCACATGAATTCCAGAATAATTCCGCTCCACACTTAGAGGTGAAAGCCCTCCCTTTGCTATGGGGCTTCTCTAGGGAAGCTGTGAATCTGGGATGGGATGTAGCTGCTCCAAACTGCTACCAGCAAAGTCACCTCACTTTCCAAGGTGTGGGGGGAATTTTTTTCAGAGCACACAGCAACAGTTTCTTCCAAGAAATTAAAGCAGATCACTGTTCCCTATCCTGGTTCCATTCTTACAGATCCACAGGTGCTACAGAGGCATAAAGTTTGTGAGACAAAGTATCACAACTAGATACTGTCAAAATCTGATTAAGATAAGATTTTTGCAAACTACCAGAATACAATGTACAAGCTGATGACAAGTGAGGTTTACAGCCTGTCTCCTCCTCTGTGCCTGCCTGTGCACACCTAGGAAAGCACTCCTAAAACAGCTGCTTCCACATGCATCTAAATTTAAAATATCCTGGTGAAGTCCAACAAGCCAATCACTCCTTCAAGGTCACCTCAGGCCAGAGAGGAATTCTTGGTGCACACACAGTTGAGGCTCTGAATTATGGTCCATCCTCAAACAGCAGTCTGAGGTCAGACTTGGATGAGACAGGCCTGTTTGGGGCTTCTCCAAACACCAGTGCTTCCCACCCTGTCCTGCTGCTTGCAGACACAGCAGATGGCTTCATCCCTATCCCCTCCTCAAACAGTGGAGCTCCAAAAGGGGCAATAACCTGCCATCAGTCCTGACTGCAGATAAGGCTAATTAGATTTGAGAGGAAAATGGC
The DNA here is from genome assembly GCA_035583135.1 of Lophotriccus pileatus. NCBI lineage: Eukaryota > Metazoa > Chordata > Aves > Passeriformes > Tyrannidae > Lophotriccus > Lophotriccus pileatus. The sequence continues at coordinate 7,059,581 of JAWWES010000030.1, read as the reverse complement.
ACAAACAACAAAAAAACTGTAAGGTTGCTTGCTTGGAGCCAAAAGAAGGGCTTAATTGCCAACAGATTTTTCAAGATGTTGCCATGGAAGAGCTTCTCTCAATACCAATCAAGAAAACCATCCGGCTTGTAGCAGTATTTCAAGTCTTGCAGATTAGCCTGACACATGATAGCAGCTATGAAATTATTTAGAAATCATTAGATGCTAAGGAAAGATTAATTTTATCCTAAGAAAAAAACCTACACCATTGCCTGAAGACTCTGAAACAAGTACTTCAGCCCTGAAATTCATTACCCACATGCACTCAGATGCTCAAAGCAGCTTGTGCCAACATCACCACCTTCCTTTATGAACTATTTCATGTGCATCTGAAAACAATTATAATTGCCTAGCAAAGAATACATCACAACGGCCTTGTATTTTTCATGGCAAGCCAAAAGAAAACGAGGAAAAGTCGCTCATTTGCAAGCACTAACAAGGATACAGCACATTCACCCACAACTGCAGGCATTTCTTCCAACACAAAATAAATTACAGCTACCTTAGAAGCCATAATCATCTTGATTAGCTCCCCACAGTTTTTTAAAGCCATAACTTTGGTATATCATCATATTTAATATAACCTGCCACTTGCTCTCAACAGAGCACAAAAAATATCTTCCTGTTCAGAAATAAGGGTGGGGGTTTTTAAACTTTAAAAGGTCTGTCAGTGAACTGTTTCTTTCAATTAATATCAGCAATTTAATTAAAATCAGACATTATCTCAGGGGTGTGGGGGTTGTCTCTGCTCTAACGTCACCCTGGAACGTGCCCACTTTCCATACTCCACATTCCCATGTCTCTGACATATAGAAAACCATACTCAAAAATCAGAACTAGTCATAGGAAAAATATCTATGTTTACAGCTTGCTTCTTTGGAAGCTTGCCAATGTGCACAACATGGAAATTATAAACAGATTGAATTCCTGACTTAAACCTCGACTGAAAAACTTCTTATACTCACTGGTAAATCCTGCTCCCTCTGCTGTCACTGTCTTTGAAGTACACAATTCCTGCACTGCTTCCCAAAGGATGATTAATCACATTAAAAAATTGAGTCTCGAGAAATAATGGCATTAGCAAGAAGCCACATTCTCGTCTGTTAGTGTCAGAGCAATGCCAATTTACAGCTGCAGAATAATGCTCTGCTTGTGAGATGTGAGGCGCAGTTATTGGTTGCTATATATATATATATACTCACAACATACCTGTGGGATTATTTCCAAGTCTTTAATGCCAGAAAGATGAAGTATTACCCTGGTAAAGATGGCTGCAGTGGCCACTCAGCTCAGCTCCACCCTCACAGAGCACCTATAAAATCAAAGAGCAAGAGGTTTTGTCACAAAAATGTCTTCTGGGGAAGCTTACCTTCAGTATTTACTACTGAGGAAGAGGGATGATTACTGGCTAGGAACACCAAACATCACAAAGTCAGACAGCTCCAAAAATAGTCTTTATTTACACATCCTCCCTGCTTCCAGGTTACAAGGACATTCTTTGCTGCTTGGAATAAAATCATTGCTGTCTGGTCAAAGGCATGTTTTGCATTACTGTGACATAACAAGCTGCTGTGCCCCGGCTGCGCTGCGATAACGCTCCGGTGCCTTCAGCTCACCCCTGCCCCGACACGAAACGAGGCGTGAGCACAGCGAGTGCGGTTTGAACACCTCCATGAAGCATCACTTGCTCCGCGCTGAGCCCGCGGCCGGCAGGGATCACGCCCCGACAATTAACGCGGCTGGCACACCCGACTGGGAACACCGGTCCTACCGAGCCCGGGGGCAGGGAAAACGGGAGCCAGCCCTGTGTCTGGAACCGCGACACCTCTGACACGCTTACCAACACCCGCTGCGTGTTCCGCGATGCCGCTCTCCCCCCTCGTCGAGCCGCCGGACCCACCCAGACCCCCGAGCGGGGCCGGACCCGCCGAGCCCCGGCAGCGGCTGGGGGGGGTTCCCCGGGCCGGGCGAGCGTTTGAACTCCGCACAGCAAGGCTGGACCCGCTGAGCCAGCGCCGAGCCCGGCTCAGGGCTCAGAGCTCAGCACTCACGGCTCAGCGCTCGCCCTGCAGGCGGGACCCCCGCGAGTACCAGGAGGCTGCGGCTGCAGCACAGCCCCTCAGCGCGGAACCGGCACAGCCCCGTCCCTGTCCCTCACGCCCCGTGCCTGTCCCTCACGCCCCGTCCCTGTCCCTCACGCCCCGTCCCTGTCCCTCACGCCCCGTCCCTGTCCCTCACGCCCCGTCCCTGTCCCTGTCCCGCTCCCTCACCGCTCCCGCTCCGCCGCTCGCTCCGCTGCCCCGTTTCTAGAAGCGCCCGGGCCGTTCCAGCCGCGCCGCCGCTCGGGCCACGCCCCCTCATGGCCACGCCCCCCTGATGACCACGCCCTCCGCCGGGTCCGCGCCTATTGAGCCGCCGCCACGTCCGAGGCCCCGCCCCCGCCCCGCCCCTCCGCCGTAATGCCGCGAGTAGCGGCGCACTCCCCAAACCGCTCGCCCCGCCCCGCCGCTCCCCGGGCTCGCGGCGGGTGTTCCCGGCTGGAAAGGCATCCACAGGGAGCCAAACACCGCAGGAACCCAGCGCGGGCCGTGGGACAGCCCGCCCGGGCTGCACGCCTTCCCTGCAGGCTCGCGGCTCCTGCGGCTCCGGCACTGCACCCAGTGCCCAGCTCTTGGTGAGCCCCGGGCAGCCGCGGGGCTCGGGGCAGACCGAAAATGATGGAAATGAAGGAAAATAATGTCAGTGCCGGAGGGTGACTGGGCCGTGCGAGCAGGTGGCGGGTCAGGGGAGGAGCGAGCCGGCTCCCCGAGCACAGAGCAGCCGAACCCCGCCGGGATCGCGGCACAGCTTCGGGAACCGACGACACAGGGCATCGGAACGGCTGAGACTGAGAGAAGATCGTCCCCCAGCTCACCAGAACATTCCCCAGCTCACCAGAACATCTGACTTACTGTGCTTCCTCTCCACTAATCACTATTCACACCAATACAGAGCGACCATCGCAATTCCCAATCATCACGATTACCTTTGCCAGAACGAGCATCTTTCCAATAGAAACCAAATCAGATCGTGCAAGACATTGCAAAAACAAGCTACCTCTTGCCTTCCGAATTCACTCCATCAGCAGTCCATTCCCTAATCAGAGATCTGGCAAAACCCAACTGAAAAAGCAAGGTTTTGAGGGATGACTCACTATATCAAAGTCCATAAGGAAAATGGAAGATAGGGAAATAATATCTAACATAAGGGTGCAATTTCACTGAAGCTTTTAGCAACTGCTAATATCATAAACTGTAATAAAAGGGCCCAGCTGTCCTATCATCAGTACATCCTAACACAGCTCCATATGTTGCACATACATACATTTTGTCCATTAACATTTGTTAGGATGAAGTTAATTTCCATCACATATTTAGGAAAAAGGCATTACTGTCAATGAGAGAAGTGAGCTGTGAGTCTGTGATGGCACTAAAATATTAGTACATTTTAGGGACTGTAAAAACACCATTACTCTTCAGAGACAATGACATGATTCAGAGCCAGGTTCCTCAGTTCTGATGCTCTCTGTAAACCTGTTCGCCCATGGGCGATGGTGGCAGCATTAATGTGTTTAAGAAGGGAAAAAACAAGCCAGCAAAACTGCAGCCAGAGAGAGGAGTGAGAATATGAGAGAGGAACAGCTCAGCCTGGGGAGCTATGACATGGAGATCTGCTTTAAAACCAGGAGAATCAAACATCCTGTGGGTGTTTCAAGCCCTTAAGTGCCTTAAAAGTGGAGTAAAAATCCCTCTGTGGAGAGCTTGGCTGCTGAGTGCACACCCAAGTATTTTTGGATGCCCCCTTGTCTCTCATATTACAGGGGTTTGTCCGAGTCCTCAGCAGAGGAAACACTAAAACTATCTGAAGAGTACTTATGTCATGCTGTATAGTATTTCCCATAAAACAAAGCTCTGAGTCAGGATGGGGGAGGCAGGGATATGTCTGGACAACAGAACTCTTTCTGACCTCAGCACAGCTCAGGTTTCTGCCTGAAACTGTAGCTAAAAAGTGCATGTGTAAAAGGGCCTCGCACAGGAACAAATTCTAAATTTAGCTGGGTGTCTGTCACTCTTCCTTTGTTTTTCATGAATGAAAAAATAATCACAGCAGATCCTAGAAGAGCAAGGAGGGAAGCCAAAAGCCAAGGCATGCCAACACCCAGTCTCTGCTGTTCAAAGATCCAGCCAGAATTCTGCCTGGTGTCTTTGCATCAGCTGTAAAAGATTGTGCCGGGCTGTGGAGGTGCTTCTGCTGAATTGTCATCTCATCATCAGCCTTCCCTTAGTGTGTGCACAGATGGATCTCACGAGCTGAGGACTTGGCATGCCAAGGGAAATACAAACACTGGTGATGATGGGCAGAAGCAGGGGGGGCTTCTGAGCTGGGAAAAAGGGGTATGGACTGGGGTGGGTCTCCTGCACCCGCTGCACCTCTGGGCACGGCACTGCCTGGTGCCCCTCTGACAGCGAAATCACAGAGCATGTCCTGACAGCAGAATTCCTGAGTGTTTGTCAGGAAACCACCCTGAATCAGACCCTCAGAGCGCTGCAGAAACATCTCCATCGTAAGGAGAAGGTGGGACTAAGGTGCAAGATTGGCCAAACACTGGAAAAAGGCTACCTGGCTGGACATGCACACCTCCCAAGGGACAGACTGGGGATGAATTCCTCTTGGAATAACACACTGAGCAATGTCAATGAAAAGCTGCACCAGGTCATTGCACATCCACAGTGCAGCTCCACAGCCCACCCACAGCTCCACACGCTCCCACTGCTCCCTGCTTAGCATCTGCTCTCTGGATTGCAGGTGAGTTTGTCCAGCAGCCAGCTCAGGCAGCTCAGGTATCTCTGCCCAGGCCAAACAAACCCCCAGTGTGTGAAACACTGAGATAACAACTCTACCATGCTTTCCTCTGACAAAACTCAGAGACCTTGGCTGCAAACTAACTCCAGCTCTGCAGGTTTCCTGAGCAGTCTGACCCGTGCCAGGGTTCTCCTGGAATAGCAAGAGGCTCTTTGCTCTCACCCTGGTTTGGAGCTCAGTCCTGTGAGCCCTGAGCCACCCCGGTGCTGGTACAGCCGAGCTGGACCGGCTGGGAGGCTGCAGGCAGTCGTGAATAACTCAGTGTTATTCAGGGCTGCACCCCTTGAGGACACCAAAGTGCAACTGAGAGCAGCGAAAGGACGGGATTTATGCCTTAAATTCTGCTGCAGATAATCCAGGCGAGACGAGATAAACACGCAGCGTTCGGACGGAAAGGTCTGTCACACCGAGCGGCACCTCCCGCTGTCTCCGTGCCAGGTCTGGGAGAGCAAAGCTGGATTCACCAGCAGGAGAAGCTGGGGAGGAATCCCAGGGCTCGTGTTCCTGCTCAGTGTAATTATGGTGCGGCCGGGAATGGTCTGGCCACGCTCTGAGCCGTGCCCAGCTGCACGTTCCCGAGGTCACTGAAACTTCTGCAAACACAGAAATAACTGCTAATTGCCTGCCTGCCTCGCTTCAAACTGCCCAAGTGCACCAGGCAGAATTAGAGGTGTCTGGCTGTTCTCCCCTTGTCATTTAAAATGACACTGCCCATGCTTTAATTAGATTTTCTGAATTGGTCAGGGATGCCCAAAAGCACCAGGGGATGTAGGGATGCAAATCACCAGCCTTGTGAAGCATCTGAGGGGCTCGTAGGGAGTGAGGCAGCTTCTGTAAATGATATTCTGGTATTCTGCTCTGAAATCTCTCTGTGGGCACTTAGGGTGGACAGCTCTGAGGGACTGTGGCCTCTGTGATTTACTTGCAAAGGAGGCACTGTGCAGGCTGAAATATTTTTAAATCATATCCACATTTTATGCTTTTTAATCAAAGTTTGTCCCCCGTCTCAGCAAATGAATCAACTCCTTTGTAAACTTGGCTGGCAGGGCTGATGAATCAGCCTGTGTTCCCTGTTTGAACTCCGAAGGAAATGCTGTAAGCGGTCGGAGCCCGAGGAAGGCGCTGATTTCTGCAGAAAGGCACATTCCCATCTCCCTGTGTCAGCTCAGGGGGTGCCAGCAGGACGGAATGTACCTGGGCTCGGGGCAAGCAGGCACCTGCAGGCACTGCCCACCTGCCCTCCGTGTTCACCTCACGCAGGGACCTCTGCTGAGAAAGAAAGGCTGCCAAGGAACACAGCCAGACCAGCCCTGCTGAAGCTCAGAGAGCAACCTGCAAGAGGTTTAACCTTGAGACACTTTTAAAACAGGAGTTTGTGGAGGAGAAGCACATTTTGTTGCAGAATAAAGTCCAAGAGGGAATGTGGAAGAGGACTGGGTCACCCCACGCTGCACTGGGCGGACCTTCCTCTGCATGCCCTGGATTTCAACACGGATTCTGTACAAGGCTGAGCAGCCTCTGTAAAGGCTCTGTGAGTCATTCCTTCACAGACTCCAGCATAAATCTAATCCAGAAATAGGAAAGGCCAGCCGGTCACATTAGTCGTTTTAGGTTTAAGGAAAGCTGTAGTTAAGAAATGTGGGTAAAAGGCATTACAAAAACATGAAAAAAATCCACAAAAATCTCAATTTTTATTTTATTTAGGCTACTAATTAGTGGATGAAGAAACAGACCTAAAAAAACCCCATATTGAACCGGGCTGAAGTCAGATGTGGATGAAATCTTTTTCTCCGGAGAGGGTAATTTGCGGTCACTAAACTTTAGGTGGCAATCATCTGCTGGGCATAGCTCCTGCTATGTGTGTGGGTTTTCCACATGGAACTGAGGTATATTTATCCAGAAGAGACTCCTCAAATGAGGAAAGGGTCACTACATTTGGGTTTTTCCTACTAAAGGGAGCAGCCTGGCTCAGGCTCTGTGGTTTCTCTGCTGACTGGCTCCAGCGCTCTCGGCTCCATGTCCTTACTCATTCATCAGCAGCCTGTGCTGGCTTGTCACGTCCTGTCTTTGCACAGAACAGACTTTACAGACACTTGGAAGGGAAACCCATCTGAAGAAACAAGCTCTTGCAGAGGACTCGTTAGCTTTGTGCTGAGAACTGATTCTAGGGAGGATGGCAGCATCCTTCTTCCATCTGATCCATCACAGGTGCCAGCTCTGCTCTGACAGACTCCTGACCTCCAGGCCTGCCAGCAGCCAGCAAGCAACAGGAACATATCTTTCCTCCAGCTGCAGAGCACTTGGTCCTTAAGCTGCTCATCTCACACAACATCCCTTCAATCATGTTTTATATCGTTCATTGTTCATGCACAGCTACCCAGGCCAGAAGGGAACAGGGTCAGTCCTTCCCAGAGGTCCCTCCTCTCCTGTCTGATCTGCAGCTGCTCCTGCAAAGGGCCTTTCCTGAATTCCCATCTCAGTGTGAGTCCTGCTCTGTGAGCAGCAACATCTGCACAGCAAAGTGCAGCAGTGGAATTGTTAACTTCTGGAGCTCCTGAAATCCTTTCTGGCACATCACTCCATCTTAAAAATATGTGGCTGACTCGAACAGTAGATCTTTATTCCTTCCCAGGCAGAAGGAGAGGTACAGTGTGTGCACTGTATACTCAGCATAAGTAAACAGAGAATGCCTGAGCATGGACATTCATCTGGAGTTATTAAATAAGGCAATAAACTATTTGACTGCAGCTGCTGGAAGGGGAAAACACATCTTCTGAATATGCCCATGCTCCAACTCCACAGTAAAGTCACACCATTCACTTGCAGGGGTTGTTCCAGAGCAAACACTTTTCCTTTGTCTCTGATAGGACACACAAGGCAGTTAATTTCTGGTGTGATCTGGGGAAGTGCAGGAGGCAGAGACTTCTCCCACAGTGACTGGTTCTGCTGCAAACAGCACGTGTGGAAGCCCCATTCAGCTCCTCATTTACTGAGCACATCTGAATAAACTCCAGAGCCTAAATCAGGATGGGCTGTGTTCCTCCCTTACATTAGAAAATCAACAAGAATAGGAAAAAAGTTAAACAAGCAACAGGTTTAAACTGTGACTGCAAGAAATACAATTGCATGTCTGTGGTAAGTACATGAATTTAACAATTTCTGACATTTGAACACATTTCAGGGTTCTTTATAGACGTTTTCATAACTCCTGGTATAATTGCAATGCTATAACTGTGTGGTTTTACTTCCTGGTCTGTTCTTTGTTAAATAGGTCTTCAGCTCTATTTAGTAATTACTGAGCTGAGCTATTCTGGTTAGAGAAGGCTTCAAGCTCCATGTCTGATGAAGAGAAATAGTATGGTTGGAACATGTATATTAATACAAGCAAGAGGCTGATAACAACACCTGCTGTAAACATAAAAAATGTCCTTGGCTTTTTTTACTTGTCTAGAGCTGGATGGAAGTTCAGAAGAAAATTCAATTATATTTTCTCATTTCTATTTCAAGAAACACATGAAAAGACCCCAAAATAACTCTTCATTCACCTTTCCAGCCTGTTCAGTCTGGTTCATGTTGCATGTATGGGCGTGACAGAGGCGACTGCCACAAGGTAAATAATTTTGGCCCTACAGACAAATCTTCAGCTCACACAAATTACAAACCCCTAATAATTTCAGGAGAAAGACTCTACTTAGCAAAGTCTCAGGCCCCAAGAGACGAAGCTCTTTTTAATTAGCTGTGGATCCGACCCTGCTCTTGTGGCCTTACAAGCTGTCCCTGCAGTGATTTTGAGAAGCCAGAAATGGAACAACTGGGCTGTTGGGAATCACAGAAGGCTCCTGAGCTGGGTGGGACCCTCAAGGATGATCGAGTCCAACTCCTGACCCTGCACAGACCTCCCCAACAGTCCCATCACGTGTCTGAGGGCATTGTCCAACCACTTCTGGGACTTAGAGCTGTTCAGTCATGCAAAGTGACTTGTCCTGCCTCACTGTGGCAGGATTACCTGCTCATTTCACAGGGGCTTATTTCTCGGGGCAACCCTGTGCTTTCTAACACGAGACTGGCACAGCGTTGGCCCTGAGCTGCCACCCAGCTCCCCCTGCATCCCTGGGAATTGTCCTCACCCCCTGCTGCCACCCAGCTCCCCCTGCATCCCTGGGAATTGTCCTCACCCTGAGCTGCCACCCAGCTCCCCCTGCATCCCTGGGAATTGTCCTCACCCCCTGCTGCCACCCAGCTCCCCCTGCA
>JAWWES010000030.1:7013355-7041183 GCA_035583135.1 Lophotriccus pileatus | reverse complement strand
CTTCCAGGGATGGGGCAGCCACAGCTTCTCTGGGCAACCTGTGCCAGGGCCTGCCCACCCTCACAGGGGAGAATTTCCTCCTAATGTCTAATCTAAAACTCCCCTCCTTTAATTTTAAACCTTTCCCCCTTGTCCTGTCACTATCTGCCTGTGTAAAAAGTCACTCTACCTCTTTTTAATTAACACCCTTTAAGTACTGTAAGGCCACAATGAGATTTCCCTGGAGCCTTCTCTTCTCCAAGCTGAACAACCTCAGCCCTCTCAGACACAGAAACAGGATCTGCTCAGTGGTGGTCTTACTGGGAAATTCACTCCCAGACAACGGGAAACAAACGGGGAGGTTTTATATGGCACAGAATGCTGGGCTACAAAAAGCAAAACAAGGGCAAGAACTTCACTGCGCTGAGAAACATCCCTGTTTCATTAGAAACCAAAGACACTTTGTCTTCAGTGGCTGTAAAGCAAATGCCTGGGAAATATCGCAGGCAGCCCATTCCTCCTCCTGGCCTGCTCTGAAAAGCCACACTGACGGGAACGCTCACGTGGGCTGGAGCAGAGCCAATACACAAAGGCTTTAGGGGCCCCTCAGTGCATTCAGCAAGAGTAAATCCCATTTAGGCTCCAGCCTCACTCAGAAACTTCCCTCTCAGGCACCTCCAAAAGGACAGCAAGCACTTTTCTACCCCCCAAAACTATTTGGGGATGTCTGTGCAGGACACACCACCTGGAACTCGTGTCTGTCTGTGCATGTCCATCTAAAATGCTGCCTTCAGTGAACAGGTCAGCCAAGGAGGTGCCACATGTCCAACAAGGAAAACCCAAGTTCTCTACAGAGCACCATGGAAATGTCCCCATGCACAGCAGGGCACAGCACCACTTGTTACGTCCCCAGAGCGATGCTGGCTCCCAGTGCTCCAGGAACTGACCCCTGTGTTTTACAGACCCATAGGAAAACATTAATGTGTTTTTTGAGAGTGCTTAGCATCTCTAATTAGAAGCTGCAAGCTTTCCATGCTGGGAAGGCTGACAACTTCACACTTGTGCTCTCCCACGCTGAGGGGTGCCAGCAGCCAAAGGTTGAGGCACCTGCACTTCCCAGGAATGTGGAGGAAGTGCCTCGGAAGGGCGATGGAGGAGAACCAGATTTCTTTATAAACCAGCAAGCCTCACTTGAATGTTCAAAGGAAATGACTTTAATTTCTTGCATAGAAAGCTTGAGGTGAACGTGATTTGATTGCCTGTGAGAGGAAAAAACAGGAGACAGAAAAACCACTCCTGATAACGCTTTAGAGCGGAGTTACACAACACTGGGAGTGGGAACTGCGAGAAGGGGAGATCTCCAGCTACACAGAACCATAGAGTCATGGAATGGTTTGGGTGGGAAGGAACTTTAAAGCTCATCTCATGAGCAGTGACACCCTCTGCTAGATCAGGCTGCTCCATGTCCCATCCAACCTGGTCCTGAACACAGAGGATGAAAATACGTGAGGCAAACTGTTAGTTGGCACAAAGCTGAGTGCACTGGACACAGCTCCCCTGGATCAGCCAGGGATCCAGCCTGGCTGATCAGCCGCCCACGAGGAGGATTTATATCAAACAGGCTTCTAAAAACACGAACAATAAATTTGCCACCTGGGTATAATTTGTGGATTTTGGTGTTTGTTTAGGTCATCACATATTTCCTCTCAAATGAAGCGGACATAAAGTAGCTTAATATTCTAACATGAAATAACTCCATAAATGGAGATAAATTAACAGGAGCTCAGTTCAAACCAGAATCAGGCTTTGTGGTTTGTTTGGGTTCTGTGTCCTGCCCGCTCCTCCGCTTGGCTGAGATTGATTCAGCAGCCAAAAGTCTCCTCCTGCCTCAGGCCCAGGCTCAGGCAGGATGGGGTGTGCAATTTTGTCTCTTTTTAGCTTTTTATAGTGGGTGACCCACTCTGATGAGCCAACAGGAACCTTACATCACCACAGAGCAGAAAACTGTCAGGACTAAAAATACCAAAGGGAAAGAAAAAGCGTGCTTCCCTCAGCATGTTGTAATGTGGAGTTGGACACTGGCCTCAAGGGCCTCTTACTCATTGTTTCTGTCTTCACAGTCAAAAAATAGAGAAAAAACCTAATAAGCTGCATCACTCGTTCAGTGAAGAATATTTTCCTGAACAGCACTGTCCAAACACTTTTTGCCAAGTTCAGCAAAGGGACTTCCACTGTTTCTGTTGTCCAATCCCCCCCAGAATCAGAAACTCGTAGGGACCTTTTCCCCTGGTGTCTGCTGTTGTGGGCTGGAGCTCATCCCTGCCCAACACCCAGGGGGGCTGGGGAGCAGAGGGATGGAGGCTGAGTGCTGGCTGGGGACAAGCTGCCAGCACATCATTTCCAAATGAGTCATCAGCAGTGGATGCTCAGTGACTGCAGGATGCAGAGAAGCCTCTCTGCTGCTAACTCAGCGACGTGCCTGCTCCATCCCAGCCTCAGTTCAGGCACCACCGAGACACTTGGGGGTTCTGTGGCAGTTCAAGAGCATTATACAACTCTCCTTCATAGAACCTTGGAGTGGTTTGGGTTGGAAGGGACCTTAAAGAACATCTAGTCCAACCCCCTGCCATGGGCAGGGACATCTCCCACCAGCCCAGGTTGCTCCAAGCCCCGTCCAACCTGTCCTTGGACACTTCCAGGGCTGGGGCAGCCACAGCTTCTCTGGGAAACCTGTGCCAGGGCCTGCCCATGCTCAGGGAAGAGTTTCTTCCTTATGCCTGCTGTAAGCTGACCCTGTCCTGCAGGGATGACCCCTGTGGCTGCAGTTGGCCGGTCTGTACCTTTCCAGGGGGCCAGGCAGAGGATGAGGGGCTGCAGCCACACTGGGCTGCCCCCAGCACCAACTCAGCAATTTCACCTCCGCTGCAAAGGGTGGTCTAGAATACTCCTTCTGTCCTGAATTATTTTTCAGTCTCTTTTAGAAGAACAATAGTTCACCTATTTGAGAAATTCTACAAAAGCACAACTTGGAAAAATACCTGGGGATCCATAAAATAAAAAGCTTCCTCGAACACATGTTTAAACTATTCGTGCTTCTCCTGAGACGTTCCAAACAGGCACAACTGACTCCACATCCATGAAAACAGAAAAGTAAATATGCACCTGGGCCAAGTATTTGTGTTCTCTCTCCCTCAGCATTGACACTAATGGTTTTAAAAGTGGTGCTGAAATGAAGATATTGGAGGAAGCAGGGAATGGTTCTTGCGGTGAACTAAAGAAAACAATGGAACTTGGGCTTGGTGAGGTTTTCCCGGGAAAAGGCAGGCTGGGGCCATGGCATGGGGATGGGCACCCTCTGGCCAGGCACAGCAGAACCAGCCACAGATTGACCTGGGGGTTACTGAGAAAAAACAGTGAGCTCTGGAGCACTGTGAAGATTTAAAGCCAACCAAAAAAACCCCATATTAAATCTTCAAAGAGATGTGGAGGAATTAAAAAGGCTGAACGACTCATCCTCCCTGCCCGTTTTATGAGCGTCGGACCTGCTTGATCTCGTGACACCTCACCCTGCATGCCTGAACATTCAGAAAATATCATGGGCTTTGGCAGCCAAGTGTCATTTTCTGTGGCATCTTTAAGGGGTGAAATGTTTTGGGTGGAATACCATTAACTTCTCCTGCTAACTGGTGGTGCAGCCAGATGGACTTCAGGAGCACTGATGGCACAGAAGAGGACCCTCAGTCCCTCACGGGTCTTTCAGACACATCCATATTTTATTTAAGCCATAGGAGAGTGCATTAGAAGATTGGGTACAATTCCCAGCATGACTGTTCATCTTGGAATTGGTTATTTACCCACTTGATGCCACAGTCTCACTTATTTGTTAAACATCATTTACCCATTTGTGTGCAAGGACAGATTTGCAGAAGGCCCTTAAATGCCTTGGTTAGAGAAGGAGATAGGAGCTATTTTTAAAATAATAAATTAAGGTACAGATATATATTCGCTATCATAATGTAATACTGTGCTTGAAGCAGACAAATACTTCAGTGTTAATAATTTGCTTTCCATGCTCCTTGGATTTTACGTGATTTTTATTATTATTTCAGACATAAGGCATTTTATTCCATAGTCAGGTCATACTTTTTCCTGAAAAAGGCAGAATGTAGCAGGCTACATGTGTTAAAAAAGAAACAGTGAGACCTGACCCTTTTTTAGGTGGGATCCCTGGTTACCCTAATGCCCCCTGGACACTTGTCACAGTGGTCAAGCTGCTCATTGAATTCCCACCACCACTGGTGGGAGCTTTCCTGTTGCCATCACTGAATCTTAGATTGAAGTTTTCAGTGCTGTTCTGCAAGGTTTTGTACAATATCACCCAACAGCCTTGCAGGTTCTTAAATATCACCCGTGTCATTTAAGCTCCGAGGGCAGACTCTGCTCCAGCCACGTGACACAGCTCTCCCAGCCTAAATGAGTTGCCCAGATGCAGCCAAAGGCAGAACTTTGGCCCGGCCAGTGAAGTTTCTGAGGAACCCATTTCGTTCTCTCCACTTCCTCGCCCTCCAATGAATGTCAGATCTATTTCTCTGAGTAATGATGAATCCTTCAGAATACTTTAAATGTTTATTTCAGGCTCAGCTTTTCCACGTCCCGGTAACTGCGTGCTTGGAGCGAAGGGAAAAAGAAAATTAAACTACCATTGGTGCACCACCCGTTTCTTCAAGCAACATGCTCCAGGAGATATCCCAGGGCAATGTTCCGGAGAGATCAGAGGAGCCTCTTCAGCAGCTGATCAGCCACACGATTCTGGGCCAAGAGGCCAGAGAAAAGACGTGCTTGAACCCCTCTGAGCAGGGATGTGGATGTGTGCTGTCCTCTGGCTGCAGCCTCAGCCCAGACCATGCCCACGTAACCAGCCTGTGAGGTCCCAGCACAAATGCCCTGTGACAGAACCTGTTCAAACTCATCTCGCCCGACCGAAGCCTATTCATGCAACCAGCCCAGCAGGTCCGGGAGGGAACAGGAGGGGATCACCTCATCACCCACAGGGCTCAGCTCCCGAGGAGGGGAAACTACACCCTGAAACACGGGGGAAATCCAGACAGCTCAGACCTGAGGGGGCAGGTACAGAGCGGGCTGGAGGGCCTGACAGATGAAAGGAGCAGTGATGGATGGTGTTGTAGCAACAGTCACTGCACAGGCAGAAAGGGAAACAAAAGAAACAGGATATGGCTGTTTAAGGAGGTTGATATGTTACATTCCTGCAAGCATTTATGAATTCCTGCTTATGTGTTAGAATATAAATATTGGCAATTACAATGCTTTTTTGCATACTCAGTAAAGTCACTGCCCATAATCAAGGTTGGGATCTGTGCTGTTACACTGGTGTCATCTGGGTGCTCAAGTGCAAATTTTGGGAATATTAAGAGAGAACTAAGACAAGAGGCACAGTAAGCCATAAGACCAACCTTAAATTGTTAGGGTAATTTTTAAAATTTTATTTGCATATTATTTGCCTGCTTTTGGTCTCACTTTGGTGCCCAGGAGTTTAACTCCCAGAAATGGCAGGATTTGGACACCAAGGCCCTGGTAGTGAGAGGAAGGCTTAGGCTATTTGTTTCTGCACAGTAACCAAACAATGAATGGGAAGGCTCCTTGAAACCCACCTACAGAAACCTCGGCGATGGCTGAGCCTCAGAGCCGGCATGTGTGGAACTGAGCCTTGAAAAAGAGTTAGCTGGTCATACTTATCTCTGAATGATAAAAGGCAAACTTTCCTTGACCTGCATAAATTGGGAACATTCAGCTTAATTTTCTCCAGTTGTCTGCATTCTGGAGCTGTACAACACCCAAAAAAGGAAGCATCACTACAAACAGGGTCAAGAGTGAGGGTGATAAGTGCTGAAATCCCCAAGAAAGGCTGGGGACCTCCTCTGCTGGATAGGTACAATCACTTGGACTCTACTGTGTGAAACAACGACACTAAAAATGGGCCAAATCTGTTTGCAGAATAGACCAACAGCTGCCATCTGTCATGATTTCATGAGGAAAAAGCCAACAAAAATCTCAGTGTTTAGCTGCTCAGTGAAGTGACTCACACCAGACCAGGGGTTTCGACTTTGTTCTTCCAGGCACCGTTTCTGACGGGGAATCAATCAGTTTAATCCCATAATGGGAACAATTAGCCTTACAGAAAAGGCAGATCGCTTGTAATCTCATCTTGTGCTTACAATATTATGCCAATATTCCTTTCTATCTTCTCAAGTGCCGCTCGTGGGTCGCGGTGCCATGAAGGGGTTACAGCCCAACTCATTTTCCAGCAAAACTGATAGGAAGAAGGGAATATATTTAAAATAAAAGAAAAAAAGTGTTTTGTTTGTAATGTTTTGAACGTGTCGTGACCTTTCCATGAGCCCTGACGTGAGCCTTGTCCTTGTCCACAGCCCTCTGCAGAGCTGCCTCTTATCAAGGACGGGCTGCTGAGCTCCGGCGCGCGCCGGCCACGCCGTGTCATCGCTTCCCGGGGTTCCCCTCGGGAAATCCGTCCACAGGCTCTTATCTCATGTTTAGTCTGCGGTGTTTGAGAGGTAGAGACTCATCCTCGCTGCTTAGCATAGGAATTTCTGGTAGATGACGGGTACCCTGATGAGCAAAACTCAGAATAACGTGTAAAAGTTGTCTCGTGAACGTTTGCCAGAACAGAACAATAAACTGCACTTTGTGTCAGGCCCTGCTGTGGTTTAAACTCTGAGCTCATCTTACAAAGGCAGAGGATTTGCTTTGTCCTTTCTGTGAATCTGCTCCTGCTGCACAGCGTTCAAGGGAATCAGAGATGGATCTGGCCATGCCCAGTGCAGCTTCTTGCCCCCAGTTTTCATAAACTCACAGAACATTATGGGTTGGAAGAGACCTCAAAGCTCATCTCATTCCACCCCTGTCACGGGCAGGGACACCTTCCACCAGCCCAGGTTGCTCCAAGCCCTGTCCAACCTGGCCTTGGACACTCCCAGGGATGGAGCAGCCACAGCTTCTCTGGGCAACCTGTGCCAGGGCCTGCCCACCCTTACAAGAAAGAATTTCTTCCTAATACCTAAACTAAACCTCCTCTCTTCGAGTTTTTCCTCCACAGCAATCCCTTAAAGCCCCAAAGCCTTGGGAGGCAGCTGGCTGCTCCACCTGAAGCTGATTACCCAGAAGAAATTCTACGGGACCAACAAGATTTCTTTCATTATCCTAATGATTTCTATCACAGCTGGGTTTTTCTCTGTGGGATGCTTAGATCTGTGAGATAAACTTCTTAGAAATGATTTAGACAAACAAATGAATTAAACAGAATTCAGAGTGACAGTTCCCAACACTTGGGCATCCGCCAAGGAACTTTCAAAAGCCAAAATAATAACTCAGATCTGAGAGATCCTGCAAAGCTTATAAATTAAGTAATCCTTTGGAAACCTGCAGCTAAAGCTGCCATAGGGTTGAGATTTGCTTGGACTTAATCCAAATAATGAGCTTCAAATTTAACTGTTTTCACGGGATATTGGGGGGTTGGATATTTTTTATCTTTTAATATTAAGTAAAGGTACACACAGGAACTGTTGAGAATCTGTTGTACGTGAATCCCATCGGGATAGGAAGGCACCAGAAAGGACAATGGAAATGGATGACTTCAGCCTCCTGAAATGGCTCTAAGCAGAAACTGCCACATCCAGAAGAAGACAATTTGCAGAGCAAGAAAAACCTGGAGAAGAACTATCAAGCCACAGTGATGCCTTAAAACACTCTCATATGGAGAGATGCTCAAAACCAGCATTGCAGGGTCATTACCAGGACTCCCAGATAAGCACAGACCTCTGCTAGACACTGGGAGGGGGGCAGATGGAAAACCTGAATGCTCACTGAAAATGGGACACAAAGCTGAATATCTGTCGTTTCCCCAGTGGGTCTGTGATAACAGAGGAAGGAAACCCAGAGTGTCACCGGTGGCAAAGGAGAGCCAGAATGGAATACTGAAAAAAGAAACAAAGGGGTGATAAGGCTTTGGGGTGGAAAAATGCTGGAAACAAACATCAAGCAAAATATCAGGGAGGGGAAAGATAAAGTGAATGGGGTGACGAGATTGAATTCATGAACGTGTTTGACCTCTCTTTGAATAACGTGTGGTCTCTGTCAGAGCTCGCTGTAGGGTTTCAGCACTTGGATGAGGAATGAGCACGCTGGTGATCCCGTATTTCACCTCCCACAGCAAGGTTCAGCTCATCTGCTGTTGGTCCTGTTGATTTCTCAGCCAGAAGTAGAAATACAATTAGTTTAGAATTTAAAAATTCTCACTCAGCAACCTGATCCAGGGGAGGGTGTCCCTGGCCATGGCAGGCAGTTGGAATGGCTTGATCTTTGAGGTCCCTCCCAACCCAAGCCATTCTGTGATTCTGTGATTCAAAGACAAACCCAGAAATTTATCAGCCCTCTTTGGTTGGCTGAAGTGGGAGCTGAGTGGGTCCTTTGCAGGCTGCAGAGTTGTGTTGGCTTTAGTGTGAAGAGGTGTGTGAGCAGCTGAGAGAACATGAGGCTTCTGTCAACTGTGGGGCTCTTTGGATGATGTTCTCATTCCCTGCATCCTGGGGAAAAAACATCTATGACGGAGGGGTGCAACATTAATTCCTGACACAGTTCTGAAACCTGAGGGCTGCTCTGCATGTGGACACTTTCCATCAGTAACAATTCAACTGCAGACACTTTTATTCGGAGTAAAACTGCCTCCACTTCCCTCAGTGTAATGCATTTTGGAATACAGTCTCATTTGGAATAAGCACACCTACCAATTTTTAGCAGTTTGGCTAATTGTGTTTTACTTGGGCTAAGTTTTTGATGAGCTGTCGGTTCCACGAGGGGTGATCTGGGCTGAGCACTCAAAAACCCATGAAGAGAAAGTGCCTCGGAGCCAGCAGTTTCCTGTCTGCTTTTGAAATGAATACTTTAATAGAGGGCATTGCTGTGTTTTGATCATCTACTGCCTCTGCCAGCGAATGACTTGGAAGCCCTGCTGCTTTGCTGCCCAGCAGAGCTGCCCCTCACAGGTTTGACTCCACACAGCTGCAGCTTTCGGGTTTTCTCTTCTTTTTTCCATTTCTGTGGTTTTATTCTTCCTATTTTCCAGCAAACTTCATGCCTTTCACAGAAAGGATTTTTTTTCCCTCCTAAGAGGAAGGAGATGTTGATTCTGACACACCGTGTTTGTGCACACCTTTAACTCGGTCCTTCAGGGAACTCTCTTTGTCACCAAACAGTCATGGCAGGAGAAGTGGGACAGCAACCAGTCCTCCAGGGAGAAGAATTTCGCTGTTTGGCTGGGTGGATTTTCTAGCACAAGCAAGGAAACCTCAGCCCAGCCTCTCCCAGGCTGCTGCAGGCTGGGTGATATCACGCAGGAATGAGGAGGTATGATTCACCCCTCAGACAAAAGTCAGCCTGTGCAGCCTCTCTTGGTGGAGGCACACGCTTGGGAGGAACAAAGAGGAGGGGAAAGCTCTGCTGGTACCGCCTGCAGCCGGACCTCTGCTCTGCAGCCACCTTTGTAGCAAAGCAAACAAAGCACGCTGTGTTTCAGGTTTGTAACACAGTGCTGGATCCCTGTTGTTAAATGCCAAAGCTGCAGGATAGCTCAGGAGCAGGGTTAAAAGTCACAGCTCCCCCCTGTCCCAGGCACAGCCCAGTGACACGGGCACAGCAGTGAGACACGTCCCCGTGCCACCAGCAAGGAGGCTCTGCAGCAATCACAGGAATCAAACTCGCAGAAACTGGGCAGCGAGAAGGTGCTCGATGAAACTGGGCCTTGCAAACAATGAAGCCTTTGTTAGGTCCCTTTTTTGAAGTGGGATATTCCGGTCCAGCCCTTTTCAGGAAGAGAGGGAGGTTTTACAGGCGTTTTGAGATTTCTTCTCAGCTTCTGGGGGACGTGCTGAGCGGCTGTGCTGGCCACCCACCCCACCTCCAAGCTCTGTGCCTGCAAGCCATCCCTTTATACACCCCTGGCAGGGACATCTCCATGGTGCTCCAGCAGCCACAGGGATGCTCTGCTGTGCTGGTGCTGCCCAGAGACCCTGCAAGGACACAGGGATGTTGGGGTGCAATGGCCATGAAGATGCTCCGAGGGCTGGAGCACCTCTGCTGTGACTGAGAGAGCTGGAGTTGTTCAGCCTGGAGAAGAGGAGGCTCCAGGGAGACCTCAGAGCCCCTTCCAGTGCAAAAAGGACTCCAAGAGAGCTGGAGGGGGACTTTGGACAAGGGCCTGGAGGAACAGGACACAGGGAATGGCTTCCCTCTGCCAGAGGGCAGCGTTAGATGGGATATTGGGAAGGAATTGTTCCCTGGGAGGGTGGGCAGGCCCTGGCACAGGTTACCCAGAGAAGCTGTGGCTGCCTCATCCCTGGAAGTGTCCAAGGCCGGGTTGGATGGGGCTTGGAGCAAGCTGGGCTGGTGGGAGGTGCCTTTGGAACTAGACGAGATTTAAGGTCTCTCCCAACCCAGATCATTCCGCGACTATTTTCTTGGAGGTTTATCTTTTGCTCAAAACCTCCTGAGGAAGGATTCCCAAATGGCTTTATGTGAAATCTGATTATTTTCTTGAACTTTTTTCTCCTTCGAGAGAGAGACTTACTGTGATGAATAAAACAGTCGCGACTACCCATTTACCGACCTATTACATCATCTTCTTTCCACTCCAGAGGACGAAAGCGCAGCGAGCGGGGGCTTTGACCACACCAAACGTATACTTTACTACTACTAAAGTGCTGTAGCTTTACTCCTGTGAGTAGTGGCTCGCAAAAGCATTCAAGGGAAGCCGCGCAGAAGCTTCCCCGCTGCCGGGAGGGAGGGTCGGTCCCTCCCCCGACCCTCCCCGGGGCGGTCCGTGCTGGGAGGCGGCCCCGGCCCGGCCCGTCCCGGCGCTCTCGGAGCCGCAGCGCGAGTGGAGCCGGAGCCGCCCGCGGAGCAGCCCCACGGCCGCGATGTCCCACTCGGTGGTCCTGCGCGGCCCTTCGCCGTGGGGGTTCCGCCTGGTGGGCGGCAAAGATTTCAGCGCCCCGCTGACCATCTCCAGGGTGAGCTGGGGGAGGGCGCCCCGCAGGTGATGGGCGGCGGGGATGCGGGTGGTACCCGGGCTCGGGCTCTTTCGGACCTCACATTAGTCTGTGTGCGCCCAAAGGCGCTCTCCTCAAAAGCCAGCCGCTTTTCCCGCTGTTGCGGCATTCTCCGTGCTTTATTTCTTTTTTGTTGTTAATTCATAAAGATCTGCTTTCAAAGTTTTTAGCGTTCAGAGGGTTTGGATTCACGCCCTGGCCTGAGTTCACAGGCTGTTGGGGTTTTTGAGGAAGGCAGGAGTTAACTCAGCAAGAAGTTTCTCCGCACGGTTTCTCTGCAGTGTTCTGGGGTCCCTGTGGGCTGGTAGTAATTACTGTGTGATTGTACTCACACTCGTGTTTAACCTCCCAGAGATGTATTCTGGAAACTTCTTCTCTAAGACGCCGCAGATAGCTTGAAATAGGCTTTGTGTGTAGATGTATGTGAAGACAAACCATCCCCCGTGAGGTGGTGCGAGGGGCTGTGTGATGGATGAGGTGCTGTGTCTGAGCTGGCCGCGTTCCTGCGGGCTTTGCATCGCCCTGGGCTGCCCCGGGGCAGGGCTGGGTGCCCCAGGCTGCTCTGCCCTGTCGAGCTGCCCTGGGCAGCTGCTGCTGAAGCGCTGGAGCAAACACTGAGCGTGTTGAAAGGCTTTGAAAGGAGCTATAAGTTAAAAATATCGGTGTAACGCACGCAAGCTGTTTGCCGTCTTCTCAGGCATCTGCCAAAGCTGTGCCAGAAGAGAGAAAACACGCATCCTGGGTTTCAAAGGAATAATGATGGAAGAGAGCGTGTTTTAAAGAGTCCTGGCCTGTATTTGAGTTAAAACTGTTGCATAGCTCTGCCTCTGCTTTTGCCGCGGACTGTCCCTTTCCAAGTGCTCCGGCGAGGGCTGTTTTGGAGGAGGAGCGGGAGGAGATGGATGGAGAGGGCAGGGCAGGGAGCAGCAGCTGGCGGGGCTGGCTGTGCTGCTGGGTGGGCAGGAGACCTCTCAGAGCCGGGGTGTGCGGGACGGGGCGCTCGGAGTTTGGGGCTGAGCCTCCTGGGCGCGGCGAGCTCCGTTTCTGTGCTGGTAACAGGGGACGTGTCACAAACCGCCTCTCAGCAGCTGGAAAAGCGTTCCTGTCGGGGAAAAAGAACACCTCAGCGTAGTGGAGCGAGCCTGTTTTCCTGTTACTTTGGAAAAAAAAAAATTAGTTTAATATTAAACAAGAAAAAACGAAGTCTGCTTCTGCCTAGACAGGTGGCCTGCCAAATTCCTGGTTTGATTCAGCAAACCTGGGAGGTGTGAGGAGGCTGATTCTCATCAGGCCAATCTTGCCATGGTTCACAGGGAGCTGTAACACAAGAAGTTGTAGGGTGTTATTCCATGTGGCAGCCTTTTTTAATTCTGCTCCCACTGAAGAGTGAGGTGATGCTCTGAGGTTGCTGTACTCCAGCAGCGCTCCTGGAGGGCGATAAACAACTTGCTGGGATGTAAATGTAGGTGTAGGGTGTTCTGCTTAGGCTCTAGGCTCTTAACACAAGAAAAGACCTCACTTGCTTTGCAAATAGTACCCAAAAATGCTAGAACTGGGGGAAAAACTTGCTTGTGCTGCAGCTCCTGGCCTTGGGGATGCAGGAGGGGCTGCTGGAGGGCTCCCAGGGAGCCAGGGCTTTGCTCGGTGGTGGGTCTCTGCAACCCTGCTGTTGTGCAGAGGACTGATCACAGCTGGTGTGGTGCCATATTCCCTTTCATTCTGTAATTGCCCAGGAAATCTGTTCTTTCTGTCTTGAGATCCAGGCAAGGGGGCTGGGGGCTGCCTGCTATGGGGATGGGAAACCCCCAGCTCCCCTGCTCAGGCTGGCTGACTGCAGGAGGGAGGGAGCCTCTTGCTAATTGTGGAGGCTTTTGGCTGATTTCTGCTTCCTTCAAAGTGCCTTTCTTCTTTGCTTTCTGTTCTATTTGTTTTATGCTAAAATGCCCTTAAATTACAAACATCTTTGGAGAGCAGCAGTTCTGCCAGGAGGCAGGACCACACTCTGGGAGTGCCACATCCAGCTGTGAGCCCAAGATGCTGACAAGCTCTGGGCTGCCCGAGGGCTGGGGGTTTGCACCCCCCTCCTGGGCCCAGGATCAATGTGCCACGAGGTGTTTGGGCTGTACAGCTTTGCAGGCATCCTCCCTGGACTGGTTGTGTTGGGAAATCGGGTTGCAGTTTGGGATTTGAGGCATCCAAAGCCACCCACGTTCAGCTCTGGGTGCTGGAGGCTGGCTGCCTGCTTAAAAAACACAAATTTATCTGTGTAGGGGTTGGGGAAAAATATTTTGATCATTGTTATGTTGGTTTTCTCTGCTGTTTGCTGAGCTTCTGCAGGAAACTATTTGGCTGCAGACCTCTCCCCCACTGTGGCAGTGCAGGGATGTGTCTCTGGCCTGGGAGCTGCAGTGGGGATGCTCTGCTGGGGACATGGAAGGGTGCAGCTTTCTCTCCAAAGCCTGCCTATGCCATGGCTCCAGTGAAGGCAGAGCTCCTTCATGGGGCATTTGTGGGACCTGAAGCCAAAGTGTCACTTCTAGAGGGGGAAATAGTGATGCAGTTGGTGTGAAAGGAGCTGCCAGACCGAGCTGAGCGAGAGGCACCCGGCACAGGGCAGGAGGGAAGGCTGAGAGTGGTCCACAGAAGTGGCTTGTGACAGTACTGTCAAGAGAGAATGTTGAAAAAATATGGATCTGGCAGCACAGAGCATGACAATCACGGAATCCTGCTTTGGGGTGGGACTTGCCTCTCTCCCAAGGGTTTGCTTTGGCCCTTACCCCATGAGAGGTGCAGCTGATGGGCTTCAGTCCATCCCTTGCAGCTGTTTCAAATGTGCTCATGATATCGAGCAATGATCTCTTTATTGAGAACAGGTCCCTTCCCTCTGTGATTTGATCAATCTTAAGTGACCAGGGGTGAAGATGTGATTGCTCCAGTGAGTGGGAGCAGCTGGTGCAGAGCCCTGCCCTGGAGAAGCCAGGGCTCTGGTTGGGTTGGTGAGTTCTTCATTGTTAAAGATAAATGCAAATCCAGCAGGGTGTGCTGAGGGCACCTCTCTCATGTGGTCACATGAAAAGTTAGGTGTGCTACAGCTCCCCTTTCATCCCATTTCTTCTTGTATTTTCAGGAGGACCCAGATGAGCAGGGATGGAGTTTGCTGGGCTGGTTTTGGGGGTACACAGCCCCGCAGGGTGATGCTGGTGTGCTGTCAGCACAGTGCTGGGAAGGGAATTGTAGCCCCAGGCTATGCTTTGAGGGTGAAACTCAGCTTGTTTTATACCCACTGTTACAGGAGGGTTCATCCCATCATTAATGGTTACTCCTCCTAAGGATACTTAGAGGAGTGGGGAATGATCCAGGAGATCTGCTTAGAGCTGGCCTTAATGACTTGATAGAAAGTGGGTTTAAGACTTAATTAAATTCCTGGTAGCCGAGAGCAGCTTTCCCTTGGCTGAGCAGGTCCACAGCTGGGTGCTGTGTTGGGAAAGGGGGTTCCTGCAGCTCTTACTCCACGGAGTGACAACATTCCCTCTGAGCAGCAGCCACGGCTCGGGAACGAGTAACTCTCTCGGCTGTTCTCGATCTTGTGCTTGTAACCACATCAGTGAGTGCTGTGGTTCTGTGTGGGATCACAGCTGATCTCCCCCTTGCCTGGGATTAAAAGATAATCAGTCATTAGCGTAACTGGAGGAGCTGAGTGTGTTTAATCACTTGAACTGGCTGGAGCAGTCGTGTCGTCATCTGCCCACCTCTGCCCGTGCTGATCCGTGCACTTGCTGCTTCTGGAATCGTAGCCAAATTACTTGGCTAAACAGGTAATGGACAAATGGGCCAGTTCCAGTATTTTTAAAATGAGATTTTAAAACAGTTTTCCTTTATCTGCTGGCTTCAACGTCAGTTTACCCACTGGTCTCCAGTGGAGCAGCAAAAACGCAATTTTCAGAGTTTCTTGGAACTGTAACACAAGAAGGGTGAGAAATAATTGGTCTGCAATCCATTATCCAGGTATTGTTTGAGTTAAGGTTGACTTTTAAACTCAAGCAGCTTTTGCATTTGAGCAGAGACATGTCCTGTTAAAGGTTAGGATACTCAAGAAGGAATTCTGCTGAGGAAGGAATTCCAGTAAAAGCGATTTTGTTGACTCTGTCGGGGCAGCCAGCAAATGCCCGGGCCCGTTGCTGTGATCCCTTGTGAATGCAGAGAGAACCACCCCGGTGAGAATTCCTGGGGTGGCCTGGGAGGTTTGGTCTTGTGTGAGAGGGGATGGCAGAGCACGAAGGGCTGCCCAGACCCAGGGCTGGAGGAGAAGGCACAGACCAGAGACACCGGCAAAGGGAACAGGGCTTCTCCGTTTGATTTCCATGAGGTTTTTCCTGGTTTCCCATGCAACTTTTATGTATTTGATAGTTTATAATACAGAGATTACGCCCTCTGTTCAGAGCTCCCAGGAGGTCTGCAGGAGCCGCTCTGTGTTGATGAATCCCAAAAGTAGGACCCCACCTGGTTTGTGCCGACCTTTGGTGTGTTTGCTTCCCCCTGTGGAGCTGAGTGATGAGAGCTGTCCCTCAGCTCAGGGATGTTTGTCACAGTGTTTCAAGTGGGATGATTTTTTTTAAGTGGAGGGAAATATTTTGCCCGTCAATTTTTGTCGTTCCCCTGGTTCTTGTGAGCTCTGGGGCGAGAGGTCTGGGTGGTTCTGGGTGAGGCTGTGCTGGTACATAACAATTAATCTGAGCTACTGATAAGAACTAACAAATATGTCCCAAATATATTTGCTGCTCAAGTGCTTCTGTCACTGAGGCTTTTTCTTAATAACTGAGAGAAGGAGAAATGCCGGTGCTGGTTCAGGAGACAGCAGTGGTGGAATATGCTGGAATGAAACCCTAATGCTGATTACTGTAATCAAGCACGGTGATAATCCCGAGTGGGAAAGGAGGCGGAAAGAATGATTCACGTAGATCCATTCAGGCAAGGTCTGACCTTGGGGAGAGTGAGCAAAATAAACCCAGCACACCCTCAGAACACGCTGGGCTGCCCAAAGCAGAGTGGGCTCAGTGGCACGGGGTGTTTTGGGTTGGGATTTGGGGGTTTGGGGGTTTGGGTTTTTTCTTTTTCCTCCCCTTTCTTTTTGGTTTCCTTTTAAATGATGGTGATGTCAATTTTCCTGGAAGATTGAAAGATTGCCTGTTGGGACAGGTATTCAGAGTTACTTTGTAAAGTGTGCACTTAATCCCACTTGATAAAGTGGGTCAAGAGAATGAAGCTAGACAGAAAGGCTTTGTTGGTGTAGGAAGCATACAGGGGGAATATGTGCATTTATTCTTTTTTTCTTAAACTTTTTGTTGCTGTATAACACAACAGATACTTATAACCCTGGTCCTGCTGGGGTTAGATCAGTCCTTCAATTTTAACACAAATATGGCATTATGGATTGTGTGGTATTAATGCAGACCAATGCAATTTAATTCCATTTTTGGTAGCTTGGGGGCAAAATACATATCACAAGTCTACAAGAGTCACAAGTGGAAATCCTAGAAGGCACAAGCCCTCTTAAATATAATATTTCTAACTGGATTTGTCTGATTTCCAGGCTCTCAAAACACATTGACTCAATAATTCTCAGATACCCAAACACTTACCGAGAACGCTTTTATTTTTTAAGTCATCTGTGACCACAGGTGCTAGAGTGTGAAGGAAAACAGTAGGTCTCTCAAGCTCTGACAGTGTTGATAAGAAAAGGTTAAAACAAACATGTTCACAGCAGAAATACTCGGCTGGATTTGTCGTTGGTGCCAGATGTGTGCAGAGCAAACCCCGTGTCTGACCGGAGCGTGGTCGTGCCGTGGCTTTGGACGCAGCCCCCACCACCCCACTCGCCCCAGACCCTGGTAGATAAGGCTGTGTTTGGCTTCTGCTTCAGAATTTACACAAAACTTCCATCAAACCCAGGTTTCACTACGTTAGTTGGGCAATTGCAAAGATGTTGAGCCATTTGAGGAACTTCAGCGTCCAGCAGAGACCCAAAATAAACGCCACTTTCTCCCCACAGAGAACACAGAGCCCTATTAGGGAAAAAAAAAAGTGTTGTGCAAGAGTATTTCAGCCAATGAATTTTCCAGGCACCATAAAGATGCCTCAGCCTGTGCCACACTCCATCCTTCTTGTCAGCCGGAGCAACTCCCGTTCACACCCATTAAGCCTTGAGTAGTTTTACACGTTGTGTGGACTGATAGCAGATCGGGTGCCAATGACATCTTACAGTGTGAGCTTCAGAAAGCCAAATACACCAGATTTAAGATTATTTCAAGCCGTTGTTCTTAATTCTCAGATGTGGGCAGTGCTGAAAGAGAAGCTGTCTCGAACAGCTGACTGCAGGCCCGGTGGATAAAGGGTACCCAGAGGAGATGGAGGAGCTTTGCAGGACGCTGGCTCTCAGTGCTGCTGTTTGCCATGAGCCACAGAACCTGCAGAGACCCCGGGGTTTGTGATTAACCCCTGCCTGTGCAGAGAGAATGAAGCCTCAGGTTTGCTCACCAGCTGAATTGATCTTTCTATGTGGAAGAATGTTCTTCTGTTTGGAGATCACCCCGTGGCCACTTTCCTTCTGGCCCGCCCTGGCCCTGCTCCCTAACGCAGCAGAGGGATTCTGAAGCAGATCTGGGTGCAGAAGCAGCTGTGTGGGTGAAGAGGGGCCGTTCTGGGCAGTAAAGAGCGTTCTGTAACTCGTCCTTGGAGGGAGGGTAAGGGGGTCCCGGTGACTGTGGGAGGCAGTGGGAGCTGCTGCGGGAGCTGGGAAAGCCAGTTGCTGACAAAATACACCAGATGATCCTTGTGGGTCCCTTCCTAGTCTTTCTCAATCCACGTTTTGAGGTTTGCACTTGGGTTAGTGGCTGTTTGCTGTAAAAACCCATATCCAATTTCATTGATTCTCAGCCTTCCTTTGTGCAGAGACCTCAGCCTTTGGGCTGGATTAGGATCTGCACTGTGGATCTCTTTCTAAATTTGGATTTGGACCCATCAGTACTTGCATTCAAAAGGATTTTCGAGTGTCTTGCCTTTTATAACACTTGTACTCCGAGTCTTTCCCTTTTGTGCTTTTAAGCTTCTTGTTTTCCTCAGTATTTAAATGAATCCACACTGCATAAACAGTGCTCTTCATTCACTGGGCTCTGAGCATACCTAAATAATGCCTTGGTGCATCAGACTTTATATAAGCAACTAGAAAAATGCAAATGGATTGGCACGGAGGAATATATAGGAGTTCAAAGCAGGAGGCTTTGAAAGGCTGAAGAGAATCCCTGGAAAGAATGTTTAAGGATTTGGGGAATTTATCTTCATTAGTTAGTCATTTGAGGCTTGGTTCTTCCTGTTTTAAAAGATGTAGCTGTGTAAGATCATCTCCTGCCCCGTAGCATGAACAGGCTGGCTTTGTTTAAACGCTGAAAATTTGTCACACAATCTTGAAAGCCTCTTGAAGACTTTAATCAGGCCCTTTTGATCACACTCGCAGAACAGAAAATTCCCCCAGCCTTGCCTGCAACAAACTACCATTGATTTAAGAGGAGGGTGGTGTGGTCTGTGGAGGCTTGTTTGGGATTGCACCTTTTAACCCGTTAAATCCTGGGAAAAGGGCTCCCTTCGCTGATGGGATGCATTAGAGGAGCACTTCTTACTGAAAGTGGAGAGAAAGCTGCCTTCATTATCTGAGTGTGAGTGGTGTGAGGGGCCAGAATAGACACCTTTTGTTGATTTGAGTGAAAACTGCTGGGACAATAAAGACCAAGTTCATTTTTCCCATGGCTGTGCTGGGGCTGTGCTGGCAGTGAGGAGCTGCATCCCTTGCCCTTGGGTCCTGGCATAGGTGACCTCAGAGGCAGATTTCTGGGGAAAAGAGTAAAAATAAAGAGGGATTAAGTTAATGAGACAAATTAACCTTTCACTAAGGCGTTGATTGTTTCAGCTTGTGGTGTTGGCCCAATTCTAAAGATGGCAAAGTGGAGCCTGAGTGGGCAGGGGATGCAGGCACGGGGACTTTGTCCTGCTCTGAGTGCTCTCCCAGCCCTGGCACCCTTCTGTGTTCCAGGGCAGAAAGCAGAACACTGTGTTTCAAGAGGGAACTGCTCTTGGTGTGAATAATCTTGCTTGCTAGATTAGACTGCACGGCTCCAACACCGACAGACTTGGGTGAAGCACAAGGCAGTTGCCTTAATGGGCTTTATTTTACTGGCCTGCTGTCAGATGTCACTTAGTAAATCCTAACGAGGCTCCAGTGGCCAGATAAGAGAGCTGCTGCTGGCCTTGGGCTTTTTCCAGGCCATTCCATAGCATAGAATATCCACTTGGCTGGGGAGGGGGCTGCTGAAGGCTACCCTCCCTGGAGAAGGGGGGAGAGGTGGGTGGAAAACCTGCTGAGCACCAGGGCTGGCACTCCTGAGTGGGAAGGTGCAGAGAGAAGATCCTCTCCCTTTTACTTGGGATTGATGTGACTATCTTGGAAAACCCAAAGTCTCCATCCATTGGCTTTGGATTTATGTTGTTCTTGGTTTGTTCTTGGCACAGGTGGGGAACTCCAAATAAAATCTTATCGCGGCTTTTCTTTATCCTCTCCCGTTCTCAGCCTCAGCTCCTCTGGAGGCCCCTCTCAGGGTCACGGTGACTCAGTGCAGGTTTTCTGGGCAGGGTTTTTAACCTCATCACTTACCCTCGAGGTCAGCTCCTTCGTTGGTGTCTCACACTGTGGTTCCAGCCCAGGGCAGACCCCAGGGCACTCTGGAGAGGCTCAGGTGAGTGGCTCCAGTACCAGCTCCATCCCAAAACCTCTCTGCACTGCCAGGCTCTCATGTCATGGAATCACAGAATGTCTAGGTGGGAAAAGATTTCCAAAACCATCTAGTCCAGCTGTTGGGGCAGCACTAACCCAAGGCCAGAGCAGGTAGAGCCCTGCAGGAGGATTCAGGCACTGGCCCCAGACAGACTTTCCGTGGCCTGGTGGGTGGCAGTGGCTGTGCACAGCTGTGGCTTAGGTGAACTTGGTCTGAAGTATTGTAAACATAAGTCACTGAAATACAAATTTGGCCCTTACAGACATTACAGTAATGACTCCCAAGCTCTTGAGGCACTGATGCTGTATCTCAAACTGATGAATTCTTGGAGTGCAGCTCCATTTCAAGCCCTCGGTCATCTCCATAGCAAGCATAAAATGCTAATATGAAAATACTGCCAAAATTATTTGAAATAAACCAGAATCTAAAAACAGGAGAAAGCTGAGTCCCATTTATGAGCAACTTGTTCTCCAAGGAAGCTACAATCTGGTTAAGATCAGTGCGGGGGGAAAAAATCCATCAGACATTGAGACACCACTGAATAGCCAAGAAGAAAATACAGCTGGCCTGGGTCAAGCTGAAGGTCTGTTGGTCCAAAAGCCTGCTGGCAGCCAGGGCTGTGGGGTGGACACTGAGGGAGGCAGATAACAGCAGGCAAGAACACGGAGGTGCTTCCTGGGAGGTGCTGGTTGAGTTTCTGGTTGACTTTCTGGCAGGTCTGGCAGCTCCTGTGGCTGCAGGAGGACCCCAACGCCCTGTGAATGGGTCCTCAAAACCTTACATAAAAAATAATCCTGTCCTGGGCTGCAATGCCTTGTGTCAAAAGGCCACACTCCTGTGTGTGGAGCTGAAAAACACCTCTGGTTGTTTGCTCTGCGCTGAGTCACGGCAGCCTGCGAGGGGCTGGCCTGGCAGCTCTGCTGGAGCCAAAGAGCCCAGCCAAAACCACTGAACAGCAAATGGCAAAGGCTGATTCGCTCTGACAACGCAACAAAAGCTGCAGCTCGGGCTGCCAGTTCTGTTTAAATGTCAGAAGTGCTTCTCAGACACCTTCAGGTGCAGCAGGTTGTGCCGTGCCAGGGGCTCTCTGCTCCTCGCCAGCCTCGGTCCCACGAGGGCTGCTGCGGTGGGAAGGGCTCCTCTTTGAATTCCCTGTGAACAGAGAACAGAACAGAGCACCCCTGAAGTGTTCAGGGCCAGGTTGGATGGGCTTGGAGCAGCTCTGGCTGGTGGAAGGTGTCCTCACCCGTGGCAGGGGGTTGGGGGTTGGAACTGGCTGAACTTTCAGGTGCCTTCCAACCCAAACCATTGTAGTGTTCTCTGAGATCGAGGTGCAAGCCAGGACCTGTGCCTGCCTCCTTTCTAAAATACCTATTTGGTGGTGGCCTGTGGTGGCTGGGGCCGTGGGCACTGGGGAACAGGTGACCCCACTTGGTCTCAGAGTGTCTGAAAAGCAGTGCCTGCTTTGTCTGGCTGCCACCCCACACCTCTGTGAGCAGATTGGTTGGTTAGCAGCTGCTCAGAATGACTGGAGAGGAAATCAGAGGGCAAACACGCAGCTATCAAGAGTTTAAACTGACATGTTTACCTATCCTGACTCCGCCCTGCGTCGTTTTATATCCTTATAAAAATTAAACCCACGTTTAGGATGGTGTAAATGAAACAGTAATGTCTCAAGCACCGCTTTTAAGGGTTACAGGGTTGGTCTTATGGCTGACCACAAATGGTACCTGGACCCGTCATTAGTTCCTCAGGGAAGAAGTTCCGAGTTTTATGAGGTTCTGGCACTCCCACAAACACATATTCTCCAGAAATAACTATTCCCTTTACCTGCAGCTTATTCCAAGAAAAGACTTCTGGGGTTTGATTTTTTTTTTGTTGTTTTGTTTTGTTTTTAAACCTGGAATTCTTTTAAGTAACCCTTTCATTTTTCCCTGCCCAGATTAACCCTGGCAGTAAAGCAGCCATGGCAGATCTGTGCCCAGGAGATGTTATTCTGGCAATTAACGGAGAGAACACGGAGAACATGACACACCTAGAAGCACAAAACAAGATCAAAGCGTGTGTGGACCAGCTGCTGCTCTCTGTGAACAGGTTGGTTTGCTGGGATGTGCCCCTGGGGCAGCTCTGCTGAGGGCTGGGGGCTGCCCTGGAGCAGGAGCATGGTCTGGGTGATTGTCCTGCCTTTTCAAAAACAGTAAAACAAAGTTATTTTTAATGGCCTGCTGATACAAAAAGCGGGTTCTGTTCATTTATATGTGTGGATTCTCATCTGTGCCTTGCAAGTCTTGTCCAGGCTGTGACCTGGGTTGGGTCTTTCAACTCAAGCAAGGGTAGCACTGGGATTGAAATCTCCTTTGGACAAACCCTCCCACTTCATTGACATCCCCCTGTCATTTCCCCAATCATCTGATCAGTGAATACACATTTGATGGGCTGGCCAAATTCACATATTAGGGGAT
Organism: Lophotriccus pileatus; assembly: GCA_035583135.1. Taxonomy (NCBI): domain Eukaryota; kingdom Metazoa; phylum Chordata; class Aves; order Passeriformes; family Tyrannidae; genus Lophotriccus; species Lophotriccus pileatus. Next base: position 7,018,782 of record JAWWES010000030.1, on the reverse strand, counting down.
TTTGAGGCAAAATGAAGACTTGCGTTTGGCTAGGGGTTTTTTTTGTTTGTTTCTCTTTTTTTGGGTTTTTGGGTGTTTTTGCTTTCCACTGGAATTAATTCTGCAGCTAAAAGTTGTTAATCACAATTTATCCAAGCAAAACGAGGGGTCCTTATAAGGCTCATAAATGGCTAGTGTTATCTGTAATAGGTTTAAATAAGTGGATATAGCTTTCCACTTCAGATTAAAGAGGCATTTCCTGCTGTAAAGAGCTGTCACTTGCTGTTTATGGTTTTCTTGGAAAACCCCGTGGCTCTGACTGGGTTGCCTGGGCAGCAGCACTGCCATAAATGGAGCAGAGCCTCTGTGGCTCCTCGTGCTTCCTCAGCACAGTCCTCTGAGCTCAGCCCACGGTGTTTGGGGGATGTGGCTCCAGCCCTGGGAAAGAAAGAACACGAGAGAAGCAAACCCTTCACCCGGGCGGAATTTCCCAGAGCCGAGGACGGGCAGTGGTTTTGCTTTCCATTTGGAACAGCTCTCAGGTCTTGAAGCCTTCCTGATGAAGATGCAGATTTGAAAGGCTTTTGTATCTCAGAGACAAAAAAGAGTTCTGCAAGGCAGGGACAGACAGGAGGTGGTGATGGTGAGGAGCTGCTCAGCACGGGGTGGCTCCTCTTGGAGGAGATCACACTGCTGGGTTGGCTTGGCTTGAGTTGGGTTGGGTTGGGTTGGGTTGGGTTGGGTTGGTGGCTCCTCCGAGGGCAGAACACCCCTTGGCTGTGCCCAGAGATGCCCATGAGGGTGGCATTCCTCTTGACAGGAGAAGCTGAGTGGTTTGTTTCCCTGCAGTGAGGACAGCAGCTCCATGATGCGTTCTTAGGTCTGTTTTCAGTCTGGCCCAGAGTGAGTGGCTCTTGGATCTCTGCTGCTTCCCGAGTGACCTGTTGGCTCCAGTGACTCTGCCCAGCCCTCAGTCACTGCTGGCAGCACATCTGGTGCTCCCTCCTCCCTGTGAGTGGGTCCCTGCCCCAGGACCTGCCTCCTGGGTTTGGATGACCCGGTCCTGCCGATGGATCTGTGTCCTGGGACCTGACAGGGGTTCCACTGGGGTTTGTTGGTCTGTCTGCCTGTCCAGCCCTGCTGTTTGTCAGGGCTGGGGATTGCCAGCCCTGGGCCCTGCTGTGAGCCTGAGCTCCAGGAGAGAGCAGGGTGTGCAGTAGTGTCTTCTCCCTTGGGCAGAGGGTGCTCTCCAGGCAGAATCATCTCTGTGAGCTGCCTTCAACAACATCCAGTTTGCAAACCAACACAAGGAGGTTTGTTTCTAAATAAGTGTTTGTCTGAAATAGATGTGAAGTAACAAGCTTGTTTGTTGTAGGGCTTGAGTGAAGACACATGAAATTTGGTGTTAACTCTGCTTGCCAAAGCAGGGTCCCTCCAGTCAGGTGTGTGTGCAGAGGGAGGGCAGGGAGCTGGGCAGGGCTTCCAGCCCCTGGTGCCTTCCAGCCATGCCATGCCCTTTCTCCATCAACCCTTGACATTTTCTGTTACTGAGACAGAGAACAAGATGGGTTTTGTTTTCACCCTCTGGTCAGTAAATGCCCTTTTCAAAAGTTCAGTAGGAAAGTCAGAATGGGGGGAAAACAAGGACAGTGAGTTACTGGGTGGTGTGATGGGGTGTCCCAAGACAGACGTGGCCCCTTTGGGTTCTGGAGGTGTCGAGGATGCAGAGAGCCGTTGAATTTGGTGGATGAGATGCTGATTATCCCATTTATCAAATTTGCTTTAATAAGACACTTGGATACACTGGCAGGAACCACATGAAAAGCCAGAGGACTGACCATGGGTAGAACAAACAACTGGAGTGTGGTTCTTTCCCCTGGAGTGCAGGCAGTAGCTCTGCCCTGTGCGTGGGAGAGAACCACTGAAGTGAGTGGGATTTCTGTTGTGAACTTCAGCACTGTCTGCCATGGGCAGTGTCGTGCTGGGTTTGATGGTTCCTCTCTTACCTGGCTGCATGGCAGGATCTGCTCATCCAGTCAGTCCAGAAGGAGAAAAAGAGAGCTTCCAATCAAACATGAACACGTGATATCCAACCACTCCAACAGGGAGCAGCACCCAGGGCACTCTTCCCTGTGGCTCTGCCAGCCAGGCCCTGCCACAACATTGGGTTGGAGCCTTGTTTTTTGAGAACAGAGGGGTTGAGCACCCAAAGGACCTGGGGTGTGGGGCAGGAGACCTCGTGGCACGGCTGTTCCTGCTGACACAGGCTGCTGGAAGCCCTTGGCAGCACTGCCCAGACCTGCCCGGCCGTGCCACAGGGCCAGGGCGAGCCCAGCAGCGTTTGCTGAGCCTTTTGTCATCTGCCAGCTGGGAGGGTGCAGAGCTGTGCTGCAGCTTTCCTGCAGGAGCTGGCCCCATGCCCACACAGGGAAAAGTGCAGCTTTTCAGGGCAGTTGGGGTCTGTGCCCCTCCTGTGCCCCTGCAGCCCCAGGCAGTGTTGGTATCTGAGAAGCTGCCCCTGCTCTTGGGCTGGACTAACAGATATTTCTTTGGGTTTTTTTTTAAATCTCTTTGACCCCCCCATTTTCTATCAGCTTTCCTGGCCAGACCCCTGATCCATCTGAAGTTAATGGGTGTTTTGTCCCTGGCTTTTTTTGGGTCCTGCTTTGCCTGGGCAGTGGGGCTGTGAAAAGTGAAGCAGCACAGTCGCCTTCCTGGCCTGAAATGGAGTGGTTGAAAATCCTCATCAGCCTATGAAAGGAGTTGATTTAAACAACTGACCCTTCTGTGGGCACTGATGTGAGGTGTGAGGAATTACCTGGAATTCCTGGAATCAGGGCTGGGCATCCAGGTCGTGGTTCCTGGCTCTGAAATGTGAGGCCAGGAGTTCAGGTGGGCTTAGTGAGGCTGGACAGCACCTGGGCTGTGGGAAAGGGGGTGATGGTGCTGGTGAGGGTTGATGGAATGGTTCAGGCTGCCCTGCTGATAAATCAGGCAGCTGTTCCAGCATCACCTTCCCAGCTGCTGAATCCCAAGCCAAGGTAGCACGAGCCCTACCTTGCCTTAAATCCTGGAAGCAGTTTCTTTCCCCTCAGTTTGGGGTGTGTGCCCCTGCTGAGCCTGCTTGGAGAACTGCAGTATGAAGATCCTCTCTTTATTCCTGCTCTCTGCACAGAGATGGAGCTTCTCTGGAAGTTTCTATGGGAGAAAGCCCAGTAATGAATCTGCTGGACATGTAGCCCCAAAAGTCCCTGGAAGCTCACGTAGCTGATGTTCTTCCCACCTCCCCCAGCTCCTGGAGGCTGTGTCGGGGTCCACGAGCTGGGAGCAGAGCAGGCACGCTGCTGGAAGATGGGAAGGATGACAATGTGTGTTCTCAAGTTTCCAGTAAAAGTACAACTGAAAAAGTGAATCACAGCTTCCCCTCTGCAGCTCCTCGAGGACTAAGAGAGAGGAAAACCGGCAGCTTTCCAGAGCAGTCCACAATGGTTTCAGGAGAGAGGAATGAGGGAGGAGAAATCCTGCAGCTTCTCCTTCGTGTGCTCTGGATGAGGCAGGTCCTGTGGGTGCCCAGCAGAGCTCAGCTGCCCTGCTGCTCTCCTGCCTTGCAGGGGGGGATCCAACACCTCGTGGGTGTCGTGGGGAGGGTCACAGTCCTGGGAAGGTGAAGCATCCACTGTAGCTGCTTCGAGACAGAGTTCAGCTCCTGGAAGGCTCCTGGCCAGAGCAGTGATAAAAGTCAGTTCTGAGCCTGGTGATGTGCCCTGGTGGGAGGTGAAGAGTGTTCAGGAGATGGACAGGACCCTGGAGTCACCCTCCTCAAGGACCATGTGGATTGGGGTGAAATATAGCAACAGGGTTGCTCTGGTGGTTGGTGGCAGTGTCCTGGATCCAGGCTGGCACTTCCCCAAGTGATAACTGTCAGTTTATAAGGGGATGGAGAAATCAGAGATTCGGTGAGACCCAGGAATTCCTGCAGCTTGAAAGCAGCTCTGCAAACGTGGAGAGTGAGACTTACAGATCACTGCCAGGTGAAAAAACATTTTGGTAAAACATGTGAGCATATGCAAGTAATCTTTCGAGAATGACTTTGAGACTTTTAGAAAACAAGCAGGGGGATAAAAGGTGTCTGCAATTTTGTTTTTTTAGTGTTGTCCTGTTAAAAGGGTCTGTTTCCCACGAAGCCCCATGTGGAAGGCCCAGCACTAACCTAGGGCAGCTCATTTTCCTTGGGATTGTCCTGGCAGCCCTACGAGAGCAGAGCGGTGTCAGTGCAGGGTAATGATTTCCACATAGCTGCCTTTAATCCCCCTACAACACATCTGAGAACACTTTTCCCAAAGCTAAACGGCTTGGAACGTTTGAGTGATGCTGGTCTCTTGCCCATGACGTTAGAGAAGTGCTGGGGATGTTTGCTGCTGCCTGGACACAGAGCTCTGGCTGCTGGGAGCACAAACCTGCTGCTGGGGTGTGTGGTGGGGCTGTGCTGCCCCAGGGGATCCATCCTGCTGCTCCTGGGGTGTTCCTGCAGCCAGGGCTGCACAGGGAGCTCCAAGCACCAGCCCCTCCTGCAGTAGCTGCCCCTGGCATCGTTCTCTCAGCCAGTCATCTCTCAATTATTTGGGATTATTTTGGATTACGTGGTGTTTCACTGTTCCCAGGGAAAAGAGGGAGGCTCCCTGTGTGAGCACAAAGGCTGATCAAACTCAGGAGTTGCGTTTCTTTCTGGTGAGGCTGGAGGTTCTCCCATTCCCCTTTGCTTTGCCTCTAAAAGTGCCAAATGGAACCTAAACTGTGCCTTGTCAGCTCGTTCCAGCACAGCTCAGGTGAAAGCTGGGGCTGGGGTGAGCCTGGCTTTATTCAGGCTCTCACTGGGACCTGCTGGAGGTGGTCTCAGTTATACCAAGAATTTCTGGTCGCTCTACAGAGCTGATGGTGAAGCCTTGAGTTTAATCATTAAAGCTACAAATGTAGCTAAAATAACTACAACTGGGCTTCTCTGTGCACACCCATCTGGCTGTGTCTTTCATTGTGTGTAAATATATCCATAATGACTTTAGAAAACACAAGTTTAGCTGTTTTCTGGTACAGACAGGGTGATCTTTGTCAGGGGTGTGGAGAATTGGGAGACTCCAACGGGCAAGTGCTGGTGACCAAATTCTCCACACAGAGTGAATTTGCTGCTGTTGCTCTCATCTTCTGCAGAGTTGCTTTCTGAACCTTGGTTCTTATTCGCTGGCCAGTTTTTGGGGGTGCTTTAAGCTGTGTTTGGCACTCCAGAGCTGAGTGGGGGGAAAGTCATCCCAGCCCCTTCTCGGGGCACTGGGAGAGCTCCTCGGGCTGGCCCAGCGTGGGGGAGAGCACAGAAATGATAGTGGTGATCCTGCCAATGGAATCAGGCATTCCCATTGTTCTGGGCCTCCAGATTTGGTTCTCAGTGTGGAAGCA
>JAWWES010000030.1:6993491-7013255 GCA_035583135.1 Lophotriccus pileatus | reverse complement strand
ATAGTGGTGATCCTGCCAATGGAATCAGGCATTCCCATTGTTCTGGGCCTCCAGATTTGGTTCTCAGTGTGGAAGCAGCAGACACAGCACTGCATGGAGGCAAAAAGCAGGTCGGGGTGCTGGGAGTGCTGATGGTCCTGGGAAGGACTGTTTCCTTTGTCCCACTTGGAAAGACCAATTTATGGTGAATTGTCCCAGCCTAAAATCAAATAATTATTGTAAAGATAAATGGGAGTCCCTGCTTTTGGTAGGTTTTGAGTCAGACCCTAGATCTGGAAAGGCAGCTTTGTGTGCTGACCGGTGTAGCTGCAAAACACCAAAGGTAAAATATCACCTCCAGAATTCCTGGGTTAAAACTGTGCTCCTTATTTTTCAAGCTTGGACCCTGCAGATAATTAAACTGAAGCTGAATGTGGTATGTGGCAGGGGCCAGAGTCCACAAAGGATGGTTGGATGCAGTCAGTGATCTGTGCCCCTGGAACAAGACCTACTTTCATTAAGTGGTGTATATGCAGATTGTGATGATAAACAGAATAGTTTGCATGTGAAAAGCTTGATCTTGAACTTCATGAAGCTTCCATCTCCCAATTCAACCTCTTTGCATCCTCAAAAGCCTGTGTACCAGCCTGCTGGACCGTGCCCAGCTCCAGCAGCTCCCTCATACCCTGAGCACTGGAGATCCATGCCAGAGATCACATCCCAGCTCTGCCCCAAGATGCCTCTGGGGGGAAAAAATGAGCAGGCACATGGAAAACCTTTGGCCAGTGGCAGCATCCTGCTCTGTCTTGGCAGGACTGAAGGTGCATTTGGGAATGGAAACTGTATTTTTAGGGCTTTTTTGTATCTGGCACCTGTTGAAAGGGTCAAGGTGGAAGATGATCCATGCAGGGTTGTGTAAGCTTTCTCCCTGAAAGGTGTTATGGAATTCCTGCAGTCCTGTGTATAGGCCTGCCAGGGAGTGCATATATAAACATATGTGCATGTATGTGTGTATATATATCTGTATGCACACCTGTAATCAGAGTCCCTTCTGGATTCAGGGCCAGAATAAAGGGACAGGAATACACAAAAGAGCCACCACAAGCCTGCCTCCTGATTTCTTGAACCCAAATAAGTTTGTGTCTTAAACCCCACCCTGAGTCAGAGCCTGTACTTCAAGGATGGGGTTTGAGCTTCATGGTTTTAATAGCATGGAACTGGCATCTTCTCTGTTTACCCCTGTGCTGTTTCTGAGGATAACTTTGGACAAATCTGTACATAACAATTCCCTGGCAGGTCTGTGTACTGTACATACATTTGGCTTTTCAGGGGGTTTTGTGGGTTTTGTTTGTTTGAATTTATTATTTTCTTTGTTTGCTCTGGTTGGGTTTCTTTAAAAGCTCAGCAGAGTTTCCTCATTCCCTCCTGCAGAGCTGAAGGGAAGAGCTGGTCCCCCCCTGTTCTGGAAGATGGCAAGGCTCAAGCGTACCGGATCAACATCGAGCCGGACCCACAGGTATGGCAGCACAGCCTGCACACCCACTGCTCTGCCACCTCCTTCTGGGAGAGGGGATCGTGTCTGGGCTGGTGCAGCCCAGGTTCCCATGGTGAGCCAGGTCCTGAGCTGATCTGGCACAATCCCATCCCTGTCACTGCCCCGTGGCTGAGCCAGGCTCTGCAGGAGCATGAAATGCCCATGTGCAGGTTCTGTGGTTTAGCTCAGCTGCTCCTTTCTAGAGGGGTTCTTAAATATCCAACAAGGGTGCCCCTGCTGCCCTCCCTTGGCTCAGTCCAGAAGGAATATGAGAACAGCAAGGGTGGAATGGTGTTTCCTTCAGAGAGGAGCGGGGACAGAGCACTGGCAGCACAGACCCCCCAGGCGATGTGGGCAGGATGAGATCCTCCAAACCCCATAGAAACGGACCCCAAACTGAGGCCATGGAGTCAGTTGGCCATTCCAGCCGTGTGGGGTTTGGAAATGTCCTGCATTCCTGCAGGGACAGTGGGCAGAGGCTCAGCTCAGCTGCAGCACCAGCAAACCCGCCCCGGTCCCGCACACAAGCCACACATTTGCCTTCCCTGCCCTGAGTGACAGCACAGGGTGATCTGTGAGCCTGGGCTTTGGGTTCTGGCCATGTTTGCTTCATCCATCAATTACAGCCGTCTTTTCTGACAGATATTTTTTCTTAATAGACTTTAATGTGCCCAAACCCCGTGAATAATATTAAATGAGGAACAAATGTGCAGCAGTTCCGCTGCCAGATACAACATTTCTGAGGTTTAATGCAGATTGGATTTGAATCTGACTATTAATATATGTTACATATGTATCTGCTTAAAAATTAGACAGTTATATGGAACATAATGAGGGGGTAGGGATGGATTGTCCTGAATCCAGACCTACACTGCAAATACATAAATCTGGGGAGTAGGTGGGTAAAGCAGATGTGTTTGTGGTGGGCACTGAGAGAGGTGTGTGAACAAGGGTACAGAGGTCCAGGCAGCAGCTCCTGTCCTCTTTTTCAGTGCCTGTAGCCCCACATGCTCTGAGGAAAAATCTCACTGTAAAGTAATAACTTGGCTCAAAATGTGCAACCTTTAGGTGCACTTCCTCGCATCTGGAAAAACGCAATCTGCTTTGAAAGGCAGGGGGAAAAAAATCTGCTGGAATTCTGCTCTCAAATCACAGAAAGAGGTTTGGGGCTGTCCTCGAAAAGGGTTTTGAGAGTTTTACCCCAAGTGGCCTTTGCAGTAATGTGGAGCACATGTCCTGCCCTCCTCCAGGTTTCACCCTAACAACTTTTTCATCATCCTGGGCAAAGATGTCTTGGGAGTCTTTTGACTTGTGACTGCAGTAATTCTTGCTGGAGGCCCCAGAACATGTGATATAAGCAGAATGTCTCAGTCTGAGCTGTTTGGAGAGAGGCTGTATTTCTGTTGCTGGAATTTAGTTTATTTAGATGTAATCTTTGTCTTGAAGGCAGAGAGAGTGGCAATTGTCTTCTGTGCAAGGGAACTTGGGAGGTGTGGAGCAGCTGTGAGCTCTCCTCTCCCCTCTTTCTAAATCTGTTGTGGTTTCTCAGTTGAGCTTTGTGGAAAATCCCTTCTCAGAGACCAAGAATGTAATCAATGCTCCTTATTAAAACTGTGATTAATGCTGTGGCTGCAGGGAATAGCTGCCCCCACAACTGAAGAAGCTGGAAATGGAGGGCTGCTTGTTCACAATTAGCAGGAACAACACTGAGCAGGATGAGTGAGTCACCTGTGGGAAATAACATTTTTTTTAAAGACCAGACTTTGATTATCAGTTGGTTGCACTGGACAAGCCTGTCCTTAACAGCAAGGATCTATAGAGGAGGCCAGAAATGCGGTGATATTCAGACTGGCATCCTACAAACCAAGGGCTGTGTGCTTGTTGGACCTGGAGGTGGATCGTGGGGGTGCTGGGGCAGCTCAGAGCTCTCCATCCAGCAGTCAGCACTCCCATCCTGCGGGTGTGACATCACTGCTGACGTGCTGGGATCCCCGGCACTTCCACGCTGTTGTTGTGGGCACTGGCCCAGCCTCTCCTCCCTGGCCAGGCAGAGTGGGAGCCCCCATCCCTGAGTTTCTGCAGATCCCACTGTTTTTGGCTTCCTTAGCGTGAGCTCTCGAGTCAAAACAGCGCCATGTGGTGCTAATAAAAGGAGAGGATGTTTGTTTTCTTGACCGTTTCCCAAACTGCCAGAATTGGCAGCTTTCTGGCCCAGGGGGGCTGGAAACATGGGCTTTGAGCTGTGGGGACTGTGTCAGTGCTAATTGACAGTAGATCAAGTGTCTGGATGGGAGAATAATGGCAGCAGCAATTAAATTGGCAGCACGTAGCCGGAGCTGGAATGGGATGTGAGTCCTCCAGACCTGGACTCTGGGGTGCAATATCTGTGTGGGGTGAAGGGCTGGGTTTCCTCTGGCAGTACAGACAGGGAGAGGCCCTTCCTGCAGACACCAGTTGGGAATGGCATCCCAGTGCTGCCCTGCTGGCAGAGCAGCCCCCTGCCATTCCCAGGGGAGGCTGAGGATGGTGGCTCTGTGTTCCTTGTCCTCCCTTGAGCTGTGCCCTGAGCAGCAGCTCCTGCAGCCTGACCATCCAGCTGGGCTGAACTCTGGGCAGGAGAGAAGAGCTGCTCCTTCCACAGTGCCAGGGGAGCTGCCCAGGAAGGATGAGAAGGCTGCTTTTCCTAGGATTTGTTATTCTGTGCCTGACACCAAAGCCTCAGTGTGAGTTTGCCCTGGCTGACCTTGCTGTGTGCAAATGCCAGCCAGGATGGGGTGGAGAGGGGGAACTGGGACTAACCTGGGGCTGCTGTGGCTGTTTGAGCAGCGTGATCCAGGCAGTGCAGGGAACCCAGGGCTGTGTGTGAGCCAGGCCAGTGGAAGTGTCAGCACTCCTGGGTCTGCTCTGCTTGCTGCTGGGTGGGCTCAGGGGTGTGTGGCTGCAGGACTGAGGACCTGCTGCCTCCTCTTGCTGGTGGCCTCCCCCCATCTCTGCATGGGCTCTGCAGCATCATTGCTGTCACCTCTCACACCAGCCCTGGCCTCACACACAGTCTCAGTCCCCTGCACTGCTGAGCTCACTTGCTTCTAATTAAATAAATTAAATCACATATGGGCTTCAGGGGAGTCTGAGCCTCTGGTGTCTCAGCTCTGGGCACCTGGGGACAGCAGTGGTGTCCCACAGTGGAGCAGGGAGGGCAGTTCAGTGCTAGCTTGTCCCTTGGCACCGTTTTTAACAGCTTTAAAAATGTCTTACATAGGCTTATATTTGTTTTTTGGTCTCAGTAGATTATCTTTACTTTGTTTTACTGAGGGTGAACATCTCTTCATTTAATTAACTGAGTAATGGAGTTAGTTTTAAGTTGAATTAATTAAATGGAGTGTTTGCTCCAAGCTCTCCCTGGGTTGCTGCCGCGCAGGGAATTTCCATGTTCTTTGCGAAAGCCTGGCATGGGCCCTGCTGACTTCTGTGAACTGGGGGGTTAAAGCCTCCTCGCTGGAGAGCTGGAATTTCCTTTCTCAAGGCTCCTGACCTTCCTTCCTCCCCTGCTGCCAGCGTGGGATGGGCCTGGCTGCTCCCGGGAAAGCTCTCGCCGGGACCCCCGTCCCGACGCCGGGCACCGACCTGGCGGAAGGAGGGAAAACGTTGGCCTCGTGCTTTGGGGAAAACAAAGGATGAGCTCATGCCCTGGCACGAGCCCGGGTTCCCGTGCATGGGAACTCCCAGCTCGTTGTCTGAGGCCTGATTTAATACTGATTTAAGAGCACAAACATGCTGGGTCCTGACGGGCGCTGCGGGTGCTCGGGCGGCGTTTCACGCCCAGATATCGGGGTTTACAGACCACCAGAAAGCACTGCTCTGATTCACTGGGTGAGGAGGTTACACACACCTGGCTGTGCACTTGTGATTGTTTTTTCCTGTGGTATAATGTTGACTCCTTTGAAAGCAAAGGGATTTTCTCGGTACCACTGTAACACCTCGAGCTGTTGTAGCTGTAACGTGTTCTTGAAATTCTGTGTGTGTCTCTCACATAAAATCAGCACCTGTAAGTGAGCTCTGGTAATCCTGGTGTATAAAAACAATCTTGGGATAAAGGGGAGGTGACTCAAATAGTTTTCTCCTGTTGAAGGTGCACAGGGGCAGTACTGAAATGGTGATGGTGGGAGCTGGTGTAGGATGAAGTGCTAACACAGACAGGCTGTGTTGTTTTACTTGATAACATCAGTTTCAGTGATGACTGTTAACACAGGTAAGGAAACTGCTGCTTGTGTGCTCAGAAGTGCTGAGTGTCTGGAAGCACAGGTGTAGCTCAGCGTTTCTCTTCTCACCCATCAGGAAAAACAACTTACCCCAGTTCATTTTTCCTTGTTTCTCGCTTAAGAGGCATTCATGTCTCTTGGAGGTCACTTGTGTGACCTGCTGGGTGGGGAGAGCATGTGGAGGGAGCCATCCCCTGGCTTTTACAGAAGGAGATGTTCAGATAAGCCACGTTGGCACCTTTTGGGTTTCAAAATGTGAGATCTCTGTAGCCTGAAGTTTAGCTTGTTGCCATTGATGCTTTTAGCTTCAATTAGCTCCTAGTAGTGGTCATGGAAAGAACATCAGACAGTGTGATATGATAGTACCTGAAAAAGCAACAATTCCCCAGCTGGGAGAGAGGAGAGAGACAGTGAGCTGGGAAGGATGAAATCAGGACATGGTCAGTGTTAAGCTCCCCAGGTTTGTCCTTTAAGCCAAACACCAGATGGTGAGAAAAGTGATCCTGTGGAAGCGTGGACTGAAATGGGAACAGCAGCATCTCTGGGAGGAGGAGAGCAGGAGGGGGGCTGGTTATTGCTGTGATGGTTTGGGGGTTTTCCACCTGTAGGGGATATTTTCTGCCAGGGGAGGCTGATCCTGTGCATGGCAGGGCAGCTCAAGGCTGAGCCTGGCAGGAGCATCAGCCCCACACTGCTCTGAGCAGTGCCTGCTGTTCCCAGGCTTGGGAGGTGACCCTGAACACTGGGAAGAGAGGGACAGTCCTCTCCAGGGTTTAGACTGTTGCTGAGCTTATCTCTGGAGAGGTGGTCACCTGGCAGGAGCCTCCTGCTGCTGCTGGAGAAAGGAAGAAACTTTGAGGCTTTTCTACAGAGACTTTTGTCCAAAACTCTCCTGGCTGCTGGTTAAATACCTCTCACCCCCCTGGCGTTAGAGACAGGGACACCTCCCACCAGCCCAGGTTGCTCCAAGCCCTGTCCAACCTGGCCATTCCCCTTGTCCTGTCACTACCTGCCCCTGAGCCTGTCCTGGGGCTCCACCAGGCTCAGCCTGTGTGTCCACGAACATCATCTGCTTTCCACAAAAGACCATCTGATTTAAGGGTTGTTCCCTTCCTTAAATCTGAAAAATGAATTTGGTGTTTAGCTGATGACTGTGAAAGGAGTGCAGTGAGAGGGACGTGATGGATAAAGTTTTCCCTCAGAGCTTCCTTTCAGACTGTGGTACACGCTGAGAGGGGAACTTGGCAGAATATTCCGAATCTGTCTCGTAAAATAAGCCCCACACTCTGTTTATCCAGCCTCAGCAAACTACACCTGGCCTTTTTTTCTTATCTTTTAATCTTCTGAGCTGAGCTAAATAATGGGATTGTGCTTACTAGAGCTTTTAGAAGTTAGATTGAAGCCTGCTTAGTCTGTAAAAGCAGCATATGCACAGGGCATCTGAACTGTGCTGATGGGGAAAAATGTGTTAAAATGAGTGTAGCTTTTAAAATTTATCCTTTTCCTCCAGCTTTGGGGCAGTCTTGAATGTAAAGGCTCCCTGTGGGACTTCTTTTGAGGCTTTTGTTGGAGAACTGATCCTGCTCCCGTGGCCGTTGGCCACGGTGTAAATCTGTTATTTGCATTGAAATTAAATCCGTGCTGCCTGTCCTGTGCTCCTCCTCTTGGGGTAATAATAAGATTTCCATTTCTGCGGCTTTTGAACCAGTTTATCAGAGGCAAAGCAGTGTCCTTGCTGTTGAAAATCTGGGGGGAAGGAGAGGAGGGGCTGCTGCACTGCAGTTGTCTTCTGTGCAGAGTCTGATTTCAGCCTGAGGCTGTTGGATGTGCTGGGATTTGTCTTCAGGCTTAATTGCTTGCCACATTTGGATGAAAGAGGACTTGGCATAATGAAGGCAGTAAAATTTCATCTGCAAAGAGCCCTCTGCCAGGAGAGGTCAGAATCAATTTGGGCTCAATTACCCAGGCTTGGAGCAAGGGAGAAAGAAGCCAGGGAGGAGCTGGAGCACTTGAGGTGCCTCTGGATGATGGACACAGGTCACCAGGCAGGGTGACAAAAGACACCTCTTCCAGGTGACTGCACGGCTCTGACCTCCTGGTACACAAAAATAGAAACACTTGTGTCTCTAATTCAGCATTTTGGCAGCCAAGGAGTAGCTGACACCGACCGATTGTGTTCTGGTTTTGGGAAGAGGGTGGATCTGAGGAACATCAAACAGAAAGCTGCTTTGGGCTGAGCCAAGTGTTAATGGCCTTCAGCTCTGCTGGAGTGTGATGTGGCTGTGTTTGTAACAGGGAACAGGACTGGCCCCTGGACAGCAGGGACAGAGCAGAGCACCCTCTGCTCCTGCCTGGGCAGATCTCCCCCCACACTGCACCAGTGGGCAGATGGAGGGTGGATTTGGGGCTCAGAGGTGCGATTTTGGAGGTGTTTTTGGGTCTGCTCCCAGGGAAGGCTTCTTGGATACACCAAAACTACCAAAGCCCTTCCAAATCATGCCATGGGTGCTGGGGCTTGTGTGGAGGTTGTGGGAGACGATGCTGACCTCTCAAATTAGCAATCCTCAGTTTTAATCTGTCTGGAAAAAATGAAATTGTTTTGTTTGTACTTCTGGTCTTTTAAGAGACTAATTTGTAACACACTGAAGTGAATGAATTTTAAATGCTTTGAATCAGAACGTGAAGTCTGATGTTCTCTAAAGCTCTGTGTAAAACCTGTAGTCTCTAGAGCTAAAGACTTGCAGTTGAAAAAGAATGGAAGGACAAATAGGACATTTTGCAAAATGTCCAAAAAAACCCCAGGCAAGCATGAGAAAACAAACTGGGAGTTTCTGGTTTGTAGGCTAAAGGAGTTCTCCGTGGTGAAACTCCACAGGCCAGCTCTTAGGAAGGGTTTGCAAACTCTCTGAGTTTAAGAAAGGCCATAAAATGCAGGAAGAAAAGCCAGCAGAGAAAAGCAAATTAGGTCCCAAAGGGGGAAAACTTTAACTGATCTTGAATTGGAGAGCTGGAAGGAAACCCATCTGTGTTTCTGAGGACGAACGTGCGAGTGCTTTGCACGAGGAGAAGCCTTGCAGAGGTCTCTGAGCTTCTGAGGAAGAGGAGGCTGAGCTCTGGGCTGGGAGCAGCTTTTGGGAAGTTGGGCAGCAGAGGAAAGCAGGGCAGCAGAGGAAAGCAGGGCAGCAGAGGAAAGCAGGGCAGCAGAGGAAAGCAGGGCAGCAGAGGCAGGCTCAGCCCGGGGTGCTCTCGGACGGTCAGTGCTTCCCACGGCTCCGGGCGCTGCCCCAGCACGAAGCTCAGCTCTGCAGAGCCCACAGAGTGGTGGGGAAGGACTTATCTGAGGAGCCTCATGTCCATGCTCTTGGTCTGGTAGGTACTGAGGAGCCCATTGATCCCTGGGTCACCCCTGGCTGTGTAACAGGCTGAGCAAAGAGGAGCTGCCACCACCACCATCCTCCTGCCACGGGCGCAGCGAGCTGGGGACACGGAGCAGCTCAGCAGTGCAGGAAGGCTCTGCTTCCCCTGCTTCCACCCCTGGGCTCCCATGCCTTTTGGAGAGTGCCCAAGCAATAAGTTTTAGCTTTATAGCAGCATTTGGTCTTGATGAACAAATTGCTGAGCTTAACGGGGACGAAGGGGCGGCGCTTTACGAACTGCCTTGGATTAAAGCAATCCCTGGAGAGGACGGGCTGTGGGCCCTTTGGTGGAGGGGCTCTCCACTCCACAAACAGCTGCCAGTCACAGGGTCCCCAGCCAAGGGTCTGGATGGCCCCAGTGTGGGGCAGCCCACGAGGTCAGAGGGGAGAAGAGGACCCTGCCCTCTCCTCCAGCATCCGTGGACCGAGTGTGAACCCGAGCCCCAAGCCACAGATAATTAAAGATAGTGGCTTTCTGAAAGCATCACTCCATAGCTCTCAGTGCTGTGAGCCACATAGGCTGTTGCCTTTTTCCCCCCCAAACATTTATGATCCTTCTTTTCCTCTCTGCTTCATGGTTGAGAGTGTTTTCTTTATTTCCCTTGAAATAATAATGTAAATCTGGGAATTGGAAACCCATAGCCTGCTTGTATATGTTTTTTCAAATAACATAAATTGGGGAATAGTTAAAATGATATTATTCCTGGCAGCAAAATTCCTTTTTTAATAGACAATTTGAAGTTATTATGTTGGAAGCAGTTTTCCCCACGTGTATGTGCATGCACGGTGTGGAGGGAACTCTGCCAAGAGGGCTCCAGGCAGCTTCTGAGGCAGTGGAAGTGCTGGGAGCTGGAGGCTGCAGCTTTTCAGCTGATGGCAGAAAAAAACCCTTGAAGGATCCATCTTGCAGTTCTTAATTAGACCTGGTTTTATCAGTGGGCGTTTTGCCTTAGGAAGAACTGAAGAATTGGACTTTCAGGATCTTTTTTCTAGCAGGATCTGGTTTTTATTTCTCTTAGCCGTTCATTTTTACAAGGTTTGGGAGCACCAGTGTGTTCTCCTATGCACCAGTGATAGCCATTTGTTTCCAGTTAGTATTTATTGGATGATTTTAGTCAAAAGTAAGCTTTGTATCAGAGCCCCACAATATGCACTTTGTTATTTGTTCACAGGATGGTGTTTTCTTTTCCTGCTTGGTTTTTCAGCAGCTTCAGTCTGCTGAGAAGCTGGTGTGAGGCAGCTTGGCTGGGGACCTGCCCTGGAACAGATTAAAGCAGATTAAACAGATTCCAGCCTCTTACCCAGCGCCCGTGTCTTCGTTGGGGTGGGCAGGTTTCGAAATAATATGGGAAATTTTTGGTTTAATGGCATCTGAGTTCCCAACTCAAGCTCATGTGACAGAAAGATGTCCACAGTTTGCCTTGGCACTTTAAAAGCAAGTGGAAATCCCAATACCCAGCTCAACCCTTGACTGGTGTGTTTCTCACACTGTAAATGACTGCTCTTATTAGGGGAGAAAACTTCCCACAATGAACAGGTGTCTTTGTGCTCAGGGGGAGCTGCAAGTGAAAATCCCAAGTCCCTTGGCTCGGGTGTTGCCCAACCTGCCCGTGGAGCTGCTGAGCTTGGGCTTCTCCTGTCTTGCTGATGGCAGTGGCAGTGATGGCCCCAAAATTGGGAGCACAGCGAGTGTCCTCGGAGTGATGGAACGTGGAATGAGAAGCAGACTCACAGCCTTGCTTTTGAGGAAATAACAAATGTGCTCGTCCAGGAGAATAAACGCAGAATATTTGGCAGCGGCTCACCGTGGAGAAACAGCAAAATTCGTTGGGTTGGGGAGCGAGGGGAGCTGTGTAGGTTCAGCACGGTTTAACTGCAGGTCAGGCCTGAGTTTCCCTTTCCCTGCTGCACGTCTCTGTTCTCCACAGCACGTGTAAAATGTTATTACATCCCAAGCAGCCTCTTTGTGTCCCTCACCGTAAATCCCAGGATGTTCTGGTTCTCTTCTCTTGCAGGACAACGGCCCTGCCCAGAGCAGGAGGTCGATGCCCCCCGGGGTTGGGGGCAGTGCCCTGGACAAGCAGCAGGTTCTGGGTGTGCAGCACCAGCAGCAGCCCCGGCTCTACCCCAGCAGCGGCCCCGAGTCGGCGCTCCCAGCCCAGCTGAGCGGGCTGCACATCTCTCCTGCACACAGGTAGGGCCAGAGCAGGGCTCCCACCCTGCCTGGGCTGCTCTTCCTCCTGCTTGGCTCTGGGGGGTGCCCAGGGGCTGTGGTGTTCCTGGAGCTCCAGGGATTGTGGGATCCTGGAGCCGTTTAGGTTGGCAGGACCTCTGAGATCGGGTCCAAGCGCTGCCCTGACCCTGCCAAGGCCGAGATGCTGGGCTGGGCTCCTGCTGCCTTGGTCAGGAGTGGGGGGTTGTCCAGCCCTGGCACGAGGGCAGTGGTGGAGTCACCACCCCTGGTGGGGTTTAACAGCCAATGTGGCACTTGGGAGTGCTGGGGGTAACAGCTGGACTCGATGGCCTTGGGCTCTCCCAGCCTAAAGGATTCTGTGAGTGTCACAGACATTGACTTACTGGGTTTTTTGTATGTCCAGGACAGGATGGAGGTGCTGCCCTCCTGGGAGTGGGGATCACCCTGCTGCATACCCAGCAGCAAACACCTGCCTGGCAGCTGGAGGTATCCACCAAAAAAATGAACCCCAGTAACTGGGGTGTTTATAAATGTAAGATCTGCTCAGTGCAGCTGGCCAGGAGGTTGGGGAGTAAATAATGCTCCTAGGAAAGAAAAGGCTCTTGCATAGCCAAGAACAGCTTGGTTGGATAACTCAGACCTTGAGACAGGCCAGGCTGTGGGCTGGGATGCTTTTGTGTGGCTTACATGGATGCTGATTTATGTTCCTCCAGACTGGCAAACCATCCTGCAAGAAAGCAGTGTCTGTATCACATACACAGAGCAAAGGGAGTTTCTTCTCAGCTTGGGAATCTGTGTCTGCACGAATTCATATTTCAGTGATGCTGCAGGCCAGCTTGTTCCCTGTGCTGCTCCAGGAAAGTTAATGAAGTTGGAAAGAGAGAGAGAGAGAACCGCACAAAAAATGTGGAGAACAAAATCTGGTGTTACCTGTGTGTGAGCCGAGAGCCAGGAGATTCACTTGGGTCTTTGAGCAGAGCTGGGGCAGGAGTGTGCTCTCTTTGAACTGGTGGTGATGAGGCTGAGCTGGGCAAACCCTGCCCTTTTTCTGTGAAAACCTGGGAATTGATGGGCTCTGGCAGGGCAGGCAGGCCCTTGGGGCACTCAGGAAGGTTTGGGCTGTTTGGGTCTCCAGGGATGGATCCGTGGCTCAGCCAGGCTGGCCCTCACCTTCCCCAGGGACCAGGACTGCTGGGAGACCCTACCAGAAAATGGAGCTCTGGCCTTTCTTTGAAAGCCACTTTTGTTGGGCTTTTTTTCCCCCTCTTTGTTTGTTTGAAAGCGAATGTTATTTCTTTTGTTTATTTGTTTAAGCTGACATGACTGTAATACTGGTGGAGAAAATGAGCCAGATGATAGCTCAGATATGTGAAGCTGACGGAGTTCGGGGCTCTTGCTATTTTTATTGGGTTTATAATGACCTTGATGACCTCCTCTGTAAAAAGGAAAAGGAGCCCCTTCCCCTGGAGCTGTGCTGTGCACTGGGGCCTCTGGAGCACGACAGCACTTGGACTCAGCTCTTCTCAGCAGGGCTTTTAAATATTTTTTATTCCAACCATGCTTTTCATGCTTTGATGTATTGAATGAACTGGAATAATGGTTTAAATTGCTGTTTGTTGTCCGTGTATCCCAACGGAGCAGGAGCAGCTTTGGGTCGAGATGCTGAAGGGCAGAGGGGGGTTATGGGGCTCCTCCTGTGTCCCCCCCACTGCTGGGCTGGTTTTCTCCACTGAGCTGTGGGCTGTGTCTGGCAAATGGATCTTGTGGTGCTCCTACAGAAACACCAGCCTCCCAGGAGGCACCTTTGGGTGCTGAGGGGCTTTGCTGCCAGGCTGGGTGCCCTAACAGGGGCTGGGTGCATCTCCTGGCCCTACATAGTTAATGAAATGCAGATTTTACCCATTTTTTCAGTGAATGCCATGGGTGGCAGAGCAATTTACAGTGTTTGCAAGCAGCTGCCCTCTTTCCTGAAGGCATCTGGTAACGGGGCCAGCTCTCGCTGTGTTGCTCAATTGGAGCACAACAGGGAACAAGTTTAACCTCCCCAGGCTGTTCCTGGGCCAGACGTGCCTCCAGGCAGGGGAACACATGGGAACAGAGGTGCTTACTGGGATCTGTGGGAATGTGGGGATTTTAATACCGCCCTGACGAGCTGACAGGAGCTGTTTCTGTTCGACTCCAGCCTTTCTTTCTTTGCTTTAAAACAGCATTGACCCCGTGAAGTGTCTCCCACGGAACAGAAATGGGATTGACGTGGAGTCAGATGTCTACAAGATGCTCCAGGACTACGACAAGCCCGTTTCAGAGCCCAAGCAGTCCGGGTCCTTCCGATACTTACAGGGCATGTTGGAGGCCGGCGAGAACGGTGAGGGGTTGGCACCCAGGAGCCCTGGGGGGGAACACTGGGGTGGCAGGCTTCAAATCAGGGTTCACAGGGCTTGAGCAGCGTGTGAAAGCTGGATCTGCAGCCCGTGTGGCAGCTGTTTTTCTGCGACGGTTTATGAAATGCGATGCCGTAAGCGGTTGTGTAAGAAGGATCACCGTCGGAGAACCTGGCCTGGCTGAGCAAATGGCATTTGCGTAAGGGCGTGGGATGGTCCTCAGCAAGGCAGGGAGAGAGATCAGGAGCTCTTGGCTCACTTTTCAGCTCTGTCACAGCTTCCTGCCCATGTCGTTAACACATTAAATAATAAGATCCCCAAACTATACATTTCAGTCTCCTTTTATTTGCCTTTCAACCTTAAGTCCGTTGGGGCTTTTATGTTCAAACTTTCAGGCTTTGCTTTATGATCATTAGGGCAAGACTCTTCTTTCTGCTTCCTTCCAGGAGCCTCATACCCCGATCATGTGAATCCAGGAACTTAGATTTTATGGGAAAATACCAACTGCTGCAAATCTCATTATGAAGCTGGGAGAGGTAGCACGTTGGGCTTTTGCTCTTTGGTTTCTGTGTGTGTAAAGTGATGGAGAAGCCTGTTCTTTGACTAGGGGGATGTTGGTTCTTGCTTCACAACAGGCACAATTGCAGATAACTTCTGAGCACTGTGGGTTTCCACCAGTACTGGTTTTCTTGGTGGGACTGAGGCGTAGCTGCAGAGCATGAGAGGGATCAGCCTTGGAAGCACTGGGTGTATCTTTACAGTATATTTAATATTAATATTCCAGCCCCTGAATTGGCAGGAAAACTGATGTTAAATACAGACTCCAGTTGGACCTTCGAGTCCTTCACCAGGGGCAAGGACGAGTCTGCTGCTCCCCCAGGTCTCCTCATTAGGAAGAAGCAAATGGGAAGTGACTGTGTTAATCCCAATTAGTAACGCTGCTGCCTTTCCCCCTTCTCTGTGCCAGGGAAAGGGAACAAAACTGAAGCTTTACTGGTGTGCTGCTGCCTCCCCTGCACCCTGCAGCCCTGGGCTGGCAAACCCAGTCCTGAGGGAGGGGAGAAAGAACAGGCTGGGGGCTGGGGGAAGGGAGGACAGAGAGGTGCCAGGACAGTCCCCACATCTGGGGGGTGTCAGCTCATCCCTGCTACCTCCCAGGGCTCTGCCACCCTCCCTGGCCCTCAGCTGAGTGCAGGGGATCTGTGAGTGCCTGCAGGCACAGCCTCACTCTGCTTGGTTTTTCCAACACTATTTATTCGTAAGGGATGAGGAATGAAGTGAAAAGCATCTCTGCTGGCAGAAAGTGCTCTGATGTTCCAGCACACTTTCAATCCCCATGAGTGTTCCTGGCTGGGTTGTTTTACAGCTGCCACCCTTGTTCCTTTTTCCTTAAGCCTAAAATTACACATTTTGACCTGAGCCTGCTCTGCTCCTTTTAAAGTCAAGCTCCCCTCTCCTGAGGAGCCGAGTGTCTCATATGGAGTGTTTCTACTGGAAGCATTTGCAGCCCCATCCCACCCCCTTAGGGAGCTTTGTGCTGGGGTGGAGGCTGCAGGAGTGACAGCACTTGCCTCTGTAAGTGCCCGTGGCCCAGGAAGGACAAACACTGCAGCCATAATGTTGAGGCTGTGGGATTAAAGCACCTCCCTGCATTGCTGAGGACCGTAAATCACAGTGAGGCCGTGGGCTGGGAACTAGAAGGAAACAATCCATCACTTGGGAAGATGGGAAGCAGCCCTCTCTGCAGGGTTCATTTTGCTGTAAAATCTTCTTTTTCTTTCCCCCCTTCTCCCCTTTTTTAAGCAGCTTATCCAAGCACTCAGTGTGAGAGACAGTGACAGCTTAACTGTTAAATGTTGGCAGATGAGCATGTCTGGGCCAAGCACGCCTTGTCTCCCGCTGGGGGAGGCCAAGAGCTCCAGCAGTTGTTTCAGTTTATTCCCAGCAAGGCAGGAGAAGGACTCAAAACTCTGCTGTGATGTTGTTCATATGCACAGAATCTTCACTGCCTCCTTTCCTGTGCTGGCCCTTTCTATGAAAGGAGGCTTAGCGCCCCAGAAGACCTTATCTTCTATCACAATATTTTGGTTTAGATAATTTGAGCTTAAATGAGCGCTCTAGGAAGAAAAATGCATGTGATTCTATTATTGTTTGGTTTAATTTGCCTCATTCTCCAGAAGGTTTTCCTCTCTGTCTCCTTGACTGATGGTGGATCTACCAAGTGCACCCGAAACGTTGGTGTGATGGAACCTCTCCTTTCTGGAGCTTTTCTGAGCTCTTTGCCATTTATCTTTCTTACTCACTAAACAGCATTACACCCAAATTCACCTCCTATCTCTGGATCACGGCAGCTTTGCCTTTTGACAAGCTCCAGGCACGGAGTTGGTGCTGTCCCAGAACCTCCAAGGAAGCTGCAGCTTCTCTTGTGACCCATCTGCCTCCTTAAAGGAAAAAAAAAAAGAGGAAAACCAGCAAAACCAAAGCCCTGAGAGGTGGAGTTTTCAACCTGTGTCTGTTCATAACCCTTGGCAGGTGAAAAGCTCGACAGGCTGAGCAGCACACGGAGCGTGAAGCCGGCGGTGCCGAAGCTGGGCGGTGCCGTGGCCGGGCTGCAGATGCTGCCCGAGTGCACCCGCTGCGGGAACGGGATCGTGTGAGTGCCACACTGGGGACACTGGGGACACTGGGGGGACACTGGGACACTGGGGACACTGGGGACACGGCTGGGGGTGGGGGCCTGCCAGGCACACGGCTTAGAGTTCACAGCAGAGTTCCTCCAATCCCTTCCTGGTTTTTTTTTCCTAACCTTATATAAACCTGGAATGGGGGAATACGGTTTGGATTGTCCCTTTTAAGGGAATCTCACGGCGGAATGGGGTGATTGATGGGCTGGTTTCTGCCCTGCTTATCATGGTAGCTGCCCGGGGACTATGAATAGTGCTGTGGAGCTGGCACTTCGCTGCCTTCCAGGGGGAGGAACGCCTGGAACGTCCAGCAGGAGAGGGTTGTGGGTTAGTTTTGTTTGTCTGTTGAAGAGTTACTGTCTGACAGATGGATGTTGGGTCTGATTTCAGAGAATACAGGCATTTTACTGCTCTGTTCTGCCGTGATTTATGCTCTGCTGTGATCTATGCCCTGTTATGATTTCCATCCTGCTGGTGCTGTGGGTGCTGGTCTCACGGAGCTCTTGCCCCCCTCTCTCTCCAGGGGCACCATCGTCAAGGCTCGGGACAAGCTCTACCACCCCGAGTGCTTCATGTGCGACGACTGCGGGCTCAACCTGAAGCAGAGGGGGTATTTCTTCATCGAGGAGCAGCTGTACTGCGAGACCCACGCCAAGGAGAGGGTGAAGCCCCCCGAGGGCTATGACGTGGTGGCTGTTTATCCCAACGCCAAGGTGGAACTTGTCTGAGCCCGGGCCGTGGAGCAGCCCAGCTGCCACAGCCCAGCTCGACTGCCCTTCCCAGATAAATCCGTTTACACTCGGCATCTCCGGGGGATGGTGTTGAAAGCATAAGAACAGGTTTTTTCCCTTCTTTTTGACACTCTGCTTTTCGGGTTGCTGTGTTGGGTTATTAGCCTGTGCCATAACCTTATCCAAATCTGTGTAAATATTGATTAATTCTCTGTTTCATGTAAAACCAGTATTCCTTTTTTTTTTTTCTCTTTTTTTTTTTTTTTTTTTTTTTGCCCTCCCGGTAATTAAAAAGCAAGGAAGATGTTTTAAAAGCTTGAAGAGAAGAAGGCACTTTAACAAAAGAAGCTGACTCCTATATCCTGACCCTAATCTCCTGCCCTGTCACTGTCCCAGGGATTAAAAGCTGCCCCCTGGGAGTCAGGATGTGGTGTCAGTGGGTCCCCAGCTCAGCCCCATCCCAGCAGCTGTGCTAAGGAAGGGTGGTCTCTTAAAGCACTAATTGCAGTGAAATTCCCCGGATCAGGGCACTGCACTTTGAGGCAGAGACAGACTGATTAGAGCTCCCCAAGAGATCTCCACGCTTGAGCCTGTGACAAGGCTTTTCTCTTCCTTCTTCCACTCCTAATTCAGTTGTTCTGTGTCCCCTAATCACCCGAGCACGCCTTTAAAGGACACTGAAACAGCCTTTGGTTATCCCCACCTCTCACACTCCTGCCCTTGCTTTGGCCATTCTGACTCTTCCCATTTTTTTGCTGTATTTTTGTAGTCCTTTGTTTCCAGATCCCCAGACTGCTGCCATCTGGGTCTGCCTCCCAGCAGGGAGAGAGTGATGAAATCCCTCCAGGCACTTAGGGAGTAACTGGAGCTGGGGTGAGCCCCAAGGCAGCAGGGTTGGATTTATACCCATATCCCAAGGCTGTGCTTCCAGTCAAGTCCATCATCCACTTCATTTGATGAGGAAAAGTTTTTGTGGATCTTAAGATGGTGCCTTTTTTAGATAAATGTGGTTTCTGAGATGTTGCTTTGTTAGAGAAATGTGGGGTTTTTCATGTTAGTGCTTGGAGGAGAGAGAGTTTAGTCCCCACCTGGGTGCTGCCGTGCATGATGGTGGGAGCCTGTGTCTGGTACCACGAGGATCCTTCTTGCTCTTCACTCTGAGAGAGGGAGGATGTAGGGAAGAAAAAATAAATGTCTGTGCTCACTTTGCTTCCAAGGAAAAGGAAAGTAAGAAATGGGGTGAAGGGCAAAGCACCCCTTCCCCTTCTGGCTCTCCATAACGGGCAAAATTGGAACTGGAGGAGGGCTGGGAGCATGATCCCAGCTGGGGCTGAGCAGGCAATTTCTTCCTGCGGGTTCTGCACCTCAGAGGGGATTTTAGGGTGTTACTGAGCTACATCTGGGGCTCTTCATGCAGAGCCTCCCAGGGACTGCAGCAGCTCCTGCCCAGCTGCAATCCTCACCCGTTGCTGGGTCAATGTGCCTGTAGCTTGGCAGTCCAGGCTTCCCCCAAACCCAGGAGTGACAGCAGCTCAACCAAGTGATGGGAACTCATGACACAAATGGCACAGGGGCCTGTCCCCCTTTTCCAGGCAGATGGTCACAGCTGCCAGCGGTGCTGGTTGTCACTCCCTGCAGTTCTGGTCCCTGTTTGGCTCCACTTGCAGGGTGCCCACGTCCTGTGGGATGCCAGGGGTCTTTTCATTTGACCCCAAGTTCTCACAAATCAGTATTTCCACATGGCATCCACATACAACCCCATCCCAGGGCACATTGAGTCCTGGCTTCAGGCCACCTCATTCCTGTTGTGGGGTTTGCAGGAGCTGCCACAAGCAACTGTCACCTTTTGTGTCACCAGGTAATGCTGTTTTAACTCTGTAAAACATGGGGAGGGTGCATTTTGTATGAAATACAAAATAAAACTGTATTGTTGGGTTTATCACTGAGCTTGGCCTTTGCCTGGTCCCTGGTGGGTCTCTCCTGGGGCAGGACTCTACACGGGGGGGTCTCTCGCCATCCAGGTGAGGAGGACATGGGATGAACTCCAAAAAGCATCTTGGAGACAGCTGAGCTTTTCACAGTGCACTGAGAGCTCCTCTGAAGTTTGGCCTGTGTTTTGGGGGGAAGTGAGTTGTGGTTTTAACTCGTGAGACCTTCCTGCATCCCATAGGGCACGGAGATGGGAAGGGCCACCGTCTCTGCCGTGATCCCCCACTGGTGCCTGGCTCCTCTCCACCAGTGTCACCCAGCTCCTGTGATGGTCCAGAGCTTCACTGCATCTGCCCCTGCACAATCCAATGAACTGGGGGTTTTGGCAATGTTTAACCACTCTCATCGATGCTCCAAGGGAACCTCCTCCTGCCTGATGGCCCAGACTGTCACCACACTGGGATCCACAGCCCTGTGGGGCTGGGAATGTCACTGCCCTGCTGCTGCTGGAGTGATCCAGGCCCTCTTCCCGAGGGGAGGTTGTTGCTGACCCTGGGAGCACAGAGGTGGGAGCGTGGGGGATCAGGAGGCGAGGGCAGGCGGGGTTAGCAGAGGGATGTTTGCTTCTGGAGCTCAGTCCACATGGGCCTGGCTTTA
>JAWWES010000030.1:6965748-6986830 GCA_035583135.1 Lophotriccus pileatus | reverse complement strand
GCCGTGCCTGGACGGCTGGGAGTACAGCCGGGACGTGTACCGCTCCACCATCGTCACCGAGGTGCGCGGGGCCGGGACATCCCACCCCGGGCTGTGCCCGGCCCTGGGGTTGCTTCTTCTGCCTTGGGGAGGGTGCACAGGGAGCAGGAGCCAGCGGGTGAAGCGCTGGTGGGAAAGGTCGGGCTGGGCACGATGCTGCAGGGAGCGGGAGGGATGCCGGGGGTGAAGGTTGCTGGAGGAGCTGCTCGCCCTCGCCATCTCAGCTGTGTTTTCCGGCTTGTTTTTGCTCGGAGAGAGGTTTGTGTGGAGGGGGAGGCAGAGGCTGAAAATAGAAGCCCGATAGTTTCCTTCTGCCACACGCTGACCATCCCGGTGAGCTGTGTACCCGGTGGGATCGTTCGTTCTCGGTGCAGCGGTGGAGGGGTCGTGGAAACATTCCGGGAAACACACAGCCAGGCTGGCCGGGGCTGCAGCAGGGCGGGCTCTCGCTGGCCCCGCAGCCCGTGCCCTGCCGTGCTCTCGGGGGCCTCAGCGCTGGGATGGTGCTCGGTGCGGGGCAGGTGCTCTGTCGCTCCTGCCGGAGCCTCGTCGGGGCAGCCGGGCAGGGTCTGTAGGGCTCTGCAGGGGTATAATTGGTACGGGGTGTCTCGTGGGAACCCCAGCGGTGACAGGTCACGCAAGCGCTTGTTTGGCGGTGCGGTGGCAGGGTCGTGCTGTTCTGCCTCTCCCGCGCGGGCAGGGAGCGTGGAGCTCTGCTAGAGGAGGAGAATGATTTCGCTACAGCTGCAGGACTGCTGCTGCTCTGCTGCGTTGTGTAAGGGGTTCCCGGGAATAACGGGCTCAGCCCCCTGCCAGCCTGTCCCAGGTAGCCAAGGCTGCCCTGGCCCCGCGCTGGTGGCTCCCCCTCGGGACACCGGAGCAGGGGGTGTGTGGGAGCTGCGGGGCACTGTGGAGCAGCCTGGGTGCTGCCCACAAGGCCTGGGGCGTGCCAGAGAGGCAACAGCACATCCAGAGATGGAAACCAAGTGCCAGGTTCCCATCTGTAAGCCAGATGGAAAAAGAAGGGTACTTGTTTTGTTTTAAAATTGTCATGGACATTTGGAAAAAATACCGAATTTGGTTTCAAAACAAGGAAAACAGGCTCTGATGAAATGCTGAAAAGAGGCAGTTCAGTTAAATTTCAGATGTTTATTTTTGTACCCAACATTTTTCTCTGTATTAGGAAAGACAAGCCAGGACATGCCATCAGGAGAGCTCAGGGAAGAAACAGCTTCAGTTCAAGAACTCAGCTGAGGAGCAGAACTTGATGGCACAGGATTGAACGCTGGAGATTTAAATTGATTCATGCAGTTGCATTAAATCCTATTACTGCTGCTTGAAGGGAACTGGGAGATGCCAACTCAGCACCTGAGTTACTTGGCGTGGGTTTCTCTGTTCCCAGGGTTTAGCAGGTCCTCACAGACTCACTCATCTGCTTGTCTCCTGATGGAGATGACGGGGAGGAGTGAAGGTGCCCACAGCACAGATGACAAAGGTGATCATCAGGCCAGGGGGATATGAAAGAGCTCCAAGGGTAAGGGTGAGCAGGTGGAAATGTGGGTCACTGGGGGTCAAGTGTGATCCCACAGCTGAGGTGAAGGGGCTGCAGGCCTTCCTTTTCCCCTGGCAGGCTCCCAGGCCCTGTTCATTGGTGTTCTGTTCTGGAACTTGATCTCTTGTGTTCTACCTCCAGATAATGATGCTCAGAGCTGACATTAATCAGAGTTTCAGGGGCCAGCACCAGTTTTGCTCTTTGGAGCAGGGTATCAGCAGCCAGTCAGTGCCCTTGAGCCGGGTTGTCACCCAGCACTGCTCCCTGGGGACACACTGAGCTGTCAGCACCCCTGGGCATGGTGTGTGCCCCAGACACACTGAGACACCCCTGTGAGGGGCAGGGGGAGGCCCAGGGGCTTCACTGGGGCTACTCACCTGTCCCCTGTGTCCCCCTGCTCCGTCCCTGTCCCAGCCCTGGCACCGACTGTCAGCGAAGGCAGAAACCAGGAGCTCTGGGAACTGGCAGAGGCCAGAGGCTGGGTAGGAACTGCTGTGGTTTGAAGGCATCTGAAGGTCTTTTTGTTCCCTTATGGATTTTTCCATCAGTGGAGAGCAGCCCTGCCCAGCCCTGGGAACACACCCTGTGCTCGGGCAGGAGGTGCACCGAGCAGAGCTGCTTTCATTGCTGGACCTGGTGCTCAGGGAGCAGGATGGGGCCATCTGTGAATAATTAATGCTTCTTGAGTTATTCATCTTCAGACTTATTCTTGTAAACAAGCTCAGATTTTCCCTGGTGTACATCCCTGGCCATTTACACAAGGCTCCACTAGTGTTTTCCCCTCTGATGTGAGTGGGCTGGTTCTCAGGGTGGTTAATGAGTGATTTCTGATTGACAGTGCAGGTGGCTGGGTCGCTTTGGGCAGTCAGGACACCTTCTCCAGTAGTTTCAGTTTTTTAGGAAGCTTCTCCTCCCACTGCTGTGGGAAAGGGTTGAAGGGATTTGATGGGAATAAATGATGTAATAACAGTGTTCTTGAGCAGCTTCTATCCCTGCATTCAGAGCTCTTGTTTGGAACTCTACCTGAACTTTGCTCTCCAGTATGCTTAGCTAGGGACATTTCAGAATTACTTATTTTCTGGTTAATGAATAATTAGTCCAGTGGAGACAGATTAGAAGTTGTAGCTGTAGACAGTTCAGCTGTGGCTGTAGCTCCTGTGGTGCAGCCTCTGAGGAAGAGTGTGTGCTCAAGTCTCAAAGGCTTGCCCCTGTAGAGTGAACTCTTGCTGCTGGGCAGTATGTCCTGGGAAAAGGGAGAGTGAACACCTGGGTGGGAGGCATTTGGCACCGAGGAGGCAGCGCAGTTTTATGGACAAATTATTATTTAGCTGGGTTTTACTTTGCAGCCAAAGTGCCTTTGGCACGTGGAGGCATTTTAAAAACACTGATCCTTAACCTCGAGCAGCTCAGGTCTGAAGGTCTGTGAACAGGTCCTGTGCTGGTGGCCCCCAGACTGGGGTGCTCAACATCCCACACCTCATCACCTCTCCCTTGCCAGCAGGGGGGAGAAGACACCTTACAGCAACTGCTGCCATGGGGCTCCTTTTGTTATTAGTTGGGTTTAAGTCTTGGAGGCACGTTTCAGTCCCCCAGTCCCCAGGTTGCTGCGCTGAAGGTGTGTGTGTTCCTCAGGAGGAGGCATGGGCTATGTTGTTAAACTCAGTTCGTGTTTTTGTTGTGTAGCTGGTGTTATCTGCAGGCTGGGCAAAGGGCAGAGGTGCCTGGCTCCCACCACTGCCAGAGTACCTCTGTTCTGCCTGAAAACAGGCATTGATAGCATCTCTTTCCTAAGTTCTAGTGCAAAGCAAAGTGCATCAAACCACAGCACCCCCCTTGCCTTGGGGCTTCCCTGCCTGCTGTGCAGCAGCAAAGAAGCTCAGCCAGCAAGCCCTGGGGGTTTGGTTTTGGCAGGACTCGTGGTGCCATCAGCTGGCCCCGGGGCAGGTCTCAGTGAGGAGCCAGAGCAGCCTGAGGGCAGGTTTGTGCTCCCCCTGCCTTTGCCCTGGGTTCTCTGGCAGAGGGCGTGCCCCGCTCCCCGATAGCGTGCCTAATTATTAAAATTATGCCATACTTTGATCTGTGATCTAATTAGATTATCATTATGGCAGTATTATCTGATCTGAGACTGACAGGTTTGCAGCCTATCCCTAAGTGCTCCTGGCAGGCGTGCCTGAACCAGGAGATTAGTCACCAGGACGGGAACAAGCTGTGGCAGAGACAGGCTCAGCTGTAACTTGGGTGGACAGAGACTCATGATGCCACTTTTATTTTTTTAAACCTTGTCTGGGGTTATGAGTAGTTTTAGGTGGAAGTTTCCATGTTGGCTTCTGTCCTAAATCTTCAGCCTCAGCCAGCTCCAGTCATGAGGCTGAGCAATGGGCAGCAAGTCAGTGGTTATGGGATGGAGCAGCATTTGGTAACATGTCAGTGCAGGAAAAGAGGTTTCATTCTGTGCCTCTTCCTGCTTATGTTTTGTCAACCCCAGAAGTTACTGAAATGCAGCAGGTTTTGTGCTGGCAGGGGTCAGGTAACTGGAAGGTGTCCCTAACCAGGACAGTTCTTCACCCATCTCCATTGCTCTGCTTCACTGGTGGGAACACCTCAGGCTGTGGGGAGCTGGGCCCAGGGGTCTGGGGGGGATTGTGCTGTGGGGAGGGCCAGGGGCTGCACACCCAGCCCCCACCAGGCCTGGCACTGCTGGCTGCTCACCCCTCAGTGGGACCAGGACCTGTCCAACAGCTCCCAGGATTTCGGCCTCGTGGAGTTCCCAGGGTTGGAACCTCTTCCCTTTTCTTTCTGTGCTTTAAGCAGGGTGTTCCAGCAGCGACCCCGACTGAGAGAACCAGTGCCTGGTGGTTTTCTGGGTGGAAATGTGGAGTGGAAAGGGAACAGAGTGGGATGTGTGGGTGTGCAGGCAGTGCCCTCGTGCTGGGCAGGGCTCAGTGCTGGCTGTGCCTGAGCCTGGCCCTTCTCTTGCAGTGGAACCTGGTGTGTGAGGACGACTGGAAGGCCCCCCTGACCACCTCCCTGTTCTTCGTGGGGGTCCTCATCGGCTCCTTCGTCTCGGGGCAGCTCTCGGACAGGTAACGCCGCGGGCACGGCCGGGGGGGTGGTTTTGGGAGGCATAAAGGGGTTAAATGTGCAGTTCTCTGAAGTTTTGATCATTACAGGCATTTAATCATTATCTCAGCAGTGTTGACATTTTGGCCTGACAAGTGTTGAATGCAGAAAACACATTCCCTCTGCACATCTCTGCTCCCCTCTCCATACAGCCCTCAACCCTGTATGTCCACACCATTACAGTGGGATCTCTGCTCCTGCCTGGGAATGAGGATATCAAAAGGCAGCAGTTCCTCTGGGCTCTTGGAAGAGGGGTTTCAAAACTCCCTGGGAGTCTTAATCCTAAAGCCTTTAGCATTAAATTCCATGTGATCCGAATTTAATCTCCTGACTCCTGCCCCAGTGCAGAAGTCAGTTGGTGTTACTGCTTGAAAGGGAGACGAGATAATCACTAAATCCCACTGGTGCCATGTGCCCCCTGGGAGCATCTGAGGAGCGTGTGTGCCCTGGTGGCAGCACGGCCAGGCAGCCTTGCCAGAGCCCAGCCAGCCTCCTGCACAAGCTACTCCTTGGACTGCAGTGGGATCTCTGCCAGGAATGGGGCATCTCCCAACTTTTGTGTGGCAAAATGTGTCTCCCTATTGTACTGTTGCCTCCTCTCCTTGGCCTCTGTCAGGTGGCTCCCTCAAGTTTCTGCTCTTAATTTTTCTTCTCGGTTTGTTTCCTGAGTCTTGGGAATTTTAATAGTTTTTTTAGTGCACATGAAAAGAATAAAATCCTTTAAGATGAACAGAACTTCAGGTTGTGCTGAGCTTCATCACTTGAAGTTGGGTATTTGTGCTGCCTTGTGCCCTCTGACACAGCCCCCTCCATAAATACCTGTTGTTTCACTAATAATCTTTATCTTTCACCACAGGTTTGGCAGGAAGAGTATCCTTTTTCTGACGATGGCTGTGCAGACTGGCTTCAGCTTCCTGCAGATCTTCTCCACCAGCTGGGAGATGTTCACAGTGCTCTTTCTCATAGTGGGGATGGGACAGATCTCAAACTACGTGGTGGCCTTCATACTGGGTATGAATGTCTGCATCAACTTCGATGTTTGCTTAATGTATTGTTACTGTTTTTCCCCTCTGAACCTGCATTATTTAATTAGACCATGGCAAATCTTCACTGGTACAATTCCTACTTTAAACCAGTGTGATTTTTTTTTGCTCTTGGATCTTTCAAGCCTATAGTTTCTGTAGGTTTAGAGAAAAAGAAGAGAGCAGGAAGAGTCTAAATAAACATCCATTTCCTTCTGCTGTGGAGAAGACATTCAAGGCAGCGTTCAGGGTTCAGCAGCAGCAGGTCTGAGATAGAGGAAGCATTTGGGTTCTTCCCTGCCCTGCATCCCTTTGCAGAGGGGTCAGTCATACCTCGGAGCAAACCAGTGCTTCCAGGCACAGGGAACGTCAGGGGAGCTGGGTGGGTGTCAGAGCCCCAAGAGCTGTGAAGTCACTGGTCTCAGTGTTGAGATCAGTGGTAAAGTCCCTGATTTTAGAAGCTAAGGTTTGGGTTTTTTTCTACAGGGAGTGTGGGAAGGAAGACCCAGCAGCTGTGGGAGGCTGCATGGCTACAGTCACTGCCTGGGGACCCTGCAGGGGAGGGGACCCCATGGGGAAGGGGACCCCAAGTGTGTCCCACTAGGCACAGGGTTTTCAGGAAAGGCAGACTGTGGGGATCAGTGATGCAGGTCCAGGGGGAACTGGGTTTTGCAAGGGCTGTCTTTAAAATGTGCACATATATATTATGGCTGTTTTTAAATCACTGGTGCCAACATTGCAATTTGTAGATCATAATGTGAGCCAGATTAAAATTGTGTAGTAATAGTTACTGCTGGTCTTTCCTGCCACATGAGGCTTTAATGGGGGTAAAACTAGAGCAGAAGGGCATAGTATGAAGTCAGTGCTGTGGAGGGGATACAGCACCGTGTCCCCAGGCAGCTGGGAGCCACCAGTGCCAGTGGGGAGGCAGGATTTAGGTCAGGCTGTCAGCAGGGACATCCCTTGCTGCCATCACCACTGCCACTGCTCCCACTGTGCTGGGAGCTGCCTCTGTGCAGAGCTGATGGAGCCGGAGCAAAGGCTGGGAGGGGCAGCACTGGCTCAGGAGCTGGCCTGGCTGACAATCCTGGGAGCACAGGGGTTTGTGCAGCACAGCAGTGCAGGCTCTGAGCAGGCAGGAAGGTGGTACCCAGCTGGATGGGGGTTGGGATGCTGCCTCAGTGCTCAGCAGAGGCAAAGCTGCAAGGGGGGCCCAGAGCCCAAAGCTCCTGCTGCTGAGAGCAGGGACTGGGTCTCCCCAAGTAGCATCAGGCTTGTTTAATTGCTCAGCTGCACTTTGCTGGCCCTTGCCCCCTGTGTTATGTCATGCCATCTTCTTTCCTGTAGAGTTGTAGGAGCAGCGATGGCTCCCTGGGGCACTTGTCCTCAGTGCTGTTCGTTCCCTGGCAGCCTCGAGGCTGGTTCAAAGGGCAGGATTAATCTAAACTAGCTTAGACATTAGCTTCCTCATTTAAGAGAGTCATCAGCTGCCTGCCATGGGTGAGGAGGAGGGCACTAACAGGGGCTGGGCATGGCTGATGTGCCCCGATGAGCGCTGTGACCTCTGCCCATGGCAAGGCAAACCCGGGAGCTTCCAGGGAGCTGCACGTGGTAGAGGTGCTGGATAGGAGAACATGCCCTTAGGAAGAGAAGTAACTCCTCAAGAAAGGCCATCCTGACCACGGGGTGTGCTGGAGATGCTTCCCATGTCCCATCCCCCAGCACTCAGGCTGACAGGGCAGCAGCACCCCAGCTCCTGCTGGCTCTGGCTGTGCTGCAGCCCTGGCACCTCCACCCCAAGGGCAGTGGGTTTTCTTCAAGAGGTCATCTCAGCACAGGTTTCTCTTGTCATTCCAGCTTTCAGCATCCATCCAAACCTGTGTTGTCTCCCCATGTGTGGCTCAGACCCTGTTCCAGCATCCTTGGCCACCCAGGCTCGCCCTGCCCTTTGCACTCCCTATTCCTGCCCACCTTGGTGGGAACAGTTCCACCCTGAGCTGTTGGTGACATTCTGGAGAGAATGTTGATTTTTTTTCAACCACAGCCTGTGAAATTTCTCTTTTACCTTTAGGCCCTAGTTTTCTGTGTTCAGAACTGTTGTGCTCTGGGGCTGTAAAAAGTTGTGGAGATGTGTGAAGGCATGTTGGTATTGTCCTAGAACTGTTATTCCTTGGGCAGCAGAATGAGGGAGGAGAGACAGGAGATAAGGAATTGGAGTTGACAGATGTCATCTCATATTGGCTTTTAATTGACACAAATGACAGTGTAATGTGTAAAGGTATAAACTGGTGTTTCAAATATCACACCTCTGCCAGGAGAGCCCATCTAAACAAGAGCAGTCACTAGAGGAAGATGGTATAATTTATCCCCACACACTTTTAGCCCAGCAAGTTGTTATTTTCAGTTTTCTTGGTGTGACTTTATTCAGTTAACCCGGGTTTCTAAAATGAGAATTCATGTACCTATCAGGAGGGTTTTTCAGTCCTGGGTATTTTTTCCCATCTTCTCTGCAATATTAAACGTTGGAGTTGATACAGAACCAAAGCACTTCCTCCAGACTTTCTGAGCCCCTCCTGTTTGCTCAGTGTTATTTGCTTTTTAATTGAGTCCAGACCAAACTGTGGGAGTTCCAGCCCTTGCAGTGCTCCTCATGTGAAGGAGGGCTCTGTAGACCTGGGGCTGGGAGCTCAAGGAGAGGCAAGGTGGACCTGAGGGCATCCATGGATTTTACTAAGCAGTGGCTGGGTGTTTTATTGCAAAAGAAGGAGGTTTTATTGTTAAAGAATTTAGGTGCTTTTGAAGCCCTAGAACAGCCTCAGTTTTTGTGAGCAGGCTGTGTCCTGGGGGGAGCAGGCTGTGTCCTAGAGGGGAGCAGGCTGTGTCCTGGGGGGGAGCATGTCAGGAAGGCCCCTGGAAGTCTGCCGGCCATCCCCTGTGCCCATCCTTATCCGTCTCTGCCAGTGCATTAATCAAAGCAAACAGAAGTAGCCTCTTTATCTGAAGGTCCCCAACACTCCCAGCAGCGTTTCTGTACGGGGTGGGTCCGTGCTGTGCTGCTCTTTTCTAAGATTGTTTAGCTTAATTTTTTATTTTTGGTAACTGCAATAAAGTATTTAGTCATGCTTGAAAAGAAAGAGTTAAAATACTAATCCAACCTCCCTTGTTTTAAACAGGCACAGAAATTCTTGGCAAATCAGTTCGTATTCTATTCTCTACATTAGGAGTTTGCATATTTTTTGCACTTGGCTACATGTTGCTGCCCCTGTTTGCTTACTTCATCAGAGACTGGCGGATGCTGCTGCTGGCGCTCACTGTCCCGGGGCTGTTCTGCATCCCGCTCTGGTGGTGAGTGCCCACGCTCCCCACCTCCCTCCTGCTCTCCCTGCTGGGTGCTGGGGAACACCAGGGGGTTGGGGGGGGACACTTATTTTTTCCCATCTGCCCTGAGGAGGCTTTGCTTTGAGGGGGGCTGTTTTGTTTGGGTTATTTGTGCCAGTTGTAAGTCACTGGTGCTGGCCGTGTCCTTGAAGCCCTGCTCTTCTCAGCTGGACAGAGGCATTGGAGAAGGGCAGAAAGCCTTGTTCTGGTCCTGCCTTGGGCATCTGCTGTTTTCTGAAGAGATAGGGAATTGAAAATGGAAAAGAAAGGCAAGGTATCACTCACACACTTAAAATAAGAATCATTTATAACAAGAAGAGTTCTCTCCTTTTGTATTATCCAGAGGACCCCTTTCTTCCTGAAAAAGTTATAAGTGAGCAATTAATGTCTTTATAACAGTTAAGTGATGCAGAGCCACTCTTCCACAGTCCAAAAGACCTCCTGCAGGTCCCAGTCTTGTCAGAAGTCTCTGCTGCTGGTTTTGGTTTGTCAGTTGTTTGGGGTTTTTTTTAACCTTAGTCTTCAAACCAATCCTTTAAAATGGTTTCCAGCTCCACCTCTGCTGTCATCAGATTCTGTCAGTTTGCTTATTTAACTTGAAATGTTTCAGACTCCTCCAGCACAGCGGCTCTTCCCTGCTTTGGGAGCTTTGGGTGGAGGCCTCTCAGGTGTCTGCTGTGGAACAGGAACACCAGACCTGTCCCCAGGGCATGGCCTCAGAGCCCTGCTCCGAAATGTCCTGGGTGGGGATTCCCTGGCTCTTTAGGGGTGTCCATTGTCAAGCACACAGAAAGTTTCCATGGATGGAATTCCAGTCAGGGCTTTATGTGGGGGGAGGTGGGCCCAAGGTGTGCTGGCAAAGCCCTGCCAAGGCAGGTTGGCATCAGCTGGAATTTGGGCCCGTGGACCTACTGCTTCCACGGGCCACGTGACTTGCACATCCCACTGCTCTGTGCTGTAGTTGCTCTTTTACTCATTTCCCTTCCAAATTCTCCAGAAGGTTCCCAGCATTGTCTCTGCAGTCTCGGGATCCTCAGCTTGCCCAGAAAGAAGAGCAGTGGAGGCAGCTCATCTCACAGGAGGTCCCGTGCGTGGTTAAGGATCGGATATAAATCATCTGATGTTTGAAATTACTGACCTGTCTTTGGGTCAATCCTTTAGGGATCATCAGAAAAGGAGTGTCTGACCTACTTTGTTCCAAGGAGAGGAAAAAGTGCTGCTGGCTAAAGGAAGCAGGGCAGCACTTATTAAGATCAGAGGACTTAGTTAAGGAAAAGTGACATTTTCTGTCCTGTGTTTGGGGTTAATTCACTCAACACGTGCCTGGAATTGATTAGAAAATCTCATCAACTCTGCAAGGGGACACTGCCCCAGTTCTCTGCCTGGGAGAGCCTGCTCAGAGCTGTGGTAACATGGTGAGGTTTGTATATAAGATTCCTGTGACACAGAACCTTTAAATACACCCTGTGCATACTTAAAACATTTCCACAGCGTGTGCAGTTTCCTGAGAACACTTTTGCTCAGTGCTGGCTAAACTACCCCCATCCTTGCTGTCTATCTGGTGATATCTGGTGGACATCAATTATTGCTTGGAAAACAAGCAGTGAGGACAAAGGCCTAAGCATGCATCTACTTTAGCATGAGAATAACCACGTCCCCTATCTTTGAATTACACTGCCCACATCCCTCTGTGCTGGCTGTCTCCTGCTGCAGGCAAGCTGTGAGATTGAGAGCATGATTCATAGACGCAACAAATATGTTCCTTGTAACTTTTTACTTCTGTGAAAACGTTGAGTCTTTTATTCTGAAACCTATTGCAGGGTCATTCCTGAGTCCCCTCGGTGGCTGATCTCCCAGGGAAGATATAAGGAGGCAGAAGTTATTATCCGAAAGGCCGCAAAAATAAATGGCATTCCAGCCCCAGCCGTGCTTTTCGACACTGCAGAGGTATGTTCCACACATCCTGGTGCTCCCCCTCGCTGGCACTCTGCCCCTGTGGCCAGCTGAGTCGTTGGGAAATGCCAGCAGGGAACTGGTCTGCACCAGCAGCTCTCAGAGGCCACAGGGACTTTTGGCGTGTGGTAAGAGCTGGGTTAGAGAGATCAAAGTGAGAGCCCAAAGGGAGGTTTTATTATTTGGTTTTTATGGTAAAATGGTATTCCTCAGCAGTGCTTTGTTGTGGTTTTCAAAGCAAGGGCGCCCCAGATTGCTTTATCCTTTGGGCACTGAGGAAACCCGAGCAAGATGTGTTTGTGCCCATTTGAGCTTGGTGTGGTGTTGGCAATTTGTAGCCCTTGGAGGGGGGCTGTGCAGGGGACCCTAAATCAGCCCCCGTGTGTCTGGGGCTGCGTGGAGCCTGAAGGACTCTTTGGGTTGCACAAACCAGTCAAAGCACCCGAGTGCTACAAGCGCACTTGAAAACCAGGATGGTAGCAAAGGCTGTGAAGAACATCAAGCTCTTCTTCAAAACTGGGTTTTTTTCTTGTATTTCATATCTGTTGGTTAAAAGAAGAAAGCCTGGAGCAAAGCTGGCACCCAGAGAGCTGGGGAGCAGCAGAGCCCTGGCAGGATGGTTGGTTCGTGAGCTCATCTCCCCCTCTAGTGGTTCTGCCCATGCTGGAGCTTCTCCTGAAGAGACACAGATGTTTTTCTTGTGCAAAGAAAGCAGCAGCTCGACTCTTGGGCCTTGTGTCAGCAGTGACCTGTAGGTCAGATCTCCCTCTGCTGCCTCACAGTGGTTTGTGCCCCTCGTGTCTCCTGGCAGAGCAGAAGGCAAAGCTCCGCGTGCTCCTCTGCAGTGTCTGCGGGACAGAGACACTGCCACACCTCCCCTGGCAGGATCCCACCCCGGAATGTCACACGTTTGGGCTGAAGGTCCCTTTTCCAGGTGTAAGTTCTAGTGTAAATTGAAGTGCATATTGCAGTGACGGGAAGCTCATCCTACAGAAACCACGGAAAAGCCCTTTCCTTCCTTCACAGCCAGTGCTTGATTTGTTTCAAACTGTGTTTCACCTTCATTCATTCAAACCCGAGATGGCTTTTTCAGATTGCAGCATTTCATCACTGCCATGTATTTTTGAGACCAAGCAGCAGCTCAGCTGTCTTTTACCTCGTGGAGATTTTCTGGGCCACCGTGTCTGTCCTTAAAAGCCTGAGGATGATGTGTGCGCTCCAAGTCCTCCGTTGGAAGTATTTTTCAAACATTACTAGGAAGACATTCCTCAGAACCCACCCTCTCTTCCTAGGAAAGGAGATCTCCCTGTCAGGAGAGCCAGGGTGGTTTGCTCTTTGGGCCTGGGGGGAAGCCTGGACACAAGTGCTGGCTCTGCCCTGGCGAGGTCAAAGCGTGTGGGCAGAAGGGCACCCGAATGCACCCAAAGAATTCCTGCTTCAAGCTCAAACAGGCCCCTCTGTGTCTGATCTGAGGGGATGGATGTTCCCATGCTGTGCCCAGGCCACCTCACCAACCTCTGGCATGTGTTGCCCTCCCCATCAGGTGCTGGCAGGCAGCAAAACTGGATGATTCCTGCACTGATTTCACATCGTCTGTGGAGGTTGAACAGAAGAGAGCTGAGTGGACAGTGCACAGAAAAATGCCTCTGGTAACGAGGTTACTCCTGAAAGTCCAGCGTGAGATCTCTAAGGAAGCATTAATTCATCCATCTGGTCAGCTGATACTCCTTTCTAATTAGCAGCATGTTCTGTCTCAGCATTACCCTTCTTTTACCAAAAGAGTGGAATCTGCCAGGAGTGCAGCTGGGTGCAGAGACAAGCTCTACCTGAGGACTGCCCTCCCTGGGGCAAAGCGGCCCTCGGGCTGCCTGGTTATCCCCGGGTAGTTGTAACTTCGTAACTGCCCGCACTGTGGGTAGCAGAGGTTGTTTTGCTCTTAGGTGTGTGGGAATTTTTTCGGTTTTGTTTTCCTTTTTCCTTCAGATGCAGGATTCGAAGCCTCAGCGGCAGCAGAAGGCTATCCTTCTGGACCTATTTCGAACCCGAAACATTGCAACTATTACTATTATGTCATTACTTTTGTGGTAAGGAAATGTGTATTCCTACAGTACCCAGGCAATAAACCAGTTTCTGATTTGAGGGCACATGCCACAGGTTTAGATAATGAGTCTGAGCCTTGGAGCCCATCTCCACATGGCCCTCAGTGTCCCCACACCCACACTGCATTAATAAACAAGGACCTGCAGGCAGTAGCCTCGACTCAGATGTAAAATAGTTAAGAAACTATATGTAACAACTAGTATTTTAAATTATGTTGCTTTTCTTTTTTTTTTTTTTTTTAATGCTCCCATCTCTGTAATCTCTGTTTGAAGAGAAATGTTCTTCCTGAAGCAAAGGCAGCAACTCGGTAGCATAACAAGAAGCAGACCCATGGCCAGCATTTTTGTTCTGTTTCTGTACAGTGCCCATCTCAGTGAGATCCTGGTCCCTGCCTGGGCAGCCACGAGGAATGAGGACCCAATAATGCCATGTAGACAAACCAGCACCCTTTTCTGGCCATATTTCCCCTGGCAGAAAGGAACTGGCTAGCACACTGGGCATGCCAGAGTGAGGCACTTTTGAGATTTGAAACCTGAACATCCAGCTCTCTTGTGAAGATTAAATAAGTTGTAACGGAACTGCTGAGGGGGGGGAGATCCTGTCACTGGAGTTGGCTACAAGTAGGAATGTAGTTGGCGTGGGAAGCTTGCAAGAGTCATTCCACTGTGTTGTTGAGTCCATGGCAATGAAAAGCCTTTGTGAACAACTTCCACAAAGCCTTTTACTTGGTGTAGTGTGTGCAGGAAGGACAGAGAAATCCAAGGTCTCTTCAAGCTGCTGTGGATGTGGCCACTGGAGGGGATGACAGAATTAGAAAGATGGGGTTGCCACTGAGATGTTTTTAAGCCACGATACCTGTGGCAATGCTTTGCGACATCCTATATTTGTAACAACACCCGAGGCAGCACTGGAGGCGTTCAGAGCCTGCTGTTTCTGGAATAATTTGCCTCTATTGCTTTTCTCAGGTTTTTCACGTCAGTTGGTTACTTTGGCCTGTCCCTCAGCACTCCAGACTGGCATGGGAATGCCTACCTCAACTGCTTCCTCTCGGCTGTGATTGAAGTCCCGGCTTATGTGATCGCCTGGCTCCTCCTCCGCTCCCTCCCGCGCCGCTACTCCTTATCTGGCACCTTTTTTTTAGGGGGAAGTGTTGTCCTCTTCATTCAGCTGGTTCCTGCAGGTACAAAATTCAATATCTGACTCTAGTGTATAAAATATTCACAATAGTTTATGGTACTGTGCACTAGTTCTGCAAAACTACTGGAAACCGGCATCAAATTAAGAATTTGAGGCCAGGTTTATGCTGACCCCTTGCAGCCTTCATTTTTTTATTGCATGTGTATATGCTGAGCCACACTCTCATTTATTGTGTCAGGTTACTGAGCTTAATACAGCCCAGGGGAAGCAGCTTCTGAAATGGGAGCCCAAAGCATACTGTGATTTATCTGGCTGTGCATCCAGACTGAAAAAACCCGCACCCAGATTTCACTGTGTGTAAATCTCCACAGGATTCTGCAAAAAAAGAGGTGGATTTAAGCTTGTGCTTTATTGCTGTGTAATTCAGAGTTTTGTTCCGTTTCAAAAATGCTGTTCTACTTGGAGACAAGCAAAAGCTGGAAAGTACAAAATAACCTGAGCAGCTACATTATGCTCAGTGGGAAGTTTGGAGCCATGTCATCCAGGGATGGGTTAATACTTTGTATCATTTAAAAAAAAAAAAAACAACAATGCCAAACCCACAACCCTTAGGAAAAAGACCAGCAATCCAATCTTTTGGATGTAGAAGAGATACGAGTAATAAGCCCAGGGTGTTGTTTATCGACCTTGACTTCAGTTTTGCTCCTGCAGATCTCAATGTCCTCTCTGTTGGGCTGGTGATGCTCGGGAAGTTTGGCATCACGGCTGCCTTTTCCATGCTCTACGTCTACAACGTGGAGCTGTACCCGACCCTGGTGCGGAACATGGCAGTGGGAGCCACGTCCACGGCGTCCAGGCTGGGCAGCATCATTGCTCCTTACTTTGTGTACCTGGGTGAGACATCCTGCCTCTCTTTCCTAGTGCCCCGGGCTGGTCCAGGACTATGATGATGTTTATCATTCCAGCCACTCCATTGGCATGGTTTATAATCACATCTTGGGATGCCAGTTAGTTTCCCAGGAGAATGTGACAAGAAATGATCTTGAAAGTAAGGAAATCTAGCAGTAGGAAATCCGTTGCGTGGTACTCCATGCACATCCCGAGATGAGTATGTCAGGAGGAGATGAACCGGGGGGAATCTGAACATTCTCAGAAACTGTGCTCTCTAAAGTCATCAAAACGGTTTCCTAAACTCTAAGTGATTTTAGGAGAAACTTGTCAGCTGCTGCTATTTGCTACAGCTAAATTAGGACCTTGCATTTCATCCAGCTCATCAACACAGAGGAGATCAAATCACAAACTTTGGCTCTGTGTGACATACCCAGGGGTCCTCACTTTAATCCTAGTTTATTCCTTACATTATAAAGCACATTGCTCTATCTCAACTATAAAATAAAGCTGTCAAGTCCAGTTTTTGTTATTTTCTGTATCTTAAATACTTTAACTCCTTGGTCATCCCTTCCCTGAAAGGCCTTTCCATTGCTGTGCTGCTGTGACTTGAGGATCTTGCATCCTGCCCAAGCTTCAGGCTGCTGGCAGGGGCTGCTGCCTTCCAGTCCAAAATAGTATTCTGAGTAGACCAAGGTCAGAGCCTCGTGTGTCTCAGGAAGCCTGATGCTGTCTCCCTTTGCAGGAAGGAAGGCTTTGAAGGATTCCCCTGTTAATAACTTGTTAGTCTGTAGCTGGCCTGTTCAGCTGCATTAGTCTCTCCCCCTCTTTTGCACCAGC
This sequence comes from Lophotriccus pileatus, assembly GCA_035583135.1. Taxonomy (NCBI): domain Eukaryota; kingdom Metazoa; phylum Chordata; class Aves; order Passeriformes; family Tyrannidae; genus Lophotriccus; species Lophotriccus pileatus. The sequence continues at coordinate 6,970,801 of JAWWES010000030.1, read as the reverse complement.
CCAGCAGGATACACAATCCCAGGCAGCTGATGAGTTGTTTGGTTGCTTATGAGCAATTTTATTCCCTCATACCGAATTATTTAACAGAGGATTTGGTTCCTGATGACAGTGCAGTGCTGAAGACTCCCCTGTGATCCCAGCAGAGCTGTTGCCTTGCAAAGGTGTTGGCTAGCTCAGCTGGAACTGTAAAAAATCCCCAAACCCCCAAACTATTATCCACTACACAAACATGGGGGTTGCATGAAACTGATGGTAGGTGTTGCCATCCAAGAGCACACGTTGAAGCTTTGAAATTTTTAAAATTGGAAAATCCCTTTGTTTGCTGGCAGGTGACAGATGTAGCTCAGTTTTGGATTCACCTTTAGTATTTATGAAGCTTTCAGCTAATTATTCCAAATGAATTCTGCATTCCAGCAATGTCTGAAATACCAAGTTTCCACGTGGGTTTGTTGGCTGTGGACATTAAGTACTGTTGGCATGTCCTCTGTTCTGCCAGGTGCCTATGACAGATTCCTGCCCTATATCCTGATGGGAAGCCTGACTGTGCTGATCGGGATCCTCACCCTGTTCCTCCCGGAGAGCTACGGCAACCCCCTGCCCGAGAGCTTCGAGCAGATGCTGAAGGTGAAGTGGTAAGGCAGCTTCCACTCATCCTGGGCTTCACAAGAGTCCCTCCTCACAATCGGTAAACATGTTTCTTCAGTTCCACTGCAAAACATCCAAGCTTTCAAAGTGGCCCTTAGATTGTTTTCTGTTGGGTTGGTAATTCAGCAGTGACATCAAGCAATTTCTCCAGAGTGTCTGAACCTGAGAGCTGATGTGCACTGGCAAAGCAAGGCTGACCTCCACAGCACCTGGAGGCTGTCGCTTCAGACCTCCCAACACTGTCCATCCTTTTGTATCAATCACTCTGTTCAACTCTTCATTTAAACTTCCCATCTAGTAGGATTATACACGTTATGAACCGCTTCATTCTTCCAGTTCATTATGCACTACTCCAAATTAAACACCGCATTTCAACTACCTACCTCTTTCTGGGCAGCCAGAGACAGGCCAGGACAGCTTTTCCTCTGGTTTATATGGTTTAGCTGTAAGCATCAACAGTTCTCTTGACCCACCACCATGGCTATTTAGGGTCCCCTGAGCAAACATTTCCCCTGAAATCTGTGCACATCCATTATAGCATGAAGAAAATTCTTGGGAGCAGTGGAAGGAAACTGGATTAACCAACTAGCCACCACCCAGCTTAGTGAGAACTAGTACTGGAACAGAATTTGCCTTTATAAGCAATAATAGCTTGAAAAAGCTGGGAATCCCTGTATCTGGTTCCTGGTCAGTATAAGGAGCTGTCATGCTTTCAGAATAAGAGAAATTCCCTGGAAAATGTTCTCTGGTTCTCAGCCTTTCACTTGCGTTCAGTTTCAGAAACGGGCAACAAACCACTGGCATTAGGAGTTCCAAGGAGAGTCCTAAAAGCCTGATCACACCCTTGTGAAGGATGCACGCTGTCCGAGGGGCTGAAAGAAGAAGAGGATCATCTCAAAATGCTGCCAGAGGAAAACGAACAAAACCCAACAGTCAATGCTCTTGCACCGTAGTTGTTATCCCCTGTGCTACTGTCCCCAGATCACATAGTTTACTGACCAGCTGCTGACTACTCCTGTAGGACTCTTAGTCTGTAATTCAGTGTCCTGATTCCTGGGGTCTGTCAGCAGACACGATCCCTGTTGAGAAATGGGGCCCTGCTGTGCTAAACAGAAGTGGAGGAGCAAGCTAGAAGCGAGCCTTAGGAATAATACAGCAGTGACTCCAGTAAGTCAGGTACTTGATGAATGCTGCTCAAAGGACCAAAAATATATAGCAAATGTAATGCTGGTGGTTGTTCTCACTGGAAGAAGGGGAGCTGGGTGCCTGTCTCTCAAAACCTGAAGGAAAGATCCTGGCCTCCTCTGAAATCTGTGATCAAAGCCCATGGATTGAGCGGGGTCAGAATTGAGTGTAGCAGAGCAGACACAGACTTTGCTGCAAGGACATGGGTTTAAACAGAACATCAGAGGAGCTTTCCATGTCTCTTGCTTTTCCCAGGACCTGGGATCCACTTGTTCCTGTAAAAGCTGATGCTTTTTCACAAAGCCTGAGCCCACCCTGGGCTTTGTGAACGTTCAGTGTCTTTGAGGGGGGGGAATCTCGAGCACTGAGTAAGGACTATAGTTTGCTGACTTTCTGATGGGCCATGCCCACTTTCAACAGAAACATAAGCTTCAGCAAGTCAGTGATCCTGTCCATATGTGCCATGAAGTTCTAGGTTTTTCATGGTATCTGGGCATGAGCAGTTTTTTTAGCTCTTTTGGGGTGTTGGTTTTATTTTTTCCGAAGCATTTAATTTCTCCTTTGAATATATACCACTTTGTTCTGCACCTTCAGAGGAATCTCACTGCAGTTTCAAAAGCCTCTGCAAAGCCCTTGTACCATTTACAAATTTAAAGGGGTTTTGCTCTCAAAAATCTGTACTGGAGATGTTTACCTGCAGCTATCAAAAATGCAAAAGGACTAATTTGGGACCACATTTTTTTTCAAAACAAAAGCAAACACCAGTGTTTTGTTTTCCAAAGCTCACAGATTATGTATGCTTTTTAAAAAAAAAAGAAAAAAAAAGTTTAGCATAGGTAGATTGGATGATGACAAATGCAGGGTTTCAAGCTGTGCTACTACTGTTTTATAAACACTACGTTGTTTGGAAAAAGTGTAATACCTTTTATTTTTGTATATATTGGCTGTGCATGCACTTCTTGGACACGTAAAGTCTATCAGACCTGGTAGACTGATTTTTATCCTCTATAAATAACAATTAGCCCTGAGTCACCTCCTGTAAGGGCCAACAAAAGCACAGTGTCTCATCTCAGATGCAAGAGTTCAGGGTGAGCTGTCTTGTGCTGGCACTTGGCACAGGAATGAGGCTCTCCCTGAAGTTCAAGCACAAATATAAAGCTTTATAACATTTAAATGCAAGGAACTTGTGCAATTAATTCAAGCTGCTTTGGGGAGTGGAAATACTACGTAACATGGCATGAGGTAACCAGTGTCCTGTGGCCCCTGATGTTCTCATCCCTTCTCAAGCTGTAATTTCTCTAATAAGAGCAGTATTTAATCTTGGGTTTACTTATTGCAGAATTAATCTATGGAATAGTGGTTTAGATGTACCTAAATTTCTCAAGAAAGCCCTTATATATCAGCACAGAACAGGTTTGAGGACTTGGGTTAAATATAGATGGCCATATTTTTATGAAGATTTTTATATTCAGTTGAGACTTATTTTATGAGATTGTAGGCTTGGGTGTTTCTAAAAGGTAAATATTTTTGTACTCTTGAACCTTGTAGTATCTTAAAAGCCGTTTTTTTTCCTTTTTTAAATAAGAAAGAGGGTTGTGTTTTTTAAAAAACCTTGTTTTAATCAGCGTCATTTTTCTTCCTTACACCACTGCTCTCGAGCTAGTGTCACATTTCAGTATTTCTAGCAGCACATTTAACAAGCTTTCGCAGAGCAGCCTGTCCTGAGGAGTGCTGTTGGAAGGCTTTATGGTGTCTGAAGTGCAGTGGAAAGGAGGGAAGGCCCAGCTGGATCACTCCCTGACCGCAGGGGCTGTCGCACTGCGCCTCCTCTGCCACCTTTACTCGGGTCTCTGCGTGCAACCTTCGCCCCTCCGCTGGCTCCCGGGCTCTGCTCGCGCCTGTCTGAAGCTGTATAATTGTCACTCATTAACTTCTGTGCTCATTGGAATAAAAACGTGCACTGACGTCGTTTCACCTGCTCTCTGTGTGGGTTGGAATTGCAGAGCGAGTCTCCCAACGTAAATGCTTGCTGCCAAGAAGACATAATTTAAAGACATAATTTAAGATGTATTTAGCAGGGATAAAGGGTGAAAATAAAACCCTAAAACAAACTCTTCCACAAATAAGTTCTTCCACACAGCAAGAGTATGAGGGGGTAGTGCAGTTTCTGTCTTATAGGTGGTTCAGTCCTGCTCCTGTGAATCCTTGAAAGCTGCCCCCAGCCATGCTCAAGGATGATTTTGTGGTTTAATTCCTGTCATTCATTTTCCACCTTTGATAATTTTCACAGCTGTGTGATTCCAACACGGAATTAAAGATCTTTTTAAATACAACTGTTCATAAAATGCTATAAAAAGTATACCTTTTTTTTTTTTAAATCAATTAGAGGTGGAGAAAGTATCAGCCACAAAAAAGCCAGTCAGAAATGTGAAGAACCCCGGGTGGGTTCCCATGTGTGGTTAAGCCCTGGGGGCTGCAGCTCAGTAATGATTCGGCTGGAATGGGCTGCAGGGAGGTGGTGGAGCTACAGTGTCTGTTCAAGGACAGACAGACCGTGGCACTGAGTCTGATGACACGGTGGTGTTCGGTCACAGGTGGGGCTCGATCTCAGAGATCTTCTCCAACCTAATCCTGTAATTCGTCCCAGCGCTGGTTCCTGAATCCTTTGGGCAGTAAATAGGGGGTCTGACGTCTGTATTAATGGGCTGTTGCTGACCAGAAGTACCCAGGGCTGGGGACGTGCCCTGTGTGGAAAAAGCGCCCCAGGCCACGGGCGAGGCTGGTCCGGAGCGGAGCCCCGGGGCTGGCGGGGAGTGCCGGGGAGAGGAGGGCGCTCCGGGGGTTGAGGGAGGGACACCCCGGCCTGCCCTGTACCCCTCGCCCCTCGCCGCTCCTCCCTCAGCCGCAGCCCCGGCCGAGCCCCCGCCGCTCCCCCGGGCGGAGCGCTCCGGGCCCGGCCCTCCCCGCGGGGCCGCCGCCCGCAAACCCCACCCCGGGGCCGGGCCATGGCGCGGAGCTTCCTGCCCGCCTCACAGCCGGCCCGGGCAGCGGCGGCCGCAGCTCGGCCGCGATATGCGCGACTACGATGCGGCCACCGCCTTCCTGGGCGAGTGGGGCCGCTTCCAGCGCCTCGTCTTCTTCCTGCTCAGCGCCAGCATCATCCCCAACGGCTTCACCGGGCTGTCCATCGTGTTCCTGGCCGGCACCCCCGAGCACCGGTGCG
>JAWWES010000030.1:6914131-6957778 GCA_035583135.1 Lophotriccus pileatus | reverse complement strand
TGTCCCATCCCTGGGAGTGTCCAAGGCCAGGTTGGACGGGGCTTGGAGCAACCTGGGCTGGTGGAAGGTGTCCCTGCTCATGGCAGGGGGTGGAATGAGATGAGTTTTAAGGTCCCTTCCAACCCAAACTATGCTGTGATTCTGTTCTCACTCCTTCCAAACCCAGCCGAGACATTTAGGAGGGAGGGGAAATCCTGTTTATTAAAAGACTTTCATATTCTCTCTCCCTGCAGTGGAATCTCGTCTGTGAGAACGACTGGAAGGGACCCCTGAGCACCTCCCTGTTTTTCGTGGGTGTCCTGCTGGGATCTTTCATATCAGGACAGCTCTCAGACAAGTAAAGTATATACACCAGAGCTGCTGGCTCCTTGTTTGAGTCTGGTTTCTGGGCTCTTCTTGTGTGTCAAGTTTCCTATAAGTGTCTTTCTGCAGCTCCTAACATGTCTTTGTTCTGTGACTGTCTAACCTGAGTTCACACAGAGTGTGTAGAGAAATGTCCTGAACTAGAACAAAATGTTACAAAGATTATTACTGGGTGTTACCTTTGTCTGTTTGTTTTTGCAATGAAATCACTCAGGAGCAAACTGGTTTTATGCCAGAAAACAGGTGTAGGAGTTAAGTTTTATCTGGAAAAATCAGATCAGCGACATTCTCTCCTGTTTACTTTGGACTGTGTTCAGAGGGATACCTGAGGCTTGTTTCCTTTGGTTTTTTAGGTCAAATTTAAAACTCTTTCTCCTCATCAAATACATCATCTAAGTCCAATGATCTGAGTTTGTGGAAGCTGCAAAGCGTGGACATTGTTCAGCTGCACTCCAGAGAAGCAAGGCTTTCTTGCTTATTAGTACAAACATTAAAAAAAAGGAAGACACCATTAATTTTTTTGATGTTGACAGTTGTTTGGTTTGGGGGATTTTTTTAAAGCTTGAATTTTCTTATTCTCTCCCTGGGATTTGCTGTGCAGTGCACAATCTTCCTGATTCCCAGAGAACAATATGTGGTCCTTGAGTTTTTGTTTCATTGAAACCTAATCCTTGTGCCACAAATCTCGTAGCATCATTTAAGGCCTTTGCATGGTTTCCTGCCTGTCAGGTTGGACCAACCTTGAGCTCAGAGGCAGTGAAAATCAGCCAGCCTTCCTGGACTTCTCTCCAGGGCTATATGCCATGGGATTTCTCCAAGCAAATCCTTGCTCAGGCCAGTGTTTGCTCTCCCTGTGGCCCTGCCTTCTGCCTCCATTCTCCAGGAGCTTCCCACACTGCCAGGAGTCCCCTGCAGCTCCTTCCCGTGGGGACACCTCCTGGCTGGGGGCAGAACTGGGGGCTGTGGGGGCAGGATCCTGGTGGATCTTCTCCCGGGAGGAGAAGCTCCAGGCAGGCTGTGTGCAGAGTTCTGCTGCCCCCCTCTGCTGCTCCCAGTCCTGCAGCGAGCCTGGGCCATGGAGAGGGGTGAAATACTTCGGGGAGTCTGTACTTTTCTTAACACTTCATTGGTAGACCTTCCAGGTCCCTCAGTTTGGTTCATTTTTAAACCAAATTGAATGGAGTTTGCAGCATGGGATCACTGACAGCTAATCTTTCAAACCTCAGTTTTACCTCTCTTCCAGGAACTTTCCATTCTTTTTTTTGTCTTTAACATGCTGATCTGTGTCATGGACTGTGTGCTCCTTGGAGCTTTGGATACTCCTGCATTTTAAATAATTTGCTCCTGATGATTTGTCTCCCTGCCCATCCTATCAGTAAGAAAGGAATAGTGTTCCAGCACATAGGTGAAGACAACTAGCAGCCCTTGGAATATCACTTTCTCTTGGCCAGTGATTTTTTTTTAATGTGTTTAGAACAGTTGTGCCTGTGTCACATTTCCTGAACCTCTGCTTTTTGCAGAAGTTTTGTGTCTCCTAAATATGCTTATAAGTAAACTTAATTTTCTGTTTCTGAAGATTTCATTCATGATGTTGTATAATCATCTCTTTTTTTTTTTTCCCCTTTTCTTTCCTTTTTTTTTAATCTGTCCATGGAAGGTTTGGCAGGAAGAATGTGCTGTTTGCAACTCTGGCAATGCAGACTGGCTTCAGCTTCATACAGGTCTTCTCTACCAGCTGGGAGATGTTTTCAGTGTTGTTTGTGCTGGTTGGCATGGGACAGATATCTAACTACGTGGCAGCATTTGTTCTTGGTATGAAAGTCCTGCTGGGCACAGTATGTGTTCTTTCATCTTGTGCTTTTCCTACTGGCTTAGGGTTGATTTGTTTTGCCAAGCAACACTGTTAAGAGTGTGGCCTCACCATGCATGGATAATTTGTCCCCTCCTTGGAAGTTTCCAGTTGATACAGGTGCAATTTGAATTAATTCTGTGGTTTACCATCCTAAAAGAGTCAAACCCCCAGAAACTGGTTATTTGAAACAAAGTCCATCTTTTAGTTGGAGAGAGAAAATGTGTGAGATGTGATTTTTTTTAGGGGTTGGAACTAGATGATCTTTAAGGTGTCTTTCAACCCACAGCATTCTATGTGATCCTATGATTTTTCAGGGATTGCTTTTGTCAGTTTGGGGGCCTAAATACCTGTTTGATTAAAAAAACTTGCAAAAGAACAAAAACAGAGTAATTTTTATAAAGTCTCCTTTAAACAGCCTATAGTAAAAATGTAAATGTCATCATGGTATTTGCTTCATATACTGTCAAGTTGACTGAGACCATATTTTGTAATGGGAATTACCTTATGAATGTGAAATTTAAAAAAAATGTATGTTACTTACAGTGTTACTTACCTCCCTGTCCAAAGTACCAAATGGTGACAAGAAATTCCTTTTGGGCCAAGGAAGGCAAGTTGAGGGGTGAAGGCAGTGCTTGGCTAACCTCACTGCACACAGCCTGCTGCAGCTGCTGGAATCTTCCTTGATTCCCATGGAAACAAGGAAGATTAGCTTTCTCCCTATGTCTCTGGATTTGCAGGCCCCAAAACATTTCAGAGGGAGTCATCAACCCCTGTTTGTGCATTTAATTCCCCTGCCAGTAGCCTGGCCTTTGTTAGTGATCAACATGAATTCCGTATTTGTACCCCAAAACACTGTGAGGTTTTTTGGCTAACTAGTCTTTTAGAAGGTGATAGAGGTTGGGAACCTTTGAATTACTCTTTAAAGAAGCTGGTCACTGTCCATAAGCTGCAGAGGATGCTGTGGTGATCAGGCTGTGGTGATCAAGCTGTGGTTTACTGTTGAGAGTGCTTTGTAGGTGGTTTCAGTTCCTCGAGTAAAGTGTGAGATTCTAAAAAGATAAAATCATAGAAATATGAGCTACAGAAATACAATGTGGCCCAGTTCTCTTTGTTTTATACACAGAATGACCTCAGTTGATGCAGGATGTCTGCATGGAGCAGCTCTGTGGTGCCTCCAAAGCTGGATGGCAGAGTGCTCTGCCCTGCAGCTCCCCAGCGCAGTGCCTGTCGAACCCAGTGCTAGGGGTACTTTTGTGAGGTTATTTGGGTGCTATCAAGCTAAAATCCCATTGTTGACTCTGCTGTTTTGCACAGGCACAGAAATCCTTGGCAAGGCGATCCGTGTGGTGTTCTGCACCCTGGGGGTGTGCATATTCTATGCCTTTGGCTACATGTTGCTGCCCCTGTTCGCCTACTTCATCCGGGACTGGCGGCCGCTGCTGCTGGCGCTCACCCTGCCCGGGCTGCTCTGCATCCCGCTCTGGTGGTGAGTATCTCTGACCTGCAGCACTGCACTCTCTAAGGCCCTGCTGCAGATTTTTAGGATCCAGACTCCAAGCCAGTGAAATTCAGGAATGGGTAGGTGAAGAATGGGTGTTGTGTCCTTTCACCTCCCGGTTGGTTTGCTGTCAGTCCGTGGCTTTGTGTGTGATCTGGCTGATGCCCAAAAAGCCTGCTCCTCGTTTTCTGGAGGCTTCTATAAAATTAAGTGTTGCACGTGCAAAGAAAACAAAAAAAAGTCAATCAAACTCATCCTCTGCTCCAGCTGAAATCCATGGGCTGTGGTCTGAACTGAGGGCAGAAGGAGAAACCAGCTGTTCTGGGAAGCTGGGCATTGACACAGATGTGCCAAACTACAAAACAGTACTTGCACATCTGTGAGACTTCCATGTTTTCTTCCCTAGTCGGTAAAATACTGCTTTTGGGTGGCATGTAAAGCTGAAACAGTCCACATGGTGGTGGTGTTCCTTCACTTACACTGGCGGTTGTTTGTCATTCCACCCAGGTTCTTAGCAGTTGAATGACTGGTGAATTCTGCTCTGACTTGCCTTTCTGTGACAGGACTCACAGTTACTAAGTTTATATGTGTTATTTCTAAGGATATGCTTCTTAATGTAGAGCATGCTGCTTGTGCATTCACATTTCTGAATTTCTTTAATTGAACTGTTCCCATACTGTGAATGTTTGGATTGCTCTTTTTTCTGAATCATTGCTAATTCCTGCAGCACCTCTGAGATCCATAAGGCATGTTAGTCTGGTCTTGTTCAGTAGGCTAGTCTGCTCCTGTAAATCTGATTTCTGTTGTCACTGCACTAATTCCTGCAAGATGTGGCATGTTTTGAGATGTTGCCTGGAACAATGTGTGTTGGTGCCTGCAGCAGTGCTTTCTGTGGAACTGCAGCCTTGTTGTTCTGAACCTTCTCTGCAGGGTCATTCCAGAGTCTCCACGGTGGCTGATCTCCCAGGGAAGGTTTCAGGAGGCAGAGGACATCCTCCGAAAAGCTGCAAAAACGAATGGCATTACAGCCCCAGATGTCATACTTGACCCTAGTGAGGTAAGATTCATTTAGCAGTCCAGTTGTTTGCTGGACTCTGTGTAAAGGGATTAATTTCCAGGCAGATGAATGGAGTGGTTCCTGCACTGTGTTATGTGCTTCTCAAATGGGTGAAAGGTCATCCTTTTCTGCTGAAAAGCAGAATACCCTTTCCCTTCTTCATTAAGATTTGCAAAGCCTTTGCTGTCCCATTCATATAGGATGCAAACATCTTTTTCATCCAGTTTACAACCACCTTTTTCCTTTTAAATTCTATTGGGGGGCGGGGGGAAGATAATAAATTTGAGGCACCTGTAGTTTAGTGATCTAAATACTTGTGCCAAACAGACTCTTTGCTTATTCAGTCAGTAATATAATTCTATAGAAGTCTAACACAGGACTATGGTAGCTTTTTTCCTGGATTTTCATTGGAACACATCTTTTTCCTTTCTTTTCTTCTTCCTACTCATGCTGGAGCTGTGAAAACTCTTCCATTGCCAGCACTGCAGCAGGAGAACAGAAAATAAGCTCTGGCTCCAACTTGTGCCTAAGGTCACTGTTCCTGGAATGCTCTCTGTCTCATTCTTAGCAAGGAGCACTGCAGTTTGCTGTCTGAACGGGGCTGGATTGGGAAGCAGCAGAAGGCAGGGGCAAGAGTAGGGATATTGTCTTAGGAAACACTGGACAGGGGAAAATGCTGACTCTGCAGCAGTGTGGGCTGGAGTATGTGGTGCTTATTTCCAGATAAATCATTGCACATCAGCTTTCAAAAACACATATTAACATTCTGACAATCAAAGGAAAACAAGCTCCATGAACAGGTGCTGTTTAAATGCAGAACTCCTGTCCATCTCTTTGCTTTTTTAGGTAAAAGTAAAGCTGTGGCCAAAAGATCTGTGCAAAACTTCTCTTCATCAGGGGTCTGTTTATGCTGTTCTTGTGTCTGCTTTCTGAAGGGCTGGACAGCAGAAGGCTCACAGCCCTAGAGGGTTTGTTTCTGCTGCAGAGAGGTTCTCAGAATTCTGGCTGGCCCTTCGCCCTTGAGCATTTGGAATGTGAGTTTGGGATGGAGCAGCAGCCCAAGCTGATGTTTGGAGTGTCCCTCAAACCCATGCAGCTGCAGGGCAGAACTGAGACTCCAGGGGTTTCAAACCACTTGGGGTCCAGCAGGTGACTGGTCACAAACTGCAGAGCACAAATAGGGCCTGGTTGGTTGAACTGTCCCCTAGGAGGGGGTACAACTGTTTGTTTGGATGATAGGTTTAATTTCAAACCACCATTCTGCCTTCTCACTGCTTCTTGTTCTAGCCTGTCCTGATAAGGATTGTGTTGTCTGTTTATCCAGCTCCTAAAAGGCAGGGTCCCTTTTCCTCATCAACTGACTCCAGATTTTACTGTTCCTGGTTGTGTTTTGTGGTTTGCTTGGGGTTTCTCTCTTTTTTTTTTTTTTGTGTTCTTGTTTCTTGGCTGCAAATAGTGGTGAGACGGGGGAGTGCTGAGGAAAAATCATGTGATTTATGAGAAAGGGCTGTGAGTGACTGCTGTTTGTGTAATGCAAGTTTGGCTTCAGGCAGAGTGAAAGCTATCAAAGGTAAGGAGCTGCTTGCCTTTTGTAGAAAATGGGATTTATGAAAGCAAATATGCTGAAATTTGGCATTTACCAGACTGCTACTTCGTCATCCAGATCTTCAGAACTGACTGTCACTTAGAGAGAATTTTCACCTGGCTGCAGGGGCTACACAAAATCCATCAGAGCTGATGGGATTTGTCCTCTTAAATCCCCTTTTCCATGTTCTGAAAAATCTCTTCCTTGGTCCCCTTTCTTAAGGGTCTAAATTAAAGTTCTAATTTTAAAAAAATGAATTCTTCCCTTTGTTACAATCTTACCAAGCACAGAAATTGTTCTCATGCTTCATGGATAAATATCCTTGCATTGTTTACATAGAAGTGGTTTTATGTTGAAGAGCTGAAAAGTTTAATGGGGAAAGGAGAAGTTTGTTGTCTTTTTGTTTATATTCTTAGAAGATGATCTCAAAAACAGACCAGATAATGATGGGGACTCTTCAGCTCATTAGCCACTTTGTCTCAGTTTTAATACATTGCTGTTAGGTCCAATATGAGGAGTCATTTACTGTCCTGCTGTGGTTTAATCTTGTTATTTGTTGCTACATCTTCAGTAGACACAGAGGACGGTTTGTCACTTCATTTGCTGGTCTTTGAAGACCATTCTGTGCCCTTGGTCTTCTGGCCCTTAGGCTAAAGAAACCCTCTCCTTTTTTCCACTGTCTCTCCATCCCCCATGCTCTCTTATCTGAGTGCAGTTGATGTGCCTGATTCTCAAGGTGCAGTGCTCAAAGCTGGCCAGAAGAACCATGTCAGTAGTGACATGTGAATCATGAATTAATGCTTTATAATTCAAGTAACAAAAAACCGTTGCTTTGTTTATATATTTTGTTAAAAGTGAGGCACCTATTTCATCATGTCAAAATACTGAGGTATAAGTTGGGAGAGGGACTTATTTTCATAGTAATTATTTTTGCAGGAAGTTAAAGTTCCCATGTTTTGTTTGTTGTTTGCTTTTTTACAGCTGCAAGATGTGAATTCCCAGAAGCAGCAGACATACACCATTTTGGATCTAGTGAGAACCCGAAATATTTTAACTATCACTATTATGTCAGTGCTTCTTTGGTAAGCAAATGTGATTCAGGAGTATGTAACTCTAAACACTAAGGTATGGGGAAGAGGTAGGGACAAAACCAGCTCAAAAATCAATGACTTGCTGGCTGAAACAACAAAGTTGTGGTTACAGAGGTTCTTCACTGACAGTGTAGGAACATCTCTGGATTGTGGTTTCTTTCTGAAGTAGTCAGGCATATCCTGAACTGAGCAAGAATTGGATCTGGCAACGAGGTGTGGGAATGCTGCCTGATCCTGGGCCTTGGGGAATGCTCTTCTCACTGTAACAGAGTCTTTTAGAGGAGTGAGTCATGCCCTACCCCCCAGAACTTCTGCCAGGAGTCTGAACATGATGCCTTCCACCTCTTTTGTATTAGTTCTTGAAGGGCTAAAGCTGCCTTTGAAGTTCTACTCTGAGATTTCCCTGCACTTCCCTGCTGCCTGCTCTGTCTACCTGCCATCTTCAGCGTGGTTTTCACTAGCTGAAGCCATACTTCATGCTCAGTGGCGTTCAGTGGTGTTATTTTCCTTTACTAGATACCTTGAAATCAGAGAGGACAACCTATAGCCTGCCAGAGGCTGTACCAGTGAGGTTTAGTTACTGCATGCACCCAGTGACATAACCAAGAAGGTCCCTCAAGTGCTTTGGAGCCGACTAAGTCTATTTTCTGCCTTTTTGAAGAACATTCCTGGGTTTTAATGAGGCAGAGCCTTGGAGTTCAGTCCACTGACCTGCCAGCACATACAAGATGATGTGGCATTTTGGGTCAAAGGATGACTTGGCTAATATTTAAGCCAGATTCTCTGGCCCATCACCAAGCACAATGTTACAAACACACCAAAAAGCCAGTTTTGCCTGTGTGGTTGTAGAACCCAAATGCAAAACCTGTTGGAACAGCAGTTCTAGTAGGATGAAGCAGCTGAGAGGAACAGTGACATGGCAGTGTGTGTGTAATCCATTCTACTGGATCCAGTAACCCAGGCTGAAGGGCTTGTTGCCACATCATAAATGTAGTTTTATGATAGGCAGGAAGGGTCAGACACTGTGCAGCTGACTTGCACAATCTTACCTCCTCTCACAGACAAGTATTCCCTTGGCTCGGGCAGTTGTTTCACTATTCCAGCTTGTGTGTGAGTTCCTAAGCTACTTCTGATTCTTTCCCCAAATATAAACTCCTTGTGCTGGCTCACAGCACTGTTTTCCAACTCGTGGCATGCCGACAGTGTATTCTGCATTATGAATGGACAGTGCTTGCAGAAAAGGTCTGCACAAGAGGGTGGTTACAGACAGCACTGTGTCACCTTACACAGTGCTGTTTTGCTACTTTTGAGTGAGCAACAGGCCTTTAAACTATTCCCTTTGCAGGGTTTGCACCAGGGAGGAGGAAGTTTGGCTCCTTGGCACCCTGGGGTGTGTAAATACCACTAAAGCTTTCCTGCAGAGTATATAACTGTGTCAAGGTTTGCCAGTGTGATAAGCTGAGGCAGACTGCTACCCACAGGGAATTCCAGCTTCACAGTTTATTGTGTATAAAAATAACTCCAAGGAGAGCAGGGTGGGTGTGTTGCACCATGGTGAGAAAAACTCTGCAGAACTACTTCTGGAGGAATGGTTTGGGGCAGGGCACCCCAGCAGTGGGGTCACTCTCAGCTCTGTGACCTCATACCCTCCCAGGTACACTAAGAGACTTTATTTGCATCAGCTGGACCATGGAGGCTCTTCCCATATGCAGTGAGGAGGTGGAGGAAGAGCTGATCTTCTGTCCATGACCCACTGGTGCTGTGCAGTGGTTTTGCTCCAGGTTCTGAAGGTGCTTAAGGAGATGAAGTGCTGAGTGCTCTGTGCCTCACCACTGCACTTGCACATGTTCTGATCCAGTGCCTGTCCCTTGTTTACCACATTGTCCTTGTTGGTGAAGCTTAACCTGCTCTTCCCAACATCTCCCAAGACACAACAGGGTTTCTCTTCAAGGCCAGTTGTGTGTTTCCCCAAATCACATGGAAGCCAGCTCTCATCTGGCAGTGGCACAGTTCAGATGTCAGTGTTCCAGCCACCAAAGTCTGTCCTGCTGCACTGACCAGCTCAGGCCAACATGATTTGGATGCTGCCCAGCCAGCTTGGGGCATGGCAGGGAAAATCCCAGGATGCTGGGTCTGCCAGGATGCCACACTGCTCTTTCCTGACTTTGTACACAAAGCAGGGAGTGTAACGACCCAGAAACAATCTCTGCACCCAGAGCTCTCTGGTAAACATAATGGAAAGCTGCTATAGGCCTCAGGAACTGTAAAATCCAGTACCCCAAACTTTCAGTCTAAAGCTGTAGCTACAGGTAGTGGCACCTGCTGCACCACTGCAATGTGAACGATCATCACTTACCTCCCAGCGAAATGTATTTTATTCTTTGACTTCAAGAGCAGCCGGAGAGATCAAAAGCATCAGCACAGTTTAATTGTTAACGTGCTGTGTCTGAAGTCAGCACTTCAGGCTGCTCCAGAGGTGAGTGGGTCTGTCAGGGGCTGAACTGGCCTCACACGGTCCTTCCTGTGCTCGATGGGGATGGGGAGGAGGATCTCGGGGGTGTGGAGGAGGATCTCGGGGGTGTGGAGGAGGATCTCTGCAGCCTGAGGGACAAGTGAGATCTGTCTGGTGCCGTCCCTGTTTCCTGCAGGATGATCATCTCCGTGGGCTATTTCGGGCTGTCCTTGGACACGCCCAACCTGCACGGGGACGTGTACGTGAACTGCCTGCTGTCGGCCGCCACCGAGGTGCCCGCCTACGTCATCTCCTGGGTGCTGCTGCGCAACCTGCCCCGACGGTACTCAATGGCCGCCGCCTTGTTCTTGGGAGGCTGTGTGCTGCTCTTCATTCAGCTCGTGCCTGCACGTATGGAACCCTTAGCTCCTCTCATACCTATGACAGGGGACGTGCCGCGCGGGGCACGCGCGGAGGGACAGCCTCCCGAGGGGACTGAGCGCACGTGCTCGTGTCCCACCCTTGCCCCTCTGCCTTGGTTCTCGGTGCTGCTGCACGAGGAGCTCCCGCAGCATGTCATTCAGAGGCAGTTGGAAAGGTGGGTCGTGGGCTTTGTGATCTGCTGGGATTGGCGTGGTCGTCCCGTTTTGCCTTTCAAGCACATCCCTGGCAGGGTGTCCTGGTAAGGTCCAGGTGTAAAACCAAGACTAGACCGACCAGAGTTTAGTCAGACATTACCAAGAGCCTGCAGAACTCACTTCCCAAACTGCTGTTGATGACTTTAGGGCTTGTTCAAAGAGTTACGTTCAGTGGAGTCATTGTGGAAGCATTTTTGATAAGCAGAGATGCTCGTACTGAGTTAGTGTTGATAGCTTAAATAATGTGTGGCATCTGGAAAGGAGGGCCAGGTAACATTTATTAGGTCTCAAGGCACGTGTATCTTTAGGCCAGTTAGATTAATGGGGTCGTGCAGTCAGTATAAGGGGGGTGTTGTTGCCTAGGACTTGTTTACAAGTCAGAGTATACAAAAGAGAATGTGCAACAAGTGCCTTGCTTATTCTATACAGGTAATATGTGTGCTGCATTCTCTTTTTTATCTCCTGTCCTAACAGTCAGTTGGACAACACTGATACAATCCTTTGATTTTCAAATCTGAATGTCCCACTTAAAGTCAACCCAACTTCCTTTAATGAAGTATTGACTTGTAGCTAAGAATGTTAATGAGAAGCCAGAGCAGGAAAACAAAAATAGCTTCTTTCAAATTTTCTTTAGTTTGGTTCATTTTATTAAAAAGGGATAAAAGGCATTGTTTGCAATAGCAGAGATCTGGCCCCTGAAATCTGAAAGGGCCTCAACAGTTCTTGCTCTGTTCTCCTTATTTTTCACTTGGCAGGAAGCCCTGTGCTCAAAAGAAGATGAAAATGTTGATTCCTAGTAATTCACAGAAGAAAAAATTAAAAAAGAACATTGCTTATGTTTGTGGGGAAAAAAAAGACACCAGATCCTGGAGTTAATTAGGCAGGAGTTACACAAACACAAAGGAATGAAGGGATACCATGAACTGCCAGAGCTTTATTAAGTCCGTCCTTGCGCTCTGATTTCAGATCTCCGCGCTCTGTCTATTTTCCTGGTGATGGTGGGGAAGTTTGGAATCACATCTGCCTTTTCCATGGTCTATGTTTACACGGCTGAGCTGTACCCCACGGTGGTGAGGAACATGGGGGTTGGTGCCAGCTCCATGGCCTCCAGGCTGGGCAGCATCCTCTCCCCGTACTTCGTTTACCTCGGTGAGTGAGCTGCTCTGGAGACTCACAGTCCTGGTGCCTCAGTGGGGACAGCTCCTACAGCTTCCCACTCCCCATCCAACCTGGCCCTGGACACGTGCAGGGCTGGGGCACCCCCAGCTTATCTGGGCAGTTACCAGACCTTAGAACCGTCCTTTCCCTTCGCTGTGTCCACCAGGCGCCTACGACCGGTTCCTGCCCTACATCCTGATGGGCAGCCTGACTGTGCTCTCAGGAATTCTGACACTGTTTCTGCCTGAAAGCTATGGGATGCCTCTCCCTGACACCATTGACCAAATGCTGCTGGTGAAAGGGTGAGTATCACCTCTGACCATGGCACTGCTCTGCTCTGAGTGCTCTTGCCTGGCTGGGGGCACAGGGAGGGGCTGCTTTTGGCAATCCTGGTCCCTCTTCCTGAGTGTGTGTGGTTGTCTGTGCATCTCTCAGCTCTAAATGTATCATTTTACTCTGATAGCTTTTAAAAGTACATCTGAGGAATGCACTGTAGAAGTGTGTTGCTTTATCAAGGTTCAGGGACACTTTGTGGGTTATAATGGTTTTAGGTTCTGAAAGTCTTATAAGCTGGGGAAGAGCTGAACTCTTGCAATTTAAATCAGCTGACCTAAAAAGGCCTGGAGTGTTTGGCCTTTCACCACAGCTCTGGTTAAGATGACACATGAGCACAGATGGAGGGCAAGAAAGGGACCTGTCCAACTGAAGGCAACAGGATATTAAAATTAGGAAGTTGTAATGTCAAAACAGAAATCAGATTTTTTTTTCTCTAATTCACTCCTCTATTTTTAAAGTTATTTTGTTTTTTTCTTTCTCTTTCCCACCCCCAGATTAGAATACAGGCCTCCATCTAGTAGCACAAGGGATTCCAAGGAGGAAGAAGAGAATCCAGAGATCCTTAAAAGCACAGCTTTTTGATGGAACTCCTGTGTCCTTCCTGGTGGACTGAAAGTTAAATGGACTTTCCTTCTAAAACTCATCCTAGAAAGGGCTAGTGGCAACACTTTGTTTCCTGCAATTTTGACCTTATTTATTAGTTTAAGCACTGTGTTCTGTACGTTCTCTTTTTATACAAACATAAACACTGCGTAGCCTTCAGTGAGATGTTTCAGCCACAGTCGTGCCCATCGGTGGTACCGTGGAGCAGTATCTGATCAACCCTGTGTAACTTTGGCTATAGTTCAGCTGAGAGATACTTGAAAACGAGTTCAAGGGCTGCCAGGGTACCTGGGTTCCTCAGTGAACCTGCTGCAGAGCTAATGCACATCAAGAAGTAAAAATTGCCAGAAAAAGCTGCTCATTGCTTTTGATTCCTTGACTTCTGTCTCTGTCCAGGAAACTTATTTATTGTGGTGAAGGCTATGAGAACGTGCCTCTCTGTGATCTTACTCAAGTGGCTTCGTATGTGCTGAGTTTGCCACCAAATTCAGAAAGATGCAAAGAGAGATTCTGAGAGTTAATTCTAACTTGATATGTTTTAGCTCAGCACAGACTGAAAGGATTGTCTTGCACAAACTATTTAGCACTGAAGTTTTGCTCACAAAATTCACTTGATTCCAATGCTGGATTTCAACTGTACCTTCTTGTTTACATCTGACCTTGGATGTGGCCTGTTTCCAGGCTGGATTTATTCACAATAATGCAAAAGGTTTCACCTGTGTGTGGAGGGAGTGGTGTTAGTTTTTGTGGTGCAAGTTTTATGTGTAAATTGTTTTAATGTTCTCTGTGCAATTTGGATGACGGAAGCGATTCTCCTGTCTTTGTTCTTGCTTTTCCCACTGGTGCATGTACACGCACACAATTAATATATTTAGTCATAAATTTTTGTGTTAATTAAGCCACTGCATTGGCCTCATGGTGGAATGTACTGAGAACAAAACTCAGAATATATTTCTGACTGCTGGTTCTCCATCCTCAAGTATCAACTGTGTGATTGCTGTGAGGTCTGTTGTTGCACTTAACTTGTATAATCAGTGAATTGCTTTAAAATTGTTTAAAAAAACCCCAACAAACCCACAAATCTTGTTGCAAATCTGCCAAGAGGTTGTGGAAGCGCCCTTGGCATTACCTTGTTTCCCTAAATACACGATATACACAGTCCCATTTGTGCTGTGCTGGTTCTGCTGTGACAGATGTGAGTGGTGAAAGGTTTCTGTCTCGTGGCACTTGTGTTTTGTTCTGTCTTGTAGAGACTTAATAAACAGCCTAAACCTTTGTAGCCAAAGCTGTCAGGGGCTTTACTCTCCTGCAGCAGCTGGCTGGGGAAGTTGTGCATTTTCCTGTGGTGTTTAAATACGTAGGTGGCATTGGCTGATTCCAGTCTTTGGTTAACCAATATCCCAAACCCTGTCCTTGGTGACAGGCTCCAATAGAAAGCACTGTCCAGACTACAGTGGTGTGGTTTGGTTAAACTCTCCCTGCCAGTATCTTGAGCTGTAGGATTTGCTGCACTTTTCCTGCACTTTTTCACCTCTTTATTTAGGATTTTGATTTCTGGATGCAGCAGGAAGCTGGCCAGTGTCACTGGGTCGGAGAATGATGTGGAGGAAAATGATTTTGTTGTACATCAACTTTTCCAAGGAAAGAAACCCAAAGGTTGGGGCAGGTTCAGTGTCACTGCTGTTTTGTAGGTTTGCAGGCCCTGGGCAGGAGGTTTAAAATGCTGTGTGTGATTGGAGGCTAGTGCCAAAATTGAGAAAATCTGCATTTTACAAGCCTCACTGCCCATCACAGAACAGCCTTGACATGGGCAAATACATGTTAGGAGAGTGCATGTAACAGCCAGTTCCCCTTCCCAAAACCATGACCTGTTCTGGCAGGCTTACACCTTTTTTGAAATATTTATTGCAGACACAGAAGAATGTGTTGTCAAACTTGGTACAGATACTTTTCTTTGTAGACCTTGCCTAGGAACTGTAACACTGAGAAGCAGCTCCTCTTGTATGTGTTGTAGAACGATCTGATAACCACAGGAATCTGAGGCAGAACACATTTAGCTGCAACTTCCTTGTAATGAATTTGCCAATGTAAACACCCGTGTCCCATAAGGCTCTTCCTGTAAACAGTTTCAGAAAATATCCCAAACTGTGAGGTATGTGCCTGCCTGACACAGGAGTTAGTCTGGAAATCCCAGTGTCTGTTGTAACATCTGATTGAGCTGTAATTTCTTACCCACTGTTGTATCCAAGGATGTGCCTTCCAAGAGAGACCTTTTTTCTTGAATGTTTAAATATTCTGATGTTTACTGAAGTTCCTTGTGGGGTTTTTTGTTGTTATTGTTAGTTTGGTTTGTTTTTCTAACTCCAGACAAACTGGGGAATTTCCCATTAGTCATGACTAACCCTACAGGACTCAATGGCAATCACTTTGTGTCAAAAAAAGAGGGGTTTTCCCTCGGTTATGTTTTTAAAAACATGAAGTCTGAGTCAGAAATGTAGAACATATTTAAAATAGCAGACTGGGTTGTTATGTGTTCACTGTTTCATCCTCTTCTTCAAAGATCTTGTTCTAGTGAGTAGGTGGAATCCAGATAACAGGGATCTCCGACAGAAACTGAGGGAATATTTAATGTAGGTGATCTGATCCCTGCAAACAAGGTGGAGACAAAAGGACCTGAGCCAGTGGTGGGCAGATCTTGGGGTGGTGGCAGTGCTGGCAGCAGGTCAGATGTGCAGCACAGCCTGGCTGTGGGTGTACCTGCAGGAGAAGGGGCAGGGGGCAGTGCCCACTGCAGGATCTTCACCAAGATCACACAGACAGCCTGTGCCCTCCAGTTGGGAACGAGCATCTCCTCCTTTCCAGCTCTCAGGGTGACTTTTGTCATCCCCCTGGGCACCTCAGGTAATCCTGGGACTTTGTTTCTTTGCTTGCAAGTGGAAATGCCGTTAACTCAGAAGGTACCACAGCTTCTTTGTGCTCCACAGGCAGTATTTCTTAGAACCTCTGACTCTTCTGACAGTGAATGTAAAGCATCATTTAGTATTTCAGCTTCCAGAATCGGGCAGCTTTGGCTGACTCCTGACACGAGTTTTGTGAAGATGTGTGAACTCCTCCCCCCTTTCCAAGTGAGCACTGTGGGGAGGAGGAGGGGCTGTTCAGGGAGCTGGACTGCAGTACCTATTTCAGTATTTGTAGAATAGAAACTTAGCCCTGGCAGTTGTAAATTATGTTCTTGAAGCATAGAATCAGCCCACGCACCATAAAGCCTTACTGAGGGATGCTTTGGGGAGAACTTTAAACCAGTAATGAACACAGCCTTGTACATAGAAAGGTATATAAATTTCTTCCAAGAATGTAAATATTCCTAGCTGTAACTACATTAATTCTTACCCTAGTTTTTTTATAGATAAATGCTTGTTATTTGTAAAATTCAGAATAAAATTATATCTGGAATTATCTTTAAAATGAAGCATTCTTTTTTTTTTTAACATCCAGCAGTCCTGCAGCCCCAGGGAGCCCAGGAGCCCAGAGCCTGGCCAGAGCTGCCAGCAGCCCTTGTGCAACCCAGATGTGCTGCTGGGATTCCAGGCTGAGCTTCCTCTTGCTGTTCCCATCCCTCACCAAAAAAAACCCAACAAAACCCAAGCCCTTTTTAAGGTGCACGACCAGCAGGTTGAGGGAGGGGATTCTGCCCCTCTGCTCTTGTCAGACCCAACCTGCAGAGCTGCCTCCAGCTCTGGGGCCCAATGTCAGGACATTGCTTCTCTTGGAGCAAGCAGCTGTGCAGGAGGGGCAGCACAGACCAGCTGAGGAGGTTCCTCCTCCCTGCCAAGAGCTCCTGAGGGCCCCAGCTCTTCTCCCCTTGGCTGTGTCAGTGCTGGGGAGCTCTCTGTCAGATCCTGGCTACAGTGAGACTCCCTGAAGCATCTTAATTGTGACATCTGGAGGGTTCTTCTCCCCTGGAGTGGACCGAGTTAATTTCCTTTTGGTTTATTCATTAGTTGTCCTTGGCCATCAGAACTCTTAGCGCTCCAATGGCTTTATTCAAGCCACCAGAGTCCCTGTAGCTGCTGCTCACCGTTGGGTTGGCTCAGAGAGAGCTCTCCTGTTACTGAAGAAAGTCCCTCCCCTTATCCCAAGCGCTTCCAGGTAAATCACCGGGTGGGAGCTGGGGGGGCCCATAGAATCCTTTAGATGGGAAATGCCCTCTAAGTTCATCGCGTCCAGCTGTTAGCCCGGCTCTGCCAAGCCCACCACTAACCCAGGTCCCCAAAAAACACACCTGCACGTCTGTCAGAGCCCCGCGGTCCTGTCGGGGCTGCTCCTCACCTGTCCCGCTGCAGTGATGGAGCATCCTCGGGGCTCCCGGGCAGGGCTGAGCCGGCTGGGGCTGGGAACTGGGGCTGGGAGCTGGGGCTGCGGGCTGGGAGCTGCGGGCTCCCCCAGCCCCTTCCCGGGGGGGCCGGAGCCGGGGCCGCCCCTCCTTCGCCGGGAAAGGGAAAGCGAAAGCGCCGGGCGCTGTCAGTCGGAGCGGGGCCGCGGCCGGAGCGGGCTGGGGGAGGTAAGAGGGAGCGGGGCCGGGAGGGAGCGGGGCCGGGATGCCCCGGGAAGGGGGGCCGGGGGTGGGGACCGGCGGGTCTGGCAGCGGGGATGGAGCAGCAGCTCCGCCGGGGCACGTCCCGGTCCCTGGGCGGTCACCTCCTTGCCCTCCTTGCCCTCCTTGCCCTCCTTGCCCTCCTTGCCCTCCTTGCCCTCCTTGCCCTCCTGCCCTCCTTGCCCTCCTGCCCTCCTTGCCCTCCTTGCCCTCCTGCCCTCCTTGCCCTCCTTGCCCGGGCCGCTCGGAGCGGTCCCTGCCCGGCCGGGCTGACCCCCGGGTCCATCCCCCTCCGCCCCGGGCCGGGTCCCGCCGGGCACTGCGAGCTCCTGTCGAAGCCTCTGCGGGTCTGACCTTCACTGGCACAGGGTGCCCAGAGAAGCTGTGGCTGCCCCTGGATCCCTGACAGTGTCCAAGGCCAGGTTGGACGGCGCTTGGAGCAAC
This sequence comes from Lophotriccus pileatus, assembly GCA_035583135.1. Taxonomy (NCBI): domain Eukaryota; kingdom Metazoa; phylum Chordata; class Aves; order Passeriformes; family Tyrannidae; genus Lophotriccus; species Lophotriccus pileatus. The sequence goes on along the minus strand of JAWWES010000030.1, from coordinate 6,940,107 downwards.
CTGGGTTGGTGGAAGGTGTCCCTGCCCATGGCAGGGGTGGGACTGGTTGGGCTTTGAGGTTCTTTCCAACCCAAACCATTCAGTGGCTCTATGTTTCTGTCCGGGGGGCTCTTTGGTGCGTGTGTTCCCTGAACTGCAGGTCTCTGGCTGCTGCCCAGTACTCTGATTGTTCAGTTTATCCCACTGGAAGTTCCTATCTTTGAGTTCCCAGTTGCTTATAACTCTGCCAACCTCAGTTGTTTGAGCTGAAAATGTCAGGATGTCCTGGATGTCAGCCTCAGCCTGGCTTTCCTTTCTGTGCTCAGTTATTTTCTTCCAGCCAAGAGGGAGGCAAGGACTGACCCTTGGCTCTCAGATGGCCACAGTTCTGGTGACCTTTCCTTGGAGCAGCACTGCCCTCTCAGCTTCAGCAAGGAATTCATATCTGGGAAGGGAGAAGAGATTTTGTGAGGATCTGATGCCCAAGTATGAGCTGATTTGCACAAATTGTAATTAACTATAAGCTTAATTTCCTCCTGTTCTCTCTCCAGTCCAGTACTCATTGTAGCTCTGGTACACGCTGCTGCTGGTGGAGCCAGAGCAGGAAGAGAATAGACCAAGGTCAGGAACCTGAAGAAGTTGAGAAATAAATGTGGATTTAGTGGAGATCAGTGGAATTGTGTGAGCTGGGGTAAGGCTGGGCCTGGACTAAGACCAGCCTGGCAGTTGCAGAGGATGGAGGACAGGGGCCCCAGCAGGCAGTGGAGCTGAGTGCCCCAGGCTTTGCCCTTGCCTTGGCAGATGAAACTCGGTTTGTTCCTCAAGAAACAGCTGCTGGTCTTTGTTTTCCCTTTGAGAACAGAACCTCGATAGGCAAGAGCTGAGGCCGTGCCCAGGACTTGCCTTTCCCCCAGCCCACCTGTGAGTTAGTGAAGAGCAAGTAACACCCTTCAGCTCCCCTGCCAAGGGTGGCTGGGGCAAGGAAAGATGGGTGCTGAGAGAACACCATGCTTGGGCAGCTCAGAGGAACAACCTCCAGCCAGGGAGCACCCCTTGGCTGCTGCAGGGAGGGGGGAAGGGCCAGCACAGACAGTCTGTGCTGCCTCAGTAAGGACCTCCTGTACCTGTGTGAGCTGATTTCAGTGCTCAGAGCCTGAGTTTGTGGCCGTGGTTCTGTTGTGTCTCCAGCAGAAGGTTGCTCCCAAGGCACCCGAGCCCATTATGGTTCTGTGCCTTAAGACACAAATTCATCACTGGCTGGGGTCAGTCTCTGTCCCAGCTGTGCCCAAAGCACCCAGGTGCCAGCACCCTCAGCACAGATGCCCTTTCTTATCTCCTGCTTTCTGTTTTGCAAACAATCCACAGACTAGACTGCTTTTATGATTAACTTGCTGCTACAAAGCAAATACTGCTCTGCCCCTGGAGCCACGTATCTCCTTGGGTGGCTGCAGTCACTGCCTGCCCACTGCCCTGCCCAGACCCTGACCCAGCCGTGTCTCAGCAGTCTAGAAAGCTTCAAGGGTGTCTGTGTGAGCTGCTGAAGCTGCTGGCCTCAGCTGTCCCCTCCCAGTGCTGCTCTCTGCCTCCCCACCTCCACTGCTTGGACCTCCAGTTCAGCTCAAGCCCGGTGTGTTCTCTCCCCTGACCGAGTCCTCCCTGAGTGTAAATCAGCCTCAGGGAGCCTGTTTAGCCCGAGATGTCTGTGCAGAGTCAGGTGTGTCCCAAAGGCAGCAGGTGGGCACAGCTCTCTCAGGTGTGCAGGACACCTTTGCTGCCTTCTCTGGGCTGCTGGAAGGTGGGAGGTGCAGAAGGACACAGGAGGAGGGGTTGGTGAGGGACAACACGCTCTCTGCTCGGGCTGCTGGCCCTTTCCTGGCCTCTTCTGCAAGAACCACAGCTCTGCTGGGGAGTTCTCAGGTGGGACAATGCACAGGACAGGGACCTTCCTTCCCCCCAGTGCTGATGTTCCCACTGTGGGTAAATGCTTTTCCTTGGATGACTTGTCTCCTGGACTGGAATTAGAGGGCAGAAGGGACATGCTGTGTGGAGTGAGCTGCACGTTCCTCTGGGGACTGCAGAGGGCAGTGGCACCCATGGGTGGCCCTGGGTGCTGGCTGGGGGATGAGATCAGCACCCCTGGGAAGGAGCTCTCAGAGCCTGGGGCCGGGTGAGGCCACCTGGAGATGTCGGGGAGGCTCAAAGATGCTCAAAGTGCAGCCAGGGAGGCCCCACAGTCACAAATGTCAGAGTTTGGGGACCTGCCATCATCTGACACTCCAGGGCAGCCTCCACATTGGATCTGGAGGGGCAAGAGGGAGGAGGCTTTTCTCAGAGTGCCCAACATTTGCTGCTTGAAAGGGGACTTAGGCACTCTGAAGAGCTTCCAGATCTTGAGGAGCCCTGGGAAAGGAGCAGCAGCTCTAAGAGGTCCTGCAGGAGCACCTGAGGTCGAGGGTAAAGAGCTGCTGGTCCTGTCAGAACTGTCAGGAAGAAATTAATGCACTGAGTTTTGTTTTGCCATTCTGAGATCAAAATCCTGTGCCAGAGCTGAGTTTTGAGTGCCTGGATGAGCATGTGGTTTGCTGCCAGCCCCTTTGCCCTTCTCTACACTTGGTTTTACTCACCTCCTTCTCTCTCACCAGCTGGCAGTTGTCCCTCTTCCTCGACAGAGTGTTTCTGGGTTTCTGTTTCATCCCAGTATGTGCTGCCCACAATAGCTGTGCTGTCTGACAGTCACAAGGGAGTCTGTGCCCTCCTCCCTAAACCCTTGCCAAGCCTACCCTTGGAGCCCAAAGCCCCTGCTGTCACTCTGGGACCCATAACCTGGGCCAGGCAGCTCCGGGGGGGCTTTGCATTAGTTTTAGCAAAATGTGTCCACGACTTAGACTTATTCTGTCCAAATAAGCCTCTCCCAGCTGAGACCCTGTCCCTGGAGAAAGGGAACGCCTTGTGTGACTTTATTGACCTTAATGCCTGTGGTGAAGAGCCTCGGGGCAGCCTCTGCTCTCTCTTTGCCTCTGCCAGCTCTTGGAAGGGACTCTCACCTGCTGTTGAAGAAAAGGTGGTTTCACGGGTGACAAACTCTTGTTTCCAGTGAACCCTACTTAAGGAGACTGTATAGTAGTTATACAACTTGAATAGTGCTCATCTCCTGCAATTAACACAATGATTAAGCTGAATAAAGCCCGCTTACTGGCTTTCCCTGACGAGCACCTTGTTTTCCATCAGCAAATTAGGGTGACCTAAGGGCTGCAAAACCAGTTCTCCCAGTCTGTTACAGGAAAGGCATCGTCTGAAATACCATCTTGTCCCAGCACAGCGCTGGTGGAAGGTGCAGAACAGGGAGATTTGGAGGTGACAAACTTCGAGCTTCTGCCTTCTTTAGTCTGGGTTTCCCACAACACCCGTTGAAAAGCTTTAGTTTTATTCTGGCCGCCTAAAGGGTTTACCTGCAGGATTACAAACGGCATCGCTCCCTCCAGGGCTGCGAGCCTCGGGAATTAAAGATGCACAAGCCCTGGGCTTCCCCCAGTCCTGCTGAGCCGAGATGCTGAGGGACAGGCTGCCAGGTCCTGCCAGCATCCAGTGTGTGGGCCTGCTAATTACAGCCTGCTAATTACAGCCTGCTAATTACCCTCAACATCGTTATTTAGACAGTGACACCCCTGATGGGAAGCGCTGAATTGGCCTGTCTGAAAGCGTGAAATTGGTTTTAACATGGTGTCAATCATCATCATCATCATCATGGCTAGGCTTCTGAACGAAGATTGGTGTCAATGTGCCTTAATTACTAAACTGTCACCATCCTTGCCTGTCTGGACCAAGCCCTGAGATCAGGGATGTTTGTCCTCAGCAGCCCAAATCGCGCTGCAGTCCCTTCTTTGTTGATGTGGTCGTGGATGAGGTCAGTGATGGAGAGGGCTGGAGCTGGTGAAGCTGAGCTCAGGAGGGAAGGATAACTCCGAGCTGCAGAAGAGAAAGCAGGCACACTTTTTAATTCCGAGTGAGTTATCTGCACGGGTCCAAATTCCCTTGCTGGGAGAGCAGTGCCAGGTCTGCCAGCAATGCCAGTGGAGGATGGAGCAGCTCCCCCAGCCCTGTTTGCAGCCCAGGCAGCACCGTGGCTGCTGCTCCCTCTGAGGGAGTTCAGCTGAGCAGTGGAGAAACCAACTGTGTGTTTGTGCTGAGATAATGCAGCTGAGAAGAGATTAGATAGAGAAACGGATTGTTTTATCTGCTCAACCCTTGGAGTTCAGCCCCTGGGAGAAGCCAGAGTGGGTGCAGAGGAGGAGCCTGGGTCAGGAACAGTCCTGCTTGATTTCTCTTCTTCATTTAACATGCACCACTTTTCCCATCCTGATATTTTTCCCTCCCTTACAGGAAAGAAAAGACACGGCCAAAAGCCTTCTTGAGAAGGTCAGTAAACATGGCAGTGACCATTCCATTCCAAAAGCCTCTTTTCTGAAACAATAAACAGCACTGTACAAAATAGCTGACACTTCCCATGCAGCCGTTGCATCATCTTCCTCTGGACAAGTGTTGTGGTTAATAAGAGTGTAGTGTGTGACAGCCTGATGGTAACAAGCATCGATTTGGGAGGACCCTCAGCACGTGAAGGAGCTTTGGAAGAGCTGGCTCCACCAGACCTTTAATTTATATCAAATATCCAGCTCCAATATCCAAATAAACCCAGCTCCTGCAGTGCAGAAAGCAGGGCAGTGACTGTCACCCTGTGCTGGGCACTGATGAGGCCACACTCTGAATCCTGGCTTCAGTTTTGGGTCCCTCATGATAGGAACAGCTTCAGGGTGCTGGAGCATGTCCTGAGAAGGAAGGGTCTGGAGCTCAAGTCTGATGACGAGAGGCTGAGGGATCTGGTGAGGCTCAGCCTGGAGCAAAGGAGGCTCGGGGGGAACCTTCCTGCATCCTACAGCGCCCTGACAGGAGGTTGGAGACAGTCTCTTCTCTCCAGCAGTAGGAAATGGCCTCAAGGCGTAGCAGGGGAGGTTTAGTTGGGTCCTGGGAGCAAAGGGGTTGTCAGACCCCTGTTTGCACCCCCAGAGCCGCGGCTGCTGTTGGAGGCGCTGCCGCCCCAGGTGAGCTCCTGGGCTGCAAAGTGACTCGTGTTTCTGCAGGCTGTTTGAGCAGTGAGCCACCCCTTCTCCCTCTGAACCCCCCTCCTTCCTGCTTGGAAGGAGCTGGAGCAAAGTCCTGGTTTCACCCCGTGCAGAGGAGCTCTGTGGCTGCAGCACGGCTCGCGCCGCCGCTCCCTCGGCACGGACAGGACAACCCACAGGCTTTCCAACTTTCCTCTTCCCTCTTGGGAGAAAAACGTTCCCTAAGTGCTTTTTCTCCTGCTCAGCAAATCATTTTAATTGTTGATACTGAGCCCATCTGAACTGAGGTTTTGGGTCTGCCCTGAGTGCAGCACTCAGTGCTTGCTACGGCAAAACCAGGCCCGTGACCTTGATGTGGGAATCTCATCATTAGCTTGGGGTTTGTTTGCTGCTTGAGGAGAACAGAGGATGCTGTTTTCCAGCCAGTATAAACAGAATCAAGACAGTTTCAGGAAAAAAAGAGAAATAGATCTGTTTGTTGAAGTACATCTTCTTCTGTAATTTATCCTGTCTGTTCTCCTTTGTTTAGAACTAAGAGCTCACATGGAGCCAGAGACAAAATAGATGATGTGAGTGTTCAGGGGTAGGATTTTCCTCTGTTGTGGTCAGCAAATCTGCTTGATAATGGCTGTTCTTTTGCCTTGGAAACATGATGGGGAAAAGAAAAAAAAAACCCCTGGTGGCTAAGACTGTTTTTCCATGTAAGTGGTACAGGTGGAGTATTGATAAGCTGTTGGACTGGGAGCTGTGTCTGTAACTGCTGCTTGCTGTAAACCTGGGTCTCCTTCCTGGCAAGGCAGAGGTACCCTGGCCCCCTCTCCCTGTGCCCTGCTTTCCACTGGAGGGAAACATCCACGTCCACTGGTGGCAGCTGCACTGGGGGCTCTTTGCAGCCCGGTGAAGGTGAGTGAGCCCAAGAACGTGGTTGCATCATGGCTGAGCAGGAAGGATCGTGGCTTTCAAGTGAGTTGTTTTGTTTGTCAGGGCTTGTAACGCTGACATGTTTGCTTTGGACAGCTCTTTGGGACCGTGGCTGGTTTCCTCCTGGCAGTGGGGTTCTAAGAAGGGGGTCAGTGCACAGACAGCCCTGAGGACCCGGCCCCTGCCAGCAGAAACTTTCCTTTGTTGCTGTTATGATCTTGGAGGACACACCCTGCTAAGGAAATTAGAACACAAAGGGGAAAAAAAAAGGTAGCAGTATTCTGTGTTGCCTTTAATGCTGGTTTGAAGCTGATCAGCAAATGTAAAAGCTCTCTTGCCAAGGGTACATAGTGACAGGACGAGAGGGAATGGCTTCAAACTGAGAGAGGACAGGGTTGGATTGGACATTGAGAAGAAATTCTTCCCTGGGAGGGTGGGGGGCACTGGCACAGGCTGCCCAGAGATGTTGTGGCTGCCCCAGCCCTGGAAGTGTCCAAGGCCAGGCTGGAGCAACCTGGGCTAGAGGAAGGTGTCCCAGCCTATGGCAGGGGTGGGACTGGATGAGCTTTAAGGTCCCTTCCAAGCCAAAGCATTCTGTGTTTATGACTCTCAGATGATGACAAAAGCACAGAGAGCTGGCAGGAGGCAGGTGAGGTCACCACTGCTGGGTCATTGATTCCTGCTCCCGTGATCTGGTTGTTATTGCTGTTATCTTGGCTTCAGGGTGACTTGGAAAACCTGGCAGTAAGGGACTGAGGAATTAGACACTCTGGGAACAAATCCTGTGGTTTGAAGGGACAAATCCAACCAGGGGAATCAGGATGACTGCGTTGAGGAGTGTCCAAGGAGCTGCTGAGGAGTGTTTGGACCTGCAGGGGGGAAGCATTGCCAGGCCATAAATAAGGACTCATGACGTGCTGTGAGAGCCTGGAGCCACCAGGATGTGAAATGTTGCTTCTCATAAACTGAGGAGAAGCAGCAGAGACTGCAGGGCTGGGTGGAAAACAGGCTGGTGAGGGCTGTTTTGGCACGTTCAGGGTGAAGGAACAGCTCAGCCCAAAGCAAGGCACGAGCCAGAAACCTGCCAGAACTAAAGGGGCTTGTTTCTGGCTCAGAAAGCTGCACCAGCACTTAACCCACTGAACACTCAAAACATCACCAAGGGAACTTCCCTGGAATGCAAATAATGGCTGCAAGTTCATCAAAACCTCAGGTTTTGGCTAAAAAAAAAAAAGCAGATTGGCAGGGAAGTTGTGGCTTGTTCTTGTGATTACACAATGAAGTGGGCAGAGAGCTTCATACCCAACTAATTGCAGCCTAATAGCAGCCATAATTTTGGCTGCTGGATTAAAATATCCAGGTATTATAAAACGCACTCATAAAAATTTGAACAATCCTGCTAAATGAATCCTGCTCTACAGCAGAATAATTTCCTATTGGATGTTTAGTTGATTTAATTATGATTATTCAAGAAATCCAGCTAGCACTTGGGGTTTGCAGTTGTGTTACAGCCAATATTTCCTAGACTTATTTATATAATCGAGCTCTAATTTAGCCTTACCATTATAACCCTGTAATAACCCCACTGAGCCTCAGCAATGCAGGGTTCCTGCTCTCCTGAAGCACCCACAGCCTTCTGTGGTTTCACATCTGCAGCCCTTTTCACCTGAACCTCTCCATAACCACTAACAAAGTGTTTAGCATGTTAGGAAAGATGTCAGTGTTCCTGATTTAGAGGGGATGGGAGTACAGGACAGAAAGGAAAAGCAAACAGTGACACGTTTCCTGATCCTAATCTGCCTTAAGTGTGTTGGTGCTTCCTGTTGATGTTGAGCAGCTCCCCCAGTGACCTTCTCTATACTGTTGATTCAGATGATTAAGGTGAATGAAATGATCAGAGTTTCTTAGGTAGACAGTCAGCCCAGACAAGGTTTTTCTATTCCCTTGGCTTGGCTTTGTTGTTCAAATGTAACTGCTAGAATGAATCGAGGCTCGATGAAGGTGATAGCAGATATTCAGGTGTTCCTGAGATGAAACATTATTCCCACAGAAACTCTCAGAGTTGAAGAGAAATGGTTTGTCACATGGGAAAATTGGGAATGGGAAGTTTTGGGGCATTGCTCCACAGATGGGCACCACTGGCAGCTCATCCAGCAGCCCCAAGGAACAAACTGTTGCCCACCATGTCCTGCCTGCACAAGTGGCAACGAATTGGAAGCTCCTGGGAGTTGTTGGGATTTTCTAGCAGGAGCTGAAAAAGAGGAGGCACATTTTAAGGTAATAAGGGAGAAGGCTGAGTTTTACTCCAAACGATACAAATCCATCTGGGATTTTCCTGGGAGAGCGTGGCATCACGTGATTTCTCCTCAGCTGCCTTTTTATTGGAACGGGAAGAAACTGAAAGCATGATTCAACAGATTGTGGGTGTGAAGGCTGACTGAGCTGGTTCTCAGTGCTGGCTGTGCCCAGTCCCTCCTGCAGCCCTGCCCTGCCCTGCCTGGGACAGCAGCTGAGCCTGGAGATAAGGTCTCCTCTGGGACCTTCTTTTCTCGAGGCTTAACAAGTGCAATTGTCTCAGCCTTTCCTCTTACAGCAGCTTCTTGGTCCTTGGACCACCTTCGTGGCCCTTTTCTGGACCTTCTCCAGCTTGTCCACATCTTTCTTGTATTGTGGAGACCAAAGTGAGGACAGTATTCCAGGTGTGGGGTGGCAAGCACTGAATGGAGTGGGATAACCCCTTTTTTTCTCTTGTGTGGTGCCCTTGACCCCCAAGACCCTCCAGTACCTTCAGTCTGCAAAGCAGGTATCCAGCAGAGAGCTGCCTGGGAACTGCCTTCCCACGGGGCAGCACCCAAATCCTCGTCCTTTTAGCTCCCAAGGGGCTGGATTTGCTGTGCAGCAAGAGTTTTGGGTGAGCTCTCAGTCAATAAGTGGTGTCCCTCCTCCCCCTCCGCTCCAGTCGTCGAGAGCTGGCGCTGAGCGTCGGAACTGCCGCGACTGGGCCGGGCAGATGGAACCCTGCCAGGGCAAGAGGCCTTCTGCTCGACCTGGGAAGAGTCAAAATGTTGAGCTCAGGATGGAAGAAGCAAAAAAAAACCAAACCCCAGTTGGAGGAAGTTCTCGGAGATCACGCAAAGAGGTTGAGAACTTGGCGGCTGCTCAGAAATAGCTGCGAAAAGAGGGCTGGGGTGAGAAGAGCTCCGGGGACTGGGGCTGCTGCTGCCCCAGGAGGAGCAGGGGGGGCAGGAGGAACCTCAGTCTGCCTGGAGGAGTTCACCTCTTTAACATCCTGCACGTGTGAAGGTCAGCTGGCATTTGGAGTCGACTCGCCTTTGGTGGTTTGTCTTTAGAGGGGCTCTAAAGGTGTTTGCATCCACTTCAAAAAAAAAACCAGTCAGCAAATCAAACACAATCTTCACAGGAAATTTTGATGTAATGACTGTGACTCAACTCATTAATATTGGTGGTGTTATGACACTGCTGGTCTCAAGGCTTTCTCCTTTCCTTGCCTTGTGGTTGCGCTACTGGGCATCGATGGAGAGAAAAGGGTTGTCAGGTGCAAAGCTGAAAACCCAAATGTTCCAAATCCAGCATAAGAAGGGTCTCCACTGAGCCCCACTCGGGGAACAGCCACCCACCGTGGTGCTCCTTAACCCCAACACCTCGGGAGGGCCTCGGGAATCGGGGCATGCCCTGGGAAGGGTCTCCCAAGGGACGTCCAGGGGGCAGCTCCAAGGTTTGATGGAAACTGAGATAGTTTGTGTTATGAGCAGTGTGGTCTGGGGAAGGATGGTGGCCGCAGAAGTGGGGTCAGAAAGTGCAAAAAATTACATAGAAAGTTCGTGGCTTGGCGGTGGCTCAGATGGACAGGCTGAGCAAAAATTAAATAGATCCACTCATTTCACAAGGCAGCACTTCTTTGTGGTTGATTTTTTTTTCCTTAGAAGTCACAACTGAAATATTTTATTTTGATTTTATATTTATATGGGGTGATTTTAGCAAAATTCAAATGCCCTTGTGGGAAATTCCCTTTTGCTCTAACTCACGTTTTCTGAGACAAAAACACCGAGATGAGAAAATTCCAAACATCTCCCATTTCAACGTTTGTTTTAGTTATTTGAGACAAACTATGCTCTGCCCACTCTATTTCCAACCTTCTTTTTTTTTTTGTTACTGCTTCAACCAGCAACAAATAATAATTATAAAGAAATTACAGTATATATTTGGTTTGCCTTGTGGCTGAGGAAAGTCTGTTTGCTCCATCAGCCACTTTTGCAGGGAATGCAGCTCCAGGCCTTGAAGGTTGTCCTGTCCATGACAGTGTGTTGGCTTTCATCTCTAAATATTGTGTACAGATAAATAACTTACCTTTGTGTAAGATAAATAACCTGTGAAACAGGAAAACTCTGAGGTAGCCAGAATTGGTTGGGAGGTGGGAGGGTGGAGGCAGAACATAAAATATATCCCAGGTGAGGTGCTGCCAGCTGCCTTGAAGGCAGGGTGCTGAAAACATACACACACTTGCAGGGATGATGAGTACCACCTTGTGAAGAAATGAATACACTTTGGTGAAGAAGGGATACCTTCTATAAGCTCTAGAAATACAGTGGTATTCAATGTATTAACACTGTCCCTTTCCTTACAGCCCTTGAGACACGGTTTATTTCAGAAGAGGCTCGGGGTGAAGGCAAGGCTGGGAAATCTCCTCTCTTGGAAGCAGAGATGTGGTTCTTTCTCCTGGAGCAGCAGGTGATGGTTTGCACACCCAGCACCTCCAGCCACGGTGGGCAATGGCTGTGGGAGAGCTCTCACCTCTGTGCCTGAGGTGACAAAGGGACAGCACAGGGAAAAGTGAAATAAAGGTGTTTGAGTTAGTCCTGAATTCAACTATCATAGCTGATGAGCTGAAAAAAACCAAACAAAAAACCACAGAGAAAAACCCAAACAAACAAACAAACAAACAAAAAACCCCAACCAAAAATAAACTATGAAAGGAAAAAAAAAAAGAAAATAAAAAAAGAAGAAACCCTGTGGCTGTGGATGTGTTCACTGTAAGTTTGTGGTTAATGTTTCCCAGGCTGCCTCGAGGTGAGGGTAAGTTCACTCCTCACATTGCCTCTCGCCAGGCTCTGCTGGTGTTTCTAAATCACTCTGACAGAAGAGGGTGAAAAATGAACAGCCTCTCCAAACACGTCTTTAAATGATGTACTTCACTGCAAGTCCCAGCAGAAGAAAGTGGGGAGTCCCTGCTGGGCAGGGCTGTCAGAAATCAAAGCAAGGCCAGTCTCTGGGCACGGCTGGGGCTGTCATCTCCTGGCTGTGGTGGGGCTGGGAGATCTGAGGTGGGTTATTTATATGTAAATATAAGAGATAGGAACATGAACCCTCCCTGTACTTGGCTGTGCTCAGGTAAGCCCACAAGAGGCAAAGGATCTGCTCAGTCAGAAGTGCCCACGAGCCAGTCCCTGGGCACTGGTTTCCTGACACCCTGGGCACTCTGGTGCCACTGACCTCTGCCTTTTCCACCCCTTTCCACTCCAGAGCAGGAGTGATGGTGCATGAAAGGAGGTGCCTGGATGTGAAACCAGCTGAGAAATATCCCAGCCACTTCCCTTTTCCCATCAGTAGATGTTGCTTCAGTTCCCTTTTCCTAACATTGCCCCTTTCACCAGCTCCAAGCCCTTTCACCAGTTGCTTGCCAGGGATTCCTGAGCCATGGACCAAGACATACTTGAGTTATTTTAAAAGAATCTTTGATGTTCCTATTGTATTTTGTCTTCAAATGGGCACTTCTTGTCCTTCCTACAAAATATTTCCCTCTTTTATGAATACAAGCTAAGGTAAGATATTTACACCTTGCTATCTGCAGGGCTTGGCCACAGATCTCCGAGGGCTTTTCCAACCCAAATGATGATCCTGTGGAAATGGTGTGCCTTTAGGATGTAACTCTGCCCCTCCCACAGCGCTGTGATACAAGCCACTGTCCCCAAAAGCCCCCTGACCTTTGGAGCTATTCTTTTCAGAGCTGTGAGGAAAAGGAAATAGGAAGCAGAGCTGCTGGAGTGCATTTTTTTCATGCTTCAGTGTGGTGCTGTTTACCTTGGGGGGGTTTTGTCTTTCCACTTGCATTTCGGGGCTGTAACCAGGGCTGCAGCTCCTCAGCTGAGCTCAGCACTGGGGTTTTCCATGGGACAGTTCTCAGTGGCTGAATCCTGCCATCAGGGCTCTGCAGGGGTGTTGTTCAGCAGAGGGAGCAGGGAAAGCAGCCAGCAGCTCCCTTTATCTGGGAGCAGCGTTCCCAGGGCAGCAGAGCCAGGCTGGGAGCTGGCAGTGCGTCAGCTCCTCCCTCTACCAGGTGCTCTGATAGAACTTGAAACTTTTATTGCTCAGTCACCGAGGGCAGAAATGGTTCTGAGAGGCAGCAGAAGTGCAGGGCTGACAGTGGGATGCACTGGTTTGCCCATAACCCGGGGCTGGAGAGGAGAGCCCAACTAATTTACTGGGACACGAGGTGAAGAAGTAAAGGGCAGGTAACCCCAGACCTGCAGTAAGAGCAGCCCTGAGTGCCCTGAAAGGCAGAGGAAAACATTCTGGTGGAGCCTGCACAGATGTGTCTCTGGTGCTTTAAGAGTGTTGCATTTTCAAAATGAAACTGTTTATTTTTAATTTTCCTTTTTTTTTTTTCCCATCCAGCAGAAGCCAAATTCTACTGACCAGACTTTCCTGTTCTATTTTTCTCTCCAGTATTTCATGTTTTCCCTCTCTTTCACTGCACATGTTCTTTTCTTCATTCCCACTGTACAGGACACTTCTGGGCTTATTTTTCCTGTTGTCCCATTGGAATGGGGGGGGGGAAAGAGGCCATTTCAAACCTCCTTTTGGACTGGGGCTGGGGCAGGCAGTGTCTGCCACATGTGAATGGGAGCATCAGGCAAACAAGGAAAGATCCTCCCAAGCACCTCTTTCTAACCCATCAGTGCCCAACTGCCCTCTGCTCCTACATCCCTGAGTAAGAAAGGAGAAATTGTTTGCTGTGGCTTTTTCTAGTGATAATGCACATTAAAACACCTTCTGGGAAGTTTTCCACATTGCAGAGAGGGCAAGGGGTCTCTTGAGCCTTAGTCCTTGCATCTAGATTATTTTTCTAATTCCATTCCTGAGCAGTTGGAAGCACTTGTGGGCACAGCTGTGGCACATCAGGGCAGGCTGGGCTTTTCAGAGCTCAGCAGAGGGGCTGGTTGTGCTCTCCTTGCTGTTCCTCTGGAGCCAGGAATGTGGGAGCAGATGGATCTCTGCATCTTCCAGCAGCAGCACCACCCTGTGCAGGTAATTCCCCCCTTCCACAGTCCAGGGGGAGCTTTTGGTCCAGTATTTCTTGGTTCAGGGGGGAGGGGTGTGGGTGTTTCTTATTGTTGCTTCATCTTTCCTTGGATAGCAAGTTTAGATTCCTTGTTTTTGGAGTTTCCTAAAGCAAATGTTAGGCCAGCACTTCAGTGTCTGGAGTGCCACAGCTGGTGTGCAAGGCTTAGGAATGCCATGTACAGTCTGCTAGGATTCACCTCTGCTCTTGGAGCTGCTCTGGGTGGATTTCCCTGGGACCTTTACGCTGTTGAACTCCTGTGAAGGAGAGAAACGTGGACCAGGTGAGGGATGTGGTGTTCCTGTGGCTGGGAGGTGTGGGAGAGCAGGAGAATTAGCACAGACCACAACTGAAATACCACCAAAACAGAACCAGAAAGCAGTGCTCTGGAGCCAGCTGCTGATTGAAGATGATAAACCAGGTGGTAAATCAGTGCATGGGGCAGGAGGGGAAAGCAAAGAGCTGCTCCTGAGCTGCAGCACCTGCAGTGATCTGAGTGAAGAACGTGGCAGAAGCAGCTGTGTGGGGTCATTCCCGTGGAAAGGGACCTTTGGGAGGGCTGGATTCCAGCTTGTGGTCAGCCACAAGTGGCACTGAGCTGTTTGCAGCCTTGGAAACCTCCCTGGCTGAGCTTTTCCACTGCTTGGCTGTCTTTGCAGGAGGAAACATCCCCTGATGTCCTGCCTAAACCTGTTATTTCAGCTTTTCCCCTTGTCCCCTGTACTCCTACCGTGTGCCTGGGAAGAGCCTGGCTCCACTGTCTCCCCTGGCAGGAGGGTTCTGGGAGCCCCCAAACTTCTCCTTCTGCAGCAGAACAACCCTCCTTTCCCCCTCCTCTTGCAGCCAGGGCTGTGTTTGTCACTGAACCCTGCAGGCTGAGGCTGTGTTTGTCACTAACCAGGCTGTTTGTCACCCAGCAGAGGTGACGGTTGCCCAGCCTGTGAAATATTTCAGGGCTGACACCTCCCTGCAGGAAATCGTGGTTTGCTCAGCAGAGGGGCAGGAGGCAGCAAGTTGTTATCAAGTGTAACACGAGTCTTTCTCATGGGTTTTTCTGGAATTGCTGGGTTTGTTTCCCAGAGCAGGGGGCTGTGCTGGGCTCTGCAGGGTGGGCACTGGGGTACCCTGGTGGGCACTGGGAGCTGGGGGTGCCCAGGCAGGGGACAGGTCCTGAGTGCCAGGCTCTTGAGTGTTCTGGTGGGGTTTTGATGCTGTAGCAAGTTCGTTTCCCTGCAGGGCTGGGCTCACACCCTGCCACAACTTGAGGCTGTGTCCTCTTGTCCTGTCACCTGGGAGAAGAGGCCGATCCCCACATCCCACAACCCCCTTCCTGGGAATTGTAGAGAGTGAGAAGGTCCCCCCAAACTGCCTTTTCTCCACTCCTTTTGGTCCCTGCAATAAGGGCCAAAGCAGAGTCACTCCTGCTCCTGGGGACAGGCCCTTGGCAGGAGCCTGGCTGTGCTCCTGGGCGGTGGAAGGAGGTGTCACCCTGCCAGGGGACCCAGAAAGGTGTTATTTCAAGGCTTCCTCATACCTGTGAGCAGTCAGAGGGCTGTTCCCACTCCTTAACCCCGGGTGCTCCTGTTGCCTAAAGGTGTGTGCTGTAACCCAGCACCTCGGGGAGCTGCTTTCCTGGGGATGCTGGTCAGGTGGAACATTCCCTGCCTGTTGAACACAAGTGAAATACTGGAGGGGAGAGGGCTGGGGGCTCTCCCTGCTCAGCTCTTCATCAGGGATGGGGCTGAGGGGCTCAGCCTGTGCTTCCCACAGAACTCCTCACTCTCCTCTGTGGGAAGCCTGGCTCTGGGCTTCCAGAAGCAGGAGGCAGCAAAACCCCTGTGAGGCTCCTCCAAAGCTGCTGGTGAAGGGCTGCTCTGGGTAGGAATGGCAGCTTTTGGATATAACACAGAATTCTTCTTTCTGTGTGAAATGTATGTGTCTAACCATGCTGATTTTAACACTTGCTGATATTGCCAATCTATGCTATGTCCCTCCAGAATTGTTAAAAGTATCCTAAAAACTAGCCACAAGGCTGGGAACAGGCCAGCACTGCCCCAGCTCCACTCCCTGCACCCTCTGCTTCCTTCAGCAACAGAGCTGGGGAAAACAAAGCTTTACCTGTCTGGACTTGTCTACCCAATTAATTTCTGCTGTCTGAAGGCTGTTGGTGAAATCTTTGTAGTGTTCAGCTGCTGACAGAACCAAGTCAGTGAAACACAGTCCTGCAGTGCAGCTGTTGGAACAGGGCAGGTTCAGGGATGTGCTGTGGCTCACCTGGCCCTTGTTATTCAATAGCCCTGCTCACAAATAGCCAATTTGTGTAATGCTTGTGCTGGATTCATCTTGAATCAGGGCCAGCATCCTTCTGCTGCTTTCTGTCCTCCATTCTATGTGTTATCAGTGCTAAACCACCTATGCTTTGCCAGGAGCAAAACCTCCAGGTGCTTTCCCAGAGTTCCTCAGACCCTTCCCTACCCTCTCCCTACGGGAATCTGCTTTTACCTCTCCTTTGCTTCCATGTTTTCCACCCCTGCTCTGTGCAAACAGGGCAAACAAAGCCCTCCTCTCTGCCCAGGGCTGGCAGGGGCTGTTCCTGCTCAGGCCATGGTGTGATCCTGGTGGGTTGAATTCCCCTGGAAGGTCCCCAGGAGCTGCTGCTCACACCTTGGCTTGGCCAGCTTTGATGCTGTGCCCACAGCTTGGTGTGTCAGCAGCCTCCTCACAGCTCAGGATGCTCCTGTGGTGATGAGGAGGGGGTTTTGCTGCTGTTCTGGCCCAGGACCTGATGGGCCACCAGCTCAGCCCGCTCCTCCCTGCTGGTTTTTGGCAGCTGGGAGACACTGGTGGGCTGCAAGAGGCAGGTCTGTGCTGGGTGGGCTGGGACATCTCCCCCCAGCTGACGTCTCAGGCTGGCTGGGTACTGACATCAGGCTCTTCAAAGGCTCCACAGCCGAGTTTCTGTATGAATCACGAGCAAAATGAATGGAGTGGATCATTCTGAAACTGAAAAGGCTGAGCAGAGCCTGGTTGTTTGTGTTGACAGAGCAGGGAGAGAGGCTGGATTTGCTGTCCTGTTTGCTCTGCAGACTGGATCCCTTATTCCTGGGTGTCTGCTGATAACTCTATTCCATCCCTGCATTAGTCCTGACTTCATCTGCCAGCCCTACCCAGCAGAAGGGATGGTGCCTTGGTGTTCCTGAGAGCTTCTGGCACAGGGTTTTGGGTGGGTGATCTGTTCCCTTGTCCACTGCCTGGCCCTCCTCACCTCTGAGCCCTGTGGCTGCAGATCCTCCTGCCTGCCCCATCCTCCTGGTGTGATTCCCCTGGTCCCTCCCTGCCCTCACCAGGGCTCTTGGTGCCCTGAGTGTGTGATTGTTCGTGCCAAAGGGCAGTGGGGCAGGACAGAGTGCAGGAGCTGGAGCTGCCCATGCTAATGAGCTTTGATCACTGCCTTCTTTGGGCATAGAAAGGCTGGGGAGGGACAGGGATGAGCTCAACAGGGAGAGAAATATTGGAGGACCTGAAAAAACGTGGGAGGAACAGGAGCTCTGAAGTGCAGCACTGTGGTGGAAGAGGGTACAGGGAGTGGACTGAAGCAATGGTAAAGGAGAAAACACAGATACTGATTGCCCATGAAAATGTTACTTTCATGCCCATCTCCCTTTCTAGGGATGGATTTTTCCCCACCTTTTCTCTAAAGCTGACTTTTCTACAGATAACTCTTCTTTCCTTGGCCCCCCAAGCCTCTGGGAGAGTTTTGGCCCTGAGAAAGTCTGTCCTCCTGGTGTTGTGTACACAAACATGGGGAGGAAAACAGACCCTTGTAGGACCAGAGAGGAGGAATGATCCTCAACCCAGAAGCAATGCTTGTAGTCCAAGACATCTGGTTGCTTTCTAAGCAGTAGTTGGCCTTTGCACCACAAATATGCCTCTGCAGCCCTGAAAACCTCTGCAGGCTTCTGTCCCCTTGGTGCAGGGCAAGGGCTGTGCCTGGGCTGCTTCAGGGCCTCCCTGGGCACAGGGCACGGGGCTGCTTCTGAGACTGAGGGGTTATTTTAAAGAGGTTTTGTCCTGCTGACAATTTAAGGCTCTATAAATACATAAGAGGGATGTTGAATTTGGCTTTGACTGCTTCCAAGGCTTACAAGTGAGCTGCAGCCAGAGATGGTGTGAGGATGGTGTGGGTGATGGAAAGCCTCTGCTGGAGCAGCCTCCCAAACCTGCAGCACCAGCTCTGGTCATTCCCCCGTGCCCACTGATTGCACAGGGACTCCTCTTTGTTCTCCACCACAGAGAACTGATCTCTATTTTCACAGCCATTCACAGTCTGCCTTGGCTGCAGGACTTTCTCTCTGCCATGCAGGGCTCACAGCACCAGGGTGAGCTGCTTGTCCTTCGAGCCCTGCCCACAGAAGCTTCCTTTTCACTGCTCTCTCTGGGTTTGGCAGGGCTGAGCTCTCCCCTGGGACTCTGATGGGAGTATTTCCCAGCTGACTGTAGCTGTGTGCTTATCACAGATGAAAACAACTCTTACCCCAACACAAGTCGACTGGGTTTATGAAGAGCTGGCCCAATTTTGTCATGAGACTTCCCCCTTTTCCCTGGCCCAACACCCAGAGTGCAGTTGGTGGCACAGGACAGGGGAAAGCATCTCCAGCACCCTGGTGGGATAGTCCTGGAGCATGTCTGTGGTCCCTGGGTGTGGGGCATTACCTGCTGCTTTCTTCTGTCCCTAGGTCTTGGTCTAACCCTCTGCCTGTGAACTGTGCTGGTGTTTTTGTGTCTGAGCATATTTGTGACAAGCCTGCTCCTTTTAACGCATGAATGGGCGAATTAATCTCTGCCTTATTTTTAGCACTGTTTGCATCACAGAAAGTTTCCCTTCTCTCTCCTGTCCCCTCCCCCCACGTGTGACAAACTTGCAGGGCTCTTAAAAAACCCCAGTTTCCTCTGGTTGTGTCGGTGGTGCTGAGCTGGTGTCCCGTGCTGGGAGCAGAGGTGGCTCCAGGTCCCGTGTTCTGTCCCTGCTGCTGCCCCTGACCAGGGCACAGATCTGACCATGGAATCAGCAGAGAACCACAGGAAGGTTTGGGTTGGAAGGGTCCTTAAAGCTCATCTCATTCCATCCCCCTGCCACGGGCAGGGACACCTTCCACCAGCCCAGGTTGCTCCGAGCCCTGTCCAGCCTGCCCTTGGACACTCCCAGGGCTGGGGCAGCCACGGCTTCTCTGGGCAACCTGTGCCAGGGCCTGCCCACCCTCCACAGCCCAGAATGTCTTCCCAGTATCTAATCTGAACCTGTCCTCCCCAGCCTCCCCCTCCCCAGGCTGCCCCTCTGCTGTGCTGGGCTGGAAACCCACCTCCTCCTGCCTTCTGTGGCTCTGAATTCCCCCTGCCCTCGGCTCAGGCTGCAGCAGAGCCCGTGCCAAAGGCTGTAGGAAATGTCTGCTTTGTTCCAGCCCCAGGGCTGGGTCTTCCTCTCCCACAGCCTGCTGTTCTCCTGGGCTCTGGCTCAGCAGATGAAGTTATTCCCAAGGGCCACCCCGGGGTTTTCCAGGCCGTGCTCTCACACAGCCTCAGCCCCGCTTGTCTCTCACCTCCCACCCCACACGATGCGACCACATCAGACCTTTCCAGCCTTGCAGCAGGGCAAAGGAAGGGCTTATTGAGGGGAAAAGATTGCTTTCTTTTTTGGGCAAACCCGAGGGTTTAAC
The DNA here is from genome assembly GCA_035583135.1 of Lophotriccus pileatus. Taxonomy (NCBI): domain Eukaryota; kingdom Metazoa; phylum Chordata; class Aves; order Passeriformes; family Tyrannidae; genus Lophotriccus; species Lophotriccus pileatus. The sequence continues at coordinate 6,921,016 of JAWWES010000030.1, read as the reverse complement.
GAGGGCTTCAGTGCTGATCCCACCCCTGGAGCTGATGGGGCATGTCCAGAGCAGGGACTTGCTAAGGTGATTTTTGCTGTAGCCTGTTACCTTGCTCTGATGGCAAATACAAACCAAGCACCTCAGTTTCCCTTTCCTGACAGGAATTCCACCCACCAGCTGCCCTGGGAAAAGGGGGGGTGCAGAAAACAGGAGCAAACGAAATTCCTTGTGCTTCCATGAGTCATGAAAAAACCCCTCCAACTGACTCTGCACATCTGTTTGGGTGTTTTCAAGGAAGCTGGAATGCATCCTCAGAGCTCTCCCATGAGAAAAAGTAAACATGTCATATATAAAACATTTTATTCAAACAAATATACAACGCTTTATATACAAAAATAAAATGTACAAGAAAATAGTCTGTTACAACTTAGTGATTTGATTCCTGTCAAAGCAGAGCCTCATCCCTCCAGCCCTTCCCTGCACAGGCTGGTCCAGGGGGGCTGCAGGATGTCAGGGCTTGTGTGCAGTGCTGGAGGGATCCCTGCAGAGTGCCAGGAGGGATCTGGGGAAGGCATGGTACAAAGAAAGAGCTCTGCCCCTCTCAGTGCAAAATTTATCATGCAGCAGCTCTTCAGCTCTGCCCTGGCAATGGATGGGGCATGGCTGGAGCAGAGGGAATCCTGTGAGGGCACCTGGGGAACAGACTAGCTGGGAGCAAAACCTAAACTGAACGTTCACATTTTATTGGTCTAAACTATGGAGAGGGTTTGAAAGATCTGGAAGAGGTGCTGTGGGATGGAGTAAATCAAAGAAGAGAGGGCAATTAGTGCAATTGTCCTGGCTAAGTGTAATAAGTCGTTAAGCTCAGTGTCACCAGTGTTGCACAGGTAAGCAGCAACCAAAACCAGCAGGTGAGGGGCTCCCCTAAGCCCTGTGTGGGAAATGCTCCTCACACCTCATGGGGGGATGCTGAGCTGCTCCCCGGGGCTGTGGGACCCCCAGGTGGGACTCCTGGCACACTCATGCAGCCAAACCCCCTCTGCAGGGGCAGCTCTGGTGCCAGAGCCCTGCTGGTGAAGGGGGTTCCTCAGTGGGGCTGATCAGGGAGCTGTTCACGACAACCTTTCCAGGCTAAGCTAAAACGGAACAAAAAAAGCGACTTTCATTCAGTCAGCAACAAAACTTTTCTTCCACTCTCTCCACGCCTGTCCAAGTTTCCACCCAGGAGCAGTTTGTGGTCGGAGGATCCAGGGCTTTACAAGCCACAGGGAATGGGAATGACAGGCCTCACTGTATCCAGCCAGGAGAAGTCCAGGCTGCTTTTCTGATCAAGGAACCTGAAATCTGCCTCCCCTAGACAAAATAAACCAAGAATGGGCACTGAGTCAATGCAGCAAGGGTAAAATAGTGCAGAGGTATATTAAAAAAGAAATCAAAAACTGGAAGATCTCTCAGATGTGAGCAAATATCTTAGACTATTAATATACCAAACACTATTAAACTGTCCCATTTAAGGTGTTGCTGGAGGGAATTCTTCAGTTCTATTGCAAGGAGTTCCTGAAAGTTGACCTAACTTATGCAAGTATAACCCTGAGGTCTGTAGGATACTCTTACTGGAGGTGGTTTTTGACTTTTCCTTTTTATCACCCAGTTCCTTACAGCCTTCCTACAGACTGCTTGGCAATCTCAGAACACAGGGAGTGTGAATTCCTGCATTTCCTTGGCTGCCTCCCCCCAGTGCCTTGCAGGGAACCCCACCTGTGTCCCCCTGTGGCCTCCAGGGCCCTGTACCTGAGGTGGTGTCGATCTCCCCGTCCTGCTCCTTGTAGCAGTAGGTGCTGCACATGCTCTGGGTGCCCGACTCGTTGGTGAGAAAGCCCTTCCCACCAATGCTGGTGCTGTGCCAGTCCTGGGTTGGTACAAGCAGCTGGAAGAGAAGGAGGAGATGGGAAAAACTCCTTCTTGCCATGGGTGCAATGTCTGATTCCTTGCCCTCAGCTAGATGACAGGTAAGCAACGAGATCAACTTCTATCTTCTCATGCTGAGTTATATAAAACTTGTTTTACTCCCAGTTTAACAACAAAAAAGTTAATGCAAAAGGGAGGGCTGGAGCACCTTATTCCATCTTATCAGTGGGATGAGCACAACACGTCTGGAAATGCAGATTAAGGGCCAGACATATCAGAGGTGGAGGGAAGGCCAAAATAGAAGAGTCTGGAGGTCTTTGCAGAGCCCAAGACGTCAACCTGAGGCCAAGGAATCAGCCTCAAGTTGCACCAAGGGAAGTTTAAATTGGATATTAGGAGAAATTTTCTCATGGAAAGGATTTTCTAGTATTGGAATAGACTGTCCAGGCAAGTGGTGGAGTCACCATCCCTGGAAGGGTTCAAAAGCACGTGTGGATGTGGCACTTGACATGGTTTAATGGCCACGGTGGTGCTGCTGGGCTGACAGTTGGACTTCATTATCTTACAGGTCTTTTCCAGCCTTAATGATTCTGTGATTCTATGACTCTGTGAACTTCTACAGCACTCAGTAACTTCCTCTGGCTTTCACATGAAGGGTAAATATTTCCATGGGTGTGCCCTCTCCAGTTCACATTTGCAAAGCAGCCTTCTTTTTATATTGAATTGTTCAGGCTTCCTCATTAAATAAGTGTATGTGGGACCTGCTTGCCTTCCTCCCTTGGTGCAAACACCAACTTTGGACCATTTTATTCTGACCAGAAGGGCTGGACTTACCTTAAAAATATCTGTGTTTATTTCCTCTTCATCTTCATCTGTGACTGTTTTGTAAACACGTTAAAAAAAAAGAAGAAGAAAACAGACACAGTCAACTTTTAGTCCTCATATTTCTGCTTCTTCGCCACAGAACCTGCTTCATATTCTCTTGTCACACACCACCACTGCCTTTGGCTCCTCCCATCCCAGACTCCCCACAGCCCTTCACCTCTGATGCTCTTCATCGACCGCAGAGCCAGCTCTGACACCTCCCCACGACTCCCCAGAGCAGAGCCCACGTGGGGTGGAAGGTGACAGCGGGAAGATGATTTGCACCCCAATGGAGGAACCACTCTGATCCATGCATGTTAGTTATTTTTGGCCCACTGGGAAGCATGGCAACCTCCACTGTCACTGCTGGAGCAGTGGCACTTCAGAGCCTTTCAGCCACGTGCCAGCTCTTCCCCTCTCCACCTCGGCCAGTTTGGTGACCCCAAACACCCAAATCTATCAGGTGGGGGTTGGTTTCTCTGCAAAACAACTCATCTCTCCTGTTGCCTCAGGTACTCCTTCACCCCTCTGCCTCCTGCAGACCAGTGGAAGTTCGGGGCGGGAAGAAGGGAATACCCACCTTCGGAGGACGAGGCCAGGGGAGACACCTGGAGCTGGTAGAGGTCGTTGGTGCTGTCAGCCATGGGCACGTCCAGGGCCGGCCTCCAGTCACTCAGGGAGCCGCTCACCTCGCAGGGGGACAGGTCTGGGGACACACCAGGGGCTGGCACTCACGGCAGAGGGACAACCCCTCTGCTCCTCCCTGCCTGTCTGACGGCGCAGCCACCCCGGCCCCGGGACCCACCTCTGAGCTTGGCAAAACGGCATTTTCCACTGCCCAGAGCTAAAACCTGTGTCACCTGAGGGCATAGACCTGCCCAGAGCTAAAACCTGTGTCTCACCTAAGGGATAGACCTGCCCACAGCTAAAAGCTGTGTTAAGGGGATAGACCTGCCCAGAGCTAAAACCTGTGTCATCTAAGGGCATAGACCTGTCCAGAGCTAAAACCTGTGTCTCACCTGAGGGGATAGACCTGCCCAGAGCTAAAACCTGTGTCACCCAAGGGGATAGACCTGCCCAGAGCTAAAAGCAGTGTCTCACCCAAGGTGATGGACGTGTTCTCCATCTCCACTTCCTGCCCTGTGTACTCGTGCATGGTGTAGCTGCTGTGGTCATCTGGCAGGGGGGTGTTGGTGAACCCTTCTGCTGACTCCTCCAGCCTCGCCTCTTCACAGAACTGCAAAAACAAGGGCACAGCATGAAAGGCTTGTCTAAGAACACACAAGTTCCCATATGAAAAAAGTTAAGCAAGAAAACCACCAAAACCTCTAGCTTCTTCAGCTACAGACACATACCTTTCTCTTGCTCCTGTTTCTTACTTCTCTTGAAGACTTTGACTTCCTTTCTGGGAAATAAAAATAAGACCAATGTGAGAAAGAGCTGCACATTTTAGGTGAGTGTGAGCTCTTGCAGCCTTGAGAGCTGCTCAGCAAGCTCAGCTACTGCCAGAGCAGCAGTCCCCACTGCCTCCTGCTGAGGCCTCCAGGCACGTTTAAAGAATTTGGGATAAACTGAAGCACTCCTACGATGTTCCCAATGGCAATAACCAGGGAGGAACCCCAGAGGTGCCAACAGCTCTGTCACCCCCTGCCTGCACATTTAAGTGCAGTTTAAGCAGCACAACCCCAGCTGGACTGCCAAGGGTTTACCTTTCTTCTGGTGCTTTGTCAAGGGTGGCAGCATCCTGTAAACCCTGACAGCACTGGAGCCTTTGTTGATGCTTTTATCCTTCACTTCCTCGATGTCAGGCAGGGAATTCATGGCACAGCGGAAATTTGCCTTCCAGGTTTTTGGATCGGGATCTTTCTCGCCTTCTTTGTATCTTCCTGTAAATAAGAGATGGGCAATGCCTTTTAGACTTTGCAGTGCCACTTCTCCCCATCAAAAAACCCACAGGATTTCTATTTTCTGATCTATACACTAGTAATTAATGTAACTGCTGGTGTAAGGTGTAAGTCAAGGCCAAGAATGCCTTGTTTGAGCTCTCCAGGTACCGATGGAAGAGCCAGCACACACCTGTGTGAATGGCCCAGCTCCGGAACAGGCAGGCATCCTTCTCCATGTCCCAGCCGTGCTTAGCTGCGTGCTTCCAGGGGATCTGAAATATCCTCTTCTCCTGAAATTAAACCAGTCGAGATTTGACTTAAAAAAGAAACATCCCGTGCCAGTTTGGAAGGATGGATTTAATCGAAGAGTTCTCAGTAGCAGCTCAGAAGTGTTATAACCCCCGTGCTCTATATTTTAATTTAATATCTATTGTTCCATCTGTTTTGTTTGTGGTATTAAAGGCTTTTTATGATTTCTGAAACTGGGAAAAAAATCTGATACAGTACAGTAGAGGTAAGCAGTATTATCAGTTTTATCCCAGAATCATTTCAATACATGGCAACCAATCTATAAGTACCTCATAAATTACAGCAGGTTTTCCAGGTACACTTTGGCGGAGAATCCCTTTTTTAGGTTGCCCATAAGGTCCTGCAGGAATCCTACAAACCTGTCCTAGCTTAAATATCTCCTTGGGATGGATATGGAAACTTCAGAGACCGGGTTCAATAAACCCAGTGATGTCACCCAGTGCTACAGGTGCCTTGCACACCAGAAAATACAGTGCTTCTTTCAGCCCACATCCTAAAATATGGACAGCTGGAGTGTAACAGCAGCTGCTTAATTGGGACAGTTAAGTGGGCAGCAGGAGTTAAAAGATATCTTGGAGATTTCTTGGTACTCCACCACAATCAAACTGTTTTCCTTGTAATTTATCATTCCCTTTCTGGGAATTTTCCCAGAAAAAAAAAAAAAATGGAGCTACTCCACTGTCTACCAAACAGAGCTACCTTTTCTGCAAGCAAAAAAATAGTCGTTTTTTAAACATAATCCTAGCAAGTTTTCTCCAAGTTTTTCCTTTATGATCTTAACTCATTATTACTGTCATATTAGTAATATTAATAATGATGATAATAGAATAAACCAATCTCACCTTGTTAATCCATGTCAGTCCTGGTATTTGATTGGAATCTATCTGCATTTCCAACCAGGGCCTCATGCGCATTCTTGACGCCGGCATGTTGGCTGTGAAAGAAATTACAGGTCAGCCAAACCTCCGCACTGTTTTAACCTCTCTGCGGTGTCACCGCTCCTGAACCCGCAGCATCACCACCGACCCCACCAGCGAGCGCTGCCTTTGCGGTCCGAGCTCTCCCTCGGTGTCTCCAGGAGGGAAGCGCCTCCTGCTCTGCCCGCTCAGCCCCGCAACGCGCCTCGCTGGCAGCGGGAACTGCTCAGCCCGTCCTGCGTGGGGAGCCCTGCGTGGGACAGGGCAGGCCGGGGACAGCCCGGCCCCGACCCCAGCTCTGGGATGGAACCCAGCCCCGACCCCCGGCTCTGGGAGGAGCCCACGGCCGGCACCGCGCGTGGGTGCGGGTGTCCCCCCGCGGGATCCCCAGCGCGGCCACTGAGAGGCATCAACCGCACGACCCTCTTCTTCCAAGTCCATTACTGATGAAGTTGCTCAAGGTCGGAGGCAGCGGCGCTTCTGCAGGCGGGGACCCCCAGTTCCACCTCGGCGCGCCCCGAGCAGCGGCGCCCGCGCTGCCGCCGCAGGGACCGGCCCTGCCGGGCTTCCTCTGCACAAATGATTTCCTGTTTGCGGTGCTTTTCCAAGACAAACAGCCCAAGATTGCCCAAAAAACACATTTCCAACTTTCACCGGCCAGGCGCTCGGCGCGGGGCTGGAGGAGGTCGCGGAGAGTGCCCGTCCCGAGCGCGGGGCCGGCGGGGCTGCCCAGGGAGAGACAGCGCGGCTCGGGCCGCCCAACGCGGCCCTCGGGCGAGCGGGACCTCCGGCCGGGCCCGCGGAGAGGCGGCTGTGCAGGGACGTGCCCGGCCCCGGCGTGCGGGGTGACAGCCCGGGGCGACGGGTCCCTTCCTGGGTGCTGTGCGTTGCACCGCGGCCGCTGCCCGCAGGAGGGATGCCCGCTGCCCGCAGGAGGGATGGCCGGTGCCCGCAGGAGGGATGGCCGGTACCCGGTGCCCGCAGGAGCGATGCCCGCTGCCCACCCGACGGCTGCCGGC
>JAWWES010000030.1:6804405-6902639 GCA_035583135.1 Lophotriccus pileatus | reverse complement strand
GCTTGGTGGGTGTGATTTCTTCCAAAAGAAGCACAGATTTTATTTTTTTATTATTATTTTTTAACATCCCCTGATGTCCCAGTGGAGAACCCCCAGCCACTAACTCACCAGCTGTGGCTGAAATCTCAGAGCTGAGCTTTTCTGCCCTCTCCCACACCTTTATTTTTTTTGTCCCACTCCCATTTTTTTTGGTATGTGCCCTCCTCATTTTTTTTGCGTATGTGTGTCCCCCTCTCTTTTTTGTGACCCCTTCCCTTTTTTGTGTCCCCTTTTTTTTGGCATCCTCCCTTTAACTCCCCCTTTTATTTTCCATTTTCATCGCCTCCGTTTCTTTTGCCCCTCTTCTTTTTTTTGCCCCTTTCTTTTTTTCCTTTTGCGCCTCTTCTGTTTTTTTTTTCTTTCTTTTTTTGCCCCTTCTTCTTTTTCTACCCCTTTTCGCCCCCCATTTCTCTGACCCCTTTTTCCCTCCCTCCCCTTAATTTTCTGCTGGCCGTTGCTGTGTGCTGTGTTTCTGCGTTCCCGTGTCTCCCGGGCCGCTCCTCCCCATCCCCCGCTCCCTTCCCCAGTTTCGGTTTCCCGCGGGATCGGCGGCGCCGGAGCCGCTTCCCGGAATCGGCGATGCCTCTCTCGGCCGCGGGAGGGCGCTGGGGAGCCGGGCCGGGAATGGCCGGGAATTCCAACGGGAAATCCCCCCCGGCACCGGGAAATCCCCCCCGAGGGGCTCCGACCCCGGCCCGACCCGCTGCCCACCCGGGAGAGACTCAAGGAGCGAAGCAGAACTGCTGCGTGGGATGACTAATAACGCCCAGCTGGTCAATTCAAGTGTAAAACCTTTAATTAAAGGTTAATTAAAGTTAGGATGTTGTTTTATGTTAAGGATATGCTGTTTTCCCTGGGCGTGCTAGAAAAGATGACACGGAGATATGTAAAATAGAAAAATTATATACAATGTTATATATCAGTTACGTAATATGTATGTCATTAATAATATCCATTATATAAACATACAGTCTAGAACTCCCCGCAAAATTAGCATATACTATATATAGAATAAATAACGATAGCACACATAATCCAGCAGATATTTATATGACGTATATGATTTTTTTTTCCCTAGGTGTGCTAGAAAGGATGGTCCTTTTGAACTTTGCCTATGAACTGGCAGTGGATGCTGAAGTCCAGCTGGAGCAGTGCCCGCCAGGAGCCGATCCCGGTCTCCTTTGGGCGGCCCTGACTCCTGCCCGTCTTCTCTCCGGGCATTTCCTCGCTCCCGATCAGTCGCTGCACACTTTTTTTTCCTGGCTATTCCCGTGTTTCCCTGCCCGCGATTTTCCCTGTGATTATTTTCCCTGTCCCGGAGCTCTCCCGGCAGATCCGTCACGCAGCATTTCTGGGCTCCTGTTGCCACCTGCTGTCCGCTCCTGTTCTGCTCCTGCTCCTGCTCCTGCTCCTGCTCCTGTGCCGAGGCTGCTCCGCTTCGGCAACGGGTCTGATGGAGCAACGTCTGCGCAAATAGCTCACAAATAATCATTTTTGCCGATTAATCCTTGTTTTGCCTCCCCTCATCCTCCTTCCCTCATCTTACGGAGCTGAGATGAAAAGCTGTATTTTTCCTTAATAAAATTAGGATAATGTTACAAAACACTGGAAAAAATCAGTATTGATGTGGCAGGAAAATGTTTTGTTTGTGTGTCTGTTCTGGTGTCACAGGATTCTCACCCGTGCTTCGGCCGGGGTCCCTGGGGATGCCCCTGAACAAAGAGCAGGGACTGGAGTGTTGTATCAGGACCTGTCTGACCCAGGAATCTGGAACACATTGAATCAAACCCTTGGCATCACCGTGACTGACCACAAGTGCCTTGCTCAGCTTCTTTTTTCACAATGTCAACACTGGTAAGTTTTTCAAGAAGCCTTTTCTGATCCCGCCTCTCTCTCTGATGAAAAAACTCTCCTCAATTTGGTTCTCATTTCTTTCTCTTATATTTGAAACTTTTTTTTTTTTTCCCCAAGAATTAATTTATGCTGGGATATTTATAGCAAGAAATGCAGTCGTCCAGGGAGCCAGAGTGCAAACTCAGCTCTGTCACGGAGCAGGGGGCACCTTAATGAGCTCTTGGGTTTTTAATTCATGCATCATTAGAAATAGCTTCCAGCAATCCACTTGCACACTCACCTGAGGGATCCAGTTCCCCTGACTGTCAGAGACTTTGCAATAACTAGATTTGCTGAAGCGTGGGAATAGTTTAGAAGAATTTGGGGGGGAAGGCTAAAGTCAAACATTCACTTTATTAATACTAGTAAAGATCCAGAATAAATATTTTCTCCAAGATACATTAACTGTAAAATGGAATATAATTTAGTTGACACCATAGAAATAAAGTCATACCGCTCTAAACGCTCCTATCCATTAACTTTAAAAAAAGCATTAATTCTCTAAGTGGCTGATGTTCAGATCCTCACAGATCTTTAGTTGTCAAATTTATGCTGACCTGCCAAAGCTGCAGGTGAAATCTCAGGACGAGTTTCTCAGTGCTTGTGGAAGGATTGGGGCAGTGCTGAGGAGGCAGCATCGGGGAGATCCTCCCTGTGGCAGTGCAATATTCTCATACTCCTTGCTGGTACAGGACACACAGATATATATATAAATACACACACACAAGGTGAGGCTTAGGCAGAGCTCAGGAGGGGGATATTGTGTATGATTTTGCAGCTGCCTTCAGGCGAGGGGAAAACCAGCTCAGTGCTAGAAATGATTTGCTCATACCATTATATTGATTAATCCTCTTTGCTGTGGGTGGATCTCACTGTTGATACTTGCCCAGGGCAGCCACAGCAGGACCCTGAGCTGAAGCCCCTGTTTCAGCAGCATCAGTTGTGTCCTGGTTTAATGGTCCATACGTGGGCTCTTGCTCTTCCAGACATCGGGAATGAGGAGGTTTTGCACGACCAGCAACACTTTCCAGTAGAAATATGACCTTAAACCTGTGAAGTTAGAGGCTCCCCAGCCCCTGTCACTGGAATCTGTGCTGTGCCCCTGCAGCCTGCTGGTGAAGCAAAGCAGAGGGGAGGTTTCCCTCTCCAAAGGGGAGGTTTCCCTTTCCAAAGGGGAGGTTTCCCTCTCCACATCGTGTGCCAGTGGCTGATGCGAGGTGTGACCCCGCTGCCTCTGCTCACAGCCACCCACAGTCCTTCCCCCAGGGCTGTGCAGAAGAAGCTTTCCATGAGCAACCCGAAGGTTTTTATGCCTAGTCAGGTCCTTCTGAAATCCCCAGCATGGCTGGCTTTATATGAAGCATTTAAATTTTCATCTCAAAACCACAAATGCCGTTTCGCCACCGACACCTTGAGATGCCAAACACAAACCAGTGCAGTACCAGTGAAGCTGAAGGTGTGCCCTGCCAGATTTTAACACAAAGGAGGAGTACTGCTTTAATAATTAAACATTTTACTGCTCATGTAAGTTCACAGCCATTTTAGACCCTTCTGACTCTATGCTCTTGTGGGTTTTAATGCTTTTTGGATGAATGTCATCAGCTTCTTTATAAATATCGTTGCACTCCTTCTTTCTGTATCACATTTCCCCTGAAAAATCAATCAAGAAAATGAAACTGATTAATATTTAATCACTATTTAGAGCTTTTTCATCTCAAAATCATTTCATGAATGATAACAATTTTCCTTAAATCTGCTGCTCTCACGTATGAATCCTTAAGTTAGAGGCGGAGCAAGTGGAAGACTAGAACAAGGGAAAGGCATAAACATGAAATAATGCCAGGATTTATTCTTCCATGTATTAAAACCAAGCCAAAATTCCTCTCTTTTGTAGACATAAGGGCTCGTTTATGAATTATAGATCACATTTTGTTACAGCTCTGCCGTGGGATCTCTGGCAGACAATGAATAAATTCCTACCTCTTTTGCCAGGCTTGGAGTGAGAAATTGCTTCAGCCTTTCAAAAGTTTGGAAAAAAGCACCGAATTTTTTCATAGCTGGGTTGGTTTTCAGCCGTTCTGTTCCTTCAAAGATTGTGCTGATACAATTCACATCCTAAGACAGAAGGATTAGCAGAACTGAGGTACAAGAATTTGTAACCATGAGCTACAGTAAGTTTATTAAAAATCACTGGGGGTGCTGCCCAGCTGCCTGGGTGACAAATTCATTCTTTCTGACTTTGGGGCTCGAGTTTGCAAGCGACTTGGGTGAGTGTGTGTATTTATCTGATGTGCATACTTATTTACTCTGGAGACAGAAACCTGGCAAAGTATATGCTGGTGATTGTTTTGTAATGTCCAGATGAACCCTGTCACTGTCTGAGCCTCAGTCCTTCCCCTTCTGCAGCCATCTGAAAGCCAGCCTGACTTCTCGCATCTGCTGGTGTCTCTCGAGCTCAAGAGAAAGCAAATCAATGAACCTGAAGGTTCTGCAAACAGAAACTGTGCACCTGCGAGCCAGGAGAGACGGGGACAGCAGCCCCCTCTCCTGCCCCGGCCCAGGGGTGGCCACGCCGCTCCCCTGCGCAAAGTGGGAGCTGGCTTTGGTCTCCCAGCCCTTGTGGTCTGGACAAGGCCAGCAGAAGGGGGAGGAGGGAGGTGGATGGAAGCCAAGCAAAGAGGGATGATGGTCACACTCGCCAGCGCGGGGCTGTTCGGGAAGAGATCAGCTAAACTCACGAAGAAGGAAAGGAGAGGACACGACCATCCGCGGCAGGAACAGACTGAGGTGTCACGGGAGGGGAAAATGATGAAAAAGGGAGAAAAAACTAATCATCGAGGATCAGAGGAAGTGCAGCAGCTGCTGAAGGTGCCTGTGACGCTCGTGGTCCCCCGTTAGTCACTCTGGGGCTGCGGGGTGAGTAAGATCGGTTCTCCCACAGCCCCGCTTGGGAAGCCACGGCGCTTCTGCTGCTGAGCAGCAACCTCAGACATCGAGGAATCCTCTGTCACCCCCGGCTCCAAAGCACTGGAGAGAGGGAAGCAGCTCATCTCCCCAGAGGGAAGCACTGGCACAGTGGGCACCTCCAGGGACCTCATCAGGGAAAGGAGCAGTGACTGCCAGCACTGGCACTGCTGAGTCGGGGGCAAAGCCAGCCCGAGCCCCAGCCTGGGCAGAGAGCTCGTCCAGACAGGATCCAGAGAGAAGTGACAGAGCTGGGACCTTTACACCTGATTTGCAAGGAATGGGCTGGATTTGATACCGAGAAACTCCCCTTCTCCTGTACTAGCTTAGGGCACAAATGGGAATTATCCTGCTCCTTCAGTAAGTTACTCAGGCTGCATTCCTACCAGGAGCCATCTGGCCACGCTGTTGGCTGAAGAGTTCTGTGCTGGGCTGTGATCTGGGGAAACCAAGATCCTCATTGGTGCACAGCAGAGGAAAAAGCCTCTTAACAGCATGGGCAGGACCAGGGAGGTGCTTAAAGTCATCTTAGAAAGAAAACCTGAGAGGAGGGGGCAGGAGAAATTTACTGGAGATGTACAAGAAGACGGCAAATCCACGAAGGGAGTTTGATCTCTAAGGCAGACCCTTCCATGGGCACCCTGTCTGTGGTGTCCTGCTCAGGGGGCATTAACACCATCCTTCACACAAGAGGAGGTAATACAATCACTTAACCCCCTTCCTGCTGGTAAGGGTTTCAAAAGCCTTTTCTAGGAGTAGACTGAGTGAATTAGACTAAAAAGAAGACTTTTTGCAGACACAGAAGCAAGAAGTGTGAACAAGTTTTCTCTTTCCTTTTTAGCTGTCTTTCGTTCAAAAACTGATTCAGAAAATCCCTCCCTGTGTGTTTCTGCAGGAAATTTACAAAAACATACAGGAAGAGTTGCTGTCCTTTTATAGAACAGCTTCTCTTTTGACTCAACATTTGCTCGTTTTTAATAATGTTTTATATCTAACAACATTTTATATCTTATAATAGCTACATTTAATAATTTACTCTTAAATACAAATAGAGTATTTTAGGAGACAACGATTTAAAAACTACCTCAATTTTCAATGAAGAAATTTCTGAAAAATGTTAATTTTATTTAAAAAAAACTTTTACTTACATTTATATTGTCTGGAGTTTCAATCCTCTGATTCTGAAAAACAGCATATTAATTCAGGCTTTCAAATATCATCTTCATTAATACTGATAAAAATATAATATTACGTAGATTGTTTGACTTTCAAAGGAAGTTAAATAAGTTAAATAAATAAGAAAAAAAGGATTCAGTATATCAAATTTTAGATTAGAAAAATGGAAATGGGATTTACCTGAATGTCCTTTGCCATTACCTCCCTCATTTGCTGCAGAAGTGTCAGTAATTCAGCCATGCTGCTCATCTGGGAAGCAGCAGAGATGCCTGAAGCCAGCAAGAGGAGGCAGAGAGGCATTTTCATCCTCTTGATATGCTCAGAGAACCTCTAAGTTGTTCTGGACCAGTCCACCAGTCCTCTATCATTTTATGGTCTCTACAAGGAAATAGCACTTTAGGTTCATTAAAAAAAAAAAAAAAAAAAAGCCATATGTTGAGACTTTCTGCAAGAGAGAGGTTCCAGTAAATTTGGTGTCTAGCCTTGAGGCACTCCTTACCCAATCAGCATTTCCATGGAAAGAAATCTGTAAATATCTGGCTTTTCAACTTGAACATCAGGAAAGCATAGAATGACCCAAAGCATGACCAGGCACTGGCTACCTCCATAGCCCTTCTCTGGAAATCACAGCCTCTTTGGCCACAGCATGGGCTTGTCTGAGAAACAGTAGCAAAAGGACTGGTATAAGAAAAAAAAACCAACAAAATCCCACAGAAAATATGTGGCTCACTGCATAGAAAGGGAAAACTACAGCATTTGTGCAATACTTGTGGCAAAATTTTGGCAAAATGTAGGCGTTCTGTGAGTGTTGATAATTTATAGCAGAAGAGCCACTGCCCCGGAGCGACAGGGTGGCCCCAGGGCTGGGCATGGCTCAGTGGCCCCTTTTGGGTGGGAAAGGAGGGATGCAGAGTGTCCTGAGTGAGTCAGCCCTGACCCCCTGGGCACAGCTGGTGCCCCAGAGTTGATTTTGTGCCAGGACAGTGCTCCCTTTACTGCCCCTCTCACTGGCCAGGAGCCGGCAAGGGGGAAGCCCAGCAGGTTTGCGAGGGTCACGTCTAAAGTCTTCACTCCCTGCGGGCACCGAGGTGTGGTACCTGGGCAAATCAGCCAGTGACTTGTGCTTCCCACTTTCCTGGGAGCTGGAAAAACTCCTTTTGTATTCCCTTTAAAAAGTGTGGGTTTATTTTACAGAAAGGAGGGCAGTGGCTGGAGCCCAGCTCTGTGTCTGCTGGGCAGGAGCGGATCCACCGGCCCCGCTCGCGGGACCCGAAGCCACAGGACCTACCAGGGAGTGGATTATCAGGAAAAGCTGTGGCTGCCCCATCCCTGGAATTGTCCATGGCCAGATTGGATAGGGCTTGGAGCAATCTGAGATAGTGAAAGGTGTTCCTGCCATGGCAGGGGGTGGAAATGGATGGTCTTTCAGGTCTCTTCCAACTCAAACCATTCTGTGGGCTCCATAGCATACAAGCCATACAAATGAAAATAATAAGCCCTGCTCTTGGCTCCCTGTGTTTTTGGTCTGCCTCAAACTCACACTGATTTTTCAGGCAAAGCCTCCTCTTCCCCTTGGTTGGGACCTGGGCTGTACCTGCCAGCCAGGCTGAAGTTCAACCCCACCGTTGGAGAGCTCTGTGGGCAACTCAGTTTTGACTCAAGATTAGTTGGAAAATTCCACTTTTTTCATGTTTCCTTGGCTGCCAATTGGCCCATCCCATATCATGGTGGTTCCTGTCCCCACTGAGAGGGATTGCCTGTGGGGCTGAGGCCACTGCCATGTCCCCCCACCCCAGGTCTCCCCGTCCTGGGGTCCCTCAGCACAGAGAGCACATCTGGCTCCAGTTCCATTCCTGGCCGGCACAACTGCCGAGAGGTTTTGCCTCAGGCCTTTTTGGAAAATGCACGTGGCATTTGCAACCACTTCTGCAGAATCTTATCTCTGTCCCAGAACTGTGTATGAACTGTGTGACTATTTCTTTTCCCTTGCTAAATTTTGCAGGAGGTAACTCCCAGTTCCCAAGAGCTCACAGGAGTTTTTGTGAAGTGCAGCAGCAGCATGTCCTGGACTTTCAGCAGGGCCCTGCCCAGCTCCAAAGGGACAAGATCTGTCCATCACCACTGTTCTACCACTCTCTCTTCTTGTGACATATTCCAAAATCTCTGCACTTTGAAATCTAGGGATTTTTGCTTTTCCCCTTCACTTTTTCCCCTTCTCCTGCCTCAGGTGACAGGACTGCTCTGTGCCTGTTTTTCCCTCTAACCTGGCTCAGTCCCATACTCCAGCCCCAGGTTTGTTCTTGTTCAGAGTAAAAGACAACAAGTGAAATCCAAACTGTTGGATTTACCCAAAGTGTCTCTGTTTGAATTTGAAATGATCAGGAGAATGAAGTGAACACATAATCTAATTAATCAGTGAATTCATGTCTTTTGATTCTAATGAAAAAGGTATTTCAGTAAGAGTTGGGTGTGATAAGTGTTCCTGTTGCAGCTGATTTGGGAATATTATTGGAAAAGGGAATCAGATGATGCTACAAGTGTGAAAAGAAAGCTATCCTAAAAGCTGTCAAGGTGCTGCTGATGCCAGCAGGGATCCTCCTGGGCAAGGGCTTCTTTGCATCACAAACTGGTGAGGATTCCTGCAGGTATGTGCCTGCATTAGCTTGATAAACTTAGCAGGTGCCTTGTAAGAACTGAGCTGCAACTCTCTGTAGGAGCTGGTTTTGCTCTTTCATCTAGATAAGGGTGAAGTTACAATGCTCACATGAGGTTTCCTCACTGGTGCAAGTACCACAGGCAGCGTGGCTGTGCTGCAGCACCTTGTGCCTCTCTAACCTGCCAAGCCCAAGAGAATGGACATTTGTGAAAACCAGGGAACATCTCCTGCAGAGATGCTCTGGAATACTTTCTCTCAGTGGTTATGTTCCAACATTTTGTGCTGGGAGCTTAGTTTAAAGCAATGCAGTTGAAACAGAATTTTCTCCTATCCTGGCAAATTTTCTGATGCTCAAACTCACCCATCTCCTGGAGCTGTAGAAAGTGTGTTAACCTTGGTGAAGCTTTCACTTCTAACAGACAGCAATGGCAAGAAGCCAAGTGAGTGCAAAAAGCAGGTCACTAGCAGGGAGTCGTATTCACCATATCTAAGGAATAAATCCTGGGCTTTTTCCTGCCTTGCAAAGGTGGCTGCTGCAGCAAGGTACATGTGCATGTGCAAATCCAGGCTGGGTGCTCCAGCAGCGAGCAGAATTCCTGCTCCCAGCAATGGAGAGTGAAGACAAACACCTGGACTTTGTTCTTGTATCCCACAGTGCTGCCCCTCTGCCACAAAACAGCCCCAGTGCTTGTTCAAAGGCCAGTCCCAAGCCAGGGAAATTGTGAAATTTAGTAAATCCTGGCTTTTACTTAAATTACATGAAATAAACTCCTTTCCTAGGAAACACATTGTTAGGAGTTTTATTTACAGTTCCATGACAATCCATAGGAGTCACTGATTCCTGGGAACAACACGTGCCTCTTCTGACCAGTTCTTTCACAGCTCCCATCTAGTGCTGTCGCTGCCACCAGTGGGACTCCGTCAGATCCCACCTCAGAGCACCTTGGCCGAGCTGCTGCACAGAATGAGACACTTCCTACAGGGGAAAATGAAGGCAGATGGGAAGAGGAAATACAGGGAGAGGAAGGTGATCCAGAGGAGAGAGCTGTTGCTCCGGGCTCAGCCAAAATTGATCGATATGTGGACGTCATTCGCTGCCCAGGGCTAAGCAGAAGCACAACTGCTGGCTGGCCCAGGCTGTGTTAGGAAGCTTTTTAGCATCATGGGAAAGGTCAGTGGGAATGGTAGCCAGAATAGTTTTAACAAACCCCTGAACCCCTTCTGGGTGAGCAGTGCTGTCCCCACTGCAGGTAACTCACACTTTTAACAGGCTTTGGCGTGCTTTGGAAGGAAAGGTGAGTTCTCAGCATGACCTGTGATAATATTACAGTCACTCAGCAATGGTTGGTTGAAAGGGGTTTGCCTTGATTAACATTACAGAGTTTCTGCAAACAGTGTGGTAAAATGCTGACTTTGCTGCTACTTTTCCATTTTATGCAGAAAGCTGAAGTGCAACATCAAATAATGGAAAAAAGTGCTGCTTTCCAGCCTTGTCTGGATTTTAGCAGCTGTGCAGTGTTACAGTTACTTGTGAAAGCCGACAGTCAGTGCTTAGTGCCTCCTCTGCGTGGGGCAGCTTTCCTGCGTGTCCCAGCATGTGTGGTCAGTTCCTTGGGAGCTGTGTCACAAGGACACATCTGTTTCCAGAGGGATCTTCTCAGGTCTGCACTTTCCAAAGTCATTGTTTCACTCTTGTCTCGTCTCGCTAAACCCCCGGCCGTGACTAACGGGCTGGGCTTGGCTTGTGGGACAGAAAATAAATATTTGACAATTTTGTAAGTGCCTGCTGGAGAGCACATCAGTGGATCTGTCTCTTAACCTCTATTTTTTTAATTTCACTCACATAGCCTTGACTTATCCTCTAAATATTAGAGTCCACAAACGCCACAATAGAATTAATAATTTTAAGTCCTTTTATTCATGATCATCTTGAACGTTAATACAACATACAAATATAAAATCTCTCTATAAATTAAATAAATATGTTAATACCTGCAATAAGACATAAATATCTGACAATACACATATGAGACATTCATTTAATGTCGGGCTGTCTCTTTGTGGTGCTCTGTTCTACCAGAACCAGCTCTAGTGTTGGGTAAGAGGTGTCTGAGCACCTGCAGTGCCAGCACCTCTCAGCAGGACTTCGTGCAGTTCATGCAGCTTTTGGAAGTACTTCCTGAAGCACTTCAGGGCTCTCTGCTGGGGCACCTCTGTCATCAGACAGGATCTGTTCTCCTCAGGCTCCTGGAACAACGACAGTAACAACAGGCAACGGTGAAAACAAGGGAGAAAATAAGAACGTAGTGCTGGCAGCTGTCTGTGGTTGTGCAAGAGGGAGTGTGACCAGAAGGAAAGACAGATCTGCAGGAAAGTACAGAGAGAAGACCCTTGAGGACTGGGAATACTTATTCCTGGCTGATTTCACCCCTGAGATGTGGCCTGGGGCCTTTCCTTATTAATCTCCTGGCTCGTGACAAGTTCCAGGATTTGGCTGCAGGTGATGCACCTTTTAGAAAACTCAAACTTCCATCAAGACCCTACGAATTTCAGGTATTTTCTGTAAAACCTTTGCTGAGCAGCAGCTGCAATGCTCAGCACTGCAAAATTAGGAGTGTACAGAGATGGCATCAAAATGTTGACTTTAGTTGACCAGAATGCTGAGTTGCTTAATTTCATGTTTGGAAACAAATGAGTGGTCCATTTACAGTAATTTCACTGTTTTACCTGAAGTGTCCCTGGGCAGGGGGGGTTAGAACTTGACAAGATTTAAGATCCCTTCCAACCCAAACCATTCCATGATGCTACAGCTATAAATAATTGATGAGAAACTTACTGTATGTCCTTTATTTACAGCTGATATTATGTGATTCATGTTTTTCTCCAACACAGAAATGCGTCTTCTCATTTGCTCATTCTTAAAGGAAGTTTTCAGCCCTTTAACAGTTCTTTTAAGTTGACAGGGAACATCACTGTACTAGAAAAAAACAAAAACCAGCAAAATTATATTCTGCCAAATCAGTTAATATCTTTCAATAAATTCAATAACTATCTGCATGCACAGTAGAAACAGAAATTACTTATTTTTTATTTCTGTACAATCACAGAAAGAGTAACCTTTCTATGTTTTCTGGGGTTTGATAAAAAACCTACAGCAGGAGAGGAAAAAAACATATAAAAAATTATTATAAAGGAAAAATAAGGAAAAGGGTTGTAAAAGCAGATTAAAATCCATTGGGGTTGCAGTTTTACCAAAACCACACTGGGTAGCCTGAGGAGGTTAGATCTGCCAGGTGGCTCTCCCAGCTCCATCTCCACACAGAAGGACAGAACCACTGTACTCTTCTGTCTGTAAAGTGCTGCTCTCCACCTTCTTTAAAGTCCCAAACTCTAAACATTTTTTTCTCTAAAGACAAGGCCTCCCAATAGCAGAGTGCCTGCTCTTATTTATTTTTCATGAACCTGTTTTCAGTTCACGGAGCCCGAGAAACCTGCAGACCACAGACTGAAACCACTGATCAGCAGGGCTGCGGGCAAGAACTTGTGCCAGCCTGTGGCTTCCTTCAGGCACAAACTCCATAATGCTTCAGAGCACTCAGGTCATCCTGAGATAATGATCTTGCCAAGAGGTAAGAACATTTCAGTGCCTCAAATAATAACCATATTCTCCACCTTTGGTTCTAAAAGACAGTGATGCCTTAGAATTCTTAAGGTGATGCTCAGGGTCTGCACCTCCTACAGCAACGCTGAGAACAGCCTCAGTGGTAACCTCTCTGCAAGAACTCCTGAGATTCCTTCAGCAGGGGTACAACCAAGTCTCAGAGGCCATGGTCACAGAATTGGTTCTTTATTTCCATAGTTTTGTGTGCAAGGAAGTTCACTGTCTCTATACACACACAGCATATATATTCCTTTTTAGTGAGATTCGGGCTTTTGTGGTACTCTCACTCTTTCCCTCAAGATCTGCTACAAAGCATCATCATTCTTCAAGTAATTAACAACAGCAGTAATAAAGGAGTTTAAAAGTCTTACCTGAAATTTCCCATTGGGTACTTGAATCCAGGTCTAAAATTTTAAAAAAGAATATACTGTTAGAAGGTATTTCTCCTCTAAGTGACTGCCACATTGTCAAACCTCTCTAAGTACATATCATCTTCATCAGGTTTTCTATTTCTGAACTTCCTTTGGGGAAACAATTACAGCACCAGCTTCTGAGGAGAGTCTGACATGCAGTGCCTCCAGCACCCCAACTTTAACAAACAAGACACAGGACATGCAAACTAGAGCTGAAACCAGCACAGGCTTCATTTCATATTTCCATTAAAAGAACCGCAGAAAATGAAGAAAAAGAGAGAATGACCCACCTCCTTGTTTGTTAGAGCCAATAGAGCCTTGAGGTTTGCTTGAAATTCTCTTATTGCATCTCCCATTGAGCCAGGTAAGCAGCAACTCACTAAGAGGATGGAGAGCAACAGCATTTCGGCTTCAAAGAAGGCTGGGTTTGATTTATGCACTACACACTGCCTATATATACTCATGTACACCTTGAATATTAAATGAAAGGGAAAGTTTTCTCATATAGGAAAAGGCACAAGACCATAGTGTGAATTATCATAGGCACTGTGGGATGCCTCAGTGGGGACAGGTTGGGGGTTTCCTTCCTTCTGACATCAAGTAAGGGGAAAATACCTTCGTGGATAAGAGATGTCATTTTCTTACACGATATCAAAAACTCATCACAGGAAATAGGAGCATTCCTTGTACAACACAGATCTTTATGTGGTTCTATTCTTACTTTTGCATCACATAATCAGAGAGATGGAGATCTGAAAAGCTAAGTAGTTTTTACATCCCACTCAGTAATATGCCATCCTTTCTTCAGAGGGATTTTCTAACATGAACTGCAGTTCTAGGCAGAGTAAAAAACAATAGCAACTTCTTAGACATGCCCAGACCATAACACCACTTCAACAGTGTGAAATCTTTAGCCTTCCTCCCTCCCCCTCACTGCTCTGTGAAATTCAGCACAGAACACACGGCTGGGAAAGGCATGGCTTTCAGCAGCAGCCCAAGGTGAGAGCATGGCAGGCATTAATGGCACAAATTAGCTGTCCTGGCATCAAGGGAAAACCTCGTCCTTCAACGTAAGCGGAAAATCTCTGTCCACTGGAAAACACTGAAGCGCCTGTAAGTGGCTGAAATCTACTTTCAGATGCCTGGCAAGGGCACGTGAGAGGGCAACAGTCAGTCATTAAAAGGTTAAAATTTTCCAGCAAAATCGGACTAATTATTCAATGATGTGAGAAGAGTCATCTGGTTTTCCACAGCTACCTGCTTGAGAGTCACAGAAACAGAGAAGACTGTGCCCATCAAATGATTAATTTCTTAATACATCACTTTGTGAGCAGATCTGTTTAAGTTCTGTTTAAAACACTGCTTAACTAAGTTTTTTAATTCTTTTTTTAATTCTTGTCCTAAAATTCCTCAAGAAAAGTATAACCTCAGGTTTAAAAAGCCCTCTTGAAGGGATCTTTTGATCCTTACTGAAAAAGCTCCTCATAAAGCTTTTAACACTAGGCTTATGGAGCATCCTGTTGTCAGGGCACATCCAAAGAAACATAAGAGGTCCCCAGATGAAAATGTTTGGCTCCCAGAAGAGCACGTGGGAAATAATAGAACATATACTTACATTCCTTCATAGAAATCAGCATTTGACTGCTCTTACAGTACTTTAGAAGGGAAATATAAAAGCTTGTAACCACTATTTGTTCTTTTACTGAATGTTCCAAGCAGACTGACAGATTTCTAGAAGGGATGACATGATAACATGCATGGCAGAGAACAGGGACTGAGGGAGTCCCTTCTGCTCCTCAGCCCTTCGTGTTCACGCTTTTGCATTCACAGATTTAGGCTCTGCAAGGCTGATAACTGTGCTGGTCAGAGGAGAGTGATCACAAGTGAAGAAATCATTCCCACTCACCCATCCCACAGCAGCATAAACACACACACTATTTAGAGAATAGACTTCATATTGGCGGGAAAATGGTGAAACAGGAAACTTTACAGAGACACCACCACCAGCTGTCTTCCAACCAACAACTTTTGGAGAATATTTCGGAGGTCAGTCTGGCTGCAGAGCCAGGACATGGTCTGAGCATCATCTAAAAGCAATGTGGAAAAGTGTTGCTCTGGAGAAAGAGTGACAACAGAGATTGATGGCATTGTGCTGCTGAACAGCTGAGTCACACTGAGGCAGCTACAGGGCAGGAGGCAACAAAAAAATGGAGCATAATCTGTGTGTCATCTCTTCAGAAGAGTTGTATTTGCTTCTGAAAGATGGGTGTGGGGGTTATCTTTGGCAATATTTTTACAGTCTGTTGTGCCAATACGACCCCAATTTCTCGTCTCAAAATCTGATGTGGCCATAGCTTATGCTTTGCGAACATTTTCCGCACTCATAAGAAGCTGGATTATCACCAGAGGACAACTGTAGAGTGAAAGCCTGAATTGTTGGCCGCAAAACCACCTGCTGACTGCCAGCTTTTGATAAAGTCCAGACTTGCTTCACCTATCATCTCTGTTACTCAGTTTAATTACAGATGATGCTGAGACTGAGCACAAAGGGCTGTTTTCCAAAGTTTGCCTCAGTTACCTAACCATGAACTTGATCTAATACAAGACTAGCTGTGTTGTTTCCCTTCATAGAGGAAATACAGCAAGCACTAAAATATGCTGGTATAGTTATTAATCAGCTTTGGAGTAGGCTGGAAGTCTAAACAAATTAGATTCCCAAGACCATTGGCTCGTACAGTGAACCTGAGACGGGTCCCACCTGGCCGGGGGTGCCTGGTGAGGTAAGGGTGTTCATGGCACCTGCAGATTTGGTCCTGTTGGGACCCCCTGGAGCAGGATGAGAAAGCTCCAGAGAAGGGGGAGGAAGGGGCAGTCCTCTGGCTTGGGCTTTTTTTCTAACTTGAAGATTAATATCTTTGCTACGGAGCAAAGAGGAAGGGGAAAGAGCCTGGTGTGAGGGGCCAAGGAGGTGTGTTGGTCCCGGGGGAGAAGCTGAGCGGCCAAAGGAGCGACCCCCGGTCCTGTCCCCACACTGCCCGCCCGGCTGGCAGGGCTCCCTGCTTCCCAGCACCCGGCACAGTGTTTGGGGTTCACAATGGGGACAGTGTTCCTGACAGACTGGAGTTTGGGGGTTTTTAGCAAGTCGTGTTTATCTCAAGCCAAGGACTTTCTGGTGCGTGTGTCCCATGCTCCGGCGGTGAGGAGGCACAGAAGGGAAGCCGTGAGGGAGCAGAGCCGGGACAGGTGCCCCGAGCTGGCCAAAGGGACGTTCCGCTGCCTGGAGCTCCGTGCCCAGCACATAAACCGGCGGAGCCACCTGGAAGGTGCTGGGGCTGAGCAGGGGGGTTGGCATCGGCGGTATGTCGCACCGATTCTTTGGGTTCTTTCTTTCCCTTTTTATTACCACTATTATTGTTATTATTATTTACCATTATTAGTGTATTTGACTCTCTCCTCAATTATTACGCTGCTCCTTTCTCAAACCGCGGCCCCTGAGGCGGCGGGGGCGGAGCGGCCCTGGCGGGGCGGGGCGGGCGCGGGGCCTGCCGGGCCGGGAGCGGCGGCGGCGGCGGGAGGAGGTACCGGCGGGGCCGGGGGCGATCGGCGGGGCTGGGCAGGGCAGGGCTGGGGCAGGGGCAGGGGCAGGGGCAGGGGCAGGGGCAGGGGCAGGGGCAGGGGCAGGGGCAGGGCCGCCTCATGGCCTCCCCCTGCAAAGCGCCCGCCCCCGGAGCTCGGCGCGGGAAAGCCCCGCTGGCCCGGCAGGGAATGCCCAATGTCGGGCCGAACCCCGCCGGGCACCCCCGGCAGGGCCGAGCCGCGGGGAGGGGACGGGGGAGCCCTGAGGGCAGCGCGCTGAGCACGGCCATGGGCCCCTGGAACAGGGTGGAATACACAGCCAGACATGCCTGGAGTACACAGCCACACACCCCTGGAAGAGCCCCGAAAACACAGCCACACACCCCTGGGAGAGCCCCGAAAACACAGCCACACACCCCTGGAATACACAGCCATACACGCGTGGCACTGACGTGTTTGCCGTGGGTCACTGATGGGCTTTGGGGTTGGAATCGCCTCCCCCAGGCAGGGGCAGCTCCCACGCCTGCACAGCCCCACGGCCTGGGGGGGCTCCAGTGTCCTCTCCTTCCCAGCAGGAATAATCAGGACGAGGTGATGCTGGATGTACCTGTGAGAAGCAGGCAGTGGTGAATGGTGTTGGGTGTTGCAGTACAACAGTGGGTTATCACAGAGAAAAGTGTTGGGGCCTCTGTTGTGTTTTGGGTATTCTAAAAGCACGTGCATGGGGTTTGTGGTGTGGAATAAAGGGTTATTTTGGGCCATTGTATTTGATTTAATGATGTATACTCAACTGCACTGATTTATACTCCACTGAACTTGGAAGGGATTAATTTCTGAGTTTAAACCAAATAAGTGTTTTGCCTTCAGATGTTTTCTATCTTGAACAATAACTGAGGAGCCTCAGCTGTGTTTTTAAGTATATTCATCATATGTTGTGCTTGTATAGGTATTTAGTCAGCTTGCAGTGATCTACTGTGATTTCTGCCCACTGGATTTTTCACAAAGCTCTGTTTTACAGGATTTACAACATTTACGCCTCTGACTTTGGAAGAGAAGCAGTTCAGCAAAAATGGCCAGGATTGAGAAAATGAGTATCCTCGGAGTGAGGAGTTTTGGGACAGAGGATAAAGACAAACAAATTATCAGTTTCCTTGAGCCATTAACTGTTTTGGTGGGACCAAATGGTGCAGGAAAAACGGTAAGGCTTGCTATATGTTTGGGCTTGAGCTGTAAAAGGTCTGAAAGGCCTCAACATTTGAATAATGATCTCTACAGAAAGGTATTAATAATATTGCAAAAGTTGTGCTGTTCACTGCACTGTTGTTTAGCATTATTAGAGATCTGGTTTCTTGCCTGGATTTTACAGATTTTTCCTAGAAAATTGATCCATATCCTGATTAAAATGGATTTTTCAAAGTATCATGTTTTCATGATACTCAAAAAAATACAATGTTATTTCTTATTTATCTCTCCTCACATATTTTAGTCGTTTATAAATATCTGGGCTGTTACTGTGCTTTTATCTGTAGCACATCTTGGTTTCTCTAAATTGCCATTATAAGTATATATTCATTTCTGTTTCCTTAGACTATCATTGAATGTCTTAAATATATGTGCACTGGCGATTTTCCTCCTGGAACCAAAGGGAAAGCATTTGTTCACGATCCAAAGGTAAGAGTCAAAATGACTAGGTAGAATGTGTATTTGGTCCTAAATAAAACACTTCGCTCGGGTTGTGAGTGAAATGGGGATGCTCGGTTGTAGGCAGACATGGGCTGACTGTATCACTTCAGGGAAAGCAGAGGGCTGGGGGAGAACAGAACAGAGGCACATATTCATGTGGACCTTGAGGAGAATTTTGTGTGACTGGGTTTCTCTTTGTTTCTCCCAAGACTGTCAGTGAGACAGACGTGAGAGCTCAGATCCGGCTGCGGTTCCGCGATGTGAACGGAGAGCTCGTCGCTGTCCAGCGCTCCATGATCTGCTCCCAGAAGGGCAAGACTCCCGAATTTAGAACGCTGGAATCTATCATTACTAGAATAAGGCAAGTTGTCAAGTGTTTTGAACGTTGGAATCTATCATTACTAGAATAAGGCAAGTTGTCAAGTGTTTTTTTCTTACTTTGGCATGAAGATCTGCTTAGTTTTGGTATATTTTAATGCTTAAGATTAGAGAAAACTCCATAATGTATTCCTAGAAGCTACCAGAGCTTTTAGATTAAAGGTGGGTCGTTTCACCACTTTATCTGTTAGGTGATGTAAAAATTCTACATTTGATAGCCTCTACATTAACAAATCTGTCAGCTTGAATTTATTTGAAAATTGTCTTAGTAATGACAGTGGTGAGACCCTGGCACAGATTGCCCAGAGGAGCTGTGGCTGCCCCTTGGAAGTGTCCAAGGCCAGGTTAGATGGAGCAACCTGGTCTAGTGGCATCCCTGACCATGGCTGAGGCTTGGCACAAGATGAGCTTTAAAGTCCCTTGCAATCCAAACCATTCCATGGTTCTCTGATTGCATGATCCAGTTTAAAATTAACATTCTGTGGAGTAGGTAGGCTTTACTTCCTTTAGAACATTTTCAGTTTCAGATCATTTTTGGCCTGTGTTTATCTCCCATCTCCACTGTGTAAGTGTACTCCCTTTACTCCGGAGCGTTTTTGCTCCCTCTGGTGGTTCCACTCAGTTTTAAAATGTGTAACAGTCAGACTACAAGTACTGACAGTGTTAAAAGCACCGGCTGAACGTGGTACTTATGGGCTTGAAAATTGTTGCTTGTTAAATTTTTGAATCATTGTGTTACAAGGAGATGATGCTGTTAAAAATGCAGTGCGCTTTCCAAAGAACTCGCTGGTAACGCCTTTGGGGGTTTTCTCTGTCTGTGCTCCAGCGAGAGCGGGGAGAAGATCCGCAGCCTGAGTTCCAAGTGTGCAGAAATAGACAGGGAGATGATCAATGCCCTCGGTGTCTCCAAATCGGTGCTCAACAATGTCATCTTCTGCCACCAAGAAGAATCCAACTGGCCGTTAAGTGAAGGAAAGGCCGTCAAGCAAAAATTTGATGAGATCTTTTCCGCAACAAGGTTTTTCTCTTTACTGTAATTTAATAAAAACTAAGTAAGGAAATGTCTTCTCTAATAATGTAGGTGTTGCTGAAAATGTCTAAGGCATTGTTTCACGCAGCAGTATTGCTATATTGCCAAAAGATCTGAAATGTTGTCTTTTTTTTTAAAGGTACATTAAAGCACTCGAAGCTCTGCGTCAGGTACGGCTGAAACAAAGCTTGAAAGTGAGAGACTGTCAGACAGAACTGAAATACCTGAAACAAAATAAAGAGAAAGCCCAGGAAATCCAGGATCATCTTAGCAACAGAGAGGCTCAGCTGGCTGCTTCTAAGGAGAATGCAAAAGCAATTGAGAGCCAGCTTGAACCTCTGAAGGTAACTTGCATGTTGATTGTGTTAATACTTTAATACAAAACAGTCAAAAATCTTACACTTTTATGTCTAATCCTTTGCCCTGAAGCAGAATCAAGCACACCTCAACTCACCTGGCAGATGCTGTTCTAACCTGTAAACAGTCACTGGAGATTTAAGAATGTAGAATTCTTGTAGCAGCATTGGTTTTTTTGTTGCTTGATTTAAAATCTCTCAAATTTAGCTGGTATCTGAAACTAAAATGAAAACTAAACTAAAACTTAGCCCCTCCTACTTTTTACAAGTATTTTATAATGCTGGAGGTTTTACACTTAAAATGATTATGGGATTCATAAGCTGATGAGATATTTTACTTCTTTCTTTTGCAGAGCTCTCTGACAGCAGTTGAACAGAATCTCACAAAAGTAATAAGGCTGGACAATGATGTGAAGGCCCTAGAGAGCAGGAGGCAGCAAATGGAGAAAGATAATCAAGATTTGCAACAGAAGATGGAAAAGGTTTCCTGTGTGACAAAAAATTGGGATTAATTCGTTTTATCAGCCTAAGAAAAATAGGTTTTCCAGTTTTGCTTATAGCAAATTTTCCCCTTACATGTATTAGTGTAGAAATTGTGCATGGGAGGCGTTTGTCTTTTATTTCTTGAATTCTGTTGTGGTAAAAACTGTACATTTTAAAACCATCAAAAATTGACTTAATAAATAAATTTAATTAATACAGAATAAAGTTAGCTCTTTGTATTTGGTGTACAGGTGTTCCAAGGAACAGATGAACAACTAAGGGATAGATACCAGAACCACCAGAGAATAGTGAAGGAGAAGGAGAAGAGATTGTTGGACTATAAACGTGACTTGGATAGAGCCACTAAAGAATGCCAGAGGTTCGACAGTGAGAAATCAGAGCTGCTTGTTGAACAAGGTATTTTAGATTTCATCTATAACCTTGTATTTGTTTTTGATGGAACTGAGATCTGAAATGGAGCTGCTGATAATGACTGAAGGGATCTGAGGGGACAGGACTCCTGCGGTGTGTTCCCGTTTGGGATCGGCTGCACAGGGGGTGTGGGCATCAGCTAATCAAATTAGCGGGCCAGCACTTGGTGTTTTCCTCCTGGAGTTTCTCATGTGCACTTGTTCTGAGCTCTAATTGCAACATGTACTGCATCTTGTCTTAGAACTGAGAAAACCATGAAAGCTGGAAGCCCAGCATTCTCTGTGTCCCACGTGGGGAGTGGGGACGAGTCAGAGGCTTTTGGGTAGTGTTCTTTCATATATTGTGTATTCTCTTTTTGATGGATTATGGGAACTTCAGCAAAGCTGCAGTAGTTGAGGCACATACATAAAATAAGTTTGGGGTTTGGTTTTTTATCAGAGTAATATTTTTAGTGTTTTGAGAGGCTTGCTTTTAAGTTATTGATTTATTAAATTAATAAAAAATTAGTTATCTGAAATTACAGTTTCTAGCTACAGCTTGTTTTTACTCTGTAGCTTTTTGTTTTGTTTAAAAATACTTCAGTTTCAAAGGCTTTAACAGTTGCAGCTGACTTTGAATGCTAAATGTATCTTCAGGTTTTGAACATTGACCTCACTCTCTCTCTGTGAAGGTCGTCTGCAGCTGGAGGCAGCTTGTCAGCAGGAGCACATCATGACCAGGGATTCCTTAATTAAGTCCTTGGCAGCACAGCTGGAGTTGGATGGTTTTGAGCGAGCCCCTTTCAGTGAAAGGCACATTACCACTTTTCACAGGTTGGTGAAGGAGAGGCAGGAAAGAGACACAGAAGCTGCAAATCACTTGATGGTAAGAACTTTGTTGTTTTAGTAGTGCAGTTTGTATTGCCCATTGGTGTGTTATTGGTCCATACCTGTCTTTAAGGTGCAGGGAGGGAGTGTTGAGAGGGGGAACTGAAGCTGTTTTTCTTCTACCTTGTGGGTTGCCTGAATCTTTCCATGGAAATTAGTTTTGGAACTAGGCTGTTGGACAGGCAGTTTGTCAGATAGGTTTTTCTAGCAGCCCTGATGAGGTGGATCACTGGCAAGCTCAAAAGCCTGAGGAAGAATTACAGTGGGCAGCTGGTTTAAAAATAAGCAGCTTTTTGTGGAAGTCATGTTAAAAATGGAGTTCCTCTCACAGAACACTGCTGGTATGATGTATCTGCATTTCCCTGTCAAAAACAATGCAGCAGAAAACTTTGGACAAGTTCTAATTTTCTCAGTATTTCAGTGTCTTGTGTTACAGTGGTGAGTATTTGCAAACCAGTGTGGAAAAGTATTTTTAAATATTTTCCTGTGAAAAAAAATAATAAATATATTGTCACTGGCTTCTTTCAGAGAGACTTTGCACGAAAAGAAGCAATGAAACAAAAACACATAGATGAAATAAGAGACAAGAAAACTGGGCTAGAAAGAACCATTGACCTGAAGTCAGACATTCAAAATAGGAAACATGATGAGCTGAAGAAAGTGAAATGTCAATTGGAGCAGTTGGAGGGATTTTCAGGCAGAATTAGTGAGCTGGATGAGGAGATTGACAAGACGGTAAGTTAATGTGTAACCGAAAAAATTATAGAAGTTTGAAGTAAAAACTTTGGGCTTCATCATTAAAAAAATTGATAAAACCCAAAAAACATAACCCCCTTGATCTTTGTCAGCTGCAGTTTTGCCTTTTAATACCTTCTGTGCTTTGTCTGTTTAGATGGTGCATTCTTTGGGCAGGGCCTGTTCACTGGTTTGTTTTTGTACAGTGCACACATAGAATATGCTGCTGCTGCTGCTGCTTGGTGAGTTGTAAATAGAGTAATAGCCACAGCTGGTGATAGGACATTAGTCATCCTAAAATTAGCAGGCCTGAAACTTTGAACTGAAGTGCCACACTACCTACATCTGTCAAGTTAACTTGTCTGTGAGATGGACTGTTTGGTTATAAGTGTTTTATCTGATGAAATATTGTAAAGCATTTCCAGCTGAACAGCTGGTTATGCCTTTGTAGCCAAATATTTTATGTCTGTTAGCAGTATATGAATTCAGTGTTTGATAATGGTTTTTCTAGCCTCCTCACTAGGGTAACTCCAATTTTAATATACAGCAGATGCTAAAATACAGAAAATCAAACTAAATATGAGGGAGCTTCCTGAAGCTATGTCATGTGGTTATGGCTTCTGGCAAAAGCACGAGTGACTGGGGGCAGCACTGCACTCCAGAACAGTGCATCCAGCCTCTGCCTGGGGCTTGCCCCACACCAGCATCACAGCCTTGGGCCTTTAACATGTATCCTTTACAAATCTTGGGTCATTCCTGCAGCAGCTGATGAGCTGAAGAGCTTTCTTGGGTTTCCTTTAGTTAGAACTTCATTGATTTGTGTCATTATTTATGTTTTCTGGGCATATATTTTTTTTTGTACAGGAACATGACCTGGAGAAGGCTGAGAGGAACAGCAATGTAGAAACACTGGAACGGGAAGTACAGAGTCTGCAAAATGAGAAAATAAGCCTGGACAAAGCTCTCAGGAGGCTGGATCAGGAGATGGAGCAGTTGAATCTACACAACACAACAATTACCCAAATGGAGATGCTGAAGAAAGACAAAGTAATTTTTAAATCAGTATCTCATAGGAGAGGGACATAAAATTGATACAGTCCCTCCAAGATTTGTGTGTTTTTCAGCTGTTTATCAGCAATCAGATGTAAAGCCTTCATAGAAGCCATTACCTTAATTAATGCATCGACTGTTATAAACTTGAAGATATGAAAACTTTAATTTAAAATGTTTCATTTCCCCAGGCAGAGAAAGAAGAGCAGATTAGAAAAGTAAAATCAAGACATTCTGAGGAACTAACGTCCCTGTTGGGATACTTCCCAAATAAAAAGCAACTTGAAGACTGGCTTCATGGTAAAAAAAAAAAGATTAATCAGACAAGGGATACACTTGCTAACCTTAAGTAGGTATTTAATTTAATTGATTATGTCCCCATAAGTATTTATGGTTTTAAACGTTGGAAAGTTTAATATGCTCAACATACTTTTAACCTTAATTCATTACTGTTTATTCAGTATCTGCAAAATCAGGGAAAGCATCCTACAGTGTTCCTGTAGTGTAGAGCTGATACAGTTTGTGCCAGTTATTAAAATCACAGTGGTTGTAGTGTGTCAAAGAGAGATAACCTTTGCTTGACAGGTGCAATAATATCTCATAAGCAGCAATAGATGATCCTATTCTGTAAAGTTTTGTAGGGTTTTATTTTTTAGAAATGAGTTTCTCATCATAAGCATGTAGAAAACTAAAGGGATTTAAAATGAAACACTTTGATCTAGAGTGTAGTCAATGCTATAGGTTGGCTGAAAAATCATTAAAGAAGTGGTGAACAGCTCTGGAATACCAATTGCAGATTAACTCCCCCTGGTTTTGGTTTTGCTTAAACAGTTTAACTCTTTGGGTTTGGGTAATAAAAGAGTTTCTTCACTGATGTTTCAGCAAGCGACTGGCACTGGTAGAAAATGACAAAACTTATGCCAGTAATGAACTAAAAAAAAAGGAAGCACAGTTGTCCCAGCATGAAGCAAAACTTTTTGATGTTTGTGGAAGTCAAGATTTTGACAGTGATCTGAACAAACTTCAAGATGAAATTGAAAAGAGTTCCAAGCAGCGAGGTAAATTCACGCAGCTCTACTTTTTCTCCCTAAAGCACTGATTTAGCTCTGATTATGAGTGTTTATTCAATATAAGCCTTCTGTTTGTTTTTCTGCCAGCTGTGCTTGCTGGAGCCACTGCAGTCTATTCACAGTTCATCACACAGCTGACAGAGGAGAGCCAGTCTTGTTGCCCAGTGTGCCAGCGGGTGTTTCAGACAGAGGCTGAGCTGCAGGATGTCATCAGTGACCTGCAGTCCAAGCTGCGCCTCGCCCCAGACAAACTGAAGTCAACAGAGACTGAGCTCAAAAGGAAAGAGAAAAAACGGGATGAAATGATGAGCCTTAAACCACTGAGGTAAAGGACTAAGCAAACCATATTGTTGCAAGCTGTTTTCTTGCAAATGCTTGTTTTCTGATTATTAAAACTATGCAGATATCAAGGAGGCTTTATTTTAGGACTAGTTAATTTGTCTCATTGTTAATTTATCTCGTTGAGGTAAATATTTTGAGAACATTTGAGAATATATGAGGGTAGAACTTTCCTTCACAAGAGGGCACTCTTGCACAGTGGATTATACCTTCTCATGAGCTCTTGCTCTAATTAAGGTAAACACCAAAAGAGGTTTTGCTTGGTTTGTTTCATCTCACCTGTCTAAAATGAGGGATGTGTTACCTTAGCTGGGTGTGTAACATAAGCTTAGTTAAATGTGGACAAGGTTAAGGGGTTACTATTTTGGTTAAATATGATCTTCTGCTATTAAATCATATCACAGATTTTGTGATCTTGAATATCTTCAATTTATGCTGCTGGTTTTGACAAAAGAAATTTTAGGGATTTATATTTTCTTTAAGGCGAACTGTAGTTGAACTCCAAGATAAGGAAATTCCAGACCTGAGGAACAAGATCCAGAATGCAAACAGAGATTTAACAGGCCTGAAGGGTGAGATAGAAGAACAGGAAGCATTCCTGCAGGCAGCTTTGTCTGAGGAGGACAGTGCCAAAGCATGTTTGCAGGATATAACGCTGATGGAAAGGTACCAGGTATGCTTTGGTTATTTTTTTTAATGTATACAATTATATTCACTTGCTAGGATTTAAATATGTAGTTATTCAGTAATATGACATAACTTTAAGGTCTCTATTTTAAAATACTTTACAAGACAGTATAACACAGATGATCTTGGTACTAATAAAATTCACCTCTGACATAATGCTCCAGCAGTTCCACTGTCACAGGGACAGCTCTTCATGTGACTGTCCTGAGGGGGCTGGGGGTGCCAAAAGCCCATCCATCCACAGAGGCTGATTTCCTCCACAGTTAGGAATTCAGTTTCTAGCAGCCTGTGGCTGGCACAACCCAACTGCTAATGATGTGACCCTGCTCCAGAGGAGGGGAATTTGAAAGGGCCTCAAGCCCTGAGCTTGTTCTTATGTGCCAAAGATTAAAAAATACATTGTTGAACACTAATACAATAGTAAGAGTATTTTTTCTTATACTTTCAGACTGATATTAGGGATGTTGAACGAAAAATTGCTCAGCAGGAGGCTAAACTGCTGGGGGTCGATTTAAGTAGAAGTGTTCTACAAGTAAGCCAAGAAAAACAAGAGAAGAAACACTCCTGGGATACAGGTAGGCCTTACCAAACTGCCATTTAATTTTTATACTGGAAACAATGTTCCAAACTTCTTGCCATTAAAATTTTGGTTTACTTATTTTACATTCTGAAGTAACTGTGTTCTCCTGGCTTGTTGTCAGGGGTTTTTGGAGTCATACGAGCTTGATTTAGGGTTAAACTTCCATAAGGAAGACAATAACGGTTTTGAGAACAGCTTGACCCTTTCACTCTGTCTTCATCTGCAGTTACTGGTAAAATTGAGTTAAAACAGAAGCTCAAGCAGGACCAGCAAAGTGAGATTCAGCAGCTGAAGAGCACGGTGACTGAGCTGAAGGCAGAGAGGCTGCAGCTGGTGAGCAGCGTGCAGCGCCGGCAGCAGCTGCAGGAGCAGACCGTGGAACTCACCACCGAGGTTCAGGCCTTGGCCAGGGAGATCAAGGCAAGAAATACTCTTTGTTATTTAACCCTTGGCTGTGCTGTCCCTGAAATAAACAATAATAGTCTTGGTAAATGTCACACTCTCTCTAATCCTGCCAATGAGATGCACTTTGAAGTATTTGTCCTGTGCTGCTATTGTGTATCTTGGGCAATATCCAGAACTTTATTAATATGTTTGGGGTTTTTTTAATGCACCCAAAAAAGAAATAGAATGTGAAAATAAAAAGGACTTTTTCCAACTGCTTTTCAGGAAGCCAAAGAACAGGTACTTCCTTTGGATGCAACTTTAGGAAAACTGCAGCAGGAGAAGGAAGATCTGGTGAATAAAAGGACTGCAAGTAATAAAGAAACACAAGAGAAGGTTTGTTTGCTCTTGGCATAGCTGGGAGATAGGATTAGATACTGATTTTCAGGCATGTATGGAAACTGGCAATGAGTTTATTTTTAGGAAAGGGCAGTAACTTCAGCAGATGCTTTAGACTGGTGGAGCTTTTAGGGAAGAAAAGAACATAAGTCAGTCAGGACATGAACTCAGTTGTAATTAACCTTTGGCAGTCTTGACAAACGGTTTCTTGGGACATTTGGCAATATTTATTGGCCAATGGGTTGAAAAGCCCTTCCTGATAGACCTGAGAGGAACAGCAAGGATGGCCATCACCTGTCCTTGCCAAGACACACTTGCTTTTCCCAGGTGAGGGGCTCTCTTGTGCGAGCACAAATGAGTCATTCATCATTTGTTCTGAGAGACATTTGCATGGTTTTAAGGAGCATCTGGATTTCAGAAGCTGAAGGCTTTATTAGAAAATGAAAGAGAGTTATGGTAAGCAATTGTACTTTGGCAGTAGTGTCAGCCAGTGTCTCATCTTGGATGCAGGGCATATCTGTTCTTGGACTTAAGACCACATTTCACTTGAAATCTTTTCCCTGCAGATAAATGGCATAAATGAGAAAGTTAAAGACATAAACAAGTACATGAAAGAAATTGAAAACTATATTCAACAAGGAAAAGAAGACTATAAAAAGGTAATCTAAAAACCAGACAATAAAAAGTTTGCATGGAGAGTACTTCTGTGCTTAAATCATATACCATTTTATTTCTTTAGCAAAAGGAGTCTGAACTTCGTGAAGTAAATTCTCGTTTGGCTGCCTGTGAGAAACAGAAGGAAAGGATAAGTAAAGAGATGGAAATGACTCGACAAGATATTGACACTCAGAAGGTGGATGTATTGCTTAAAGTATTTTATTTTTCATGGTTGAAATAATTCCTGGTTTTGATTTAAGTCTGCCTAGGTTTGTAGTGGCACAAAATTTGTTTCCTTCTAATTCATTTAATCAGCTGTTAGTCAAAAGAGCTGCTATACATGCATTAGGCTGAAAAAAATCTTGATATTTGTGTGTGCAAATTCAAAAACATTTAACTATCATGTTATGGTATTTCCAAAAGGGTTAAGTCTGTTGGGATAGCAGCCAACATTTTCAGGAGTACCTCTGTGTGGAGAGAACGTGCCTTTTTAGGTGAAATACCAAAAGTTGCTAGTTACTCCAGATTTTATCATGTACTTTAAATTCCTGTGTATATATTTCAAATACTGCTTACATTCTTCAGAGGAAATATGTCTTACCCCTTCTACCCCTCCACTTACTGTCTAACTTATAGAAGTGAGATTGGGGCTTGGTTAAATCTCATCCTAAACTACTTACCCCATTTGAAACACTGATTAATATTCACACACAGAATCACCTGTGAAAGTAAATACTCTAAGTATTGAAAGATGAAATAATGCTGCTGATTTCCACTGTGCTCCATTTCTAACACAAGAAAAGTGGTGACTGTGACAATTTTCGTTGCTGTCAATCATTTTATGCTCGCAGAATGCTTTAGAGCTGTGCAGAACTCAGACATTGTAGTTGAGAACCAATATACTGAAGCACTGCACACCTCCTTGCTTTCAGGTGCAGGAGAGGTGGCTGGAGGATAATCTTACCTTGAGGAACCGGAACGAGGAGCTAAAAAAAGTTGAAGACAAGATAAAACAACTTATGAAGGAGATGGGAGAGATGAAAGTCCCCCAGATGAAAAAGTAAGCACCTTCAAAACAGAATGGCATGCTCTGCAGAAGAATTCAGGCAATATCTGTATGTTGTGCTCACTGTGTTTTAGTGTGTCCTGATCCTCTTTTCTCCCCAGTCATGTAGGCCACTTCCTTCACACTGTGTTTGCTTCACATCCCCATGACAACAACAGCAATGACTCAGTGAAATTAAATAGTGCTTCTGGCTAGAAACAGGAATATGTGCTCATACCTGTTCCAACCTAATCCTTTTTCATGATGTTCACTGCTAAATCCAAATTTAAATGATTCATACTTCTGGATAAGAATATTTAGTTTTCATTTTCAGTCTGCTCACTTAGGTCCCAGCAGCAAATTCTATGTTTACTGCAGTAGCTTAATAATAATTGCTTAGATAATAAACACTTTTGAAAAGTAGTTATCCCTCTGCTGGTTCTTGCATGTGAAATATTTATTTAGCTTACTGGAGCTTACCTAATGATTTTTCCTATTTTGCTCAGTATCCTAGTTAAATTCCACCTATGAAATGAATTATTTTTATAATTCTGTTAATAGCACTTTAACATTTGAACTTGACAACTTGCTTCTCCCACTCAGAATAGTGATTTGAATATGTTCTTAACAAACTTTAAATGTTTTTATTTCAAGAATGTCTTTGTTTCAGTGGCATTAACACTATAATTTTAACTGTTACAGTCTTTAATGATACAATATAATGAGCTACTGTCTAGCATGAATGAGAACCCTGATTAAAAACCTGTGTAACACTAAATACAAAAGACCTGTGTATCTGTTGTGGTTTCACAGTGAACAAAAGCGTTTAGAGGAGAAAATAGAATCTCTGAAAAGGAACCATCATGTCGCCCTTGGCCGCCAGCGTGGCTTTGAGGAGGAGATTGTTCGGTTCAGAAAGGAGCTTCGAGAGCCACAGTTCAAAGATGCAGAGGACAAATACAGGGACATGATGATTGTTATGAGAACAACAGAGCTGGTGAACAGAGATCTGGACCTTTATTACAAGGCTCTTGATAAGTAAGTGTTGTCATGTGAGGGTCATTCTGAAGGGTTTTCATCTTTATCCGTAACCTTGATGCAAAAGCAGCTTTCAATTCCCGGCTTCCAGGATAACCTGGAAATAGTAAATGGATACAATTCTTTGAGATATATAACAATTTGTCTTTATAAATGTTGGCATTTAAATATTAAGATCTAAGATAACAAGGTACAACTTTTTAAGTAAATTAATGCCATTACAGTAGAAACTGCACAGGATTGGTATGATGTAGGATATCTGTAAGTTAATGTACAAATAGTAAATACAAAAAAAACCAAATAGTAAATACATTGATGGTAATAATTGGATTTTAATACAGTCATATATAAGTCTGATGATCATTATAATTTCATTCCCAGTTCTCTGTAGGACTTGTTTGTATGGTTGTACATGTTAGGACTCCTATTTGCAGAGATTTGGAGAGAGATAAGGAAAGGTGAAATCCGTGTTTAAATCCTTGATTATTAACGTGGGCCTTTCTACTTTCATTTCTATAGCAGTGTCTTTTAGCATCTTCTGGTCATATCTTCACATCAATAAGATATGCCAGGTAGATTTTTTGTTTCCCATCATCATCTTCTGAGGTAAACTGTTGTGTTTTAATAAAGACTATTACAATATAGAGGTGCTTTTTCCCCTCTTCCAGTGTGGGTGGTTTTGTGCTTATATCAAAGGAGGCAAGATCATAAGAAACACGTCTGGCATTTGATGGAAAGTGTAGCAAACTCTGTGATTGTTTCTGTTTCCTCTGGAAGCTTGTTTGCTAGTCTTGGACTGACTGGCCAAAAAGGGCATCTCCAAATTTGTAACCATGCACAAAGTAAAACATGTGGCTCCCTAAAAGCCCCTGTTTGTTCAGTTATAGTGGTGAAATAGCATAATATGTATAATTGTTCCCTTTCAGCTGTAATGGAAATGCACTCCAAGAATTTCCTTTTTAGAATTAGACTCTTTTTTGTATGCTGTCAAACCATCTATTCTTTCTATTTAAGGCTAAACAGGAAAACAGTCTTGTAATTTCAAGAAAAATAGATAAGCATCACTTATGGGTAATCATCTGAAAAATCGGCGAGCTGAAATGCCTCCAGTGGCCAGAGCTGAGGATGGGGCTGGGAAAGCCAGCACTGTGGGTGTTCTGTGCTATCAGCTGATCTTTATTGACTCAATATTTAGAGGTGGTGACAAATATTGATGAGGAGTGCATTCTTGGGATTCATTTAGTACATTGTTGAAAACGCTTCATTTTTAACTTAACAAATTCCTATTAGACTCGATACCTCAGTATTTCCCAGAACAGGCAGAAGAGCAGAGGTGGGAAAAGTATTTGTAAAAGTGCATTTCAGAAGGATTATTTATTTCTGCTATGTTTTTTGTGCTATGTTCACTTCCCATAAAGTGAGCAAACATTTTCTTAATGACAGAGTAGTTTTTTAAAAAAACAAGTCAGAAATGCAGTGTCCTGTCCTTTTCTGAATGCTTTGTAGGATTTCATCTGTTAATGAACTAAAATCATGCTGATATATTCACCAGGGGAATTAAATTCAAAATTATTAATGACATTCTGTGTCACTCTTGCTGCTGAAGAGAAAGGCAGTTCTAGCCTGTTTGGCTAATTATAAAATTACATTCTTGATAAAAATGCTCTGGAGAGACTTCAGGTTCTCCTTTCCCAGTGCTGTTGGCACTGTTGGGGGACTGTGCTGAAGAGCAGCACTATTGTTCTAGGAGGCTTACCTTCAGATTCATCTTCGTGGTGTCACACTTAAATTATAATTCTCGTAAAAAGTCAGGTAAAGTCTCCATGGAATGAGTGGAAATAACTTTGTCTGCATTACTTTCCTACTTCTTGAGACTGAGCTGTTTCTGACAGTAGAATCATTTACACAGTAGTGTGTTGTGAGTCTTTAAATGCTTCTGCATTCAAAGTTTTTAGTGAAAGTGTTTAGGGAATGGCAAGGGAGCTGCTGCCTGCCCTAAAGCCCCTGTAATCCAAAGCAGTCCATGGTTGCATCTCTAACATTTTATGGTTTTTGTTGCTGACCTTTAGAGCAATAATGACATTTCATAGCATGAAGATGCAAGAAATCAACAAAATAATTCGTGACCTTTGGCGACGCATTTACAGAGGACAAGGTGGGTAATATTTTTTATTAGTTTATCCCATTTGTATCCATTTGCTCAGCACTGCATATGGAACTGTTCACAAGATGGAAAATCTGGGATCTGGAAATGGTTGGTTTCATGGTAAAGGCTACATCTGTTCTTCACCACTCTAATCTTTTTGTTAGACATTATATAGTAAGTTGCAGGATAAATAGAATTCCCTTTTCTGTGTTTTCCAAAGGTAAGGTTTCCTTGAGGCAGAGCAAATCAGGAGTTCATTCTTTCCATTTTGGAAAAATTAATTTCAAAGACGTATCTATTAGTGGGAGTTCTGAACCAAATTTTTGTTGTTACACCTCATCTCCTGTTAATCCTGCGTTATTTGGAAAGCCTTCTGATGCTGTGAAAACTCTCCTTCCCATTTTCAGACATTGACTATATAGAGATTCGCTCTGACACTGACGAGAGCATCTCAGCCGCTGATAAGAGAAGGAACTACAATTACAGGGTGGTGATGGTGAAGGGAGAGGCGGCCATGGACATGCGAGGGAGGTGCAGTGCTGGCCAGAAGGTGAGGGCTCTCTGTTGGTGCCAGGGCTTCTCAGGGCACACCCAGTGCTGCAGGAGGGACCGAAGCCCAGGCGGCTCCAGCTCTGATTTCTGCTTGTGTACAACCTCCCTCCACGGCCTGGGTGTTGCTGTCAATATGTTTGTCTGCAATATATGATTCTGAACATCTGAACCCTGCATGGTTTCAGTTGGGCACCAGACTCTGGTTCCCTGCAGGGTGAAGGCTTTGACGTCCCTCTCTCCTCAAGTTCAACTGCTCCCAGTCTGAGGTTACCACAGCTTTAGGTCAATCAATTTTTCCCAGGTTTTTTATCTTCCTGAGCCTTTGGTCTTCTTTTTGCATCTACCTCTTAAGTTGACAGGAGCTCTTTCCCTCCACATTTTGTTTCTCTTCTACTGCTGACTGTCGCCTTTCAGTTCATGTCACCAATATCACAGCAAGCCATCCTTCCAGGTATTGCCTTTCCTTCTGTGCTGTCACAGCTCTGTGCTCTGCCCATTCCTCTGGCACCAGCCCTGCAGTCCCTGTGGTCAGTTCATCACAGCCACACGCTGGGGCTGCAGAGTCCTTTGCACCTGCCTGGTTCACTCTGTTGTCTCCCAGAGCAGTTTAGGATGTTGTGTTGCAGTCCCATGGAAATGAGAGTGAAACTTGAACAAGTTTCTGAGCCGATATTCTGAGAATTCTTTGATCATGAACTGTGGTGCCAGCAGTCATGATCGTTGGAAAATATTTTTGGCAGCAGAGTTTCCATCGAGTGATCTATAATTTGCACCATTCAGGAGATCTTATAGGTATGATTAGGCATGTTGATGCAAAACTAACATGTAAGGCGGCAAACCCTACTGTCTTCAGTTTTAGTAAGTAGTCAGGAGTTCAGTAACTCAAACTGAGTGAGGCAGGCGAATTTCCACCCTCCCTGTGCAGGATGGGCTTGCAGAGAGAGTGGAGGTAATGCAGGTGGCGGTGTCATAGCTTCCTTACCTCAGATTAGGGTCCTGACTTCCAATATCTCCTGAATTTTGAGTACTTGACTTCTTTGGAGAGTCCATCTTTCAGTTCAAACTTGGAGGTTTTAATGTAGCTTTTCAGTAATTAGTTAGTTATTGTCATTCTGTGAACTATCAGCTCGTTGTTGAGCAAGCTTCAGTCACAGATTGCACTGGAGTTAAAAACAGTTCGTTATGTGTAGAACCTCTTTAAACACTTGGAGGAGTGAGATTTTTGTGTTGGTTTTTATTTCTTCCCATTAGGTGCTCGCTTCTCTTATCATTCGCCTCGCCCTGGCAGAGACATTCTGTAACAACTGCGGCATCCTGGCCCTGGACGAGCCGACGACCAACCTCGACCGAGAGAACATCGAGTCGCTGGCACAGGCCCTGGTGGAGTAAGTGAGCTCTCCTGGGGCACCTCAGGGCAGTGAGTTACATCTTAGGGTGGCACATCTTGGCATCTGCAAATCCACGTGCAGAGCAGGAGGCTTAAATTCCCTCGATCTGGAAAGGATATTTCTTAAATAATTTGAGGGTTTTCTTAACGTGGGTAAACAGAGCGGCTCGTCAGCATTAGGTGGGTGGATGGTTCGTGTCCTTCGTTGTGGACACTGAATTTTTGTGCTCTGTGTTTACGAGTCTCTGAGAGGAGCACGTGATTTAATAAATACATACCAGGCAATATCTCTTTGCAGGATAATAAAAAGCCGCTTCCAGCAGCGTAACTTCCAGCTCCTGGTGATAACTCACGATGAGGATTTTGTTGAGCTTCTGGGCCGTTCCAATTACGTGGAAACGTTCTTCAGGATCAGGAAGAACACTGACCAGCGCTCTGAGATCATGAGATGCACCGTCTGCCCCCTGGAGTCGTCAGAACACGATGAGAACACCCATGAGAACAGCCATGAGAACAGCCATGAGAGCACCGACGGAGCTGACAGCACAGAAGCCTGACTTGTACATCACACCCTGCCTGCCTGGACACTGCTCAGGGGAAGGTGTCTGAAAATACACTCTTTCTACATATTTCTGTGCCTGGGCTTAGGAATTGCCATGATTTGAAAGAATTCAAACAAATACCAGGCAGTTTAATTTCGGTGTATTCTATGCTTTAAAAGGAAAAATAAAGTTGTGAGTTCTTTGTGTATGTCCTGTCGGGGAGATCCGTTGCAGATTCTCTGCAATGCCCTTCCACTAAGGATTATTTCCACCCCAGTTTTCTGAAAGCCACCAGGTCAGCCTGGCCCCAGCCATGGGAAACCACTCAAAGATAAGTGAATGAATGGGACTTCCTAGCAATTATTACACGTTCACCAATTCCCCCAAAAAAGCAATGAACACACAGCTGGGAAGGGGGGAGAGCAGGCAAAGGAAAATGCTACTAACAGGCATCACGTTTGCAGTTTGAAACAAGAAGCTTCACTGACTCTAGTACTACTTCCTGAAGGGAAATTTTCTTAAAGATACAATCAACATACAAAAAAAACACCCCCAACTTTGAAATTTCAAGTTTTCCTGTGCAACCTGTTTGTTTTAGCATGACACGTACACCCCAGCTCTGCCCTGTCTTCAGAGGCAACTCTGTATTCTGTACTGCTCTTTCCCACAAACTAAAACCATGACTGGCAGTTTCTCTGTGAAGTACTTCGGGCACATTTTTGCCTAAACCAGCCTTTCTCTGCTCCCCAGCTGCAGAGTTTATCCTCACACACACATTAAACATTTCGCCACATCTTGGGAAAAATACAGAAAACGTGGTGGGAAACCAACCTTTCCTATAACAACTCCAGTGAAACGATAAAAACCAATCCCCTTAATGATTTGAATAGTGTAGGTAGCTAACAGCAAGGAAAACAGGCTCCACCAGCCCCATGGTTTTCATGTGGACTGGAAACTTTCAGTTTATCTGCCAACAACTTTCACCAGGAAAAAAACCCAGAGGCCTCCAAGACATCCCTGTCTGAACACCTTGTTTCTAAGTGGAATTTAGAATCAGCAATAGAAATGCAATACTTAGATTTTCTGCTGCTTCCTTCAGTATTACCTCCGCAGAACAGCTCTGCTCGCAGGCTGCTGCAACACCTGCCCCAGAGGACCTGGAGTTCAAAAACTTCTGAGAAGACTCTTTAATCGAAGGAGAATTTTTAATTTCTTAAAAATTGTTTTCAGGTGTTTTTAAACCAAAACTGTTCTCTGATTCCCTGAAGTAAAAAAACTGACTTACAGAACACGTAACTCACTTCTCCCCACAGTTTCCTCCTACATGGCATGTTTTAGGCCAAAAGCTTTTGCATGCCTCAAAAATTACAATTAGGAACCTCAAACAGATATGATTATCTCCAAATAAACACCACAAACCAAAGCAATACATATAGATGATGCTTCCAAAAGCTTAATCATTTGCTGTCTCCCTGCAACTTTGCATTTAAATGTCACACAAGTATCGTCTCATCTATTTCAGTATGACGGGTTCGCTGCCCCCCGGGCGCGCTGCCAGGAGCCAGCGCTCCCTGCACCTACTGCACCATCCCACCTCGGGAAAGGGGATGCAGTTTGCAAATCCTCCTTCATCTGGCTCCGTCCTACCTGTGTAGTTTGATTTATGCAGGAAAAGAGAACTGCTGGAGTGTGCCTTTCGCTCCAGCTGCAGCGGCTGAAGGAGGCGGGATGGCTCCAGCGCAGGGGAGCATCCCCTGTTTGTAAACCAGCCACTGATGCAAGAGATACTGCATGTGCTGATGCTACACATTGCACCCTGACCCACATTTGGGCGCTTTTTTCATGTTAAAAGATGTCTTATTTAACTTCTCTGCCACCTTCTGAAAGTAAGGAACAGCACACGTGGCCTGGAAAACGTGTGGTGGCTTCTCCATTGGGTAAAAGGGGCAGCTGGAATAGTGCTGGAAATGAGAAAATGGTTAGAAGGATCATCTAAAATCAGGCCCTCAAGAACAAGCTGAAGTTATTTATATCACCTCAATTAAAGCATCCACTGGACCTCCTGATTCTGACATTGTTTTTAATGCCACGATCCCGACCTGTCCCTCCACAAACCCTCCACCTGCCCCAGGGATGAATTTGGCTGCCAAAGCAAAGTGGGGAGGGGACTCAGTTGCCTCCTTCAAACTGCCAGGGAGGGGCAGCTGAGCATGAGGACACTGGGGGAAAGGAGAGGCACCAGGAGCAGCAGATGCCTTTCCTGCCAGCAGTGCCTCCCACCCTGAGCTGGGGTGGCCAAAGCAGCCAGGTGGGAACTGCCATGGAGATGGCCCAGGTGAAGATAGTGCCTGTTTAACTGGAGAGGCACAAACTCAGCCCAGCTAAAGTCATGGACTGGCATTCCCCTATTTCCTACAGGGCCAGGGAAGAGAAGGGGAGGCTGCCACAGAGAGCTGCAGCCCCTTAAATCTGCCAGCAGTTGGTCATACCTGCTCCTTTCCACTGATGTCCATCAATTCCATCCATGTCCACCCAGGCCATCCCATGCTGGTGGTGGTCACAACTCCAGCCAACCCCACTGCTTTCCATCTGGGTGTGATGATTGTGGCATCCAACCTTGGCTGCTGGGAAAAAAACCAAACACTTTGGCTCAGGGGACACTGGTTTGGGACAGGCAGACACCCCCCCTGTGCTGAGCTGCCCCCCAAACACACCAGCCCTCCACCTCCCTCCTGCTGCCACGGCAATCCTCCAGGCTCCTGCCTGGCTCTGACCCAGCCTTTTGAATTCAGTGATTAGGAACCATCACCACCTTGTTTTTTTCCAGGAAAACCAATTTTTCCAGGCTAATACAAGCCATGCATGGTAAGTGCTGCAGTCCTGTCACTGTAACTTAGGTCAGTGGTCATCCCATACAGAAAGAGTGCAAGGAAATAGGAAGGGGTTTGTTTGAAATGTGAAGTTCAGGCTTCCTCAGGTTCTGTGACACCTTGACTTTACTGAAAATTCGGAAAAAAAAATGTTAATTTATAAAATGTGGAAAACATTTAAGTTTAAATTCAACAATTTACGCTATTTATAAGCCCCTGAGCAGGTACCAGGTGAAGTCAGGCTCCCCTGCATGGGGTTTGCAGGACCATGGGGGGCTGGTGACAGCAGAGCCACGAGGTGCTGCTTCCCCTGTGTGTGCAGGGGCACGTGGCAGAAGGACAGTTGGACAATTACAGGCTTGGGTCTGTTCTGCCCAAGAACGTGGTAGTTTGAATCCCTGAGCTACTGTTGGTTTTCTGATGTTCCCTGGGATGGCACAGGGTGCTGTGGGACCCCGAGCTGGGCACTGCAGGACCTGTCCTCACACAATGGGATTTGTGCTACAGAGCCGAGGAAGTCCCGGTTAAAACCGAACACCCACATGCCAGAAAACCCCCCCAGCCACTTCTTCCTTTACATGCAAGAGCATTTTTTTTTTGTCTTTGCAGATGTTTAACATCTTGATAACAAGTTTTGAGGTTTTCTTTCCTTTCCAATCTTTGGCTGTGTGAGCTTGCTGGGGCTGCTGCCCTGGTGGCCAAAGGACACGAATTTTTCTGACAAACAGTTCAGCTCTTCTCTCCAAGAGCAGCAATTCACCAGCTCTGGGAAGAAGGGGCCTGGCAGGAGGAGAGGTCCAGGTACTTGCTGGGGTCACATCAACTCCCTTGAGGCACCAACAGCC
Source organism: Lophotriccus pileatus (assembly GCA_035583135.1). Lineage (NCBI taxonomy): Eukaryota > Metazoa > Chordata > Aves > Passeriformes > Tyrannidae > Lophotriccus > Lophotriccus pileatus. The sequence continues at coordinate 6,864,707 of JAWWES010000030.1, read as the reverse complement.
AGGGCAGGAGCCTGGCAGGCACCCAGCCATGCACATCCCTCAGCATAACTGTGTGTCTTGGTCATCGTGGAGAGCAGGAAAGCACCCCTGGGTATTTCTCTGCACATCAAATCATACCTTGACTTTACTCAAAGCTTGCAATGTGCCTGGTCCCGTCCTGCACACGTCAGGGTTTCCCACAAACATGCTCAGGAGTAAATAGATCCTCAGACATCAAAGAGATTCTCATCCCAGTATCTCCCCATCCATCAGCGAGGTGATTAAAATCTGCATGTAGCAAAAACAGATAACATTATTCAACGGATAGAAAAGTGTCCCGTCATTACGTAATGTCCTTCTCTGGGTGTCACTTTCCACTGCCAGCAGGAAGACACCTATATTTGGCAGTCAATGGGGACACGGGTCCTTCTGCACCCTATAAAGGTGGGTTTGTGCCAAGCAGCAGGCAGAGCCCGCGGCCAGGCACGCCGGGACAGCGGTGACAGGATGCTCCCCTCGCTGAAGGCAGTTGTTGCTCTCCTGTCCCTGCTCCAGCTCATCTCTTCCAGCTCTGTGCCTCACCTGCACAAGCAGATGCTGGTGGAGATCACCCGCCAGGTCCGGCAGCTCAGCTCGGGAGTGCAGGTAAATAACTTGGCTCTGCTCGGCGCCCGCAGCTCCTTCCCTGCCCATGGGGATGCTGCTCCTCGGTGCTCCCCCGGCACTGCCACCTGCCTGGGCCTGCAGGAGCCCTTCCCATCCCCTCAGCCCACCTCCAGCTTGGCCCCCTGGCCCATCTCAGCCAGACTTGGTGTGATCAGCACTTGACTCGGTGGCACAAGCAGCTGCTGGGGGCAGGGCGGGTGAAGTTTTCCACCTGACATGTGGCACACTGCAGGAAAAAATGTTGAGGAGCAAGAAAGCTGCTGTGGCAGGGTGACCAAGGCAGCTTGGGATGAGGGCATGGCGGCCTGGGGCAGTGTGAGCTGCCAGCAAGCCCCTGCTCTGCTCCCACTGAGCACCCAGGGACCATCCTGCTCCCTCCCAAACAGCTGCTTGCAAGTGCTGTGCAAACGCGGGTCCTGGGTCTGGGAGCCTGTTTGCAAACAGTTTGCTGAAGATGGATCTCAGTGGTGGCACCACCAAGGGTCTGGAGAGGGATGGGGACACGGTGCCCTTCCTGGTGCAGGGCACAGCTGGTGCCTCCTGGGGGATGGTCTCATGATGATGGTCCTGTAATGATGATTCTCTCTCGTGTCCCCTCTCCAGGTCCCCTGCAATGACACCCGAGTGGCACAGGTCCCCTTCACCAACCCGAAGGTGAGATGGAGAGACAGGCAGTTGTAATAAACCCAGAGACAGCCAGTGCCCTCCCCCCCAGGGGCACAGCCCCTGCAGCTGGGGCAGCTTTGTCACCCCAGGGCTGCTCGGGGCGGGTGACAGGGCGAGGCCGTGCCTCCACCCCCATCCCTGTCCCCTGTCCCCCTGTCCCCGTGTCACCGTGTCCCTCCATGTCCCCGTGTCCGCAGCTGTCGGAGCAGGAGCTGCTGTGCCAGGCTGCCCAGGCGCTCTCCAGGGTCACCCGCTGCAAGGACTACGAGCCGCTGGTCACCAACCTGCGCCGGCTGCAGGGCAGGGCGGTAAGGACGGGCTGCAGCCCCGGGGCCTGCGCTGGGCACCACGGGCTGATCACACCCACACTGATGTACTTACGCTTTTCCTTCCCCAGAGCTGCCTCCTGAGCAACGACACCGAGATCTACCTGCGCCACTTCTTGCCGGCGCTGGGGAACTTCACGCAGGGGATGTACCGGCGCCCCAGAGCCGCGCCGTGACACGGCACCGCTGCCCCCCCGGGGGTGGCGCTGCTGGGGGACCCGAAATAGCCTTTGCAGAGTGGTTTTTTGTTTTGCTCCTCGTTGCATGCACTTCCTCAGCCCTGCCCCAGCCCCTCTGAACCCAACCCACCCTGCACAGCGCCAGGGCTGCGGGAAATGGCCCTGCCCGGCAGGCACCGACTGCCCCAAACCTGCCACCCAAGTGCCCCCTGGTCCATGTTACACACCTTAGCAGGGGAGATCTCATTTGAACGAGGCTGCCCTTTGCCCTCCCTTGCAGCCCTGCAGCTCATCCAGCTGGGATGAGACCCTCCCTCCCCAGGAGGGGTCTGATCACCTGAGGGGGATGTGGGAGGTTTGCCCAGCCTGGAGGAGCAGAGCATCCTGGACAGCATCCTGGAGCATCCTTCACAGCATCCTGGAGCATCCTGGAGCATCCTGGACAGCATCCTGGAGCATCCTGGACCAGCTGCCGGGAGCCCCAGCTCTTAACTCATTCATCTTCTCCTGCAGCACCTACCAAAACCAAAACCAGATTATCTGCTTCCTGTTCCCCTTAATGAAGAGAGGTTTCTTCACAATCATCTTCTCTTCCTAAAAAGATCAAAATCTAGTCTGCAATGATGCATTTTTCGCTAACGTGTTGCTGCAGCAGCTGAGGGGGGACGACTCCTGGGAGCAGAGCTGGGGAAGTGCAGCTTTTGAGAGCAAAACTGGGAGGGGAAACCGGGGGGAGGGGGGCTGGAACTGTTACTGCAACTTCAATGTGTCTCTTCTATTGTCAGTGGCTTTTAAGTTATTGATAGTGAAGACAGGAGGGTCTGCAGCAGAACTTTGGATCTCATGGGTGCTCATCAGCATCATACTTCTGGGTTTTATTTATTATTATATGTTATTTAAATAACTTATTTTTATAGTGTGTAATCTAAAGATTCAAGACCGAAAAGTCCTGTCTGTTTAAAGCTTTTCTTTGCTTGGAACCCAAAATAAAAGGGAAAAGCCATTATTCAGGTTTTCAGATAATTTATAGTTCTGTGGAATACAGGCATATTTAAAATACTGCTACCTCATTTTAGGGAACAGCAACAAATGAACATGTGTTGATTCATAATTTATTGTTCTTCCCTCTATTTAAAACATTTGTATTATGAGAGTTAATATATTCAAATTATCATGTATTAGAATGTCTTCATTTCGTTATTTTTTTTGTATCAACTATGCACTGATGTTCTTGAAGTGTCTCAGGGCTTAAGCAATAAATGACTGAAAAAGGAGCTCTTGGTGCCCGTGGTTTGATTGCCTCTTACCTTCAGCAGTCCATGAGCACTGGGAGGTGACCATCCTTGGTCAGTGGGCACAGGGGATGGGGTGGGGAATGATGCCTTTTTGGGGCAACATCCCTCGGCTGGGCAGGGGGGAGAAGACAATGAAAGGCTTGTGGGTTGGGATAAGGACAGGGAGAGAACATCAGCACTTACTGTCATGGACAAAACAGATTCAACCTGGGGAAAAAATAATTAATTATATTTATTGCCAATCAAATCAGAGTAGGACAATGAGAAATAAAAACTGAATCTTAAAACACCTTCACCTCACTTCTTCCTTCTTCCTAGTCTTAACTTCAGCCCTGATTTTGTCTCCCTCCTCCTCCAGCTGTGTTTTTGCAGGGTTTTTCCCCTTCTAGAAACCATTATCCTGAGGCACTGCTGGCATTGCCCACGGGCTCAGCCTTGTCCAGCCTCCTGGAGCCACTGGCATCACAGGGAAGCTTCCAGCAGCTTCTCACAGAACCAGCCCTGGAGCCCTCCCATTACCAAAACCCTGCCACACAGACCCAGCAGGGCTGGTGACTTTCCCATCACGCAGTGATGCAGTTTTCCACCATGATTCAGCCTGAGTGGCTCAAAGGTTAAATTTTTCTGTGATTTGAGCATTTTCTGTTCACTTGCTTCAGCTTTAGAGCATCCCATCATCACCACTGGGGAAATCACTGTGTCTGCAGAACGGGGCTACTGCCTCCATCCCCTTCTCCAGCACCACTTCCAGGCAGGGATCCTCCCACCACCACTCATCCCAGAGCAGTGGGATCACCCCTGTGAGGACTCACCACCCGTGGAGGCCAGGGGTGCAGTGCTGCAGCCAGAGCTCCCTCCTCTCTCTCCAGCACAGGCAGGGCAGGTAGGAAACGGCGCAGCTCCACGGGCAAATCCCTCCCAAAGGTCTTTCTGAGTCAGCGGCTTCACCTCCTTCATCTGGGGCCTGTCGGAATTAGACACACAGATCACTCTCGGGGCGGCTGCTCCTGGATTCATCGAGTGCTCACAAGATGCTTATCAAGCATCTGATGGCAAGTTGCTGTTTGAGTTAGAAAACTCCCTATTAGTTATTACAAAACTCCAAAGTTTCCCAGCTCAGCTCGTCTCTCAGTGTGATTTCCTGGGGTAGCACTGGGGGGCTGCTGGAGCCCAGCATTCCCTGAGCAGGGCAGGGTGGACGGGGTAACCTCCAGCTCCCTGAGATGCAGGAGCTGGAGCAGAGCCACAGGATGTTTCCCCAGCACTGACACCACAGGACCACCTCTGCCAGCCCCTGTCCCTTGTCCACATCCTCATGGGGCCACACTGTTTTGGGGTCCTGTCTGCTCAGGAGGGCCCCCAGCTCTCCACAACCCCCCTGCTCCTGTCCAGGCAGGTTTTGTCTCCACATGGCTCTGCCACACTTTCTGTTCCCCCCTGGGTTAAGAAACCCAGGGACAGAAATCTTTATGCAGATGAAGGATGCTTCGCCTGATCTGGAGATATTCAAATGAAACACGACGGAAGGACTTATAAGACACTTGGAGGAAAACAAAAAGCAAAGCTCCATTACTAGAGTGTAGTGGGCTCCCCAGCTCAGCCACTTCCAACTCCTGGTGTAGAGAAAGCCTTGGGATATGGAGAAATGGAGAATCCCCAGAGCAGGCACCTTTACACACTCCTGTGACCTGACTCCTACCACCGTTATCTCACCGTGGAAATTTCCTACCTTGAAACATCATGCAAGATCAGAAGAAAATTTTGACTTGCACAAAAAAAAGACCTGTAGTCCTAATTGGGAGCAACTTTGGAAAGTGCAGATAAGGGAAAAGTAAGTTTTTCCCTCTGATTCAGCAATCTTTGCAGCCATAAATTGAGGTGCTCCCTGCAGAAATGCAGATGCAGGTACAGAGCACCCAGACTGTGAGCTGAGGCCATGAGCATCCTGGCCCTGGTCCTGCTGCCCCTCCTGGCACTGCTGGCCTGCCCTTCCTGGGCACTCACCCTGAGGAACAACATGCTGAGGGAGAGCATCATGATGCTGCAGCAGCTCCAGGACGCCGAGGTAGGGCCGGCCGGGTTCACCCGCCCAGGGGAGGGCCGGGGTGTCTCAGCAGGCTGGGGAGGTGCTGGGAGGTGCTGGGAGGTGCTGGGAGGTGCTGGGAGGTGCTGGGAGGTGCTGGGAGCCTGTCTGTGTGGCCACGTGCCAGGATGGGCCCGGGGCAGCGCTGCCTCCAGCCTGACTGCTCCTCTCCTTTGTGTCTTGGTTAAGGTTCCCTGCAACGAGATGAACGTGACCAATATTTTTGTAGACAGAAAGGTAAGAAAGAAAAGCTCACTTGTTCAAAGCTAGCCATATAACCCCGATGGGTACCGGGAGAGGATGCTGGGGGCAGAGGGGAGCACAGGGCAGGCAGAGGCGGGTGGGAAACCCAGGATGCCCCCTGTTGTGGTGTGGTGCTCTGGAGGAGCAAGGATCAGTGCTGGGCTGCCCAGTTGGTCCTCGCCTTCCCAACCCATCTCCACCTCCAGCCAAAGCAGCAGCTTCTGGCTGCCCTGGGGGCAGGGGAGGGATGGGCCTGTGCTCAGCAGGCTGGGGGTTTCAGCTTTTCCAAAAGGAAGCGAGGGTCGTGTCCCTGTGCCTTGGAGTGCTGTCCCTGCTCACCATCACGGCTCCTGAGCACTGTCCCTCCTGAGCCCCTTATCTGGGGGCAGCTCTCCAGTTAGCAGGAGATTTAACAGCAGAGCTCCTTTCTGCTCTGAGCCCAGCTCCCAGCCCCAGAGCTGCTGTTTCACAGACAGCCCGTGGGCTCACCTCGTGCTGTGCCGGTGGGTGGGATCTGAGGGGTGCAGCACCTTCCCTGGGGGCTGAGCAGCCCTCGGGGGGTCCCCACAGCCCTCCTGCCACAGGGACGGGCCCTGGGAGAGAGGAGAGGTGCCAGAAACGCTGCCCAGCCCCACGTCCCCAGAGCTGGCACTGCCCACGGGGCCGGGCTGGTTCGGAGCTCTGCTGGGGCGAAGGCTGAGGGGAGGGAGCAGGCAGAGCTCTCAGGGACAGGCCCGAGAGGGGACACTGGGACACCCCAGGGAGGAAAGCCAAGTATTCTTCTTACTGCCACCAGCACTTCACTTTTTAGCTCCTCATCTTCCACATGCCTCTGCTACAGGACTTCTCAAAGCCCCTAACGAAGGCAACCTCTTCCCAGGCACTTCAGTTATTCCTGTAGCACCTCTGCCTGTCCAAACCAGCTTCTCTCCCAGGGAGCAGCTCCCCGAGCTCAGGATGCTCCAGCACAGGGGGGGTCACTGCTGTGCCACCCTCTGCCAGGGGGTGCTGGCACCCTCAGCCATCAGGGATGGGACGGGGAAGCTTCAGGGAGGCTTTGGCATCTCCAACTGCCCTTTGCACCTGTAGAACAGAAAGACATTATTTGCAGGGTGGGGTTTTATTGGTGTTTTCCCACCAAAGAAGCTGTGACTGTACTGAAGAGCGTCTTTCTCCCCAGCCAGGTGACACCCCGGAGATCTTGTGCAAAGCTGCCACAGTGGCTTGGGAAGGCCGGAGCTGCCACAGGCGCCTGGAGGGCGTTTATGTCAACCTGCTGGGCCTGCTGCGGGAGGACAGGCTGGAGCACAAGGTGAGGCTCAGCTGCCCTGCACTGCCCCCACCCTCCAGCTGCTCCCTCCCTCCCTGCTTTGGTTTTACTCTCCCACCACCACCAAGGGCCCAGCCCAGGCTGCAGAACTCAATCCCTCCCCACAAGCTTCCCAACAGCCCCTTCTTCCCATTCCAGGCCCCGTGTCCTGTGCCCGCAGGCAGCACCATCTCACTGAAGACTTTCCTCAAGAAATTACACCAAGACCTTCAAGAACAATACAAGAGTTAGAAGTGAAGAAACGCAGCTTGTTTGGTTTTAAACTATGAGTCTATTTTTTAAAGATTATTTATAATAATTCTTTAAATAAATGTATTTTTGGACTAAATTTCTAGGCATTGTATAGGATGGATGCTACACGAGGCAACAGTTAAGAGGTTCCAAGCTCACAGGCACTGGGGTGGTGCTGTAAGGGGTTGCCAAAGAACTTGTCCTGATGGATTAAGGCTCGTGCTAACATGAGGAGCACAGGTCTAAGCAGAGGAGACCAAGAGCAGGCAGAGGGGAGAAGCCAGGCCACAAATGGGACCTGCTCTGGAAGCTGTGAACCCAGAAAGATGCCAGGTCTGGAGCCAAGCAGGCCCTCAGCTCTCCCCTCACTTGCAGCCTGTATTATAACCCTACATTTCTATCTATATGGGATCTACAGAGGCACAGCCCTTGTGGCCCAGGAGTACAGAGGCTCCAGCAGCAACAGCAGTGAAATGGCAGAGGGGAACCAAACCTCTGCTCCCACCTCTGCAGGGTGCTGAGCACCTCAGAGCTGCAGGGACCCTTCCTCACCCAGCCTCTGACACAGGAGTTAGAAAGATGCTGTGTGTATCCTCTTATTAGAAAAACATGCACAGAGGTGGAACTAGGAATCAAGAATTTTATTTCATGGTATGAACATGCTCCAGGGACACAATACTGATATTTACAGTATAATGAATTAACTTTAAACATAAACTGAAGAAGAATAATCAAAATAAACAGTTAGAAAACCAATAAATAGGAAGACAAGTTATACAGACTAGCAGGTTTTCCCTCTGTACAGGCCTGGCTAAGCAGAACTGTGGAGAAAGGTGAAAGCTGGACACGTGCAGACAGTGTAGTCAGTGAAAGGCACTAAGGACCATTTCCCCTCCTCTTAAAGGATCAGGAACAAGTTAAATATGAAATAATTCATTTACACAACATTAAACAACATAAAGCAGAAACCTCCAGGTTAAAGTCAATGTTGTGGAATGAGGGAAATCTTCTGGTAGCAAGATGCCAAGATAAGCACACAGTATATGTTATGTAACATGAGTTTTGATAAATACTATAGAGCATGTACCGACCTGGGATGGCAATGGCTGTGTTAAGCTCTTAAAAAACCCATACAAACCAAATCCCTTCCTCATTAAAACACATTATGGGCCCATTAGACATTCACAGATGGCCCAGGTGGTAAACCTGCAAGCCAGACTCCTTGGTTTTACAGGAAACTTCCCAGAACTTCAACAGAACACACCAGTTAAAAGGGAAGCCAAGCTGATAGAGCACACAGCCATGACAGCATTCCACTTTAAATAAAGTCCTCTTAAAGACCAGCTAATTTGTTCTCCAAGCCTCTGTAACAGGAGATAACAACCAGTTTCTCCAATCTGCCAATTAAAGGCAATCTGCAAGCAATTATTTATTGTTTTTTCTGCCTCAAGGCTCACTTAAATATGCAGAGTACTATCATTTTTAGCAGCAGGACTGTAACATTAATTGTAAAGCCTATGCCCTTATAGCTAAGTTTTAAATATTTTAAATGCAATGCCATGGTCCACAGTGGTACCTTGAAGCCACTGATGTCTGTCAGGTAAAAGAATTTTCAGCTGTCTTTTTGAAAGCACAGTTCAGGAGAAACTCCCTTAAAAACCAGATCATCCAATAAATGTTAGCACAAGATGTAACACAGAAAGGAAATACACGTTGTCCCTGGTCCTGAGAACCAGTACAGGTCACAGCTGTGCATTTATCTGCTTGGACTCAGAACTGACAGGAGACTTCAGAGAGCACTGAAGCAATTGCAGTCTGTTTTGTTTGATGAGAAGGATGAAACACAAAGATAACCCAACTCTACTCAAGCATGTTCAAAATACAGCCAGCTCTTCACAAGCAGGACCGACTGCAGCTCAGAGCAAGGAGGACTGAGCATTTACCTCCAAGTGCTAGGCTAGAGAAAACAGATGCCAGTGTTTGTATCTGCATGTTGTATGAACTTAGCTGACACCTCCTCCCCCAAAAGAGCACAGTATCATAACCCTGAAAAAACACATTAAAAAAACAGGGGAAAGCTTACAACTCGTTTAGAACAGCACTGAATATATCATTCAGAGTAAAATATGCCCTTCCAAGACCAGCTTTAACTATTACAGATCCTGTCACAGACCTGTTACAGAGCCCCAAGGCATTATGACAGTAAGAAAAGGCTTTTAAGTACTCTCAGTACTTCACAAGAACACTCTGGTAATTGCAGAGCAAGGGCTCAGGACACCTGAGGAGCTGTCTTGTGCTGTCACACTGAAGGATTCCACTCCTCCTGTCAGCAATCACAGCTTTTCATCCTCCAGGGAACCCTAAGATGCCAGGGAGGTCCCAGCTCATCCCCCCTCACGGCACAGGAGCTGCTGAGGTGCCCACGAGCTGACGTGATGAGTTACAAAGCACACAGTCCAAAGGAGGTGCGTTTTCTCCGTGACACAAAAGCAATGTATCAAAGTGATATGTGTCCATTAGCAGCATAAATATCAAAGAAAAAGAGCAGCCATCACAAACAAATGGTTATTATCAGAGACCAGAATTTCTCTCCTCTCATCAGAGCACAGCCAGGGGCCCAGCACAGCCTGCACAGGAGCACAGACAGCAGCTGCTGTTTCAGGGGATGTCACTGGTCTGAGAAAACTGGGCAGTTCGTTCTGTTTGCCTACAGAGGATCAGATTCACCCTCAGTGCAGAGCACTGGCCTAGAGCCTTGTAGCCAGGGACGACAGACTGGAGCCACAGCACTCCCAGCCCTCAGCTGCCACCCAGCCCTGGGGTCACAGCACCCCTGAAACCCCCTCTGCTGCTCAGATTACAAAACTGCTCACATACACTTTAAAACTCCAGCCCCCAAGCACAAAAAGCAGCCAAAGCAATGCTGCAACACAGCTTTAAAAGAAGGGAAAAAAGCTCTTTTTGCCTTCACATCCAAGGTCTCATTCTCCACAGTGCCAGCAGATCCCACACACACTGATAAAAATACCAGCATTACTAGACACACTTGCTTTCTGCTGCACTTCAGCAGAGCATGGTCCCTTCTCAGATGTCTCAGACTTTTGTAGTTCATGTTTTTCCTGTCCAGTTACTTCCTCTGCACAGCAAGCCAGCAAAAAAAGACTGTATTTGATACACAATACTATCAGGTTAACAGCCACAGTGAGGAATTACTAAATAAAAAGGTTTGGTGCTCTTAAAGGTTTGCAGCAACCACATTCAAACACAGATCAGTGCAACAGGGGACAATAGTGAAAGCTGCCAGTTATGTGCAAAGCAGGGCATAAATCAGATCTACCAGCCTTAGTTTTAGGATTTCATTAACTGTTCAGAACTAACACGTCTAGCACTTAAACACACATCTAGAACCCTTATTTCTATACATTTCAACAAGGATTGCCAACGAGTTTCCCTGCACAACACGTTTAACACATGGAATTTCACAACCATCTTATATACCAGTTTAATATTATGTTAATATAACATACAATATACAGGCAACTAAGGAAAAATACATTTTTTAAAATAAAAAATTATAGTCATGTTAAACTGTGCCATGTCTTGAATTCCATGTTCTGGCCAAACCATACAGACTCACTGACTTTTACAGGAATTCTGACCAGGTGACACTACTGCAGCAGGGAGTCAATGACAGCTCCTGGCTTGGCCGAACGTTTTCTGTTTGGAGAGCAGAAAGGAGAGGGAAAAACAACACCACACACACATCATTATGCTGTCTAGGAAAGACAGGGACCAGCCACATTTCAAGTCAAAAACTACAGTGTTACTCTTCCACAAGCAAAACCAACCAAACACAAGTGAGGGAGCAAGCCCAGGTGAGATCTCCCCTGCAGCTCTCCTCTCCAGCAACACCAGTCTCTGCACTGCCAGCCTGTGTTACACTGACACAGGCACAGAAAGCTGCAAGAGGGGAATGCAGCAACAGAGCATCGGGAAAACCCCCAGACAAGTCTTTCTGGACAAGAGGTACTGCAGTAAAGAGATCTCAGCTTGGTTCTGCCACACCAGGAAACTACACCATGCAAGGTTTTAGTACTTTGCCTTCTCATTAAGCAAACGTTTGAAGACTTGTGGTAAGTTTGCATAAACAAATGTAAGCCTTCCCCTGGGTAAATCCCTCATTACATTCAGATACCCCAGAGTTCTTCACCTTCTACCCGTCTTGGGCCTGGATCTTCCTTTCGAAGTCCTCGGCCTCTCCAGCTTCATCAGGGACTGCCTCAAGCTTTCTTCAGTGTAAGCTAAGTAAACATGGGAAAGGTCCACTTCAAAGGGCTAAAAAGACACCAAAGAAACCCACAGGACAAAAACATCAGAATCATTTTATACACTGAGCAGTGGTGCTTCTGTAACACCAGAAAGACTCATCTCTTCAAAAGAAGAGCAAACAACAGTTTGGCTGCAAACAGTGGCAGGCACAGGCAGCAGGACTTGGACCTGTGCAGCTCAACACAGCAATGCAAGGGCAACTCACATCTTTCTCTTTTTTATCCAGGACAGGTGTCTGTTTCCTCATATTGTTTCCTGTATATGCAACACATTTCTGCAAGAGGAAAGAAAGGTCTGTTAGTAAAGTCTGCTGTGCCCAGTAAAACTGACTACAGCTTTATCAGCTTCTTGCTGGGCTCAGTTCAGCTCCTCAGAAGCTCATGGTAACATCAGCTGGCACACAGCCACTCTTACCAGCTGCCACTCTCCTATGTCTTCGTTCCAGTGAACGTAGTTTTCAATCATTTCCTGGAAAGAAATCCAGACAGTAGTTGTTAGACTTGCACAACCTACCCCCTAGGTGCCCTTTCCAGAACATGCATCTCTAAGGCTTGCACAAGCTGCTTAAGAACAGCCTCAACCATTCCAAGTTGTTCTAATCAGGACAGCTACATCACATGCAAAAAACCCTATTTATACTCTGAAGACTACAGAGGATAAAATACCACTCCCAAACAGTATATACTGGAGACCCCACTAAAGCCTGGTGTCCCCACTGTGCCAACACCATCAGGACAGATAAACACACACTGTAACATGAGAAAAAAATTAAGAGGAATTGTTTTTATATTTTCTATTAGCATGCACTATATTTAAGCTCATGATTTTCCTGTATAATGGAGTCTAAGGAAACAAGACATGAAGAGTTCCAAATTCAGTTTTACTGCCTCGTGTTAGTATCAGACATTAGCAAGCACAGCTTCAAGCACAGTGAAAAAAGCTTTTGAACAGACCCAGGACATGGGCACACAGCACACCAGCTAAATACATGGCGAATGTCAGGTTATTATTGTTGAAATCGCAAGGAAAATAGGAGAGAGAGGAAAAGCAGGAGAAGAGAGATCAGCACAGCCCCTGTGCCAGGCTCAGGTGCTCTGCCCTTACCTGGTAGTCCTGAGGAATGAAGTTGTCTATGATGAGCATCTGGAGACGGAGCTCCCTGCTCAGCTGCCGAATGTTCTCCAGTAACCCCTCGATCTCTCTCTGATGCTCTTGTTGCAGATCTGCCATCTGAAAACAAACCAGGCATTTGAGAAGCATCAGAGTTAGCTTAAGACATGGTAACAGCCTAGAAGAGAACAGTCTTCTGTCTGTACAAGGATTTTGGGAAACAAAAGCAAACTCTGGTTATAAGTACTAGAATATTTATCTCTGAAGGATAAACCCTCTGAAACATTCCAGCTCAGAGAGGGCTGAAAATAACATTAAGTTCTCAGTTTCATAAACCCAAAACTGGCCTCCTGCCAATCCAAGCTCCAGCCACCAGCAGATGAAAAGCATGCAGACAAGTTATATCCCTGGTGAGGTTTCAAGGAAAATCTCTGATCTCCAAGACCAAATGCATTTTTCACAGAACAGGAACTCCAGCCACAGGACACATCCATCCAGTGACTGAGGAAAGGGTAACGAGGGCACTGCTCAGAAAGGACAGACAGCTCAGGGCAGAGGAGCCTTTAGGCAGCAGCAAAGCAGGAAATGGGGCTGCCAGCAAACCATCTCCAACAATAAAACTGCAGTTTACTTCAGAAATAACCAAAGGCTTTCTCTGAAGTTCTGGATGTCTCAGGATCTCACACAACCCTTCTCACCCTGGCCTGGGGAAAAGCTCTACAACATGCCACTGTGAAACTCCAGCACCAGATTTCACTAGATATTGTTGAATTATGTGACCCAAATGGACAACACAGAGAGACATTTCTAAATATATGGCACTTTTCCCAGCATTACAAAGCTGATGGTTTACCCTTCTCAGCTCCAGTCCCTCAGGGATCACTGGCTGAGAACTTCAGACACTAACCTCTGATTTTGCAGCCATGAGCATGGTCCAGACTTTCTTCAGCTTTTTGGTTTTCCCCTGTGCTTCCTCCTGGAGGTTGGTGTACTTCTCCTCAATGTCCAAGCGCTCTTGCTGTGTGCAACATTTAGCACAGACACCCACACATTAACACAACCAAAGAAACTCTCTGCAACAGCATGAACAAAAGGAGAAACTGCCTGAACAAAGCCAGCATTTGCCAGGAGCACAGAGCCCTGGCTCAGCAGGCTGGCTCAGCCCCACAGTGGGCTCTCAGGGCTGTGTCTGCAGAGCAGAGCCAGGCCAAGGGACACCCCAGGGTGTCCTGCTGTGCTGTGTGCAGGCAGCTGCAGCAAGAGCCCCACCTCCTTCTCCTCCAGCTCCTTGCGAAGCTGTTCTGCTCTCTTCCTTCGCTCTTCCAGTTCCATGTTTGATTCTTCCAGAAGCTTTTCTTGCTCCTCTGCTTTTGCCAGCAAGTCCACTCCTCCCACAATCACCTTCTTCTCCAGTGCAGACAGTTTCTCCAACAGGGACTGGTGCTCTTGCCTAGACAGACAAGTAGGTGTGAGACTTCCTAGACTCCAGTGCTCACCAGGCAGCAGGTCCAGCTTGGTTTTATAGCCCAGACAGCACTCACAGGGCTGGAAAAACTTGTCTTGCTGTTTAGGGTTTAAGTGGGGGTGAGGCAGTGCAAGGGAGCACAGGGAGTTCCCCAAACCCAGCTCCCATGGCTTTCTCTCAAGCAAAACCAGGTCAGCAGAGAAGTGTGTCCTGCTGTGCCACACCTCTGGGGGGCTGCAAGGCTCTGGGGACATCACCAGGCTGCCCAAAAGGGCCCTGCCAGCACAGCAGTGCCCAGAGGGAGCTGCTGAAATGGAAGGGAGTGAACAGAGACCAGGGCAGAGCAGCTGAGATGCAAACCAGGAATGCTGGAGCAGCCCTTGGCAGCAGGACTCTCCTGTTTGCTGGGGCAGTGTGACCTCAGCAGCTTTTTGGCCTCAGAGAAGAGAAGCTCTGCAGCCAAGATGACAAGGCTGTGACTGTGCTGCAGGAAAGCTGGCCTGCTACACAGCAGTGCTGCTGCTCCTCACAGCTCGTGGCTGATTCATTTATGTTTCTGGGCTACCTTGCACAACTAGGTAGAGTTAAGAAAACAAAGAAGTGGCAAAAGGATAAGTTTGTCTTTTCCATCTGCTCTGAACTCTGAAAGCAGAGCAAGCTCCACTTTCACCTTGACAGTAGCAAGGGATGATGTTCCCTTTCTACAGAGCCTGACAGACACCTCACCATACATCTCCAGACATTCAAATGGTTAAGGAAGGAATAATCCACACAACCCCACAAACTGCTGAGAGCACAGTACTCACTGAGCTTTAAGCAAGTCTTTTTCTCTCTTCTCCAGTTCAGCTCTGGCTTTATTTCTTTCCTCTTCTTCCATATCAAGCTTAGTTTCAAGAGCTTTTCTCTCCTCTTCAATCTTTGCTTGCATCTCTACCATCTTATCAGGGGAAACTTTCTTTTTGCCTTTTGGAAGAGATGAAGAAAACAAATTAGTTCACTGAAAAATAAGGCAGCCTCTGTAGAAGAGTTTTTTTCCATGCTCAGATTCAATACTGGCAATTAACAAAATTTTCATTAGATTTGATTAGATTGTGAAGGGCACGACTCAGTCTTTCAAACCCCATTTTAGCACTGACCTGTTGTCACCAGTTCCTGCAGAGCAGCAATGCCACATAACTAACACTGGGATATAATGCCCCCAGAAGAGAAAACATAAGAACACCTGGAGAAGGAACACTGCCTGAAGAGAAGCCTGATCTGGGAACTCAGATGTTCTAACAATGCAGATTAGCCCATGGGAAGGAAAACAGAAGACTGTCTTGACCTACAAGAGCTCAGCTACCAAGAGTACTCAAATTGCAGATTAGCATCTCCACCACTCCCCTTGGTCACTGCCCTCCTTACAGGCTTACCTGTGCCAAAGTGGGCACAGAGATATTTTTAAGAACACACTACTATGAAAACAGAGAGACCAGAGAAATTCAGAACAGCCCTATGAAAACCAGACAATTAAAAAGAAACTTCTTGCTGGTATTTGTCTATGGCACAGTGACTACCCACAGACTGGAAAGTACAAGGTTTGCTGTGCCTTGTCAGCTGTGTGTTTACAACAGCCCTACAGCAGCACACACAGGGGGGCAGAGCAACTCCTGCACCCACTGGCCTCTAAGGTCCATCCCAAACACACTTTGTTGGAACAAAGATCCCTGGGGGTTATGGGGAGTGAGGATGCCCAGCCTACATGCATCTCCTCAGATCCACAAGTCCTAAATCTCTCTTTATTCACAGGGGAATCCTTCATTTTCCTGTTTTGCTCTTCTCCAGACATGAAAAAGCCCACCCTGCAGAACCCAGCTGCCCTGAAGCTAAAAGGGGCCCCTGACTGCCACGGGACTGGTTTTCACAGTCACACAGGGCACATGGCTGGAACCTGTTCCAGGCAGCTGTGCAGCAAAAGGCTTCTCTCCCTTCAGCCTTCATGGCATTCTGCTTCATTTATATACATACATGAGATGCATTTTATTTACATCTACATTATATGAAGCACATTTATACTCCAGCAGACAGGATGCAGTGCCCATGTATGCACACATGTACACACCTTATACCTGTTTGTTCATGTGCACAGGAGAATTAATTCCTGTCATGGCAAGGTAAGAACTTCGGCACTACAGCAAAGCATCTTCATTTCCATCTGCTACACTTTAGAATCAGATAATAGGCACTTCTTTCCGGGTTTGTGGAGCAAAAATCTCACTAATTAGTCCTTGAGTAAGAAGCTTTCTGGAAGTGCTGTACAGAGCTCATCGCAAGAGATAAACCAGATAAAGGCTTCTTACTGTTAGGACATAGCCCTATATATTCTCAGTTCAGGAGCAAAAGGCAACTGAAGCAAGCTGTATGATCCTTTCACAAGCTCTGCAATTGTACAGTAAGGAGGTGAAAATCAGTTACACCAACCTGCTTGATCTTGCATTAAGAGGAAGTAGAAAGCAAATCGCAGAGAGGCAGCACACACATGAAAAGAGGAGGAAAGAAAATATGTTATTGCTTTGATCATTTTGGACAAAGATCATTAGCACCAGAACAAACATTAACTTTGTATGCATGTTTCTAGACTAGGAAACACAGGACAATCCCCTGAAAACCCCTCCATTAGAGCAAACACTCGTGTCTCAGGTTCTTATGCTAAAGCAGAGCAGGTCTGGGTACTTCAGAGTGCTTGGCATATCCAGGGGAACGTTCAGCTCGCTCTGGCATTCCTCTGCCCGTTCAGTGCAGTGCTGGATGTGGACACACCACGGGGAGCCTGCCGCAAGGATCATGCCCTCAGAAACAGTCAAAGGGGGCAGACTCTCCTCCCACCAGAAACTTAATGCTTCCCCCACTCAGGACAGCCAATTCTGTCATGTTACCTGGAAAATGTTAGCTTACAGAATACATGTTCTAAGTTTTAACCAAGTTTCCAAGCCAATTCTTTGCGAGGTACATGAACAGTTGCACACAGAGAACCTCAGCACAAGATTTCTCCAGTTAATTACACAGGGGATTAGTAGGTTAATTTGCAGTAACTGGTGCTTCCATAGAGGTATAGAGCCACTTGTTATTCAAGCAAGTGCAGCAAAAAGGCCGGGCAGGAGAGGGATAACAAAAGACACCACATGCAGAAGGGTCACACTTGAGGACAGTTAATATCCCAAACCACAAAAGCCACCCATGTCCTAATGGCCAAAAGCCCAGCACACCTTCCCCAACAGAGCAGCCTCCAAACCTGCAGGGGAAGGACTCATCCACCTGCTGACACACCAGCAGTTTGCTATTAACTGTCCTCATCCAAATAAAACACTCCGGTTCCAAGCAAGCTCTGAGAGAGCAAGACTGAAGCAAGCAGACCCCCAGGCTACCGTCATATGACCCTCTTGTCCCTGCAGGTCTGTTCCTTCTAAACCTGTTCCTTCTAAACCTGCTGCCATCCTTTTCTGACCACCACTAGCAAAAACGTGAGTGAACCGTGCAGCAACACCTTCCACACTCTCTCCACACAGGGAGGAGAGTGCACTGCATCCAGCCAGGATAACCACAACACTGGGTGAAGTCCCCACCGGCCAAGCCCTGGGATGCCATCTGTCTCTTCAGTCTTCACTGGCTGTAGGGTTTCTACAGGCACAGAGGCCTCTCTGACCAGGAGCAGCCCAGACTTTCCCCACCACTAGATCAAAATTTGGATCTCTTGTTCCTCTCAACAGAGATCAAGAACTTGATATCGTGGGGCAGTTAAACCCCCAACCACCAAGGATGTTTTTTTAAATATCTACAAAAATATAGCAAATCAACCAAGTGTTGCCACATTTTATTTGCAACTATAAACTTTGTGCTGTTTATCTTAACTGATCAACTCCTTTTCATCATAACTAATTTTGAGAAGACAGAGTCCAATATAACATAGCAAAGCCCATTTCACATGTCTAGCTGGCCTTTTGATCAATTCATATTGTAGCAATTCCCATTAAAAAGGCACATTTAACAAAAGTTGCAAGCTGGGTTTTTTAATGTATTATTTCTCAATTGTCTTTAAATCTTGCTCAAGCAGCTTCCTATTCTCTCACATACCTGGCTGACAACGTGCACACTGAACGACTGTTTCAAGCACAGAAGCAGCAAAGGAAAAGCATGCTTTAGCAGAGTTCCAGCCTCAGGTTTATCTTTCCAACAGACAAAGCAGGGGACAGTGCAACATTGCAGAATGGAGTGTGCAGATTATGGACAGGCCAAAGCTTAAAGGACTTAAGAGCTCCCACTCACTAGTGAAGGACTTATCCAGAGGTTTCTCTATGACAGAGCATGTGGAGTCTGAACTACTGCTGCTGCTACTGCCTGGAAAACAGAAATGCGTCCCACAGAAACACCCAGAGAGGAAGAAACATGCAGATGGGAAGTTAGTTCTAAAGGAAAGAAACCCAGAAGAGCCAGCAACCTAGTTCAAAAAAAGCACAAGTTCCCATTAGGAAGCATTTGCTAGGATCCCTCCCAGACTCAGCTTGCAAAGCCACCATTTCCCAGCACAAAACTGCATGCTCAGAAAGACACTTCAGTTAAAACCCATCTTAACCAGACTACAGCTTAAAACCACATGCCAAGGCAGCTTCCATTTCAAGCAACAACAGCAGAGAACACCAGATCATAGTGGAGAAGGCTGTGGATATCTGCCATAGCAGAGGATTCTGTGACCAGGAATCCTTTCCAATCTTATGTATGTGGCAATGTGCACTTCTCCCTCTGGAAGGCAGGCTCAGCTCACACAGGGACAGTCACTGCATACTCCTGCTGAGCAGCTCCCTTAGAAAACTTAACTAGAGCAGCTTGTCTGGGAGTTGAGTCAGTCAGTTATTTGCCCTCTACTCCTTTTTGAAGGTGGTCTCCTCTTGGGAGGGGATTTGGGCACGACTCGGTTCTTGGACACAGTGGTCAATCTGTCCACTTCTAGAAATAACCACAAGGTGAAAAATGAAGTAGAAGTTGTTACAATTATCACCAAAGGCATGACAAAG
Source organism: Lophotriccus pileatus (assembly GCA_035583135.1). Taxonomy (NCBI): domain Eukaryota; kingdom Metazoa; phylum Chordata; class Aves; order Passeriformes; family Tyrannidae; genus Lophotriccus; species Lophotriccus pileatus. Next base: position 6,845,757 of record JAWWES010000030.1, on the reverse strand, counting down.
GTCATTTATGACTGCTTGGACAGGTACCAAAATGAAGAGAGTGCATCTAAAAGCAGGAATGGCTTAAGAGGAATTTTTTCAACAGATGTGGGTGCCTCAGGACAGGAAGGCAGTTTGCCAAAACGAGTGTACTAGAGAAGCTGGAATTTGAGGTGTAGCACTGGGCTTGACTTCTCTCTGCCTGTGAGGAATCATCAGCCAGGTTCCAGGAGCACAGCAAGCTCCCAGGAAGCCACAGCATGCCATGGTACAGTGACCTGCAGCTCCAGGTTCAGCCACTCCCCCGGGGGTTCAGATTTTTTACAGCAGTTTAACACTGATGTAGGGCCAAGAAGACTTCATCATGGGATTTCCAGAGTGCTCCCAGACAAGGCATGTGCAGCTCCCTTTTCAGCTAGCATGAAGACACCCAAAGGTTAAGTTTTCCCTCTACCAATATAAAATAGGACACCAGAAGAGTCAGTTACTGAAGTTACTGTCCATAAGACAGATGAATCCTTTGCCTAAACCACAGCCGAAATTCCCCTCCAACCATACCCATGCTTATAAAAACCACATCTGCCTACAAATGATCTTCGGTGTCTCCCTCCTCCCACCTCTGTGAGCAGGGGAAGTTCCACACCACCAGTCACAAGCCATACACAGCCACCTTGCGGCCAGCAGGGAGCCACCACAAAGGAGGATGTCACCACAAGCACAGCCAGCCGAGTGGAAGCAGGTACTACACAGCTTTGGAGCTGTCCATCCCCGGAGAGGCCACCCAAGGGCTCGGTTTCTAGGACAGGCATGATAATTGCAGCGGCATAGGGCAGCTCTACAACTGCACTGGTCCCTGCCTGCCTCTGCCTACAGTTCCTACACCAGCTCCTGGAGCAGAGCAGACTGGGGGCACTGGCGGGAATCTCTGCAGCCTTACCCCGCCGTTTCTTCCGCTTCTCCCCGTCCTCTCCAATCTCCCCGTCGTCATCTTCATCCTCCTCTTCAGAATCACTGGTCTCAGAACCAGATATCTCTTCCCCTGGAACAGAAGAGTGTGCTTTGTGATGTGCTTTCCTTCCTATCAGCTTGTTACTGTGACAGCAGCATTTGTCCAAACCCAGCAGTGCCTGACATCAGCTTAGGAGCTCCTGCAGAAGTCCTTCACTGCTGAGCAGACTGACAGTTTGCAGGAGCTCAGGACACTTAAGGACAATCAAGATAAGCAATTGAACACTGTGATGTCAGTGTGTACATGTTGGAGCTCAAGGGGCTGCTTTTCATGGAAAATAAAGCATCTTTCCACAGCTGAAGATACAGAGTTTTCCCAGCAGCATCCCACCACACCTCTTCTTCCATCTCAGACTTCTCTCTCAGATGAAAGAAGCATTACTGCTTCTCCTGAATGGGGCAGATGCCAAACAGCAAGTCCTGTTGGAGTTACTGCTACAGCTGTTCTGTGCTGTACCTCTGGAGAGAGATGTGCCAAGGTCACTGTTCAGTGAGCATCCCTCTGGCAGGGTCACTCCATGTTGATGGACTCACAGTGACACAAGACTATGAACTTACAGGGCTTAAAAAAAATTGTTTCTCTACACAGTGTCTGCAAGTCAGCCCCAGTTCTAGCTCCACAAATTTAATTCAGTTTTCCTCCTGCTAAGTGCATCCCTCCCCCTCAATCAGGGAAAACGCCTGACCTGCTGATATAGTCCACTTTAACTCCCTGCATCGTGCCAGCCCTGCCAGAGCCCCCCTGCCTGTCAGGGAGCCCGGGCACCCGACCCCAGCCCCGAGGCCACCACCGACCCGAGTGCCAAGTGCCACCTAGTGGGCAGAGCCAGCCCCCAGCAGCACCCACAGACACCCTCGTGGCACCCAGCCTGGCAAACAAACCAGGACACCGAGCTGCCCCCGCTGCCCCCTGGCCTGGCACGTTCCTGCGCACACAGAACGAGCACTGGGGCACGGAGGGACACGGGGAAGGACAGTCTCACCTTCCTCCAGCTTCTTCTTAAGCTCTTCGATTTCCTTCTGGAACTGGCGGAGCATTGCATCCTTGGGATCCTCGTTAATCCTGGCCTTGTTCTTGATGTTCTTGGCTCTGTTTGCATACCTGAGAGTGCTGATGGTCTCGTCATAGTTGTAGTCCGCCGGGCCAATGTTTGCACACTGCGACAGAGACAGGGTTACTGGGGACATGTCAGGGCCCAGAACACTGCAGGGACCCCAGTCTCACACTGCTGCTCTCTCCCCAGCTTTCCTGCTGCTTCTACACCCAAGCTGCTCTTGGCTACCCAAGCATGGCTTCTGTTCAATCTCACACACGTGTGCACATGTATGTGCTTCTGCACAGAGGCAAAGGGAAAAGGAAGAGATGCACAGATAACACTCTCCAGGCTGCAAACACCTCAGAAATAGAGAGGTAAATGCCAAGCTGTCTCAGCTCACCATCATGGTCTTGGAGTTGCCCCCCAGGGAGTCCTGGAGGAGCCGTGTCAGTTTGGAGTTCCGGTAGGGCACGTGGGTGCTCTTGCCATCCACCAGCGCGGAGATGACATTCCCCAGGGTGGAAAGGGACAGGTTGATCTTGGTGGCTTCCTTCAGTCGCTGCCCTGTGGCTCCTGTTTTTGTCTGTCTTTCAGAGCCCTGCAAAGGAAACAGGAAGCAGGAGTTAAAACAATTCCTTTGGTACATCTCATCCCTCCAAACAGAATCAGCTACACCTGCTGTCAGTAACCACCTCATCTATTACTGGAAAACCCAGGTAAGTACCTCAGACGCTCTTAGAGAGACAAGTCAAGCGTTCAGTGCCAGCAAATTCTGGATTGCTCAAAGTAATGCAGCTGGAGAAAATGGAGATTTTGTCCCCATAAACAAAAAATGTTATGGGAAGCCAGTCAGCAGTTAAAAGGCACCTTAGCTGGAGCGGCTAACCACCATCGACAGTTCTTCCTAACAGCAGATCAAGGGAGAGCAGCAACACTGCAATTATTTTGAAGAGTTTCAGAGAGCATCCTATGCACACACATCATGTAAATAAGTTCAGATGCAGACACTGAATGCCATTAGTCTTATTTTTCCTCCATCTTCTCCGAGAAAAAGTACCTCAGTGTAAATCTGGGGCTAAAGGCTTGTTTTACCAGCACAATTACATTGGTTCCAAGCGAGACGGGGAGGGAACCTGCAAGTGATGAACTGCATGGTCACAGCCCTCTGGAAAAACCTGCCCAAACCAGCCCAAAACTGTTGCCAAAGCCCTGCTGGCCACACTCACAGCCAGATCCACGAGGTGCAGCTTGCCCATGCGCACGTGCATGTTGCCATCCACGCCCTTCTCGCTGCACTCGATGGTGATGGTGAAGATGGCGTGCGAGCGAGAGCTGTGCTCGTTCATGTTCGTGGCACCCACAGAACCTGGGCACACAGAGAAAAAGCAGTGATGCCTTCAGAATTAATCACGTGCTCCTCTACCTCTTCCTGCTCTCAGAGGAAACTTATCCCCACCTCTTTACCCCACCCTGTATTTCAGAAGAGGGCAGAGGGATGCTCAGACTCAGCAGCAAAGCCTATTCTTGGGCACTGAAGTTGCAGTACAATCCAACCTGGACTAGCAGGAGTGTTACAGCCTGCTGCAGCTCTAAGCCAACCAGACTCTCAAGAGCAGCAGTTGTCCTCATCTGTTTCTTTAAGGCTACAAAGACCAGGAACCTAAGGTGTCCACAGCTGATCCCTGAAAACAGCTGTATTTGCAGAAATAAGAGCACAGGAATCCATGCCAAGAGCACCAGTGGTCAGAACTTTAAGTCATTAAATAATCTGAGCTTAACTAAGAAGTCTTCCAGAACACATAAACCACCTCCCACTCAAAGCACAGGGCTAATGCTCATCCTCATCAGAAGTGAGGGGGGCAAAGGAACAAGAGACACACGAGCAGTTCTGACAACACTGACTGCCCTCGTTGCATCCTGCCTGCTGGCACTGCCCAGCGTGGGAGGCACAGCCTTCTTTACCTGCCCCTGCACCAAAGGGGGTTGGGAGGAGAGAACCTTTCTGTTCTGCTCAGCTCAACAACCTTCCCAGCAACAGGACTAGGGTCTCTGCCTGTGGTCTGGTAAGCAGCCCTGTGCTCTGTCCGAGCTTTAACCTGCCCCCAGCAAGGCTACGTACGGTTCTTGTGGCCCAGAGTCATGATTCTGTCCATATCATCTGCATTGTTTACGACATAAGCTGAGAGGTCTTTGATATAAACTCCCACATCAGGTCTCTCTTTAACCTAAGAGAGAAACAGTTCAGACTGAGCATCCCTAAGAGGCCCCCAGCAGCAATTCTCAGTGGTACTGCAAGAGTGCAGTGATTCACCCCTCCAGGTTCTGGTTGGCACATAAAACACTCCACTCAGAGCAGGTAAGGAATAAACACTCATGCATGACAACATTCCACGGTTTTCCCCTGGGGGCAAGACATGACTTCAAGTCTCACTCTCCGATTCCTAGAACTGCTGAGGGGCCTGTGGGGTAGCACTGCAGGTACAAAACTGGGTGGAACAGCCCGTTTCTCACCGTGCAGCTGAGCAAGCAGGAGGGATTCAGAGAAACCAGCAGTGACAGCCAGCTACTGCATCTTCAAGGGAAGAGGACTGCTGAGGAGCCCAACCTCCCCCTTCCCTTCAAGTGCTGCTCTGGTCCCCAAAGCAGAATCCTGCTCTGCGAGTCCAAGCACACACCACTTCCAGGAGAGCAGGCTCACCTCTAACCTCTGTGTCTGGTCCTTTCCCAGCAGGTCCCGCACTTCCTCGTTGTAGATCTCCAGGTAAGAGACACGAACTAAGAACCTGAAGATGAACAGTTTGTTTAGTGAGAATTTGCTCAAGTCCCACAAACACAGAGTGCAAAGAAAATGCAGTGAAATACCAACACAATCTTGCTGCCCCCTCAAGAACTGCCTGAGTGGGAGCCTTTCAGCTCGGGCCAGAGGTACCATTTCAGTTGGCACTGTCAAGGTCAGGCTCCTGCTACACATGGACAAGCACAAAACAGACAGAAGTGAAGAGAGGCTGTTTACCTTGTGTCCCCCTCTGCCTTGGCAATGTGACCAAATATATGAGCAAAGGAATTGGGAATGATGCCTCTGAGCTCAGGAACTGCTCGGACCCCTTCCATGGTGAAAGTTTTGCCTGTTCCAGTCTGCCCATATGCAAAAATAGTACCTGGGGGACAAGATAAATGAACAAACTCTGAGAAATTGCTAACTGCAGTTTTATTTCATCCCTTCTTAGCCTGATAGCACTAAACACCTCTACTGTTACGGAGCTGAAGTTTCCCACCCACTCCAGCAGCTGCTGCACAAGGCTGGGGCAACAGGAACGCTGGGCAAACACAGCAACCAGGGCTGAGCCACTGCTCAATCCAGCCGGCAAGACGCCTAGCAAAACCTCAGCTGGTTAATTGTGCAGTGATTAAAGTCTGGAGTACTAGTACACTTGGGTTCCACATACAAACAAAGCAGGCAAGCCCAATTAATAACATAGTCAATTAGCAGAAGATAATTACGTACCAAATGCAAATCCAACCATTGCTCTAAGCCACAGCAGAGAGGGTGTGAGGGTTCTACAGCACAGCCACAGCACAAGCCCAGCTCTGAGCCTGCAGGTGCAGCTACAATTTGGACTAGAGAATCAGCCTTCACTGGAAGGCACCCCGAAGTGTTACTGAGATCCCTGACTCTGGAACTCCAGAAATATAACACTTCTTAGTTTCAGCCTAGCACTGCTGAAAACTCAAGCTTTCATTGTCAAGCCACTAAAGACTGGGAGAACTGAAAGAGTATTTTGGGTGGAAGGGACCTACAATGATCCCCTTGTCCAACTGCCCAACCAACTCAGGGCTGACCAAAAGTTAAGCTTGTTGTAAAGGGCATTGTCCAAATGCCTCTTAAACACTGACAGGCTTGGGGCATTGGCTGCCTGGCTGCTGACACTGAGCAGGGAAGAGCCGCTGAGAACTCTGACAATAAGGTAAAGCGCAGATTTTGGCAAAGAGAAGACACAGGACAAAAACACAGAGCTAACTGAGCTCAGCTGAGTCTTGCTCATCACCAGTCTCCCAGCGTTAATGACCGCAGTGGGTACAACCACTGAGCGCTCAGAACAGCAAGTACCTCCAGGCTATTTTAAGGTCAGGCCACAACAGAGACAACACAGGGCCACAGCCCTCAGGAGGTGAAACTTCCTTAAACAAGATCAGCTGGAACTCCATCAGTGCAAAGAACAGGAGATGGGGTGGGATCCTTCACTTAAGACACAGGACTTACCATTGTATCCCTCTAGGACAGAGTCAATGATAGGTCTTGCAGTCAAATTATAGACATCCAGCTGTTTACTCTCTGGTCCAAACACTGTGTCAAATGTAAATGTCTTGGGAGGCTCGTTGGAGGAGTCTGTTTTATGCACAGTGATGGTCCCTCTCATCTCATCCACGTTCACAGACATTTTGTAGCCCGTGGCTTTCTCGCGCTCGTTGAGGGGCCGGCACCGAACCACCACCTTGACATTGTCACAGCTCTCAGGCCTGTCCAGCTTCTCAGGCTTGTTGATCTGCAAGTGTTTAAAAACCAAAACACGCACAGGCTGTGACACTAGTGTGAACACAGAATCATAGAAAGGCTTGGGTTGGAAGGGACCTTAAAGATAACCCACTGCACCCCCTGCCATGGGCAGGGGCACCTTCCACAAGCCCAGGGTGCTCCAAGCCCCGTCCAACCTGGCCTGGGACACTTCCAGGGATGGGGCAGCCACAGCTTCTCTGGGCAACCTGTGCCAGGGCCTGCCCACCCTCACAGGGCACAATTTCCTCTCAGTATCTCATCTAACCCTGCCCTCTGTCAGGACAAAACCACTGTGTGTTTAAGCACAAATGCTGCCGAAGCAGCTGCACACATCTCTACAGGATTGTGAACTCGGGGAGTTAAAACCTGAACTGGTTTGTAATTAAAGCTAAGAGAATAACACACATTTAATCACTCACTGCAATCTGTTCGTTTGCCAACAGGGACACTTAATGAGTAAACCTTGAGCATTTCACATTCAGTGTGGTGTAAGGGTTTTTTCAGGAAACACTTTCATGCTTGCAAGCAACCTGCAAGCAGTTTGCTGGAACTGTGTGCAGCCATGACACTCTTTCACATTAACACTGACCACACTCAAACCTCACAGATAACAATAAGTGGTAGCAGGGAGCGCTGGCTGAAGGGAATTTATTTCAGTTACAACCCTCAGTGTACTTGCTGAAATGTAATCGTTTAGAAAATCTGAGCGTTGTATTTATTACAAGACCTCACAAACCTTCTCTTTCATGCGGTTACCAAAACAAACCCTGAAGCACGGCTGATGAGTTTGCTGTCACATGCTCTCCCGATTAAACAAACCTAAAGCCCATTTGCTCTAGTTAAGCCTCAGACACTCCCCTCGGCGCCAGGTGCTGCGGCTGAGCAGGTACCTGCAGCTGGAGCAGCGCTGCTGGATGCCAGCCGAAAAACAAAGCCTCTCCCCCCTGCCCGGCTCCCCCTCAGGCCTCAGCAGCGGCTGCTGCGAACGCGGGGAGCGGCTCAGCCCCTCCCGGGCGGGGCAGGCACCGCACACGGGGTGCGGCCAAAACCCAGCGGCGGCATTCGGGAGCCAACACGAGCCCGCCCGGATGGCGACGAGACCCTCGGGAGAGGCAGACCCCCCCAGCCCCGTGAGCCTCGCCCCGCCCGCAGTCCGTCACCGCCCCCGGCCCGCTCGGCCTGACAGGCGCCCGCAAGGGAGCGGCGGGGCCTGCGAGCCCCGCCCAGCCCAGCCCAGCCCGGGCGCGGCGGCTCCTGCCGAGGTTTGTAGCGGCCGCAGCGTGTGTGTCCCGCGCCCCGCACCGTGTCCCGCGCCCCGTCCCGCCCCGCTCACCGGCATGATGGCGATGGCGGCAGCACCGCCCGGGCGGCGGCACCGCGGCACAATGGCGGCACTGCGCCTGCGCAGCCCCGCCCCGCGCCCAACCCGCGCGCGCTGCGGCGGCCCCGCCGCCAATGGCCGGCCGGGGGAGGCGGGGCCGCAGCGGGGACAGCCAATGGCGGGGCCGGAGCGGCGGGGGTGGGCGGGGCGTCCTGTCGCCATGGGAACGGCGGGGCGGGGGGGCGGGGCCGGCCACCGCCCGGGCTCTGAGGGGGCTCTGAGGGGGCTGATCAGGGTCTGAGGGGGCTGCGGGGGCTGATCGGGCTCTGAGGGGGCTGATCGGGTTCTGAGGGGGCTGATCGGGGTCCGGGGGGCTGATCGGGCTCTGAGGGAGCTCTGAGGGGGCTGAGGGGGCTGACCAGGCTCTGAGGGGGCTGAGGGGACTCTGAGGGGGCTGAGGGGGCTCTGAGGGGGCTCTGAGGGGTCTGAGGGGGCTCATCGGGCTCTGAGGGGGCTGACCGGGCTCTGAGCACTCTGGTTGGGGTTCACTGCTTCTGACTGGGCTCTGACGGGTTTCTGGGGCTCTGACGGGGATGCAGCTCCAACCTGTTCTCCACACAGAAAATCCATCTCCTCCTCTTCCTGACTGGAACGTTCAGAATTACTCCTGAGACAGAGGGAACGCAGACAATACAGATCAAGTGGCACAGAAATCAATTATCCTCGTGCATAGAAGAGCCATGTGTCCAGGTTATCTGCCTTTTAGTGTAAATTCTCACGGGATGCTGCTGGGGTCCTCCACACCTCTGTTCTACCCACCCCGCTGCATGTCCACATCCCACTGCCCACGTTCTGTACATTTACAGGAACTAGACCGAGTTACTCCAACAACTTGGCTTTTTCCTTTCACAATATATGTCATGAAGAGTCCAAGACATAATTTTGTGCAACAGGAAAGGTGCATGAACAGTTTCCCTGGCTCCTCAGTCCTGCCTGCCTCGCTCCCCCAGGTGTCTCTGCACACCTAAAGCTGTGTGTCAGCTGGGCTGTGTTTCTGCCAGAGGGATGGAACAGGAGCAGGAATGTGGATGGGATTGATCTGGGGCTTCCAGAACTCTCCCACCAAACTGCCCGGTGTGTCCCAGGGCCGGGAATGACGGGACAGGGCCATTCCCTCACCCCAGGGAGTGTCACCAGGTGAGTCAGGAAGCACAAGGACCGGCTGTTCAGTCTCTCTGCAATTTATTCACTGCCATGATGCTGCCCAGAGCTGTGCTGAGCACTGAGATTTGCAGACTAATACAGTCATTTTGCAGTAGAAAATGTACAGCCCAGGAGGATGGGGAGAGAGCAGGGAGAGCCTGTGAGGGTGAGATGGACCCAGTTGGGCATGACTGAGTGAGCAACACAAACCAGTGGTTCAAACAGCACCAAAATGTGCCCTTGCCCTCCCTCTGTAGACACAGACAACAACTCGCTTCATTTCAAGCCTCCAGACATCCGAAATGCTAATTACAGCACTTAAAAAGATTGGAGTCTTCCTTTGGAGATATGTTAACAAAATCATCAAAGCACTAACCATATTTTTCTTCTAACTTTTCCTCCCCCTCAGGGCGCAGATATCTCTCTGTCGAGTTACAAGAAAGCACTTCTCTGGATTGCAGAAATAAGCTCCAAGTTCCAGTTTTACCCTGAAAGGTTTGCTCTGGCAACCAGCATCTTCAACAGGCTGTTGGCATCAGTGCAGGCAGAGATCTCTCAGCTTTTCCCTGGTCAGATTACTGCCTGGGAATGTCAGGAGCCTGTAATCAGTTTACACACAAAACAGGGACTCTTTTTGGCAGCAGATTTAGGGAGCAGTTGGGGTTGTTGCTGGGGAAGGCCTTTAAGCACACACATGTATGAACATGTACAAACATGTATGAACATCATGTATGAACTTGAGTGTTTGATGAGGTTCCACTGATGCACAGTCCTCGTTAGGAGTGTTTGTGTGAACTGAGTCCAAATGCTGTGATAAGTCCAAAGAACTCATTATCATCTGTTTTTCTCTGCTAAACACAAAGCATTTATGTTATCCCTTTTAATATTTTAGTTTTGAAACCACAACTTTTAACCAAACTGTGGGCTGACCTTTTCTGCCACTGGAGCAACAGCAAAGTTAGGAGTTGAGCTGAGCCTTGCAGCTCTCAATTCCATTTGGATTGATGCTGGCATGCAGAATCATAGAATCATGAAGGTTGGAGATCAAGTCCAACCTTTGACTGATCACCACCTTGTCAACTAAACCACAGTGCCACATCCAGTCATTCAGTCAACACCTCCCTGGACTTAACAACCCCTTCCATGAAGAAATTCTTCCTGAAGTCCAATCTGAGCCAGTATCTGAGGTGAGGAGTAACATTGCATCGTAAATAATGTGGCATTGCACAGCCTAAAAATTGTGGGATACCTGAATAAAGGTTGAACCCATAAGAGGATTTATTCTGCTTCACTTTTGAATTTCCTTGTTCTATTTCCAGATTCTGTAGCTAAACTAACTCAGAAGCAACTGTGACTCAGATGAAAGTTTAAAACTTGTGCATGTGCCGTAGAACTATTTCCCACAAGACTCTTATTTTCTTTACTTGGTGTTTTCTTCTTCTCCCTTCAGGCCCAATTAAAGTATCTGCAGTGCACTGTGATTTCTTGCCTTGTCCTTGCAGCAAAGCCAGTGAAGAGGACGAGGTCTGCACGTTTCATTTTCAACACACTAGAAGTTGTTCATGTTTCCACGTCTTCCAACGACTCGGACATAATGAAGAAGCGTTAATTTGCTTACCCCCAGTAACAAGGGCTCCTGGAGGAGCATTCTGCTTGGCACAGGGTTGTTGAACCTTGTCAGATCCCTTCATAAGACAGAGAAGCACACACAGCGCTGTGTAGGATGTTGGCTTCTTTATTTTTTTAAAGTTTTAAACTTTTTTACAGGTAACCCCATCGGTGCAGACACTGGTGGTGCAGAGCAGCTGTAAATGCTCTCCAGCTGAGATCTTGAGAATGGAAAGAATTATCCTGGATAAGCTTCAGTGGGATCTTTACACAGCAACACCAATGGATTTCTTAAACATTGTAAGCACTACATTTTGCAATTTTTTTCTTTAAAGAAACAACTCCTTATCAAATAAGACTAGAAAACACACACACACACACACACACACACACACATCCTTCCCAAGATGCTCTGCAAACTACCTGTTCTTACCTATCTGCAAGTCTTTTAAAGAATATTACAGTAACTTTCTTTTTAAATTAATTTTTAAAATTTTCTACTATTTAAAACCTTTCCTTTTGCTGAAAAAAATTTACTCCTGTCTTTTATTAAAGGACAACTAAAATGGACATTAAAAAGATTCTCATAATGCACAACTCTATGCCATTTTTATTTTTTTAAGTACACGCTGCAAAAATATTTCTAACTATTTCCCTTCTATTAATACTGTACATAGAAAGCTGTCAGAGTTTTGCTACATTTCACACACAGGTTTTTTCTTAACTCACTTTCCTTTTCATCCCACTAATTATTCATTTTTGCAATGAGACTACCCCGATCTGGCACTTAGTTCACATTGCAGTTACTAAACATTTGATAGAAACAATTAAACTTTGTCTTCAAGAAACGATCATGTGCTAGTAAGGCAAAATTCATGTGATACAAACACATCCTGGATCCCTTTTTTAAGGTTATGTGCAAATATCGAGCCATTTTAGGCTGCTGATTGTGAAAACTGCCTTTTGCAGGTGCTTGTTTCCTCGGGAAATTCAGAGTGCAGTTGGTATTACGGGTGTTGCTGGATCTGGAGCTGCTGGCCTGAACTGAATCTCCTGGACAGCAATCTGGATAACGCAGAAACTTCAGAGATTGTTAGGAAACACAGACCTCGTACATTCATCATCAGTTCAATGATTGGCAAGTACAAACACAAAACACAAAGGAAAAGGTGGGGGAAGCCTTCAGGTTTCCTGGAATGAGATGAAATTCATCTGTACTTCTGGGTGATGACATATGAAAACATATAAACTTCACTGACCTCTGCTTTTCTTTGTATATATATTTATATACATATATGTACACTTTCTCTTCTCTCCAGTTCCATGCCATGGGGATGTCCAACGGGCCCCCTCTCCCACCCAGCTGCCTCAGAGGAATCCTTCCCTCCACGTGGCACTCTTGACCAGGCAGCTGCAGCACTGGATGGCCTCCCACCAGCTCGTGCAGTTCAGGGGCTCCACGCTGGTCTTGGTGATCATCACCTTGGAGCTGGAGAGGCAGGCTCCTGGCTGGCTTTGTGTTACTACTGATCTGCTAAAAAAGCACAGGTAGGAAGCAAAATGGCCTTTGGTCACAAATCCCGAGGGCAGGAGATGGTAAATTAATAAAGCCATGTGTATCAACAGCCAGCACTCACTTCAGCAGCTCCTGAGACTCCTGTCCATGCTCTGCCTTTGCTGCAGACCCTGCTGGTGCTAACGAGAGGGAACAAAACTGCAGCTCAGGGGTGGCACTGGGGAGAGGGACATCCCTTTGGCAGAGAAGGGAGCTTTCCAAAATTCTTGGCCACAGATCCTGAGCCAGGAGAGACCTGCATCTTTCCTTGCAGGTGAACAGTGCTGAATTCATCCACAATGAGCTTGTGGATCGAGAGCTAACGTGCTTTATGCCCCTCCTAAGCAGTGTGTGCTGCCCCTCAGCTTTAACCTCATTACGTACACAAAGAGGGGAGAGGAGGGACTCGGTCCCAATCCTTCGGCTCAGAGCTCCAGTTGGCAGGCAGCTACAAACTGCAGGGAGAACCAAATGCCTCAGTTTATTTCTAAAATAGCCATGATGAAGTTTGACAGATGGAGCCTTTCATCCAGCTCACACCATTGTTCTCTCATTAGAGCTGATCTGGCTCACCCCGTGGGAGCCTGAGCAGGAGCTGCTCTCGAGGAACAGGGAGTCCCCACTGCTGCCTCTGGAACAGCTCTGGGGTGCAACCAAGGTTTTCAGTCAGCAGGGAGAAGCCTCAGTCAAACCTCCAGCTTTCTTAAGGCCTTACCCTGGAATCCAGGGCTCTAGAATCTGTGCTTCCTCCTGGTTAAGTCATTAAAGACCCAATCACAGCTCCTTACGAAATATCTTCTTGTCCACAACCCGTTGCCTTGGGCCCTCACCAATCAGCACAAGCTGGTCAGTGTTTTTTAAATTTATTCTGTCTTAGCAGACTGGGCAATACAAAATGCCTTTCATTAATTCCCCTCAACCACATTATTTCTTATTAACTGCTAATCTTCATAGCAAAGCAGTTTCACAAAGGTCAGATTAAATCTCTCTTAGACTTTTAAAAACAGCTTCACACATTCTTTTAAAAAATAAATGTGATTTTGGTTTTGTTTTAAATAATAGGCCCAGTGTTTTCAGGTGATTGTTACCCTGCTGTGAAGGTGTAATCCACCAGTACAGGATGGATACCACCACACCTGCAACCCTGTCACAGGACGGGAAGGGCTTCCAGATGGACTGGCACAGGCTAAATACTGGGCAGGTGTCTCATGTAATGATATGGGATAAATAACTTGGGACAGGGATGGGACAGGAGCAAGGGGACCCTCAGGCTGTGTAACAGCAGAAAGCTTCTGGCCTTCCTCCCCTTCCTCATCGCCTTACCTTGCAGGAGAGGAATCCCTGAACAGCAGCCTGCAGGACTGAGGGCTGAGCAGCTTTCTAAGGGTTAAATGTGCCAGGGCTCGCTCTGAGAACACAGAGCTCTGTGTGTGTGCAGGGAGAAAGGCACACTGCTCTTCCAACTGCCAAGAGAGTGCCAAGTGTTCCAGAAACATCCAGTGTCGGAGACAGAGCAAACAACACGCGTGGAGAGACACGACTTGAACAGCAGCGGAACCCTCGGAACTGCCACGAGCCAGGTCAAAGCTGCTGCAGGCTGTGAGTGCTGCACAGGGGCTCTGCCCAGCCCAGGGCTGCTGCAGGAGCAGGACTCGGGGGGCTGGGTTAGACCAGACCAGGCTCACGAGGCCCCCACACGCCCGGGGCCAGGCAGCACCACCTCTGGGACACGGGATTTATCCATCCTACCCCAGGGAAGGTTTTCAGTCCATGGTAGGGCTCCTCCCTCCCCCTGAGCAGCACCTTCCTTTTCTCTCACAAGCTGTGACTTGACTGCCTGGCTGTGGGAAGGAGGCAAGTTGTCTTTTGTAGTTTCCATTAAATAAACTATAACCTGGGTCTGCATGTTCTTGGCATGCACCTGGAATAGCCCGGCCTAAAGCTGGTGCCCACATGGGCACTGCAGGAATCAGGGCTGGGACTGGCTCTGCACCCCTCCCATCCCTTTGCCCTGTCTCAGGCATCATCACCAGCTCTGTTAACCCATGGAAATGCCAGCAGAAGAATCCTCCACACGGTAATTAACAGGCTGTAACTATCCCACAACAACCACAACCTCCTGTTTTCCCCAGCTTGGAGCCTCAGTATGGAGTTTCTTGCCCATGAGCTGGATGACATGTTAAAACCCATGAACAAACCTGCTTTTCAAAAGCTCTGCAGATCTCTGTGATTCAGAAGGAAGCACTAATGGGGGATACCTCTAACAGATAAAGCCAGTGTGGAAAGGCCCATCAGGCCCCTTGTTGCCAGTCAGGGTAAGATGCCATCCTGGGAAGGGATCAGTTCCCTGCAGCCTGCCTGCTCTCCCAGGACCGCTGTGCTTCCTTCTGGCAGCACAGCTCCCTCCTGCACAGCCACTCCAGCACTGCAGTCACCAGGAAGGAACGAACACCAGTGGTTCAGCCTCAGCAGGTTAAAAGTGTCACTTACCTTTGTGGTTCTGCCATCACTCAGAACGGGGCTTCTGGCCCCAAAAACCAGTCACAGGAAGGAGCTGCTCGTGTAACAGGACTGTTCTTGTTACAGAAAAGCATTTTGGGCAGTGGGAGCTGCCCTGATTCCCCCATCTCTGGCCAAACAGGGGCACAGGCTGTGAACACCATTGCCCTCCCTGCCAGACAAGTAATGAGTGACCATTCTGTGAGGACTGTTGTTTTGGGGAATATTCAGTCCCAGTGGAACTCCAGAGAACGTTTGCAGAGTACTTTCAGAGAGCTCTTATGGTGCCTCCTCCTGACCTGATAAAGTCCCTTCCCTGCGGGGTCTCAGCCCAGCTCAAACCCAGACTCCCCTTGCTGGTGCCTCCCTTCAGGCCAGACTTCCAATTCCCTGAAGCTGCCACCACCTTGTAAAGAAAGCTGCAAATCTGAATCCTCTCTGGTGAGCACCTACAGAGGGGTTTTAAACCACCCACAGACAAAACAAAGCAATTCTCAGCTCCCCCATCCACCAGAAACGTCCCCCACTCATAAACCCCACAAACAGAACCATGTCACCACTCAGACACAGGAACCACTACAGGTGAGGGTGGAGCTGTCCCACTGCAGGCCAGACGTGGTGTCACTGCCCACAGGGCACGTGTGATGACTTAGGAGAAGAGTTCATACACACATTTGCACAAATAAAGAAACCCCTGTGGTCAGAGAATCGATCAAGGGACAGGAGAACTGCAGAGGGAAGAGTAATGCAATAGTTATACCTCATTTCTGGCGCTGCATCTATACAGTTGTGTTTTTTTTCTCCCCTAATTGGCTTTAGTGTGTTAAATTCAATTTGAACAGTACTTACAGTTCAATTCTGAAGGAAGGCAGAGGAGTGCACTGAGATGAGCGAGGCATTAACTCCTGGCAGGTCCCAGAGCTCCCCCTGTTCCTCCTCAGCAAGGTCTGCAACTGCAACCCACTGCCACCAACCCACGGCAAACAGAACTTAACCAACCCCTCAGAGCAGTTTGGAAGAAGAACAAAATGCTTTTATTCCCAATTCACCTATCCAGCTGGAACCTGACTCGACAACAGCTCCAGACCGGAGGAAAGCTCTGCCAAAGAAATTGGACTGGTTGGCCTCAAAAGAGAACACAGGCACGTTTAAAAGAGTCCCCAAAGCAGCAGCAGAGGCTGTTTCGTGGCTCAGCTCAGCCTGAGGGTCACACAGGGCTCCAGCTTCTCCTGCTCTGTGCAGGGCACCACAGATGGGCAGACATAGCCCTCCAAGGGGACCTGCAGCTCTGAACTCACAGCCCGGGGCAGAGCCCGGGGCTGCCCTCCTGTTCCACTGCTCCTGTCACACAGGGGGCCCTTCAAACCTCCTGCCAAGGACTGGCTTTTGGCTGCCCCTGAGCCCCAGGGCAGCAGAAAGCAGCAGCCTGGCCAGGGGGAGGGATGCTGGGACCCCACAGGTTAATGGGGGAAACTGGGATCATGTGGGGTTGTGAATCTGGACACAGCACGTTGTTGGTGCAGTGGTTACACCTGCATACAAACCATGGTTTTAACAGATGTTTGTTAAACAAGTCAGTTTTGTTTTTATTAAACCCAACTTTGGTACAAGCAGGTCATTCCTGAGGTTCGTTTACAAGGTTGTTTAAAACAAAGATAAACTGGGGCCTCTCCCTGTTCCCGTGTGAAGTTACTGGGGCACAGACATCACACTTTGTTTTCCCCCCCTTCCTTTTTTTAAAGTCTTTGTGTAAGGGGAAGTCAGTCTGTAACAAACCCAGAACTCACACCAGGAACGCTGAGATCCAGCTTGAAACCATCCCCCTCCATTAAAATGTAACATTTAGTTGTCCTTCAGAAGGGTTCCCCTCTCACCCCGCCATCCCAGCGGGATGAGGGGAGCCCAGGCAGGGCTCCCAGCCCCAAGCAAAGGTGGGAGGGGGGCAGGAGCTCTGGGGAAGGGGTCACAGTGCGAGGCAGCACCTGCTGCCCTCAGAAAACTGAGCAGAGGGAGGTTGGGGGGTTTTGGTTACAAAAGCTGTAAGTATGCAGAAGAAAGCTGCACAGAGGAGTTACTGCTGTGATAGGTGAGAATCCAGCTGAAAGATTAGGGAGTCAGGCTACAGATGCCATGTTAGGGACACCAGGTTCTCCAGTTACACCCCAAACCAGACAGGACAGGACCCTGTTATTGTGGCAGCTCAAGCAGCAAAGCCAAAAGCCCCTCACATTACCCAGCTCTGTCCCTCATCTCTCTGGAGTCAGTCAGTGTTATCTGCCTTGGAGGGGCTCTCACCCCCCAGTCAGCATTCTGGTTTTAGTGCCAGCCATGCAGCAGCCTGAATTAGCAGTTTACCTTCTGGCAAGTATCTTGGATTTCAACTTTACCAAGAAACCTGATCAAGCAAACTGTTCCCCATCAAAAGACACGGTGCATCTTAGTCCTTGCTACACATTCTCTTCTGTGCAATGTATTGCAAAGCTTAAAGGTGAAAGCACCAATTAATTTCTTCTGCATGAGATGTTTTGGCCTTAATAAATCTTCTAATTAACATATCTTCCTGTTGTTATGGAGTAGGCACTGGGAAGACTAAAGAAGCTACAGAAAGAACAAAAGAGAATCAGTGTTTAAGTTTCAGTTCTTTACATTGAGCAAAGTTAGAACGAAGGTCCAAGCCCCACTTGGACGTAGCTGGGGCTGGACACAGACATTATTTAACTTGGAGAAGCTCTCCCAGCTGCCAACATCTTGTTTGGACCTGGGAATCAGAGGATGGATTGGAAGTTTTCCTGAGGAAAGGCTGCTGATGGAACACCTGAGAAGTCCCCAAAAGCAGATGTACCAACGAGCTGGAAGGCTCCTTCTGCCCAAACAGGGACGGCTTTTGATTAATCTCTTAGAATTTCTCCCCAGATTACAGATGAGGTGCATTTCTCCACACTCTATGATTAGCTAGTCATTAATTAATTAGCTAATTATATTTTGAACGTTCCCAACAGTCACCAGACAGCCTGTGACTGGTAAGCTTGCAATCACAGCACGTTATTATTTTGGCAGATAATGCAGATAATGACCAGATAGCACAGAAAAGGCACCACTAAATAAAGACACCACAAAACTCAAAATACATGTGAGATTTAATAAAAGAAAAAAAGTACAAAGTGAGTGGAAGGAAATGAAAATAAAAAAAAAAACAAACAAAACCACAAACCCAAACAGGTGGGAATGACAAAGCAAAGGGATGCAGCATGTCCAGAGGGTCGTGTCCCCCACAGCTCCCACCCACCCACCCCCCAACTCTGAGAGACCACACCCTCAGAGACCCACAGAACACGATTTAAATTAGAAAGCAGACAACATACACGATGGTGAATGTTTAAATGATAAAAAAATGGATAGTTTTTCCCATTAATACCAATTTTTTACATATAAATGTATAAAACAGGCAAAGGATGTGTAACTGAATGGTTTCAGTCATTTCTGAAGGGTTTTCTTGCACTTCTTCTAGCCTAGCAGATGTAAGTCTTCGGACTGGATGAGATTAGAACCACCACATATTTGTAAATTGTTAAATAAAAATAAGATACAGAACTACCTCTATACCACAATATTTAAATCTTTCTCAGCCAAAGGAAAAAAACAAGTACTGGGGAAAAAACTATGACTGAGTCCCACTGGGGAGATTGTGATGTTGAACAAGCAACTCCAAGGACAAGGGCTGTCCACCACAACATAAAGTCGAAGTAATATAATAATCATAGTCATTAAAATATCGTTACATACATTCTGAATGTCTTCTTCAGAAAAAGCCGTGAATTTCTCCACAATGCCCATGGACCTGAAGGTTTTTACTCTTTTCTTTGTAACCATCATTTTTCTTAACTACCTGTTACTCTAGGAAAAAAGAATTGATCTGTGACGAGCCAGGGCAGGGAGAAATCATTTGCATAGATCTTGCTGGCTGCAGCACGAGATCAGGAGAGAACTATCGACTGGGAACACGCAGTGGGGGCACACCAGCACCACCAGTTACTGCTTTATGCCAGCACTGGCCTTGAGAAGCACAACACTGAACCAAACAGTGCTGCCTGCTCAGGCATTGGTGCACCAGAGTTTCTCTCATCAACAAAAATCAGTAACAAATCATCTGCTGTATGATTGGACTGTAGTCAGAGGTGAGGTGGAATTGTCTTCTTGCACCACACAGAGGGTTGGGTTCCTGTTTAAAACACATCTCAGCTGGAGGCACAGCCTTAATAACTAAATGTTCAGCTTTCAGCAGACTCCCAACAAGTGCAGAATCTTTCCCCTTTGAACAGCCTGTTCTAAAGGTACCGGTGAGGTCTTGGTGAGGTTCTTCCCTACAGGCATCAAGTAACACTGTCAGGGGATCCATGGGGAAGGCCACTGTCCAGAGGGAAAGAGTTTAACACCTGAGCACGTATTTAGAAAGGAAAAAAGCTGCTTTAGTGGGATATGCGAGTTCAGGGAGCTCAGAAGGCAGCCAAGCTCGGGCCAGGTCCTGCCCCTGCTCTGCCCCTCAGGGGTTTGCTGACAGCCCAAAGACAAGCTTTAGTAACAACCAGATCAGGAAAGTCCTGCCACATTCACAGCTAAATAAAACTGCACAACTCACAACTAACACTTAGCCAGCCAGTGTTTTTATAAACTCTAGGTGAGGGTTAATATAAAATATTTCCTTTGCTTAGCCCAGGCTCTGACGGATGGAATTGGGTCCAGCTGTTTTTCCATGACAGCATCGCTCGTAACTCCCTGCTCAGTTATTGTCCTGCCTGGTCACAGAGTGGTTGGAGTGGAAAAAATTCACATTGATCCTAATTATTCCTCTAAGCTCAGACGCCCAGGAAAACAAGGCTGTGATTTCTAGGCATGAGGAGTGTCCAAGGAAGCACCTTCTAAGAGGAGCTGAGCCTGTCAGCATAAATACAGTGCCCAGCCCAGGAGCACGGGATTCTCCCTATTAGGCACATCGTAAGTTTAAGGTTAAAGGGTAAAAGTAAAGATGATGGCTTAAATAGTTTCCACAACAGTAAATACACTGGTAAGTGGCAACTGAAAAGTTACACAAATCCTGTAATTTCATATTATACAACAAACTCTTAAGAAAACCTTTCTCTATAAATGTTCTACTTCAGCAGTAAAGAAAATCCAAAACATTGTCCCATGAATTTTATTAACCACTCTCTCTCTCTCTCTCTCTCCTTATATATATATATATATATATATTATAAATGATGTAGAAAGTGTTTAGAGTAATTCAGGATTAAATACAGAATTACTGGAATGAGGGTTACTCTAAGATTCTCAGGGCAGAGGCCTCAGCCTCGTGTTTTTCTACCCACTCTAAAAATGTGAGAATTTTGTTAGAAAAATAAACATTTCAGCATTTTTCATACCACTCCTCTCACTGTGCATGTGCAGGGGAAGGTCAATGAGCCTCGAGCAGCCACCTTAGCCAATTAAAAAACCTAAAAGTAGAAAGCAATTATTGAGCTGGTGGGTAAGATGGGTCCAGACAAACACTTGTGGTCACTCGATACAGTCGCTGGGTTTGGAACAGAACATCTGGAGGGATTAGCTGGCTCTGTTTAACAAAATGCACAGGTTAGGTAAGTTCCTGCAGACCTCCTGATAACTCTGCACAGGTAACAGCAGGTCACTGCCACCACCGGAGACGCTCATTGTCACTTTGGTCCACTCACACAATGTTATGAGAAGGGTCACGGGGTGGGAAACTCAAGCAACTTAACACATGAAAGCACCAAGTCCACTCTTGGCCTGAAAGTCTGTGTGTGATTAACTGAAAGAAACAAAACATAAAAAAAAAAAAGCATGAATTAAAGTTATGAAAATTAAACAAATGCAAAACGTAGCGAAACATGTTAAAACCAAGGCAGGAGGAGGACAAACAGTGCTGGGGCAGTGAAGGCTTCAGGTGAGAGCACCCCCAAAAACATACTAGCTCACAGGTATGCAAAAAACCCCAATCCAAAGCCCTGCTGGCCATGAGGCACCTCTCCAACGCATTTACACTCCAAGCAAATACTTGGGTAATCTACCCTGTTATCTAACACAGGAAGAAACAAATTGCTAGGATGTCAGCACTCAGAAGGAGCTCCTCTGGTGCTGCAGTTCACAGCAGGGAAGTGACAGAGCACAAGATCTCATCAGCAACCTGAAGCCAAACGCTGGGCTGTCAAGCTCAAACTCCAGTGTTGCTCTCTCCGTGGTCTTTTTTTTCTTGCCATCATTAAGAGGCTCAGAGAGCCTTGTCACCAGTCTGTTCTGGGTTTGACAGAATGCAGTTCAGACTCTTGAGCTCCTTCATGCCAGGGGAAGTACCAAAAAAAGCTGGAATAGCAGAATTACCAGCTTGCATGATGGTGCATCTCATTTTGCTCCCTAGCCAGTGTTCCTCACAGACTGGCTTCACTGGAAGCAGGATCACATCCACCACCCTTTCCTTTAAAATCTGTCCTACTCCTGCTCTGTCACTGCACAGCCAGGTGGCTGAACAGCATTATTTACATGCCCTCACTCCTGCTGGCTTCAGCAATGTCAGTTAACTTGCAGGGAGCTAAGAAAAGAGTTCTGCCTTTAGGGGAAAAGAATGTTCTTGTAATCAGAACTGTGCCTTGGAGCCCCATTTCACATGGAGCCCTAATGGATTTCCAAAGCATCTTCACTCTAAGCTGCTGTTTCCTTCTTTACAGCTCTGCCTCTAAAAATAAAGCAAGCCCACGGACTGCAGCAAGCAGAGAGTGATGGGGACTGCATCCCAGAGACATGACAGCTGTGCCAGGGCTGTCCCCACTCCTCTCTGCTGGGGACAAGATGCAGATTATTTCCAGTCCCCTTCCCACTTGTCTCCAGAACAGACAGACAGCTTGCAGGGCCACCTGAGCTGGCTGTACCCGAGGCAAGAGTGAATCCACAGAACCATTGGCCTTTAGAGAATGGCCCCAAATTGCAAATCCCTCCCACCTGCAGCTGCCCAGGCTTCTCCTGGGCAGTGCCCGGGCACAGGAGGGCCCTGTCTCTCCTCTGCTTTAAGCAAAGAGTCAGAAGGGTGGGAATTAGGATCCCGAAATCCCCTTTTCCATGTGCTGTCCAAGCAGTTGACCAAACATTAAAGCATCTGAGCAGATCTCCAGCTTCCCAGTGGCAGACTCCAGTTCAGACACTTACTTTTTCTTGTCTTTGTCCTTCTTCAGCGGCTGCTGTGAGGTAGCCTGCAAGGATTGGGACTGCAAGGTCTCCACCGCCACTTTCCGCCTGTTGAAGGCATTCATCTCTTCCTCCAGCTCCCTCCTCTTCTCCTCCACCTTCCTTTTCTCCTCCTGGTGTATCCTTTTCAAGTGCTCAAATTTCTCGTGCAGCTGGGAGGAGACAGACCCTGTCAGCCCCTCCTGCAGCAGGACCCTGGGCTGTGCTGCCCCTGAGCCTGTCACCCCTCTCACCCCAGGGAGCTGGCAGGGCCTGGCACCCACACCCACCACAAAGACACAGTAACTTCAGCTCTAGAGCAGGAGGAGGTGTGAGCCCTGGATGTGCACTGAGGGTCTCAGCTCACCTGCAGCCCTGCCCCAGGCTGGGACATCGTGGCCTCTTCTGCTCCTCCCTGGTTCTGAGGATGGCCCATCTCATCCCTCCCCAGTCCCAGCTCCCCGTTTCTCTGCTGTCCAGGGGCCTCAGGGGGGACATCCCTGACAGGGATGCTCCCCTAAATGCCTGTCACTGCCTTTCTCTCACCAGAGAGCAGCCAAGCACTTGGCACAGGGTAGGGAAGAGGTTTCTGAGGCACCTCAGCCAGCGATACATGTGTGTGTTTGTGCCTTGGCTGGGGAGTCTCAGCAGCTGCCTGTGCTTCCAGGACTCAGACATTGCCCAGACCCAGGTTCCCTGCTGGATGTGTTCTGGGCTCCTCACAGGTTTTTGGCACACCCACCTCTCTCTCCTTCTCCTTCAGCTCTGCCTCTGTCTCCTTGACTTTGTTAACAAACATTTGTCTCATTTCTTCCTCTTTCCTCTGGAGCTCGCCCAAGAACTCTTTCCTTTTGGTCTCATATGTTTCTTGGAGGCTGGGGAAGAAAGCAAATGCAATCCAGACTCTTTGGACACCGATGAGTTAGGGATGGGGAAATGCCTGCCTGTCTGTGTTGCTATAAGACAAACACTGAGGGAAGGGAACATCCAAGTCAGCTGCAAAGTTCAAACCCAGTGCTACTATTTTCCAGCCCCGCGCCGTGGATTCCACCTACAAAGCTCCCACCTTTTGGGGCTGTCAGTACCAAACTATCACCCTAAATTGATGCCAGGTGTGAAGGCTGCTCACCTGAAGGGCTGGCTGTCTGGGTCTGTGTCCTTGAAGCCCATCTCCTCCAGTTTGCACCTCCTGTACAGCTCGTAGTGGCGGGTGTGGGTCTGCTCCCGCAGATCCTCCATGTTCACGCGGATCAGCATCTCCCGCAGCTTCACGAAGTCACAGTGGCTTTCATTCTCCACTGAGGGAAGCCAGGGGACAAGTCAGCAAACTGCAGGCACGGTGTGGGAGCACAAAGTACGTACAGACTGACTCCAGGCCCTCCCATCCCAAGGAACTCTGCCCGTTGTGCTGCCCAGGGCACAGCACAGCGCCGGGGCTGGAGGGATCCCCGCTGCCCTCCTGCCTGCTGGCAGGGATGGGAATGCAAAGGAGAGGCTGGCCAACCCACAGAAGGGTGCACAGGGCGGGTCTGCACCGTTCAGCAGAGCAGAGCTGGGCAGGGCTGTGTGAGCAGGAGCACGGGGGGTTTGGGGGGACCTCACCTTGCACCACTCCCCACGGGTACTGCCGAGCCCGCACCAGCTTGTTCCCAACCTTCACCTCCTCCGTGCTCCCGACCACAGCGAAGGGCAGATGAGCCTGAAACACAGCCAAGGCAGGGGCTCAGAGCACGGGGCAACCCCAGAGATCAGCCTGACCCTGAGATCCCCTCCCCCAGGCACGGGATGTGCTTCCACGAGGACAAAAAGCAAAGCCAAGCAAGCACGACACCGGTTTTTCTCTCCAATGTATACAGCTTGCAATTATTAACAAAGAGTGAATCCTCCAAATTTTCCACAAATTCAGCAAAAAAGAGCTATTACAGTGAAAATACATATCTAGATGACCCAGAAATTATGGAATTAAAAAAAAAAGGAAGAAAAGGGGGGGAAGAGTGAAAGAAAAGACAAAGCATTTAATCAGAAACAGCTATGGAGGAAAAAGTTCATTTTGATAAAAAAGAGGCTTTTGATTTATAAAATTAACATGGAAACATTTCAGCTGTTTCTACTGCAATAGCTGCACTCTAATTTGGGAGACAGGAAGCTTGAAAGTGTTTTGCATGTGCTACAGCCAGGTCTGAGTTTGATCTCTGAATTTCAAAAAAAAGACAAAATAGAGACTAACAATTTTTCTTCTTTACTTTAAATTGGGTTTTCTTTGCTTAGCCTCCTTAAGCTAGATGGCTAATATAAATCTTAACTGTCAAATTTTTATTCAAAACTTCTCCTTCCTCAAATGTAAAGTAGCCTAAGAGCAGACAGAACGGATTTTGAAGAAAGCATTTTTCAAAAATTCAGTAAAACAAATTCTAGAGCTGAGTTTCCCCAGAGAGCCCCAGATTAAACACGAGCCACATTTTAATTAATTCTGTATGCAACTTCCCAACAGATTCAGTGTCTGGACATTCCCAAAGACACTTGCCCTTCTGATGCATTTCTGTGCAGCAATTTAATTTGTCCCAGCCTTTGGCAGCATCACTCACGTTCATCACAGAGTTGATCTCAGCCACTGCCTCATCGTCCGTGGGGAACTGGTAGATCTGCACTCCATTGCTGACCAGCTCGCTCATGATCTTGATCTTGAACTTGTGCAGCTCGCTCTTGGAGATGGTGTCAGCCTTGGCAATGATGGGGATGATGTTCACCTGCAGCAGGAGGAGGGAAGGACGAGCGCCAGGTGAGCAGCCGTGCGGGGTGACCCGGCTTTACCTTCACACTGACGTTCCCTAAAGCCACCACGGGGCTCTGTTGGCTCAGGAGCTGCAGCCCAGCCCAGCTCAACGCTAGAGGGAAGAGTTTTCCAGCACTCAGGAGGCTACAGGGCTTCAGAAAAACCAAACACCCCGCGCTGGGTACTCAAGGAGCGGATCAAAGGCTCCGCTGTGCCGGTGGATTTTGTTACACACGTCAGGGAGGCAGAGACAGGGAACTGTCACATCCCTGCTGTCACCACCCGCTCTGGCTGTGCTGACAGGCGCTTCAGGAGACAGGCACGAGGCTGAAACGCTGCCCTGAGCTGATGGAGCCTGCCAGTGCTCAAGCAGAAAGAGCAGGGACTCCTCAGATCCCTGGAGCAGCTGCGGGTCCTCCCCAGGGACTCCTCTTGGAGAGGATCACACCTTGGCCACGCTGGTGGGTCACATGGGCCACCCAGGGAAGGTGCAGGGTGCCTCACAGCTGACAGCAGATCTGCTCTCATGCTGTCCTTGCTCAGCTTTGGCTTCACATCAGCCAGCAGTCACCACACCCCACACAGCTTCATCATCCCAGGCTTCAAACCACCCACCGGCTGCAGGGGGGGGAGGTCCCCTGTGCCCAGCACCCACCACGAGCAAGAGTAAATGAGGGCCACATCCCTCATCCTTCAGGTGGGATGGGGCTCACTGTGGCCCCGTGCTTGAGGGAGCTACAGCAGGGCAGGATCTGTCACAGGAACCCCTGTCAGATAATGCTGCCGTGCCCAGAAAAGCCAAGGCTGATCCTGCAAACCACTGCTGAGCAAACAGCAACAGAACTCGTCTGGGAACAGCAGCCAAAGTCAGGGCAGTAAAACACAAGAATTCAGACAAATAAGGGGAAAGTCTGATGTGCCATCTAACATTTCCCAACAGCCAACGCTTTCTGTCCTGCAGAGCTGAAATTCCGAGCAGCCAGCTGGTCTCCAATGGGTGCCCATTAAAAGAACGGCCTCGCTTTCCCAGCTCAACTTCTCTTTGTAGCTCAGTGGTTTTTCCATCCTCCTTGGGTTCCCCACCCTGTCTCTGCTTTAGCACTCAGGAAACACCAGAGCATTTACTTGCTACTAATGAAGATAGTCTCAATTTGCTCATTGCAAATTTATCTGAGAGACTAAATTCCTTTTTCTCAGCCACTGCCCTGGCCTCTTTCACCAAGAGCCCCCAGAACAAGGTCTGCTGCTCACTCCCCTGCCAGGCACATCCCACCTACCTACAGCACTTCTGGAGATGCTTCTGCTCCCTGTCTGTAACTAAATACCCCAAACAACAGCTGGCCGTGAGCTCAGCCAAAGAGAGATTGTTTTACAGCACAATGGAAGATTTTGTTTACAAAACAGCTTTACCCAGAAGGGGCTTTGTAAATTTTACACTAAAAGTAAGATTTGTTATTGAAATCATCACACAGGTTCAAGAGCCTGCCCAGCACCTGATGCCAGGCCACTGGTGAGCTAAAGCAAAGGTGGAACCGAGCCAGGGTCCTACAAACTCTCTGTTAAACCAGGCTCAGAGGCTGAGCCAGCAGAGCACAAGCAAAGCATTGCCTCTGATACACCTCTCATCTCCATGGGCTCTGTTCTTCAGCTGGAAAACAGGGACCACCGGCCACGAAAAGCTGCCCAAGAGGAAGGCCCAGGGTCAGGAGTGCTCACACAGCAGTGTCAGCCACAGTCACACACTGTCACCATCCCGAGGGGACACAGTGCCTGGAGTCTGCTGACACTTCCACGTGCCCGCCTGTGCGAGGCCACCACAGCAGGAAAGCCAGGACGTTCTCATGCTGTGGCCAGAAGGGAGATGAGAGCAGAGGGATGAAATGACTCCAGAGAGGTCTATTTAAGTGGAAGTTTAGAAATATAAAAAGCTGGTGTGTGCACAAAGTTTTCATCTCTGCACAAGCACAAAGGATTTATTTTGGTGCTACCCGAGGACCACATTAAAGGCAGCCACAGGGAGACGTGAAAAGTAGGGAATGCAGAAGGAAAAGAAGAGAAATGCTTTGTGGGACCACCAGCACCAAGGGGAATCGTGCAAAAGCTTTCCTCCAAACATATTTCTGGGAACATGTAATGCTGGCACTGCACCAAGAGACAAGAGTTTATTAAGGGAAAGTTTTCGGATTCCTGATGAAGTCAGTGTGACAGGCACTCCAGTTACAAACAGCCCACTGCAATGGGAAGCCAGTGCCTGCTCTGGGCTGGGGCCAAGGAAAAGCAGGCCTGAGCCCCAGGCAGTGAGGGCAGGGAGCAGGGACTGCAGCAGGGGGAACTCTGCCTGCCAGGAAAGTCCAACAGAGCTGCACATGAAGAGCAGCCAGAGAAGAGAGTGCTCCCTCCGTGTAACCCAGGGGACCCCCAGGTCCTGCCCTGCCTGCCCTCTGCAGGGGGATCAGCAGCTGCCACCTGAAAGGAACCACCTTGCTGCTACAACACTGCTCTGAAGGCCAGGGAATTGCTGTGAAGGAAACAAGAGGTGCTGCTGCCACTGGTGACCTTTGAAGCCGCCTGCAGCTCCCTGGAAACCAGCTGGAACAGCCAAAAGTGTGTCAGAAACTGGTTCTGAGCTGCAGGAACATCAGCAAGTAGCCAGTTAAATAACCCACTGCCCCCCAAGGCAGAACAGCTTATGCACAAAGAAACAAGCCCCAGATAGACCCTCTCATGACCCACTTTTAGGATTCCCATGACCTTGAAAGGGACCGTGGTCTGCAATCCCTACCTTGCTGTCCAGCTTCTTCATTGTCACCAGGTCCAAGGACTTGAGCGAGTGCCCCGTGGGGGTGATGAAGTACAGGCAGACGTGGATCCTCGTGTCGTGGTAGTTGAAGAGGGACCGGCGGATCTTCAGCTCTTCTTGCAAATAGTTTTCAAACTGCGTATCAATGTACTCTACGATCGGCCTGTAACTAAAACCAGCCCATTAGCAACCAGGCACTGCAGCAGCTTAAGGGCTTCAGGAGTTCTCCCAGACATTCCACGGTGCCACTTAAAGCGGAGTGACAAGACTCAAACCATTTAGCCTTCAGCAGGAAACGTGGGGTGTTTACACACAGACCTTACAATCCAAAGGTTACTGCAGGTTCCTGAGGCTGCACTGCAAGCTCTAAGGACAGTGGAGCATGGGAAAATGACTACTTCCCCAGACCAAACTCTGCCCACACCTCAGGACTGAGCCATCTGGCTTAGCAATGCAACATGACAAGGAGAGACCTTGGAGTCCCAGAAGCCTTTACCTGGGGCTTGAACAAGACGTCTGCGTAATTAAATGAGACGAGTCCAGAAACACCAACCACTGCCACAACACAATCCCTGACCCTGCGCTGAGGACAGCTTGTTAACTGCTCACACTGCTGGAAGGCACCATTCCCTGCTGGAAGGACCTCCTACGACCTCTCTTTTTGGCTGTCCCCCCAACCCTCCTGCGCTCCATCCCCAGAACCAGAGCCAGCACCCCCAGCTCCAGGGGCAGCCCCACGGGCAGCCCTCCTGCGCCCCAAAGGCCGAGCAGATGGCACGAGACCTGCCTCTCATCCTTGTTGATCTGGTCCCCGAAGCCCACGGCGTCCACGATGGTGAGCTTGAGGTGCACGTTGCTCTCCTGCAGGTCGTAGGTGCGGGGCCGCAGCCGCACCGCGCTCTCGTAGTGACTCGCCTCCTCCGTCTCGAACGTGGTGTTGAACAGGGTGTTCATCAGCGTGGATTTCCCAATGCCAGTCTCACCTAGGAGGGACAGATCATCAGCTCACTGCAGCAGGGGTTCGTCACAGGCACCTCAAAGCACGTTAATTAGAGAGCAGAAGTGCTGTGAAAGGTCACTGCAGGTCGCTCGTGGACACACACAATTGTCACACGGGTATCTGCCTTCCTGAGGGCCTCCCACGCCTAATGCAAAGCCAACACAGAGCACTTGGCTCTCATCTCCCAGTGAGTGTCATAGAGCACAGCAAAACATACCATTTTCCTCTCCATGTCCCCCGACTTTGCTTGGGATTCTGCACTAGGGAAGCTCTGGAGAGCGTAATTTTAGGAGCCACTGAAGGATGCCTGGGACTCATCACAAAAAGCTCCATCCCAGAATATTTGGCTGATAAGCTGTTTGTGAGCCAGAAAGGCTTTGAACTTCTGCTCCTTGTAACAGAACCAGCCTCTGATAATTTCCAGATTGGCCTAAAGGGACCCCATTTAAACTGCTCGTTCACTGCACACACAACCATTGGCCAGGGCAGTGAAGAGAGGCAAGACCCAAGGAGACAACCTGCTCTCCCTGCTCGTTTCCAGGCAGCCCATCCTGCCACCACTTCAGCAGAGACAGGCACTGCTGAGCAGCCCCACAGCAGGTACCCTGGTGGGAGAGCAAAGCTCTGTTCCAGGGAGATGCCGTGCCTGCTGCCAAGGGCTTTGGACCCTTTCCCTCTTCCAGCACCACACTGCTCGGAGCAGAGGCACATACTGCTTCCTACCAGCTGTGGCTAAGAGTTGTGCAAGGAAATAAAGCCAGCTGGTGCTCCAGATTAATCTGAGAGGAGATACATGCAGAACTCACTACTGATGTCAGCTGCACTCTCCTCTTCAGCTGGGGGCACTGCTGCCAGTAGGAACTGGCAAACAGGGTGGGGCTTTTTTTCTCTTGTCCAAAAAAAACCCAAAGGCCAGATGAGAATGTAGAAGTATCCATTTTGGTACCCCTAAGAACGATGCTAATTAAAGCCACAGTGCCCTCTGCTGCAGTTACCCTTCTGCAAAAGAACAAGTCTATGGAGTTGTGATTCCAGCCATGCCCTTCACTTGTGGTGTGGATATGCAAAAGTGGCTCGGGTGTGGCACAGGCACCTTCTCAAAGCTGTCAGGGTGCCACTGAACAGTCTACACAAAGCCACAGGAGCTGCTGTCTCTGGATGTATTTTTGCTGGTCTAGCAGGCCACACTTCAGACCTCATGCACCATACAAGAACCAGCCAAATCAAAACTAATGCTTATCTCATCACTGGAAGCAATTTGTCTCTAGTACTCCACACAGGGTTGCCTGCTAGATCACATCAACACCAAAGTTAAAACCCAGGAATATAATGAGGTTATTTTAAAGTCAGCCCCTTGCACCTGCTCACAATCTCCCAGATAAACTACAACCAGGAAGAACAGACACACTCCCCCTCCCTCTCCTGGCACAGAGATGACCCTCTGACCCACCTGGGAAGGCACAGCTCAGACACAAACCTCTTATTGCCAGGTCTGGGGTGCAGGTTTACACTCAGAAATGAACCCAGTTATCAGCAGCAGCTCTCAGCTAACCCATGGTGCATCTGACTGCATCTACTGGACACCACATTCACCAGGAGCTGCCCGTGCCAGCCACCCCAGTTTGCAAAGGGAAAGACTTAACTAGCCATGTACAGTCTGCCCTTCCTCCTTCCCATTGCAAAGCTCCTGCAGTGGAGGGGATGAGCAATTCCCTGCTGGTTACAGAAATTCTCCTGGTTTGACTCAATGTGATTTTAAGGGAGTTTGGCATTTCTGACTTGCTTAAGTCGCTGCCAAGGCTTGTGGCACAGCAGGACACAGCAGAGCCTGGCCCCAGCCTCAGCCCACGCCTGCCTGCCCAGGATTGCTCACCCACACAGAGGATGTTGAAGCTGAAGCCTTGGGTGACTGACTTGCTGACCAGCTGATCAGGGAGGCTGTCGAAGCCCACATGGCCCCCCAGGGAAAGGTTCCTCTTCTCTTCATTCTGGTAGGGAGAAGAAGCCAGGTTAGCAAACTGCACTGAGATGGCAAATGAGATTGATGAGACCCGAGACCAGGCTTACCCACCCTCCTGGGCACTGCACAAACCCCAGCACTGCCCCAAGAGCTCGTGTTCTGGCACACCAGAGCACAGCCCCCCAGCAGCCACCAGCAAAGGAGAGAGCATGTACAACACTGATCTTTGCAGGGAACTGGGAGAACTATCAGGCTCCAAAGAAAACACAAATGTGAGCTGCAGCTACGTGCAGCTGGGAGGGATTAGCAAAGGACACCCCACCACTGTGTGCTTTAGCACCCATTTCTCCTCAACTTTTTTGATTTCATTTTCTTAAACCTTCCAGCACTGAATTCAACTCGGCAGACTCTGCATTCCCCCAGCACTGATCCCTTTGCCTCTCTGGTGCCCCAGCCCCGAGGTCTGTTTGCTCAGCGCTGGGTGCTGGGCAGGCAGGGCGAGGAACCCTCTGGCTTTGCCATCTGTGCCCACAGCTTTCCACGTTCCTCTGCTGTTCCTGTTCCTGCCTCCCCCGTGTGCACTTTGTTCTCCCTTCTGTCTCCTCCCTCCCCCAGATCACCTGTGGAAGCTTTGCTCGGGAACTAAGACAGTAAAACCCGAGGAGACAGCCACGCTATGACCTGTGCTGTACAGAAAGGCAGGGCAGAGCAGCTGTAAAATCCAGCAAAACAAGAGCTGACAGAAGAATAATGTCTGTTCCCAGTGGTTAAAACCAGGGAAGTTTAGATTTGGACAAATATTTCACCAGATTTGCCACCCCCACACAACCAAGCAAGGCTGTCTGAACCGGGGGCCAGCCCACCTACCCTGCAGCCCCTCGGGCACTCTCACCCATCCCTGGAGAGGAGACAGGATTTCAGAGCACCATTCACTCACCCCCATTTCTTTGGTTAGTGACTGTTTTCCTTATTCACCAGCACACAGAGAAGATGGGGATGGAAAAAATGTCTGTCCTTGGCCTAGCTCTGCTTCTTCTGTCTGTTCCTGACAACTGGGACTTAACGTTTCAGCACTAAGTCTGTGAGACAGGACCATCCCTGAGAAGAGCCCAAGCTGCCTGTCAAACTTTAAATTAAGTCAAGAGGAAAATAAAAGAACTGATGTGATAAGCCTTGCCTATTGCTCTGTGCCTGCAGTGAGATTGTTAAACAAAACACAAACCTTTGTTCAACTGCATCTCGAGTCAGAGCCTTCTTTAGCTCTGCCTCTGCTAGAGCACATATTCTCAGCTTTGTAAAATAAACCATTTAAATCACAAGAACAACTTGTGAACAGCTGAAGCAGCTCCTATGCCTCACATACAAACCTTCAGGCTGTCCTGGTTAGCCTCTGGTACCCATTTTCAGATGATTTCAGCCCAGTGCTCTCCCAAGGGACTCCCTGGACAGAAACACAACCGGATCATCCCTGGGCTCCTGTGATCCAACCTGTTTCATCCCACCAGGATCGACCACACTCACTAAGCAGAAACAGCAATCAGTAACAGCTTCCCTGTGCAGCTGATGGCAGCAATTAAGGTTTTATGGTGGCCAAGAGTTTAGGTGAATTAAAAATAAAAAAGGGCCCCTAAGACAGGGTTTAACTTTCAGGTTTAACTTTCTTCCATTCCTCTGCCAGCACACGGAGATGCCAAAGGTCAGACCCCAGAACACTGGGAGCAAAGTGAGTCTGTGCTGCTCCAGGCAGCCCAGTGCTGAGCTGTGGATCTGGCACAGGACGGTGCAGTCACACAGGGAAGGGGAGCTGGGGACACTTGTGTGCTGGGAAGGGACTCAGAATTGTTCAGGTCTGGTTTTCCCCTGAAGGAACAGGGTGTCACAAGGCACAGGAAGCCACTGCAGGCACCAGCAGAGCTCGGGGGGCTTCCTTGGGCTCCCAGCCCCCCTTCTCCTCTTCCCCTGTCACTCTGAGCCACCACCACACAGAGCCTAAAGCGCCAGTTCCCAGCCCTGCAATGCGGTGACAGCCGAGCCGTTCCCACAGAGTCACCCCCCTGGATGGGTACACTTTGGGGCTTTTCATTTTACGGAATAAACAAAACCAAGCAAACAAAAACACAAACTAGGAGCCTGGGATGACATTTTGGATGGGAAATAAATAAAGGCTGCCGATGGCTATGATTAGGCTGAAAGTGCCCGAGGCTGGGAGGAGGTTTCCAGGCAACAGGCAGCACCACTGCTCGGATTTTAAAATAGGCTCCAGCTCAGCAAGGCTGCATTGAGAACTCAGTCATGCTTTGGCTGCTGGAAACCCAAACGTGGCCACACAGGGCTTCTTCTCTTCTTTTTTTGGCTTTCAGTTGCTGTTCGTTACGGGACAGGAATACACTCACTCAAAACTGCTCCCAGCTCTCAGAGCTGCTAAACCAGCGAGACAGACCTCAATGAAATACTTTTGCCAGTGACCTTGAAATGCAGTTTCCTTCTATTTCTGTAAGCAGCAATAATAATCTGGTTCAAGTTCAAGGCACTGCCAATACCAAAGCAGAAAACCATTTGCTGTGCTTGCAGGGCGTTCAGCTGTCACTCAGCTCCGAGGGGATTTTGCTGTGTTAGGACAAACAATGCTAACAGCTGCTGGGAAGTAATAAGATTAAGAAGAGAAAGAAAGGGAAAAAAAGTTCTCACTGTTTTACTCTTTCTCTCCAATCCACTGAGCTTACAAACCTGACAGCCCTGTGAACACAACCAGTCCTGCTCACTGGTGGTGGTTGGTGTGCTGACCCGCCCTGGAGCCGAGCCTGTCACCATCTGACCAGCAACCCCAAGTGACCTGCCCTTTTTGGCCAGCTCCCACACACCCAGGGTGGCTCAAGGACAGCTCGACACAGTTCACCTGCTAGTAAAGACAAGGTCACCTCCAAACTGAATCCCTTCCAGGAGGAGCAGCCAGCCTGCAAGGCTCAGCATAAATAATCAATCCAGAGCACATGTGCTGCAACAAATGAGGGCAGCAGTAATGCAGCAATGTGGGGGTGTTGTTGGTTTTGTTTTAAACAAAAGGTAAGGATTTGAGTAGGAGTTTTTCCACACTTTGTGCCAGCAGTGAGACTGCCCTGCAGGACAGGAGCTGGCAGGTTACGTGGCAGAGCCAGATGGGATCGGCCATGGCAAGAGCCAGGCAGGAACACAGCCCTGCCCTTTCCAGTTGCACTGGTCCCTGCAACATTCCTGCCCTCCCCAGCACCTGAGGAGAACCAAGTCCCTCCTCCCATGGCATGGAGAGACCACTCTCCTTCTTACCAGGCCAGAGCCCATCCTGGGGCTGCAAAGAACCTCGAGGCAGCCGAGCTTTCCTGAAGCCCATGTCATCATTACACAGCACGATAATTAAGAGTTTGCAATGGCCCTGAGGGGGAACTCCCACCACAAACAGCCACTGCAGCCCAGAACATCACTGCTTGGGTCACTAATGATGGGCATCCTGTGATGAGCAGCTACCAGGGTTTCACTTGCAGCCTTTGAACGTTGCTCTTCAAAGACTTCTGTGCCTTGAGCTGATCTTCAGGCTTGAAGCAGAGAGCCAAGGGGATAATTCATATTTGGAAGCTGGAATTTTGTGGGAAATGAAAGATCCATCATAAGGCCAGGGTGGAATTTATGTATTTCCAAATCCAAAGCCCTTTAAATGTTTTCAAGACGCTCTGTCCGGGCAACAGGCACATGAATGGCATCTGTGGGCACAGCCACAGGAACAACAGCCATCCCAGAGGGACAGCAACCCTTGGCTCTGGTTTGGCAGAGACATCACAGAACCCTCCTCCTGGCATGCAGCAGGAAGACACACATGCCCTTGGTGGCACAGATGGACACAATTAGCTGAGCAGCCCAGGAACTGAACCAAACCCTGCAGACACAGGGCTCCGATCAGCTGCAGGGCACCAGCACCCCGGCACGCTCCGCTGGGAGCATTTGGGCCGCACAAGGGCCCGTTCCTGCGGCCCCACCAGCACAGAGCTGCCCAGGGAACCAAGAACTGCCCTTCAGAGCCAGCCCAGCCTCGGGAGGCCATCCCCAGCAGGGTCCCACGGCCGTGCCACGCGGAGGGAGCAGCACCACTGCGGGTACCCGGCCACAAACCACTTCCACGGCAGATGAGATGCTGTTTGGCCCTTTATTGCAACTCAGACAAGAAAAGACAGAGAAACGCAATCAGAGAGAGCAAATCCAGATCCCTGTAAGAAGGTCAACACGGTATCACGTACTAATTAGGCTCTGCCTCCTCGGC
Organism: Lophotriccus pileatus; assembly: GCA_035583135.1. NCBI lineage: Eukaryota > Metazoa > Chordata > Aves > Passeriformes > Tyrannidae > Lophotriccus > Lophotriccus pileatus. The sequence continues at coordinate 6,810,944 of JAWWES010000030.1, read as the reverse complement.
AGAGCGATTAAAGAAACCTGTGAGGAGAAGTGCACAGGCTACAGCATCAAACTTGTGCCTACGATGCTTCAAAAAATAAAACCTGCTCACAGTTTCTCTTCATGCTTCACCTCCAAACTGGCATCAGTTTCAATCTGCGTCACTGCAGCTTTCAGTAGCTTCTTCCAGGAACAGGGGTTTTATCAGTGCCTGCACAGCCCAGGGGGGATGTCAGCAGTGGGACCAGCTCCGTGGGCAGAAGCCCCTCAGCTGCACAGTGCTCCTGGCTGGGCTCCTGGTGCAGGAGCAGCTCAGTCCTTTTAGATGTGCTGCCCTTGCTCTCCTTAATTTCACCAGGAGCACCATCAACAGACTGGACCTTGGGTAGAAAAGGCCATTCTGACATCAGCTGGTTAAAAATAAAATAAAATAGATCTCTAGGAGTATCCCCTTTCAATTAATCTCAAGCAGAAATTCCCCCTGGTGACATATGCTCGTGTTTCCTGCTCGAGACAACCCTCGGCTCTGTTTTCCTGAGTGACGCAGGTGAAAGCATATGGGCAAACAACAGTGCCATCCAAAGCCACCAGCAAAAAGGGTGAGGTTTGTTTTAAGCACTTGGCACGGTGGGAGCTGTCATGTAAACCCTGGGCCCAGCTACAGCAGCCTCACTAGTGTGCAAGCAACTGGTGAACAGAGCCACGAGGGAAAGCCAAAAATCACATGGGTTAGCTGACAAACACTGAAGACTCCTGGACTTTTACCCTGAGGGACAGCACGGAACTTTTCTGTATCTGAGGTGCCCTTTCCCAGTTCTACATCACAACAAAACATAAGAGAGAAAGATGAACAGATGACTTTTTCCAAGGCCAAATAGCGAAGGCCTAGAGGGGAAACAGGAGGGAAATTCAGTCCTTTCTTCTTTCTGCTGCATGGAAAGGGCTCACACTAGAGCAGTGACCTGCAGCCCAGAGGTGTCTGGTGCTCCCTAGTCGGGTGTCTGAGCTGTGTCCAGGCTGCAGCTCCCAGCCCCATGCAGGTGGAAGCACAGCCCTTCAGAGGAGAACTTCTGTCTCCCAAGAGCTCACAAGGCAGCTGTATTTCAGGTCCTTCTCTTCCCAGACTTTTTCCATTTACATTTTCCACATACACTTCGAAAACAGCAAGAGGCACCAACACACGGTCTCATGGCACTTTTCCATAACTTCAATTCCCTTTCCCGAGCCCACTGGTGTTTCTACATTCCTCAATCCCGGCTGACACCCTGACCTTGCACAATAGCAACTCCTCCAGCACTTGGCAGCACTTGGTCCCCCTCCAACCTGGGGGCAGGATCTGCATCACACCAATGCCTGGCACTGGATATTGCCACGGGTGCCACATGCAGACCTGGAGCCATGGAGCCGTGTGCCAGGCATCCTGGAGCCACGGAGCACACCCTGGAGCCATGGAGCACACCCTGGAGCCATGGAGCTGTGTGCCAGGCACCCTGGAGCCATGGAGCACACTCTGGAGCCATGGAGCACACCCTGGAGCCATGGAGCACACCCTGGAGCCATGGAGCACACCCTGGAGCCATGGAGCACACCCTGGAGCCATGGAGCCCTGTGCCAGGCCAGGCACCCGGCAAAGCACAGAGCACAGACTCCATTTACAGTCAAACCAAAACAGAAAGATAAAGCAGCAGACAGCTTGCAGCTCCCTGCTCAGTGACTCAGAGCAGCCAGAGGAAGGGCAGGAGGGCTCCCCAGCCCCCGTGGGAAGGCCAGGACAGCCTGGCCCCGCTCCCGCGGCAGGACGGGACGGGCAGCGCTCCCAGGGGCCGGCTCAGCACCCGGCACAGCTGGGACTGTGCTGGGCACAAAACAATGACCTCACCTTCTTCATGCCCTGCCCACAACCCTCAACAGTGCGTGCAACACAGAGATCAATACATGGACCAGCGGGCTTTGGAGGATGCTATTCCCTTGTCTCCGGAATGGGGATGCATGGAATCGGAATGTTATTCAGTCCTGATGCAGGGAGTCTCCTTTTGCAGCTGAGCAGAGAAAGGACTGAGTGAGATGTGGCTGTGGATTCAGCCCAAGCAGAGCAAGCTGGTCCCATGTCCAGGCTCCCCCGTGCTGGCACCAGCAGCTGCCCTGCCAGCCACAGGCACTGCCTGGCCCCTCTCGGGCAGGGCAGCCCGGGCAGAGGTCCACAAACCACGGAGCAGAGGGGCTGCTGCAGGGTCCAGCACAAGCAGGATCCCTGGCCCAACCCCACAACCTCCCAAATGCCCACCACTGCCAGATTCCTTCTAAAGGTGCTTGTTCCTGTCATCCTTTCGCAAGTGCACTGAGTCATGGAGCAGTTGAGTTCTTGCCTAGAAACCTTTGGGCAAACAGTGTCAGAAGCCAAATTCAGCTTCTTTGTCCAAGCAGGCACTTGCTGGGGCCTGGCCCAGCTTCTGGATCAATGCAGACAAATCTGACAAGTCACCTCTCTCAGGAGATCCCCTCCATCTCCGAATATCGGCTCAACAGATGCCACTTGACATTTGTAAAGCGACAGCGGCGAGTACAGACTCCCGTTTCCATGAAGAAAACATTCCTTTTGCCTGGCTTGGAGCTGAGGGGCAAGCAACATTCAAAACAGATGCTATCACACATCAAAGTGTTATCTGTCTTGTACTCACAGCCCAAGGACTGCAGATGTGTAACAGCACCAGTGAAGGAGCTTGCACTTTGCAGTCTACTGAGCCAAAAGAGATGGCCTCAGAGAGGTGGTGAGCACGATTTTAGGTTGCCTAACGACAGTCAGAGCACTCTCAGCATGCTAAATTTTAACAGAGGGCTTCAGTGGAGTAGGCATGGGTGGCTTTGGCACTGGAGGTGAAATGAAGCCCCCTCAGCTGGGGCTGGCCAGGGGAGCTCTCAGATTTGCAAAGTGGAAGCACACACTCCACCTTGAAGGTTTTCAGTTAACCTTTAGCATGTGCTTAAAATTTCAGATCCCCATCATGGAGCACTTCATAACAGGCTGGGAGAAGAAAAGAGGAACTAAAAGTAAGCCCACAGAGAAAGTTTTAGATGACTTTAAATCAACTTTGTGTTGATTTATCACTTGTCTTACAACAGCAACCCACTGTGCCTGAGCTCCTCTGATGCCTGTTGCTCCTGCCCACGCTGGTGGTGGCAGTTGAAGAGGACACAGCTGAGATGGTGTGAGCAGCTCTGCCTTCACCACGCCTGTGCAGGGAGGGCAACAGTGGTTTTTCCCTGCTGTGGCAGCCCAGAAGAGCTGTAAAAGGTAAGGTTGTGATGCCTAACACTGCTCTCCCCTCCAGCAAGACAGGGCACAGCCCCAGTGCCTCCCTTCCCTCCCTTTTCCAAGACACAGCACGCTGGCACACAGCCACCTGAGCCAGCTCTCCACACACAGGACACTGTGTCAGCCACACATCTCCAGCTGCTGCAAGCTCCCAACAGGCTCCCAGCCCACACTGAAGTCCCCCCCAAAAAACCTCACACTAAACCAACACAATCCCCAGCCCCCCTTTAAACCACTCTTCTAAGAATGCCAGGAATTTTCCCAGACACTCAAGCCTTTATTCATATCCCTCCCGGCTCCCAGCTGCACTCCAGGCAGGCACAAACATCCCTGAAGGAACCAGATATGGAGTCACCACCAAGACACGCCAAGGAGGAATTAAAGCCACTTTACATGACAGAAGCAAGAAGGCTCCAGGGATCAGGTTCCTGCCTTTAACCAAAGGTTATGTTGCCTGAGCGATGCCTTCTTGGAAGCTTTTGGACCAGCTTTTAGGAGCTGTTCACAGACTCCAAGACCATGGAGCAAAGAGCCATGCTCAGCACCCAAGGCAAACAGACATTTCAAAGCCCTGGTGTGGTGCCAACTTTCCCCAGGCCAGGCCCAGGGAAGCCAAGGCTCTGCACAGCCTGGAACCCAGAGTGCCACACTGCAGCACCTCCCCGGAGAGGGGATTCCACTCAGAAAGCCAAACTCCTTGACTGCTTTCCCGTCTCCAAGGGATGGTGCCAGAGGCTGGGTTCCCGGGACACACCTCGCCTGTATCCCTGCAGCAGGGGGTGATGCTGGGCGCTCCCGCAGCGGGGCAGGAGCAGGGACCTGCACACCCCCCTCTTCCCCTTCTGCACCAGCTCCCCAAACACCTGTGAGAGCACAGCTGAACTGAGGCCACTGCCTGCAGCTTCCCTTCAGCCTCAGCAGCCTTTCCTCCCTCGAAAAACCACAACAAACCACAACACGTTAAATAAAAATCCTACACACATCTACACATCGAGTGGCACGGGTGCAAAACATCAGGTTTTGCTGACTTTCAGAGCCAAGTTTGAAGGGAGAGTAAAACTGCTCATCTTTTCTCACGCCACACACATCCAAGACGATCCATTCACAATCTGTGAATGCAACATCAGTTTTAATTTTCTGCAAACAAACTGTTTCTGGCTTAAACTCCTCTCTGACTTTTTACACTACAAGCAAAATTCCCACATGCTTCCTTAAGCTGTTATTTAGCAATTTCCCTATAACATTTATGAAGCTTAGTTAATTAATTGTGAGGTCTTTCTTAATCAAGAAAGGATTAAACATGCATTTTGTCCCTATCACAAGTCCTGGATGGGATTTTACGAAGCAGCAAAGCAGGATTTACCGGGCATTATACACACAGTCTTTTGCAAACATGGATGTTGCCTTTGAGAATAAGGAAAGTTAGTTAAAACACAGAAAACTATGGAACCAAAAATGAAAGACATTTCCTCCAAAATGACCTTAAAGGATGAGAAAGTTCAGCTCCTTGGCAGCCTCAGAATTCAATCTCCCATATGCTATTCAAAACCAAGTAAAGTCCAAAACACAAATATAACCTTTCAAACAGACTGGAGGAAAAGAACATAAAACACAGACAAACAGCAACACCCCGCATTACCCTGTCAGTTTTGCTTAAAAATTATTTATTCAGAAGCTTCTGAGGTTTTGAATTTAATGGACTTCACAATTAACCCTGTCAAGAGACTAATCGTAGCACCTTATCTAGCAGAGACTTTCCCAAGTTCATCCAAGGCAGCAGATGCATTCCCAACTTACACTCAGCTGCTCTGACCAGCAGAATCTCTTCCCCACCACCCTTCCACGAGGAAGAAGAGACACTTGGCAAACACAAATGGCTGTGGGACCAAGTCAGGAGATAAAGTGAATGCCCACCCTAAGGAGTGGAATGGAAAAGGTTTGGGGGCAGTTTAAAAGAAGTGCTGAAGAGGGGAGAAAGGATCCTGATCCCCTTCGTGCCAAACAAGCCATGCTGGATATCAGCCACCAAGATTATTTGTTTTAGTTACCACTTAAAATAAACATGGCCAATTCCCACATACGTTTCCAGAATTTACTGCCCAATTACACTAACGGCTATTATTGAGTATATTTTTAGAGAAGGGAGCAGAGATATAATGGGAGCCCAAGAGTTTTGGTCAGGACTGTGTGCTTTTCCCCAGTTTGCCTCATGCAACCATCCCACAGCATCTCCACAAACAGCTCTCCCAGCTCCTGACCAAGTCTCCTTGTAATAGTGCCTGGAAGACACCAGAAAGAGAACATCCCACAACATGCCACAGCCACTGAGAGCTAAACCACAGTCATCATGCTAATAAAGCTGACTGCTATACATCCTATTAACACATGCCTCCAGAAAGCCTCAAAGTGTATTAGCACAGAATACCTTTAATCTGGAGAATCAAGGCAATGGAAAAAAAGAAGAGAAATCCTCTATTTGAAAAAATACACGCAGCAAAAGGCTAAGCTGAGAGACTGTTTGCTGTGTGTGAACATACAGGATAGGTTTATGTTCCCAGATAGGAACTGGGGACACCCTTGCTGAGGCAAAGGGAAGGGGCAGACTGTCAGCTCCTGCCCAGGCAGCCCTGTCACTGTGGCAGGGCTGAAAGCAGGATCAGCGTGGATTAGGATGGAAGGCCCGGCCCAGCCTGCCCTAAGCGGGGTCTGGACCAGAGAGCCGGCGCTGCCCCCGTGCCCTGAGCTGCCCCCACAGCCCAGGAACACCCCCAGGGTCTGACAGGGTGCCTGGCACAGCCAGAGGGGACTCAGGAGCAGAGCCTGAGGGGTGTCCTGCCTGGCACAGCCAGAGGGGCTCAGGAACACAGGTGAGGGATGTCCTGCCTGGCACAGCCAGAGGGGCTCAGGAACACAGGTGAGGGATGTCCTGCCTGGCACAGCCAGAGGGACTCAGGAACACAGGTGAGGGATGTCCTGCCTGGCACAGCCAGAGGGACTCAGGAGCAGAGCCTGAGGGATGTCCTGCCTGGCACAGCCAGAGGGACTCAGGAACACAGGTGAGGGGTGTCCTGCCTGGCACAGCCAGAGGGACTCAGGAACACAGGTGAGGGATGTCCTGCCTGGCACAGCCAGAGGGCCGGGGTGCATTCCCCGCGCACGGGATGCAGGGGTACAGCCTCACCTGGAGCTGTGTGAGCCGAGGACGGGACAATCCCAGTTCCCCTGGAAACCCAGCCCAGGCAGCTCCT
>JAWWES010000030.1:6766306-6793988 GCA_035583135.1 Lophotriccus pileatus | reverse complement strand
ATGTGCACCCTCATGGTCTTAAGGATAGCGGGGTGTGATGCCTGTGCAGGCAGGGATGGGGTGCAGTGAGCCCAAGGACAGACCCCACCACACTGGAACCAAATCAAGCAACAGGAGCAACTTCTCCCTTAACATTTGTAACATAACAAAATGCTTTTCAGAAGAGCCTATTCTTCTGAACCATTTTCACTCCTCTCAGTCATTTGCAGACACAAACTGTAATCCTCGGGTAGAGCTGAAAGTTTGCAACAGAAATATCACAGCCTGCTGAGATTTTCTTATGCCTGCAATGGATTTTGGTAAGGATGTGAACAGTGGAAGCAAGGCCCAACAATTGATATTTGGATGCAGGCTCATTATTAGGTCTCTCTGTAGGCTGGGCAGACTGTGGCGATGCCGTGAGCTGGAGAGCAGTGCTCACCCAGCAGAGGGGCTGCTCGGTGAGGGTGAGGCTGCTGCGTGTGCCACTGAACAGGCAGCAGCGAGGGCTGTGCGATTCACATGGCAACACGGAGCTACTACAACATTACACACCATTATGGGAAAGAGCATTAGAGCAGCAAAATGATTTTAAGGAACTGGCTTGGCACCAGATAATTAGCAAGAGATGGAATAGTTTTTCAGACATTTGCAGAAAGATGGAGAAAGAAGGGGAAAGACTGCCAAAGGAAGACTGAGCAATCTGTGGCAAGCGGCTCCTCCACCCTCAGTAAAAGGTGTGAAGAAGCAGAAGGGAAGGTCAGCATGAGCAAGGGGGAAGAGAGATGCACGGGGTGGGAGATATGATAATATATATAATAATATATATTGCATCACAGAGGGGTGAGGATATCTCAAAAGACTGACCCATCCGCGAATCTTCTGACTCATTTTGAAGCATCAGATCAAAGCTCCCGCAGGACATCAGAGGCTTCTCCGAGAATGGAGACCGAACTTTGCAGAGTGATTTCTACCTAAAGCTGCTTCCAATTATTTGCTACTGAAACAATCAAACAAAACCCACTTGTTTTAGGAAGCATGAAGACGAGCAAATGGATGAAGCGTTCGCCCCCGTCGGAGGAGTCTGCGGAGAACTGATACAGCGTGCCGTCACCCCGGGCTCAGTTCCCCGGGGGGGACATCAGTGCAGCGAGAAGCCGTGGCCAGGCTCGGCTCTGTGGGTGCCCCCGCGGTCCGGCCGCTCCGGGTACCGGGGCTCGCTGGGTACCGGAGCTCGGCGCGATGCTCGGCGCGGGTCCGTGCCCGCAGTGCCGCCCCGCGGGCGGTGCCGGCGCCGGGGCCGCTCCTTTCCCCGTGCGGGCGGTGCCGGGGCGGTGTCGGGGCGGGGCGGCCCGGCCACCTCCGCGCCCACCGCCGCAGGTGCCGTGGCCGTGGCTGTGCCTGGTGCCGCCGGGGAGCCTCGGCGGGCCCGAGCGGCACCAGCACCTGTGGCGGCGGGATGGCGGAGCTCGCCCTGAGCGCGGAGGCGGTGCTGGCCTTCCTGCGGGAGCGCGGCGGGCGGGTGCGCAACGCCGAGCTGGTGAGCGCCTTCCGGCCGCTGCTGGAGCCCGCCGGGGCCGCGGCCGGGGCCGGGGCCGGGGAGGCGGCGGAGGGGCGCCTGGAGCGGCGGGAGCGGTTCAAGGCGGCGGTGAACGCCGTGGCCACCGTGAGGGACATCGACGGCGCCAAGTTCGTGGTGCTGCGGCGGGAGCTGCGCGCGGCCCCGCCGCCGGGGGGCGCGGTGGCGACGGGGGGCGATGGCGGCCCGGCCCCCGAGGAGCCGCCGGGGCCGCGGGCGGTGTCGGAGCTGCGGGGCCTGTTCCAGGGCGGCGGAGGAGGGGTGCCCCTGCCCGGCGGCGCGGGGGGGGCCCGGCGGGAGCCGCCGCCCAAGCCCTGCATGCTGCCCGTGCGGTGCGTGCCCGCCCCCGCCGCGCCCGGGCCGCCCCCCGAGCCGCCCGCACAGCCGCCCGAGCCCGCAGCGCTGTCCCCGCCGCCCCCGGAGGACGAGGCCGGGTCCCGCTCCCCGGGGCTGCGGCGGGGGCCCAAGGCGCACCGGGGCAGCGAGGAGACCGTGGTGCCGCTGGAGCACGCCGAGCACCAGTGGCTGGTGCTGGCGGCCGGCGGGCAGTGGACGCAGCAGCTCCACGGGCTCCTGCTGGGCGATGCCAGCCTGGCGGCTCGCAGGGACTTCGTGTCCGGCTTCACCGCCCTGCACTGGGCCGCCAAGAGCGGCAACTGCGACATGGTGACCAACATCATCCGGGCGGCCGAGAAGGGCGGGTTCCGCGTCAACGTGGATGCCCGCTCGCACGGCGGGTACACGGCCCTGCACCTCGCCGCCATCCACGGCCGGGACAAGATCATCTCCATGCTGGTCTACAGCTACCACGCCAACACCGACCTGAGGGACTACAGCGGGAAGAAGGCACACCAGTACTTGAGGGAAGGGACCTCCCTCACCATCAGGCGCCTGCTGGGGGACCCCAGCCTTGCCCAAAACACGGAGCACTCCGTGCCCATCAAGAAGTCCACCAAGCTTGCGGCTTCAATCCTGAGCTCCACTAGCACCTTCCTGGGGGTCATATCCGATGACATGGCTTTCTACGATCTCACCAAGGGTTTAAGGAAGCCCTCGACTTTAAACAAGCTTCTGGCTGCCACTACGGGCCCGAGGAGGAAGCCAAAGACCAGAGGGGGCTTCCCTTCGTATTCCTCCCTCTCCGAGGCGATGGACGACGAGGAAGAGGTCGTCATGAAACGCAGACCCGTTTCTGAGCTGTTCTTTGGCCACTAGACTAGCCTCTGCCTTACTGCGATCAAAATTGTTCAATCACGTGGCTGGCGTCTCAGTTTTCTCTCGCAGAAGCAGTTTGGATTTCTTCTCTCCATGTCTGTCATTTTGGATGTTTGATTAAATCGTTGATACAGTCTGGATCCAAAGTCCACAGGATGGAAACCCAGCTCCAGATGCCTGTGGGAAGGGAGCTGCCAGAAATGCTGTACATGCTGCCTGTACCATCGTGTGGATGCCCTGGTGGAGACCACAGACTTTATACTTAATGCTTGAAAAACTAAAACCACCTCTGTGTGTGCAGACAGGTGAAAATGCCTGAGGTACAGCTGTGTTGATGTGTGTTCCTCGGTTGGGAGCAGAAGAAAGGGGAAGGATTGCGTATTTTACACTGTGAACAGCAAGCTGGTAGCTGGCTACTTGAACAGGGCTTGTTATCTAGCAGGCTTCAATTATCAGAGGAAAGATACATAGTTTTCTATGATGTTTCTGATTATTTTGGTAGAAGAAGAGGGTTATTTCTATTTACAAAAATCGTGTACTTTTTCAAAACAAAGTTTCCCACTATCAGAAATACTAAAACAATCTCAATTGTTGCCTTATGCATTTCTTTAGATGAACAACTTAAAGAAAACAGAACCCAACCTTCAGCATTCGAGTCACCATGACTTGTCTACCTCAGTTTGGAGGCTTGGTCAGGGTTTTAATTTTTTTCTCTTCCTGAAGGACTTTTTGACCAGGTGGTACTAACCACATGTCTTGATGATACTGTGAACATTCAAACGTACAATCAACTTAATCTGAATAAAAACCTTGTTGGTAGTGAAAAACTGAACTGGAAAGCTGGGAATCAGAACCTGCAGAGTTTCTAAGTAGCCAACTGGAAACAAAGTTGGGCTTGTATGTCTGATTCTTTTTGTTTGAAACTTGGCCTTTGATTTTGACCTACTTACAATAAATGTTTATAAACATTGGGCTTTATGTTATGTTAAGTGTTTCATGATGGAATGTCTGCATGACCTCTCAAAACGATGTTTATCTTAACAGCATGATTCACTGACCTAAAACTAGCTTGTGTTTTGTATGAGGAACATAATTGTTCTGTATACAGAGCTACACGTAGCTCCAAAAAGCATGCTAACTGCAGGTTAAGTAGTATATTTGCAGTGAGATTGTTATTTTTTTAATTACCGTTTGGTTAAAGGTAATGCAGAGAGGCAGAGCTGTGAACAGAAACTGTCCAAATCCTGGGGCCAGTCTTTCAGGTGCTCTCCCTGAAGTGCCTGGAGTTGGTGCCGTTGTTGGGAGCGGGATCAGAGCTGGCAGTGGGCTCTGGGCACCTGTCCTAGAGGAGACTGGATTGTTCTGCACCCGTCTGCTTCTGCATTGAACTAATTAAGTTGTTAAGCAAAGGTTAATGATCAAGCACCTCATGACTTCTATATCTGGAGTAGGGTTTAAAGCAAATAAAATCCAATTTGCTGCGTGGCTGTTGGTGTGGCTGCTGACCAGCGTGGTGCTTTGAAGCCTTGGTTTGTGCTGCACTGTGCCAGCTCACAGAGTCCCACCGAGAAAAGGGCTCTGGTTTAAAGTGTCTTTCTAAGTGTATGGACACGAAACTCTTTCTCCTGTGTTTCCTGGAGCACAGGAGCGTGTGTGTGCATTCCTGTTACCTCTGAGGCACTGGCAGGGCCGGCGTTTGTTTCTGTGGGAATTGCAAACACTCTCCAGTTTGCCTCGCTCTTACAGGGAAGTTTGTTCAGTAGTTCTGGCTGTGGGCTTGATACTGGTCAAACAGCATCGCTGAACTTTAGTGCTCCCTCTGAATAAAGCTGCAGGCAGGGTTCAAGGATGGAGTGTTTTGTGTTTAAAAAAGCCCAGCTGACTAACCTGCAGAGCGTGGTTGTGACTTCATCTCCAGGAAAGTAGGGAGAAGTTTTCATTGCTCCTGTATTGTTCTGTCAGAGAAGTCATAGCTGAGATAAGACTTTGTTACCACATGTATCATCAAGGGAATTCTGCACTACTCCTTCCTCGGGGGCACTGTGGCATGAGCTGCTGTGACAGGAGGATGCCCAGGAGCAGGAACCCTCCCAGCAGTGCCAGGGAGTGCTCCAGGCGTGGCAGGAGGGTTGGGACACAAAGGTGGGGCTCTCCAGGTGGGTGGGGAGGGCTGGGCTCAGGCTCTGCCAACAAGTTTGTGCTGTGACTCAGCTCATTCCTCTTCCTTGTTGAGCAGATGAAGGGAAAGATAGTGTTTAGGCAGGCTGGGATTAGTACACCAGAGCAGTACAACTGCTGTGATCTTACAAACATACAGAGTGCCTTTGGCTTGAGGTAAAACCAGCCTGTCACCCTGAGCACCCTGGGCTCTGTTTCTGCCCTGTGGAGAGGGTTGAGTGGTGGGGAGGGGTGGCAGCTTCGGGAGGCTGGCACTGGAAGGCACAGATAAGGCCCAGGAGCTCAGGTTGTGTTTTGCCTTGGTTACTACCCTGCCTACTTGCCACGTCTCAGTTTTCCTGCTATAAAATGGAGATAATCACCTTGGTCACTTGCTTAAAGCACGGTCTGTGCTGATACTCCAACTGAAATCAAGATAATGTTTTCAGAGCAGGAGGCAGCACGAGCAGTGTCATTCAGTGGAGCACCTACACAGATAAAACCAGCTGGGATTTTAGTTCAGCAGCACTGGGGATCAGCAGAGCTAATATTTGTCTGACCCTGGCTCGGGGGATAACTTGGTTTGTCTGTTCCTCATACGTTTTGTTCTGAGTATCAGCTCCCAAACCTGCTCTGAGGAGCTCTGCAAACAAACCTCGAGCTGTGGTTCTGCACCAAGGGGCAGAGTTTGTCCTCCTGGATGTGTTTGAGCAGTGGGAGGCAGCACGGGTGGCATCAGGCTCCCAGAGATTCCTGGCCTTCTCCACTCCCTCCTGAGTGCTGCAAGAAGCACCTTTGGGAAATGTTCCTGCACTGCAGAGGAGTCTGAATGAGATTTCAGCTTCATCACGAACCCAAGGTCCCGTGGAAGAGTTGCTGAGTAACTCCAACAGCCCAACAGGAGCTGCAGCACCAGCTGGAGGTACAGGAGGCCTTCCCCGAGTCCCGGTTCTCCATCGCTCGTCCCTTGCCCACACTCTTCATGTTTCACCGTGACCTACATTCCAGGGATGCATTTGTCTCCTGATTTGCATGGTAATCTGAGTAAAATGGCAACATGGCAGTTTTTGCTCTCTCCAGTCATTTCTGCCATTGTGGGACCCCCAAATTAAGAGGCTGTTAACAGGGACTTGGCTGGAGCGTAGCTGGGGCATGAACAGTGTGGTGTTTGTTGCAGGGGGAGAACAGGGACAGCACAGATCAAAAGCTCTGCCTCCTAATGAGGAACATTTCTATTCCAGTTCCAAGGTTTATTTCACTGATTTATAAGACAAGTCATTAAGCACATCGAGCCCTAATACTGTTTTTAACCCCAAACAAGGCTAAATAGATCCATGCTGTTAATATTACCACAGCCTCAGGATGTCTTCTTCCCTTTCTGGGAGGAAGAAAATAGAGATGTGCTCAACAAAAATGATGCAGCCAGTGTTCAGCTTTCCCTTCCTTGGTAGGAATTCTGCTCTGTGTTTGCCCCAATTAGAGTGTTACTCCTTTTCTTCATCTGAGAGCACAGATTTCCAGCCAACATCCCTTTGAGACCCTCCAGACAAGGGAAGAGGCCCCAGCTGAGAAGCACAACAGGTACTGTGGACTCAGTGCTGACACAACCCAAATAACCTTCATTTCCACTGAGTGGAACCCGAGTGCTGACCTTGTGCTCCGGAGGGAGCAGCTGCACCCCCGAAACGGCTCCTGCAGGCACAGCCATCGCACTGGGAGCTGTCATGGGGCAGGGGGCTCTGGAGGAATTGTTTCTCAAGTGGCTCCCCTTTGAGGTAGTTTGGGATGTTCTTGCTCTTCCACCACGTGCTGAGCCCGTTAGAAAGGCCTCTGGCTCTTCACATTTTTAGAAGTGTCTCTTATTCTCCAAATCAAGACTATCTGTGCAGCCCATTTTCTCTGTGGATTTATCTCTGAGATGACTCAGCTTCAAGGCTCATGTGGTATTTTAGAGTCTCTCTGATAACCTTTAATGCCTCTCTTCGTGTAGCAGTGAAATTCATGTGCTGCTTCTCGAGAGCCTTTTGTGAACCCCAGAGGTTGCATGATTCCTACGGGCTGATTATTCTTTAATGTCTACGTGGGCTCCCTTCAGGCACAGATCAGTTTTGCAGTTCTGCTCCGAGGTTATTTTTAAAAATTATTCAGATGGTTGCCATGAATTCCCAAAGCAGAGAGAACATCTTTTTACTTATTAAATGCAGCTTTCACAAGCACCAAATAGATCTTTTGCAGAGTACATTTGCATTAACTCTTGCAGTCCTTCATTCCTTAATTAGTTCTACATGCAAAAGTTCCCCAGCATAACCCACCAGTGAAGAAAATGAGGCTGGGGCTTAAAATAATTAAGATCCTTCAATTTAGTGCCCAAGAGGCTGAAACAGCAGCTCCTGATCCAGCAGTGACTCCCACACATTGCAGTGGGTGTTAAATGAAGTTCTAGAATGCCCAAACTCTTTTCAATTGCTGCCAAGACAGATGTGCAGGACGTGCTGCTGCTTCCCCTGACCCACCCCTGTGCCACCCCCGGGCCATACCAGGTGTCTTCTCCTCCCAGATCAGGCCCTCCTGCCTCTGCAAGGCAGAACCACATGCCTTGAAGTTGGGAAAAAGCTGCCACATAAACAACAGTTATTGGTATGGGGATATAATTAGTGCTCTAAATACCAAACCTTCAGCAAAAGGCAGTGGGATTGAAAAGCAGGCACTCTTACCCTGTGCAAAGCTGGCTGAGCAGCCCCTCACCAGAACAGGCTGTCTCTTCATCCTGCAGGCAGTGACTGCGATATTGAGCGACCAAGGAGTGTTCCACCAGTCCCAGAGGTGCCCAGGGCTGCTCCTGCCATTCATCTGGGAGCAGGGAAATCACAACCTGCACACCAGGCTGTGATTTGAAAAGCCCACAGGGAGTATGTTGGTGTGCCAGGAATGCTGCCCGTGGCTGCAGCCCAGAGTGAACATCACCTTCACTGTAATAAATCGATCCCAAATGATCAGCAGCAAAGCTGAGACCCACCTGACAATCCAGAACTGCCACTGCTTCAGAAAGGGGGGATCTGCTTGCCAGCAAAGAGGCTCTGGTGCCATCACTGTGTCCCTTTTCCACTTTGCCTGGGAGTCAGAGTTCTAACAGAGTGACAGGGAGTGCAGAGACGTGAACTGTTTGAAAGCAGAGTGCAGGTTATTTCTAACGCTGCTCTTTGAAGCTGTGAGTGCTTTCATACCTGTGAATGCTGGTGTGGAAGGAGCAGCACTGCCCCTCCCACAACATCAACCCCCAAAAGGATAAGAGAGGCTAAACAGGGTACATCTATTCTCCCCCTTAAAGGCAAGCTCTAGCTTCAATTTCCCAACAGTTATTTCCAATCAGGTATTTTTCCCTCAACTAGGAGTAACAGGAATTAACTGCACCTTTGAGTCAGGCTTCTCAAACCATGCAAACAGCTCATTTAACATGCTCCTATGGTTTAGAATTCTCCACTGACTCTGTTAGCATCACTTCTGTTATTTTAAGGACCATTTCAAAAGGCAGCCTTCAGATTTACATATTAAAAGTCAGTTTTAGGGCCTTCTGAGAACCACTGAGCAGATCTACTCACAAGATCTAAATGTCTGGCCATTTCCCCCCAGGTATTAAGGCAATAACCACAGCACACATGGTCTTTGTGTTCCTGGAGTTCTTGTGCCCAGTGAGATGCAATTCCAAAGGAGAAGATGCCTCAGGAACAGCTTCTGTCAGTGCTGATGACACTTACATGACACACAGCACTAGTAAAGCATTTCTTGGTAAAGCCCAACATCCTGGGACAATAAATATCTGTTCTGGCTGTGGAAGAAACCCGAGTTCAATTAGTGGCTGCCTTATTCATGGTCTGGGTATGTAGCTCAGATGGAATATTGTTCTCTCTGAATACTTACAAACAGGCAGAGCACACTCAGGTTTTAAATACAGCAACACCACTGGTTTGACTCAACACACCTTTGTTTAAAAGATGTTTGCCAAGGGATTTATATAAAGTCTCACCTCCTCCAGGGCTCCCACCTGCCCCAGCTGCAGGAGAGCTCTTCCCCCTCATTCAGCTCCTTGTGCATGCTGCCAATCGAAAACCACCCAAAAACAACCTCCTGAGGGTGCTGCTTGAAAAACAGGCACTTCCAAAGCACAGCAGGACTTTGCAAATGACTGGGCAGGAATAAACTCAGAGTTTGTGATTCCCTAAACTGTTCATTTAAGCTGGTTCCATCTCAGATTGGCTCTTCGATGTCAGTGGGGACCACCCTTTTTCTGACCTCCTCTGAACAGCCTGCCGGGATTGCACAGAGCCAGGAAAGACTCAGGGATGGCAACTGCCAAGAAAGGAAGCAATTATCTTCCTCCATTACAGTGTATTTTTACTTTGTCACACGTCTAAACAGCAGAAACGAGGGCAGGAGTTTCACTGCGATGTCCACAACATTTCCTGTGGCTCTGTGCAATCCCCCCTCACATCTGAGCTTCTCATTTCAGACATCCAGCCCATCCACAGGAGGCAAATATTTGTGTGGTTCTTTTATTGAGATTGTGTCAATCTGGAAACAGATGGACAGACAACAAGGGGCAACACAGACCGAGTTAACAGGAGCAACACATCCCCTCAGTCACGTCCCAAAGGCAGTTTGCTGCACATGTGAGACACTGCCCAGGTGGAATCACGTCCAGGGCGTGCCTGGAGCATCCCCAGAGCATTTGTGGCACCAGTAGGGCTGGAAGAACTCAAAGAGAGCCCTGTGCCATGGGCTACTGTGGATTTCCAGGACAGGTCACAGCCCCAGTGTCTGGGGTGGGCGTTACAGGCGGATACTTCGCTCGAGAGTTTCTAATTGTTCTTCGAAAAACTTGATCTGCTCTTCGAGGTCCTTCTGTTCAATCAGCAGGGAGGTCTTGACCTGCACAAAGTACCGATAGTCCTGGAGCTGCTGCTCCGTCAGGTACTTGGCCAGGATTCCAGAGACCACCCGTTCCCTGCGATCCAGGTTGTCCTTCAGGTCCTTGGCGTCCTCCTGCTGCCGGGACAGGAGCTTGTGCCGCTCGCTCAGCGAGTGCTGCGGAGGGAGAGAGCAGAGCAGCACCCTGTGAGAGCTCAGCATTCCTGGCAGGCTCCAGTTCTTCGTCTGGAAGCCACAGTCGATTTAATTTAATTACTTCCTCTTGTGGGCTTTGAGTTCCACTTGAGTTTTTTCTCGATTGAATTACTCATTCTTGTGGCTTGTAAGGTAAAGACATGGTAAACCCCAGCAAGGCTCACTTCTTCCGTGCTGCCCTCAGGAAAAACATCACTCTACTTAACATTCTGGGCATTTTAAGGCATCCTGTAGCCAGCTTCATTCAATTAGAAGCTCTTTAAGGCACATGTCTCTGTGTTTGGTGCATTGCATGCGGCCAGAGTGCCAATGACATATTAAAAAGATAGAGTGGCTTCTATTAAAAGCTATGTGCAATAAAATAACTGTGATGTAGAGAGTAACTGTTCATCAAAGGCTTCTTAACGAACCTACAAGAGTCAGGATTTTTATACCTTTCACATTTAGCCAAGTCTGTTTCAGCTGTAATGGTTTTCACAGGAATAACACTGCTGGAAAATGTCCCATTTCAGGACAGTGTCCATAAATCCAGACAGATCAATCATTACTATCGACACCCTAAACACAGAGTCAAAGATTGAGGCTGCTGCTTTGCTGACATCAGGGCAAATGCAGTGGGTGGGAGATGGTTGTGAAAAGGATGGCACACAACCAAGTCTTTATCAGGCACGTTATTCAAATGTTTGAATAAACGATTGAAATGTATGTCCTATGAAGAGTATAAATATAACTCTGGAGAAACAACACCCTCCCTGCCAACCACAAAGCCAAAGTTTGGATGAAATACTGCTCAAAATTATTCACATTGACACAACTGACATTTTGGAGGTGGTAAATCCTACTCTCCGTGTCACACTGCGTGGAAGGAACTTTTTAGTGCTGTTCTGCTGGTGAACTATGATGGACCTACAGGTCAGCAGCAGCAGAGCTCAGAAAACCCCAGTTTTTGTAACTCTGTGCTTTTCCAATTTCCAAATGAGAGATAACAGCAGGTATTGTGTTGATAAAAATGTGTCTAAAAGCAATAAGGACAGCAGGGAAACATCACTCCTGGGATAAATTTGGGTTGTCTTCTCTAGCAAAAAGGAGACTTTTCAGACTTGAAAAAGACCTCCTGGTGACATGAGACAATTCCTCATTTTCCAGCAAAGGTAAGTTAAACTACAGGGCATTTTATCTCAGGTTATGGCCACATCATCTCCCTGCTCTCCAGAACAAGCCCGTTAAGTGAACTCTGTTCTCAAAGGCAGTAATTACTGCAGTGAAATTACCAGTGGAGAAAAGTAAAGCCCCGTGGAGCCCAGGTTTGGTCCCTGACCCTGCTGGGACGGGTCATGGTGAGCTCAGTGGGCCGTGGCACACACGAGGCGAGGGCAGGCACCGCGCCCAGCTCTCTCCACTCACCTTCTCCTTGGCGTCCGCGCTGCCCTCGGCCCTGCTCAGGGCGTTCTGCACGCGGGCCAGGCGGCTGGACAGGCACAGCAGGAGGCTCACCACCTTCTCCAGGTCCCCGATGAACATCAGGTAGCGCTCCAGCTCGTTGGGCTTGCACAGCTCCCGCACCGTGGCCTCCAGCGCCCGGCCCCGCGCGGCGCATTCCCGCGATTCCCGCAGCACCAGCTCCCGCTCCTGCCACAGGCTCCGCAGCCGGGCCCGGAGGCTGCCCATGAGCTCCAGCTGCAAAGGGGAAAAAAACCACCCCAGGAAGCCGTTATTGCCAAAGAGAATCCGTATCAGTTCTGGAGAACGGATTTGCTTCACATCGTCTTTGCCGAATTTTTGATTTCCGAAAGAATTTTAAGCTCCGGGAAAGAAAAAAGGGGAAAAAACACTCTATTTCTAAGCCATACTTAATTCTCAAACTCTGAAAAGCAAATCACTTTAATGGGCAATATAATCCCTAGCTCAGAGAGCTTCAATCTGTCAGAAGGGAACTGCAATAAAGATTACACCATTACAGAGTCGTGCTCTCAGACATCTGGGGCATGAAGCCACAGCTCTGGACCACACCTTGGAAGAACTGACTGCCATTTCATTCATCACAGGCACTGCTGCATGGGTGATTCAAGCAGGTCACACTGCCTGGGCAGCACAGCAAGGAGAGGAGCCTGTCTGACAGGGAAATGTCCATATGGAGCAAGGCCTGGAGTGGGAGAAGAACCACCAGTCCTTTGGAAGCTGGGCAGGAGCACAGTCAGATGGGTAGGGAAGGACATCACCCCAGGCACAGCAGGAGGAGCTCCAGGGAGGCAGATTGTCAGTCCCTGGGTGGAGCATGGCCAGGGTTCTACAGGGGAGAAAACCCATCTAACTCTGCAAAGCTCCTCAGCTGCCCTTCCAAGCTCTGTTCTCCTGTCACAGCTCAGCTCTGTCCAACCCACACTATTCCCTGCATGCATGGAAATAATTGGACACTGGAATGTGCAGAAACTGCTGCCAGTTCTTAGAGTAAAAAACATTTCTTATTTAGGCTGTGAGTTGTAATTAACTTTGCAGATTTTGAGACCAGATTTGAGTCTCAGATGGGCAGTCAGTCACTGCACAGGAGCTGGCCATGCAAGGAAACCTTTAACCAACCCTGTGTGCTTGTTCCAGGCACATCCATCCCCAGTGACCTGATGGAGACAAGGGTGTGGGATGAGAGATCTGAATCAAACCAGGCAGGATTTAAACACCACCATTCATGATCAATAAGCCAATTTGTCAGGACTCCACTTACTGGTAAAAATGGATTCAAAGTTACCTGTGAAACATTATTGGCATAAAAATAGCCATAATAATAATGACATTAGTAATAATAACAGCTTTGTCCTGATGGTTCCTCTGCTGTCATCTACATACTTTCTTAGATGTGATGTCATCTGTGTCGTCTGTGCTGTCACTGCTCCTGGCCAGGACTTGGTGTCCCTCAGAGGTAGATTCTTTGCTCCTTGGCTTGGCTTCATGTTCAGATTCAGGACATTCTTCTGGGACGTCTCCATGACTTTTCCTGCCATTGGAACAGAAAATAAACCCCCGTAGCAAACAGTGTTTTCTTCTCAAACATTGTGTTCGTGGTTTTATCCATCTTGACTTCAGAAGCACTCTCCTCTTTCTCACAGTAGGAATTTTTCTAATTTTTTAAAAGACACAGAGCCAAAGATTTGCAGCCTAGGTCTGTCACAGGCCCTTCAACATCACTGAAACACTTTTCTTCCATCATATATCTGTAGCCTCAGATATTTCTTGGTATGCAGATCAGAAAGCTAAAATATTTCATTAACAGCACAAAAATAAAACAATATGCTCAAGTTCACCTTACTACGAGAGTATATGTGATATTCACCTGCTAAACCAGGGAAATCCCAGTGGTTGGGTTTGTCTACTTACTCGTTCTCCTGCACGTGCTGGACGCTGCCCTCTTCCCTGGGTGATTCATCCAGCACGGGAATGTTAACAGGAAACAAACCCTCCAGCAGGTCCAGGGCAGTTTTTCTGTCGGGATCAGGCAGGAGAACGTCCCCCAGAGACCTGTCTTTGGCGACGATCTCCAGCGCCAGCTCCCGGTGCCGCAGGTCGTGGGGAGAGCGCAGCCTCCTCCTGGGAAACATCCCTCCCTGCAGGGCAGGATCCTCCTGGGCACCGAGACCTGGATTTCTGGCTGCTGGGACAGGCTGAGCCAGGGCTGGGGGAGAGCACCTGCCCTGCTCCAGAGGCTCCAGTGCAGCGTTCCCCCCCGGAGCTCTGCATTCCTCCTCCGCTCCAGCGCCTTCCTCACTTCCACTCCTTGGGATAGGAATGGAGGTTTCAGGAATCAGCTCCTTAGCATCCTGAAAACATGCATGTCCAGTTATGTCATTATGTCCACGATTCTTGGATCCATCTTCCTCAGGATCACGGAAACTATAAGAAAGAAGACAGTTCTTTTTACGTGAGACATTCCCTCTTCGATAGATACTTTCAGACTGTTTATGAGCTCTGATCAAATGTTTCTGATGTTACAGTTCTCTCTGGAACTTCCTAGTCAGCATGAGAGCAACTGGAAATTACTGCTAAACCAGGAAATTTAAGAAAAACTTTAAAATATTGCTAAAAATACAACCTTTTTTTTCTAAGCCAATCAAGCCTCCAGAAACCATTGGAATATTTTTGAATGACTGAAACAGTGGGAATTCTTTGACTACACACGAGTCAGCATGACTGCCTTGCTGAGACAGAGCTCAGATGGTTTTCTCCCCCATGCCCCTCAAACCAGCAAAGCAAATATGAAGAGTTAAAACACAGACTTCTTAGTGAGGTGTGAACAGCCCAGTGTTTTTTCCTTGGAATAAGCACACCCAGAGCCCTGCTCTGATCACACCTTTCCAGGCCTGGGCACGGCTGAGCTGCTGGAGATGCTGTTTGCTCCAGGGCTCAGAGGAGGGAGCTGTGCTCCCAGACATCTGCCTGTGCACGGAGAGCAGCTCAGGCCCCTTCACAGGGCAGAAATGATTTAGAGACTGTCCCAGCTGGGCAGAGCTCCCGTATGGAAGTGGAAGGATCCCGAGAGGGAAGGTGGGAGCAGCCCCTGCAGGTCACACCTCCCAGCCTTACCTGGGGGAGCTGGCACGGCCCTCACAGCTCTCACAGCTCTGGGCTGGTGCTGCTGCACCACTGGCACATCTGCTCGTGTCCTGGAAGGGAAAACAGCACACTGGGACAAGCAGCACTGCAGAGAGGCAGCTCTTTGTGCTCCCATGCACACCTCCAGGGATGGGGCACGGACCTTTAGGTACTGGATCCCTGTCTTACCCGTGGGGAAGGAGGAGTGGATTTGGGTCTGCCAGGAGCTCCACCAGCTGCAGGATCACCTGCCTGTGGGAGGCTTTCAGCTGCAGGACAGTTGCTGGGGCAGCTCCCCTGTGCCTTGCTGGGGTCCCCCCCGCTCACACTCGGCGGGGCAGCGAAAGCCAAGGCAGGAAAAGCATCTGGTGATTTTTCTCTAGAGAAAACTTGGTGGGAAACCTCATCATTTTGCATCTTCCTGCTCCCACTTGGGTTGGAAATCTTGCCAGGAGGCCCTTTGGGATGTGACAGCCTCTTCTGCAGGGGTGGCTTGTGCAGTGGGAGGTGCTGTGAACCCCCTGGCCTTTGGCTGATCTTTCTCTCCATGTATTCCATCAGTGCAGTCTGCTGGATTTGTTTCAGCTCTGTCCTGGAGACACTGGAACTGTTCCTTCCTCCGTTCTCCAGAGCCCTTGTCCTGGCTGCCACTATATCTTGCTCGGTGATTTCATCCCGAACTTGACTCCAAGATACTTCCTTATCCATTATCTGATCGAGCTTCTCAGGCTCAGAACAGCACAGTTTCTTCTCCTCTTCGGTTACCCTTTTCCTTCCCCCTACTCGACCTGTTTGTGGCTTCTGTATTTCTTCATCTTTACTGAAACTTTCCAGGGATTCTACATGGGAAGGGGAGCAAAGAACAGCTTTGGCATCCTCGTTTGCACTGGACAACGAGAAAGACCGAAGGTGCTCAATTGATGGCCTTTTCGAGGGTTTCTGTCTCAGTCTGACAGGCAAACTCATCTGCAAGTCTTTCCTCTTAAAGGAGGTTTCTCTAAGCACCTTTTTCTGAGCCTCTTTCAGCCTCTCCCTGTAGTCATCCTGGAAGCTCTCCTCGGTGAGAGCAGCAGGGCTGCCAGGGATGTGATCCTGGCTCTGGAGCAGGGGCTGGTCAGCGCTGCCCTCGTGGTGGCTGTGCCCCTGGCACCGAGGGTCCCTCTGCACCTGCACACACCTGGAGTCCTCCTGGCTGGGGGGGAGCTGGCTGGGGTGTGGGACATCGGGGGGTTTCCCCCCAGAGAGACAGTAAAGCATGGGAGTCACCTGCCTGCTTATCTGTTCGCCAGCACGGCCCTCCCAAAGCTGTCTCGAGAGCTGGGTTTGGAAGCCAGGTTGGTGTTTCTGAACAGGAGGATCCTCTTGTTCCAGACACGTGCTGAGGGTGGGATTGCTGTTATTAGCCTGTTTTCCCTCCTGGGATTCAGGCACAAAGCCAGATGTGGACTCTTCCCTCGGTCTGAGAAAAGCCACGTGGCTGTTGGTACCACAGCTATGCTCCCTTGCCTGACCCAAGCCCTCGTGCTGAGGGTGCTCTGCTCCCACAGCCTGGCTCCTGCAGGACTCTGCTGATCTCTGCACTCTGCCCTGCTGATTCAGGACTGGCCCCCTGACATCTCTCCCAATTTTTCCTCCAGAGTCATAGCACTGATTTTTGTCTGTACAACTGTTCGGCTTCCTGGAAGCATTTTTAATTAGGAGAGCATTCTCCACACATTTTAAGTCACAGCTGTCCTCAAACACGTCCTGATCCACGTCTGGATGCCACTGGGCACAGGGCAGGTCCTGAGCACAGGGCAAGGAGCCCTTCCCCTGGCTGGGCCCTGGCACGGTGCTCGGCAGAGCACTCGGCTTCTGCAGCTCCCAGGGACACTGTTGGACTTCTTGGGTATCATTGAGAGTGTTGGGGTTGGACTGTGCTGGGTGAGAGGACCTGGAGCTCATCTCACTGGGAATTTTATAAGCATGGACTGAACTATAAGCAGAAAGCATTTTAGGGACATTTGCCACCGAGTCAGTCTTTAAATATTCTTGAAAAATGAATGAAGAAGGTCTGCTGAAGATGTGTGGATTGCTTCTCTTTGTAGGTTGTGGGGTTGGGCTCCACTCTCCACTTCCCCCTGTCTTTGACCCCTGAATGTTTGATGCAGACACCTCTGTAGGATCAGCAGAAAGGCCCTTGTGTTCCAGAGCCTTTTCCCCGGCAGGCCGCTCGTCTGGCTCTGGAGGTTCATCCCTGTGCTCCAGCCGGCTGTCCTGCCCCCCAGGGGCTGGCTGCCCCTCACACCCACCGTGTCCTCCGGAGCTCTGTCCCCCCCTGGAGCTTTCGGGGTGTCTGGTGGTGTTGCAGCTCTCGAGCCGTGCGGGAGGGGAAGGTGGAGCCGCTGCCAGAGGTGCCTGGTTGAAAGTCCCCGGGGTGGGAGCGATGCCACAGCGAGCAGGGAGGCTGGGAGAGCTGGGAGGGGTGCTCAGGCCTGCTGCCTGCTGTGGCTGCAGGGCTCTGGGGTCAGCACTGAGGTTAGAAATCCCCCGGACATATTCCCAGTCCATGTACGGGGCCGGCTCCGGAGGGAAGCGGCAGCACTGCCCAGGGCACGAGCGGGGGGGACACTCTGGGGCTGAGCCCCCTGGGAAGGAGCTGCTTGCAGGGGCTGCTCCCCCAGGAGGCTGCAGGGCATGGTCTGTGCTGTTTGCAGGGTCTGCCCCTCCAGGGACCTGCAGGGAATGGTCTGTGCTGCCCGTCGACTTCACCGGAGAAGGATGACGAGCATCCTCAGGGGACGTCACAGGCTCTGCCACCTCCCCACCTCGCCTCTGAGTCCACCCTGCTATCTCATTCCCCAAGGAAGCCATACTGGAGCATTCCCAGAAATCCAAGGCTGATCAAAAGTGCCCAACCGAGTCGTTAGACAAGAACATTTTTCTCCACAGTCACATTCCAATAATATCCAGAAGGTCCTAAAAAGAAAGAGAAACACGTGAAAAAACTCAGTGGGAGGATTCTCACTGCACTTTTTCACAGAGGCTCATGAAAAGTGGCTTGAGACTGAGAGAGCATCTTGATGAGACCCTCTGACGTCAGTAAAAAGTCCCAGCTTTTAAGGCAGTCAGATATTTGTGGCTGCAGCCAGGAACCCCCTGCAGATGGGCTAGAAAAAAGCACCAGCTCAGAGTTCACCACTTGTGCAGAGCCTGGCAAACAGCCTGTGTCCAGCAGCAGCCCCTGACAGTTCCTCTGGTGGCCGTGCAAGGTCCCCCAGGTTCACTTTCACGAAGGGATCTCCACAAGCAGCCGCTCAATGGGCCAACTGAAGACACGGGAGATGCTCCCACAACAGCCTGAGCTCTGTCAGCTTCAGCCCACACTCACAGGCAGCACAACCCCCTCAGGAGACAAAGCTGGCACCAGGTGGGTGCTGGCCAGTGACCTTGGTCAGTAATTCTCACTTAAAACACCTCTGAGACTGATTAGTTATTAAACAAAGCAAACAGGCTTGAAAACCAGCTGCTGCAGTGACAGAACTTCTGAGAGACACAAACTATTTCCAGAGCCCTCCAGAATATTCCATGTCTGATTTCTTCACAGGGGTTGAACTCACCAGACCCTAATCTGCCATTTCCAACACCATATTTCTGTGGCAGGGCCTCACAAAGCTGGCAGAAAGAGAGGGTTTAGGGGTGATGTGGCTCTTTAATCAAAAAACTTCACATTCCTGCCTTGTTTCACAGACAGTCCTGGTATCATTCATTTTGAGCCAAAGGAGGAGATGGGCAGGAGCCAAAACACACAAGTTAATCTATAAATGAAACTTGGACTGGTGAGGCACACTAAATAAATTAACTGGTTTCTGGGAACTGAAACCAGCTTAACACCACACAGTGGGAATTTCTGCTGGGCTTTTCTTTTAAATTTCAGTCAGAAATCACCTCAAGGATGCCTGGAGAAGTTCTCTCCCTCTTTATAGATGATCTAAGACACAGCTGTGAGATTTCAGTGAGTGTCCCTGAATAACTGGGTCACACAGGACATGTGAAGGATCAATGATGACATTCCCCATCCTCGTCCCCATGCCATATTAAGGACTTTAAAGACACCTGGTGAAAGGGAAGCCTTGGGTTTTCTGGAGCCACAGAGCTCAAAAAGCAGTGAGTGACTGCCCTGGCACGGGGTGCAGACCCAGCCTGTGGCAGAGCTGCCACCACCCCGAGCTCACGGGGCTGGGTCTGTCCCTGGGGTCTGTCCCTCCTGGGCTGGGAACGCTCAGCAGTGCCTGCAGGGGCTCAAACCCCTGGGAGCCACACTCCACAGCAGACCCAGGAGGCAGATTCCTCTGTCATTCTTATCTGCCTGGTTTGAATCAAATTTTTCTCCCAGTGGAACCTCTCCAGGCAGTTCTGTTACTGACAGAGCTATAAATAGAGCCAGTCCCTGTCTGGGATGTGCTGGCACAGATCCACAGGAGTTAATGGAGCCACCCTGATTTACAATGGGAATTTGGCTCTAACTTTGCACAGCAGAGTGTATTAATAACAGTTGTGGTTTGGTTTATGTCTATCAGTGAAAATTCTCTTCTGGTTTCCTATTCCAGTGATTCCCAGCATTTCTTTTCCCTCGTTGTTTCAGCCTCCTGATTGTGGTTTACAGTGAATTTGGCAATACAGGGAAGAATTTCTGACTCAGGTGATACCAGAAATAAGAGGAAATATCAGTATTTTAGAAGACCAAGGTAAGGACCTCTGACTGACACTGAAACACACCTTAGGGAAAACTTGCCTTATTTCTTTTGGAGAGGATATTTCCTAAACCCTGGCAGCACAATCATTGATCTCAATGTGTTTAAAAGGATGTGAAAACTGCCTTCTCTTTCCCATGTGAGAGGAAAACATTAATGCACTTAAAACTCACCTGAGAAGAACAATGCCATCCTTGTTCTCAGCTGGGGGGTGGCAGCACTGTCTCTGGGCCTCAGGAACGCTCTGGCAAGGCTGGAATACAACGTGCACATTCCAGACAGGCTTGCAATATTTTCACTGTAAACCACTGAAAGCAGGAAGAAAAATGTTGAATTAAAGTCTGTCAGAACCAAACCCGTGGGAAGACAAAGGAAAATGGATCAACACTCGTGCTGACTGGACTTCCATCCACTGGTTGATTTCCTTTACCCCAGAACCAGCCACGGGACCCCACGCAGAGCACGGCCCTCTGTGTGGAGCAGGTTGCAGATATAAAGAACACCCTCTTTGCTTTATCCATCTGACCACCAGAGAGATGAGAGAAACCCAGGGAAGAGAAACAGGGGGTCTGCAGGGAGTGGAGCCTCCCCAAGGCTCCCAGCAGGCTGAGGGGTGAGCAAGAACAAAACCAGAGGACGCTGTGCATGAGGCTGGGCTGACCCTGGGCTAACATAACGATGCCTTATGCCTCAAAACAATATTTGTTCCAACTTTCCACCATAATAATGACAGAAAAAATAAAGATCAAACAGCAGTTGCAAGGCAGTGCCAGGGAATTCCCCCTGTGCAGCTCCTGCTGCAAGATTGCTCAGCTCAGGTACCAGTGCTTGCCTTAAAAACACTTCACCCAAACACTGTCAAACAGTCCCCAAGTGCTGAGAGCCAATTTGTGTCCTGCTGAAGACTCCAGTCCCTCACAGACCTCAGTTAAATACCACATCAACCTCTCCTGTTCTCAGGAGAGGTGGTTTGCGTTGCACAACCTTGAATTCTCTGCAACCAACTCAGAAGGTCAGAGCCTCCTGTCTCTGGCAAATCAACGGTGTACAGAGACAAACCAGCGACTCCAGACTGCAGTCATTAACAAGGTACCTGCCTTTTAAGGGCAGGATTTCTTTTACTTACAGTTTGCTCTTGTTTGACCTGATTTAGACTGTGCCCAGTGCCAGAATTGATCCATAACTCACCTCAGTTACACACAGTGCTTGCCCAAACAAACCATCACCCACCACAAACAAGGGTATTCTCTTCATGAAGGCTCTGATTTATCCCCAACAACCCAGGAAAAACAGCCCCTGGCACCAAACACACTCCACATTACGTTTGTGTGCTTGTGCAGGTCCCTGCAAGGTGCCAACACTTTCTGTCAGAGACGCAAGAATCAGCATTTTCCTTAATAAACACAAAGTATAAACTCTTTCTGTAGAGCTGCCCTTTTTAATCAAATGGCTCCATGAAAAGAAAGGGGCAAACCAGAGCTGTCAATCCAGGTCAAACCACAGGGCTCAGCTGCTCTCCAGGAGAGGGACAAGTGTGCAGAACACAGAGCAAACACTGAGACCAACCTACCAACACTGTGTCATGTTCATGCCTGTGAATGACCTGTTCCTTATCAAAGGGTAAACACCTGAGGTAAATATTAGCTGACATTCTTCAGATTCCAAGCAGGCTGCAGCACCTGACCCCTCTGCTCCACAGACCTGAGATCTAATTGCCACCCTGAGATCGTCTGGGAGGCTCCTGTTGCAGCAGATGATCCCCCTGGCTGTCCTGGGGCAGCCCAAAATCCCAGCTGGGGCAGTCAGGTCCAGCCTCTGGTACCCCAGACACCTTCAGCAGGTCACCAGCTGATGGTCTGGCACAGGGTCCCAGATCTCCACCCTGGTCTGCCTGGACAGAACTTGGTGCCTGTGCAGGGCAGGGATGCAGTGACTGCATCTCTGAGGTGTGAGATGGCTGGAAATAAGAGCTGCTCCTTTGACCAGACTGTGAGAGATCCAAAAGTTCCAGACAAATGCCTGAAGTCTTCAGACTCCATCACTTTGACATGACAATTAAAAGGGTGAGAGGAATGGATGGACACCACATCCAGGAGGCTGTGTCTGGCTGATCACCTTGATTTTCAGCACCTTGAAAGTCCCTGTTTCTCTCTTAGCTGCCTTTTTTTTTTTTTTTCTAATAGATATTTTCCCTTTATTATTTTTTTCTACCTTATAATCCAGGATTTTACCCCCTTGGCCTTTCAGCTCCAGGTTTCAAACAGGAAGCCAAACACAGCAGATGACATCCCCTTTAGATGAGTAGCAGACACACGTTCTGCTAATCTGTATTCTTCTTACCAAGCCCTGTGAGAGACCCCTTCTGAGCACCCAACAGAGCCTGACCCTTTAATGAGAGCAGTCACCCATCACATACCTCCCCATTGTCCTGGAATTCCCTGACTTTCCTTAGTCAGCCTCAGAAATGTCTCTTGGCTTCCATTACTCTCTAATCTGCTAAACAGCACCAAACACTTATTTTTGTTTCTACCCCTGTGCTTCTCAAAAATGCTTGTTCCAGAAATCACAGTTTCAGCCCAAATGTATTTATTTCTTTCCAGCTGTTTCCATTTCATCTCTTCATCAAAATTTTCCTTTTTTCTTTTTTCAATCTCATCCAGTCCATTTGATGCCATAAATATAATCCCATACTGCTTTTACAGGCTACAAGAACACCCACAAATATCCAAGAGCTTTAAAGACTTACAGACTCTAAGGTACTCAAAATCAAAAAGAGAAAAAACCTAAGGACACTGTTGATTTTTAAACATATGCCTTTAGAATTAATTAATAGAATAAATAATACATATAATGAAGATGTTTCCTCATTTCTACCTGTTGACTGCTGGCCATCATCTTCTGGAGAGCCTGGCATAGCAGGCCTTTGGGCTGGGGCAGACAGCAATGTCACATCCAGTTACTACAGAACATTCCACTGCAACAAGAGAAAAACACCAAATATACACCAGGCATAATATATCAGACTGCTCTGCTCCTCTGGCAAATACTGCACTCCAGGATTTTCCCATAGCCTTCACTTGGACAGAATTCATAAGGGTTTGTGCTTAATCTCACTAAACATATCTCTGGTTTCCACAACAAACAATGAGAAACTGGATTAGTAGTTAAAGATAATCTGGAAATATCCAATAGTTACATGAGTGCAGGTTTAAGGGGAGGGGGGTTTACTTGGAATCATGGGCAGGAATCAAACCCTTGGTCTGCAGAGAATCACAGACTGGATCAGTTTAACTTGGACCTCGATTTTCCTTTCCTAAAGAACCCCCCACAACCTGCACACCCGAGGATGGAGCAGAGCTCCTGTGTTTGTTCTAGGCTGAGGTGACACTCTGGACTGTCCATGCCCACAGCAGGGACCAGATTGGTCCCTCACTCACTGGAACACCCTGATCATTCCAGCATTTTAAAGATAACTGTTCCAGTCCAACTTCAGTTCTGCCCTTGTCAGTTATTTGGTTACATTCACACAATTCCCTGTGGAAATGTCATCTCTCACCACCCTGGTGCAATCACGTGTGCCCAGGCCAGCTTTCAACCCCAGGTTAAACAACCCAAAATGTGATTTTAACATTTTCCAAGGTAGATCCAGCTCCCTCCTCTGCTTCCAGGCTGCTCCAGAAGGGAACACGGACAGATGGGAGCACATGGACCTTGACAACACATGCTCTGCAAGGGAGCTGAGAGCTGAGTCAGTGCCTGCTGGGCAGAAAGGGTGGACAGAGAACACAGCCCTGCTTCCCAGCGCTGTGCTTTCCTCCCCTGCCTCCTCCACCCGCTCACACCCGGCTCTGCACGGGCTCTGCCCATCCTCCAGTGGGACTGGCTGTGCCTGCCCTGTGTGCTGAGCTGGGACCGGGCACACTCTGCCCCTCCTCATCCCCCTCCCAAACACCCACCCAGGGCTGAGGGAGCAGCTGCTCAGCCCACGGACCAGCAGAATCACGGCTCTCCAGGCTGAAAGCAAACACAGGACAAGCAACAGAGGAACCAGATGTTCTTTTGGTTCTTTTCTTGCATAAAGCAAATGTGGGGATAGAAGCAGAGCAGCTCTGGGGACAGCACGTACAGGAACAGGCACCTCAAACACACACATTTGGCTCAGCGAGACCCACAGAAGGGTTGGATGGCAGGGATTTAAAGCTCACCCGGAGCAGGTCAGCAGTCACTCTGAAGGTGTGTGCAGAGTGCAGGCTGCACATCTTCCACCTGCGGGATCCTCCTGACAGGACAGGAGCGACTGCTCCGCTTCCACGTTCCAGCTGCGCCCCCAGAAAAGCTCTGCAAGTCAGCGAAGCAGAACTTTCGCCTCTCCCAGCCTGCAAAGTTTTCGGTGCTCTCACGGGACGCTGCAGGCGGTTCCCATCTCTCTCAGCCGGTCCCAGGGATGTCCCCGCGGACTCCTCGAGGGGCTCCCGCAGAGCCCTCCGGCTCTCCCGCGGCTCTGCGGGCTCCGTCCCGCTCCGTGGCACTGGGGAAGGAGGGGAACGAGCAGTGGGCTGGGCTGTTCCATCATCCCAGCAGTCAATCATTAACGCGGGGCTGAGCTCTTGGCCAGCGGCCACGGCTCCCACGTGGGCACGGCGGAAAAATTCCACGAATATGCTGCCAAGGCCACAGAGCAGAGAGCAGGTGAGGTCCCTGAGACCCAGCACACTCCTGCACATCCCACCGGGACGGGACCGCCCCACGAGCATCCCTCCCATCCCACCGGGACAGCCCCACGAGCATCCTTCCCATCCCACCGGGACAGCCCCACGAGCATCCCTCCCATCCCACCGGGACAGCCCCACGAGCATCCCTCCCATCCCACCGGGACAGCCCCACGAGCATCCCTCCCACCCCCACTCACCCCTCGCTGCTGCGCCTCGCCTGTGCTGTCCCCAGCCCTTGCTCTGGGGCAGTGGGGAAGCAGTGCTAACAACAACTAATTAAATCCAACTGAGAGTAGTTAGATTTAATCCCACAAAGTAGTTAGATTTGATTTTCTTAAAAGATTATGTCCTGCTTTCTAAGGGTGAGAGGAAAAGGGTTGTACAGTGGGAGTTCATGCAGCTCGAGGCAACTCTGGAGCTGTGTCTTGTGCACTGCAGGGTTTTTTTGTGGAGCTTTTTAATTATTTTTGGGTTTTTTCTCCATAAAAGAGCACAGAATGCACACAGATTGAGGCTTTCATCTGATTCGTGTGACTGTGAATCAACTCAAGTCTCTGCAATAAATGTTTTCTGCCTCCAAATATATGTGATGAAGCCTCATACAAACATTTTACAATGTCCTTACCCAGTGAGATGAATTCCTGATACTTCCCAGCTGGGCTTAAAAAATAAGCCGATTTTGTGCCACTATTTTTTCCCCTCAAACTAAGCTGCCAACTGGATAATGCCATGCTCTGTAATTTGTTATGTATTGTCTCTCAAGGGAAAACTGGGCATTCCTTCCACATTTCCTGCAGGAATAACCTGCTCACCTGTGGTTTTGTTGTTCTCACCTGTTGGGAGGGAGAAAAGTGGCTTCCAGTGGGCCACAGACTGAGCTTGGGGCTGTGCCTGCCCCTCTGTCCTGCCAAAGCCACCCCAGAGAGTCTGGAACGGGGTTTGATGCAGGGAATCTGGAGAGGACAGGGATTGCTGTGCTGGGAAAGTCTCAACTCCACATCTCCTGTGCATGAAGAAAACCATCCACTGCTGATTGATTTAATCCCTGTTTGAGGTTCCTCTGAGATCACACAGCCAGGCTGCCCTTCCAAGCCCTGGGCACAGCCAGGCCCCCCTAAGGCCAGTCCTCTTCCAGCAGCACATGACGAGGTGGTACCTCTGCCCATGGGAAAGGCTCCCGGGAGGTTACTCAGTAACCAACCCGGTGGGCAGTCACTGCATTAAACCTGTTTTCACCCAGCACCACTTGCTATCTGATCAACAGGTCTTTGTAAGGTTTGGCTCTTACGTGAGGAGGTTTTTCAAAGACATCTCAACACATCAAAATTGAGTGTCCAGACTTTTCCAGACACAGCACAGGGCCTGAGGTCTGTCCCTGTGAGAGAACCCTGCAGACATCCAGCTTCAAGGGCCCTTAAGTGAAGAGTCTCCTGTGTGTAAATTGGGGATAAACAGCACTCTTACCACACTGCTGCCAGGATAAACCCATTAAAAACTGGGGGGCTTTGAAAATAATCCCCTCCTAACCCGAGGAGGCTCCGGGACTTGCTGAGTGTCACTCCAGGAGGGCTCTGCAGCCACACTCACACATGGAACACCGGGCAGAGCTGACAGGGAGCAGGTCAGGGCTCCTTCAGGGCCCTCCTCTCACAGAAAATCCATCTTTTACAAGTATTAGCAGTTAAGTCTTCCCACTGCCTTCACATGAAGTGCTGTAGATTTGGGCTGACTAATTGCCCTGTGCTCCATCCTCAGATTCAATCACGTGGTAAGATGTTTAATGACTAAAAGTGATTGAATGAGATGGGATGGGGACACCCCGAGGAGAGAATTCACAGCTGCTCTTGGCCATTAGAACCACTGGAATGCATTAGTGTCAGAGAACACGACACAAACCTCACTCCTGTGTCAGCCACAAGCACTCCACCACCCGTTCATCAGCTCCAGGAAATAACCAAAGTGTTCTCGGGGGATCTCCAAGTCACAAAGTCACTTAGGTTTGATTTTGATAAACTTAAGGCAACAAAACAGGGCCAAGAGTAAAAACAAACAAGGGATTTCGTAAAAACAACAGAGCTGAGATTCATTTCAGTTGTCCTTGGGTACCTAAACCTTTAGAGTACATTTACATGTCTTCAAACTCTTCTTTGCACCCAGAAATACTAATGTCCATGGTGGATTTCTTAATTGAGAACTAAGACTTTCAGGGAAGCCTTGATTTTTAGAGCTGGTACTTTCAGGGATGCACAAAATCTCACGACACCTTCCATGATGATGGCAGTGGTTGCCACTGGCGTGGCTTTCACTTCCAAGCACTGCCACAGTCACTGCCCAAAACTGCTTGGATGTAGGAAAGAATAATTAGGGTTATGGGCCAAAATTTGCCTCTTGATGCTGCTTTACAGACCTTCTGCCCAACACCTGTGCTGGGATGTGTCCTGTGTCACTGCAGCTCCTGCAGGCAGGGCCCTCCAGGTCTGGACAACTCCTGGAAGCAGCAGGGACTGACCCAGCCAGGGGAGGGTCTGTTCCTGCTCCCTGCACTGCCCTGAGCGCCAGGGCAGCCCCCCAGCCCCGTGCTGTGACACAGACACGTGCTGTGCACGCTGCAGGGACAGAGAGAAAGGCACAGCAGGGCTGGCTGAGCCCCCAGGGCTGCTCCCTGCACTGCTGCCTTCCCAGCCTTTCCCCTGAGTGTTGGAAAGCACAGGCCAAAGGCAAGCAACACAGACAGCAAATGCTGCCCACAAACCCTCCCATCACCCAAGGGCTGTTACCTCCAGGGCTTGTTTCATTCCTTGGCATCAGCTGGGACACAGATGGCCGTGCAGTTTCTCGCTGCAGAACTAGGTCAGTGGCAGCACAGATAGCAAGGAAAAATAAACACCCTGGGTTTAGCCACCAAAACCATCCAAGTAGCAGCAGCCTAATGGACAAAATAATATCCCTGAGCGATCTCAGCAAGCCCAAACTTTGCAGATAGAGCTGCCCTACCCAGTGAGCACACAGCTAGCAGGGCAGGGGCTGTGCCACCACACACATGTACTCATTATTGTTTTACTGGGGTCCAACAATTCCTACAGGAGTTAACCCTTCTGCATGACGTTACAGCAAACATAACCAGCAGCTTTTCACATTGCCCATTATCTAGTTAATTGGTAATGGTTCACAGAAGAAAGGTCACATAAAGTCACTACTATTGTTCCAAGCCTTACTGATGTTCGTGGATCACAGACGGGTCCCCGTGTTCCTTCAGCCCCTGCTTTGATACAAAATGTTCTGCAGCCACAGCACTGGAGAGGAGTTTCCTTCCCTCAGGCTCCTTCCAAGGCTGCTTTCCCAGTTCTCAGCACTAGAATCAGTGGCAAGGAGCAGAGGGAAGCAGCTGTGCTCCAGGGAAAGCACAGTTGCAAAAAATTACCTTAATTTTGTACGGCTGTTTTTAGTCACCCAAATCCCCCTGGGATTCAAGTAAGGTTACAGGATTGGTCCCTGGTTAAATATCTAATGGTAGATCCTCAGGTGAGAACAATCAAATCATATCTGAAAGCCTCATTAGAAAAGTAAACCAATATTTAGCCAACCAAATGCTGGTTTTCCATCTG
>JAWWES010000030.1:6711674-6733589 GCA_035583135.1 Lophotriccus pileatus | reverse complement strand
TTGGTTTGAAGTGAAAGAGGGTGGGTTTAGATGGGATGTTAGGAAGGAATTCTTCCCTGGAGAGGCCCTGGCACAGGGTGCCCAGAGAAGCTGTGGCTGCCCCATCCATGGAGTGTCCAAGGCCAGGTTGGACAGGGCTTGGAGCAACCTGGGCTGGTGGAAGGTGTCCCTGCCCATGGCAGGGGGACTGGATGATCTTCAAGGTCTCTTCCAAACCAAATCATTCCCCAAACATTGTATGTATGTTGGATTCTGCTTTAAAATACTGGGTTTAGCAAAGAATTTATAGGTGGTATTGGAACAAAGGGTGAAGTCAGTAAAGGGGCGTTCTCTAAACAATTACTTTCACTGACTGGCCCTGGGAATTTATCCCATTCCTTTCCTAGACTTGACAGGAAAAGACTTTCAGTGATCCCAGGCTTGTTTAATGAGAAGAGCACAGTGGTTGCCTGATTAGCTGCAGGGGCTGTGTTTGCACAGGATCTGAACCTCAGACACATTTGCTTCGTCTCCTTCCCCGCCTGGTTTGCAGCAGCCAGCGGGGCCGTCGGTGCAGCTCCTGCAGAGCTACTTGGGAAGCCAAGCACAGCTCTTCAGATTATTAAAATGCACTGCTTGCTTTGTGCCAGCAGTGCTGCTGTCGGTGGGAACAACAGGGCAAACACCTTAATGGGCGAGCCAGGCTCTGGGTGGTGTTTATCTCCCCCCACAAAGCTGGGATGTGGCTCAGCCGGTGCTTTACGGGCAGTGGGGGATTAGTCTGGAATGGGGCTGGAATTGAGGGCGGCTGGGCCTGTGGAGAAGCCTGGGTGGTGCTGAGCTTGGTCCTGAGCCCTCTGTCCCCGGGCTGGGCAGAGCTGGGGCAGCACTGCCAGGAAAGCTTTCCTGCAGCTCCAAAGGAGCCCGTCCCCACGGGGGTGGGAGCGCCGGGACTGCATGTCTGCCACTCTCCAGCCCCACTGAGGAGACAAAAGCAGCACTTCAGGTGCTGTGCTAGGAGAGCAGAGTACAGAAATAGAAACAACTGACCTGGCACTGCCTCCTGTGGGTAGAGCTGCCTTTCCACAACGCACAGAAGCACCAAAAATGCTGCTTCTCCACACCCAGGAGAGAGACAAGTCTCCCCTGCTGCCAGTATTGGAGAACTGCTCAAATTAGTTAATAATTTTAATGGCAGAGGTATTCTTTTTGGCTGCTGTCCAAATCAGGTAGGTCTTTTTTATGTGAGTAAATATTACAAATAGATGACAAAGAGATCAAGAGCCTCACTGAAGAGCTGCACAAAGAGGCTGAGAGACAGCACTGAAGTGTTGAAATAAAAATCAGTGGATGTAGATGGATTTCACCTGTGAGAACTGAAGTCCCTTTTGTCTGAATGTCTGGTTGTGACCAACTAGTTGCATCCCATCTCCAAAGGTAGAGCCATTTGTTTAAAATGCTTAACCTTTGTGGAAGAGTTACTTCAGTAATGACTCAGGAGGAGACTGCAGTGGATTGAATCACTCCTCAAATTGTCTACTGCCTGAAGGATTCAGCTGCAGGAAAAAGGTTGGTGAAAAGCCTCTAAGGTGTGAGGCAATCACAAGAACTGCTGTGATCCTTTTAACTTGCTAACTGCTGCAATCTGGGCTCAGCCTCACTGCTGGTGACGTGTTCCACTGCAGGGTTGCTCTGCTTTTCCTTGGATTATGTTGGTATTGCCCAGTGTCCAAATATAGAGCATCTCCACGTTCCCATTCAGTGCTTTTTGTATGCAAAATGAGTTAATCTGCTCTAAGCAGCAGAGCATCTTCCATAAGCCGGTATTTTGGCACCTCTTTTGGTCTGTAGCCCTTTCAGCTTTCCTGAGCTGTTTGAAGGGGAAATGTCCTGGCACAGACAGCAGAGCTGTAGTGGTCCCACCTGAAGGGCACTGAGGTATCTTCAGCTGGTGAAAAGCTTCTGTCAGAGGAGTCCAGGCCTGCTTGAGTAACCTGTTGGGTGGGGGGTGAGGGGGAACAACCTCAATTTCCACAGTGAGTAATGAAATTATTACATCAGGACTGACAAAGCTGCTGATTTTAAGGTTAGGTTTCCAAGGGCAACAGTAAGGTGACAAGCTTTCTGCCCTGGTGTGTCATTCACTGCTCCTCCTGCTGTTGGTATTTTATAGTGGAGCAAATGGCTACTCAGCAAAATTAATGTGTGGAATCTGGGATGATGTGGAATCTGGAATTTCATCACTGAGCTTTCCATGTATTTCAAAAAACACATTAATGTCAGGAGAGATCATTTATCAATTGCTTACTCGTTTGCTTCCCAGCCCACACCACAGAATTTTACCCAGGGGTTCTTGCAGCGCTCCCAGGAGTTATTGGCAGAAGCAGCTCCCTGGAGCTAAAGTGGAAGAGACAATTTAATGTGACTGAAGTTTGAAAAATGCTTCCTTCCTCTCCAATTCAAATTAGCTGTGATGAATTATCACTCCTCCTAGGTTTAGAGTATAAGCCCAACAGTTTACACCTGGTAACATCTGATGGCTGTGCACATGCAGCCTCTTTGCTCTGTGACCCAGGGGAATGGCTTCTTAATATTCCTCTTGAAGACTTCCTGTTTGTGTTGGGTTTCCTGTAAATTCCTATAAATTCAGGGTTTCATTTGCAGCCAAACTGCACCAAAAGCCACAGCACAATTAGGAAGCCCCGCACGTAGGTACAGAAACTGCGATCACACGACTGCTAAATAGAAATTGCTCTATCTTTGACTGATCATGAGCTGTCAGCTGTTCCTTTGTTCAGATCATTATAGACACACATAAAACATTGCACTGAATGCTGAAGTTTTTCCAGCTAGAATCCAGACGGGTGTCTGATAAAACAACAAACACACCCCACTCTGCCCCTCCTGCAAAGCCCTTCCCACCTCACTCAATCCTCCCTGCACTGCAGCCACTACTTCATGGGCTGAACTGGACAAAGCAAGCAGTCTCCTTCCCACTGATTTCCAAATCAAATCGTTGTTAATCACATCAATATTCCCAGCTGGTTCAGGAGTCTCCAGGGCCAACCTTGTGGCTCAAACCGGCCCCTCTGCCCAGGTTTGCTGCCAGTGCTTGGAATCATTCTGGTCTGATTCTCTCGGCTCTCTCTGCCTGTTCTGCAGCCCAGCCTGGAAAGGACGGGGCAGGATTTGGGGGAACCCAAACCAGCAGCTCTGCCCAGGGCAGGGCTCAGCACAGGCACCAAACAGCTCCTTCCCTCTGCTGCAAGAGAGGGAGCAGAAAGGAGGAGAGGAGGAGGTGCAGCCTCAAACGTGACTGTTCCCAGCAGCAACAAGAACCCCCAGCAGTGAGAACACACAGGGAACAAAGCCCACACAGAGCAAATCACAGCCTCACCATCACAGCCTCACCTGGAGGGGCCTGTCTGAGGCTGGGTTGGTGGCCAGTCTGAGCAGGAGGGGATGAGCCTGGAGACCACAGCAGCCCCCTCAGGGCCACAGGTGGGCTCACCCCTCCCATCTCCATTCCCTTGCTGTCACCTTTCCCTGTCTGTTCACTTGTAAATCAAATTACCACGTTCTCTGATGATAATGTTTTACTCCTCTGGAAATTACTGTTTGCACAGTGGCATCTACACGATGCTATTTCCCCCCTCTGAATAATCATTTCCATAATCTGAAAACAACAAGAAAACCCAAACAGCTACCACGGAAGAAAGGAAAATTCTCAGGGAATAAATTCCCAGAGTTAAATTTCCTCATAAATGCATATTACTTCTGGAGCTTTCCGTGAAGGCAGCAATGAGAGAATTATTCTGCTGTGTTTTTACCTACTGACCTCCCAGACAGCTCCTCAGGAGGCCATCAGAGGGGCAGAGCTGATGCATTCGCTGTTCCCTGGTTAATAGAGCTGATATTCCAATCGATGGATGTCCCTTGTCACAAATATAATTTCATCCTTGCAAAAACAATGCAATGGCCTCGTTGTTGGATACTGTGCTTGCTTCATTACCTTAAAATATGTTAGCACTTTGTTCATAATAGCTTTGATGGCTTAAACAGCAGAGGTGCTGAATTTTTAATGGTAACAATAAGGTATTTGTTTTACTTGCATTTGGAGAAGGAGCAGAAGCACAAACACCTTGTGAGAAAGCTTGTTTTTGTGAGATTAAGTCCAGTCCTGCAGCACCTTCTTCTGAGGTGACCGTGAAAGTGTTGCAGTTACTGCAGGTCACTTGTCATTTAAGGGTGTTATGAAAAATGCTTTGGGGGCTCTCACAGCAGTGAGTGAGTTTTGTCTTTGTCTGGCCAGCCCCAGGGGGGAGAGAAAACCTTGCCTGTGCTCAGAGGGTCTTTAAATCAGTGGCAGAGATGCTTCTTGTGGGGATGCTCAGTTTGGTGCAGGACGACAGGCGTGGGTTGGGCTTTCGAGATCATGTGGCCATTGGCAACATCTCCGTATTTCTTAGAATCATTGAGTCTCAGAATGGTTTGGTTTGGAAGAAACCATAAAGATCATCCAGTGCCACCCCTGCCACGAGCAGGGACACCTTCCATGGTCCCAGTTTGCTCCAAGCCCCGTCCAACCTGGCCTTGGACACTCCCAGGGCTGGGGCAGCCACAGCTCCTCTGCCCAACCTGTGCCAGGGCCTGCCCACCCTCACTGTAAAGAATTTATTTGTAATATCCAATCTGTATTCTCAGTTTGAAGCCATTCCCCTTGTCCTGTCACTCCAGGCCCTCTCCATCTCCCAGGCTCCCTTCAGGTACTGAAGGACACAATTAGGTCACCCCTAACCCATCTCTTTTCCAGGCTGAACAATCCTGATTCTCAGCCTTTCCTCATGGGAGAGGTGCTCCATCCTTCTAATCAGCTTGGTTCCCTTGAGGTCCATGGAATGCTGATGTGCTGTCAGGAACATTGGAGAGTATTTCTGCAAAAAACAGAAAATATTTTATTTTTAAAGCTGTGTGCTCAAAATTTGGCTTCCTCTGAAATGGGGAGTTGTCTCACAGCAACATATGTTAATTCATGAGATGAATTTCATTCACTGAAATGTGAACTGCAATAATTTCTCCCTGCTTTTGAATGCAAATTGCAATTCAGCCTTAACTATGGTGGAATTCCCATTACACAGGGCTGAAGAGAGTCTTTAATGTTTACTCTTGCTTTTAACTCAGTAAAATCTTTTCTCAACAAGCTTCCTCTCCCCCACTTTGAGTTTTGCCCCCAGGGTTCAGCTCAGCCCCTCTGGGGTTCCTGTCCTGGAGGGAGCTGGGTCTGCCCAACCTGCAGCATCCAGTGCTCAGAGAACAGGGGGCTTACTTTCACCTTGATTAAAGTTAACAATTAGTTAATTAATAGACAGATATATTTGCTGCCATTTTGATTTGCAATTTAAATTACTGATTCTTCCAGCATAAGTGAACTCTGAGCACACAAAGTACAGCGAGCAGAAAACAAAGCTCTGCCGTGCCATGCCCTGCCCTCCCAGCCCAAAATCTTGTGCCCAAACCCTCATTTGTGTGCTGGTTGTGCTGACAAGGAACCCCCAGCAGCTGCCCCTGCCCCCAGAGCCGTGATTTCCAGGGTGACACCATCCCTGCAGCCCCTTCCCTGCAGGGCCCTCCTGCCCAGCCTGGCCATGCCTGGGGAAAGCAAATATCTCAGGCTGAGGAGTCTGGTATTGGTACATTACAAGAAAATCCCTCAACCTTAAAATTGCTTATGGTAAAAAGCTCCATATTGCAGATATCACTGTCTAACAGAGCAAACCATCTCAGGAGTTTAAGAATAAACCTGGCATGCACTGGTGTGACTGTTTATGAAGTGAGGGAGGACTGGCACAAAATACTGAGAGGCTGCATGAGAGGCATTTTAACAAACAGTCTTAATCTTCACCTTTCAGTGTTTAAGTCACAGTGCAGCTCCCTGCCATTATTAGAGCAATTAAAATGCAATTACTTTTTCATCTTTACTTCGGTTCTTGAATAATTAAAGCCACTTTGCATCAAGGGTGATCCATAAAGCGGGGCATTTTGCACGTGAAAAGCTGCAAAGGGTGGGAGGCTTCGGGGTTTGGGCACTCAGCAGCCAAGCTGAGGCTGGGGATGCTGCAGGAGCTGCCTGCTCTGCACATCTCCACAGGATCGTGGAAAGAGGCCAATTGCTGGATTTCTGTACTTTATCTTGATTAAACGGCTCTTTCAATTTGGTGCTCACTCCTTTCATATTTGTAATCACTTTGAGATTTTCATTTTATAGCATTCACTTATTTAACTGCTTGTTTCCTGCCAAGTCTAAAAAAAGAAAGGCTTTTCCCTCCTTTCTCCTTCCTGCAATAAAGGCAAGAGTTTACAGAAAATTACTTCTATATTTAAAGTCTCCTGATGTAAATCTCTGATTGCTTTAAATAGTCAGAGCTGGCAGATAGTGCAAATAAGTACTGGAGTGAAGGATGCTGAGCTGGGGGGAGGCTGACAGTGCTGCAGGCACGTGGGAAGGCTGATGGATGTCCCTGGGGTATGGGGGGAGAAAGGGGGTGCAGCACCCCTGGAACATGAGTGGGTGATCATCCAGATCCTCTGGAAGAATGTGGGATTGCTGTGATTCCTTCTCAGGGGTGTGCTGGGAAGGATGGAACCCTGGCAGGTTTAATTTTTATTAGAGACCGAGGAAATTGGCACATTCTCAGGCATTTGCTGCACAGGTCAGGTTTATCACACTCATTTATCAACCCTTTTTTAGTGCTGCTGAGGGATGGAGCTAAAAGAAAGTGAGCTGCAGAAAGCTGGAAGCATCAGAGGGAGCTGCTGAGCAGAGAGGGTGGGTCTGCCCTGGCCACAGGCTCTGCTGCTGCTGAGCCTCAGCACAGGAGGGAATGCTCTGGGTCTGAGCTGGGCAGGACCTGGAGCTGGTTGGAATCTGTGTCTGATTACTGACAGACTGCCAGGAACTGGTTAGTCCCTGGTACAAATCTGGCCTAAGGACCAGGACTGTTTAGCTGCAGGGACTGGGTTTTCTACATTTTACTGACTTGCAGAAGTCTCTTTTTCTTTCTAAATAAATAGAAATGCTCAGAAGATGTTACA
Source organism: Lophotriccus pileatus (assembly GCA_035583135.1). Lineage (NCBI taxonomy): Eukaryota > Metazoa > Chordata > Aves > Passeriformes > Tyrannidae > Lophotriccus > Lophotriccus pileatus. Next base: position 6,726,518 of record JAWWES010000030.1, on the reverse strand, counting down.
AAGAGTGGCAGGACTGCAAGTTGTGAATTTTCTGCTTCTTGCTTTTCTTAAGTTACAGTGAAAAGGATAATGAAATGAAGGACAGACACTGTGAGGGGAAATCTAAAATCTATTAAAAGAGTGGTTCAGCTAAAAATGCTGGAGTCCAAAGGCTCCTTACAATGGATGTGTTTTTCATGTTCAAAAAGCAGCAGTGCATTTGTAGCCTTGATATTGTCTGAGATCTGAAAACCCCTCCCTATCCTTTGTATGGATTTTCTTTAGCCTTCTAAATCTCAGTGATATGAATCAATCATACCTCAACACCTCACGTCCCTTCCACTGTGAGCTACACCAATCATTCCCTTTTTCAATCAATAAAACAAAAGCCAACTTCAGTCTTCGTTCATAATTGGCACAAAAAACAACTCTGAAGTTTAAAAAGAAAGTCCTGACCATTTCTCCTTAGCCCACCCCCACCTATGGCTGGTTTCTGGCCAGGTTTGTCAGTGGGAGGGTCCTGATGGGAGCGGAATTTTTCTTATCTTAGGGAATTTCTCTCTGCAGTTGGGTTTCTGTGGAGCACCTCAGGGTATTTGCCAGCATAACATTGCTCCAGTGGCACAGGCTGTTTGTGTACACCAATGGCAGGGAAAGAGTCCTTATTACTGAGATTTTGCCTTCTTCCCTCGAGCCTGTCCCTGGGAGCCAGCACGTAGGCAAAACTGATACCTGCTTTTCTTAATTTAGGGCCAATTTTCTGTATAGATGGATGTGCCGATGCATAAATAATCCAGCAGTTGGTGCATGGATTGTTTGCTCCAGAGCTCATTGACATGCAGAGCACACAGGCTGCCCGAAAGCTTCTGTGGAAGGGGATTGTCAGACAGCCTGCCAGGTTGTTCCCTGGAGAAAACCATGAGCACGCAGAGCTGGAGTTTGTAAAGTCCTTTGATTTCATCCTTTCAGTGCTCTCTGTGCTGGTTCTGCAAGTTCAGGCTGAATCAGCACTCCCATTAAAATTCCTTGCTTTCAGGAATTCGTAAGTTGCTGGTGAAAGGGAAGAGCAGGAGGTGGCTGGGCAGGACCAGGGCTCTGGGAGGGGGTTTCGCTTGGGATTCCAAAAGGTGCACAAAGGCAGAATGAGCAGAGCCTGCTGCACAAAGCAAAGCCTGTGCTGGGGGCTGTGGGGCTGCAGGAGCTGGGCAAGGGGAGCTGTCCCTGCTCAGCCTGACCTTTGCCATCTGTGCAGCCCCTGGGAGGGCAGGACAAGGGGCTCTGTGCCCTCACCCGGGGCACGAACGCCGGGACAGCCAGTTTGCTGCAGAGCTGGTCATGGCACGTGATGTGTTCTCCTGAAATGGACTGTGAGAGGCTCAACCCTCCCATTAATTGCAAAATTCTCAAGAACTTCATTATGAGCAAGACTCAACTGTACAGTTTGGAGCCTTAATCACTGCTGTGCCAGATGCCAGCCCCCAGATCTAACACTGAGAGCAAAACCCGCTCTAAGTGCTCCATGAAGAACTCAGTTTACAGCTGACACCAAATAACAGTCAGTTCTGTCTTACTGCTGGAAAGGATCTGCTGCATTTCTCTATGGAAGGAGTGAAAGAGGTTGAAATTAGAAGTGCTGGATAATAAACTCTGACCTGCTCTTGGTCTGAGGGCGGTCTCGGTGCTCTCTGAAAAACTGGGGCACGGTGACCAACCCCTGTCAGTGCCCAGCTCACAGACACCAGTGTGCAGAGTGACTGTATATTAAATAGACTTTAGGTTTATAGTTTATAGCAGTGCCTCACTGACTGCACAATGCATGGAAGCATTCCCAGCATCCATGATTTTGGAATTGAACCCATGTATAAATGGTTTTCCTTTGCTGCCTGCATGGTGTTTGGTGTTGTTTCAGATCCAGGAGAGCTTTCCCAGCATCTCCAGATGAGAAGGGAACACGCTGCTGAGTGGGTTGTTATTTTATAAAATGTTTGTTATTAAATTTTGCAAGAAAAAGGCCTGAGAAGTTTAGTCAAAGCAAGGCTGGTACCCGAAGGGAATTGCAGCAGTCTTGCTTGTATTAGCAGGGGAGAGAGGAAAACAAAAGATACTGGGGGAAATGAGACTTGTTTGGGTTGTCTGCTGGAGTTGGGGTTTTTTGTTATTTAGTAACTGTCAAGCAGTGCTGAAATGATAACACAGGCATGGTAATGGGATAACAAATGCTGATGGACAGCTGAGGGAGGTTTGGAAGGTGATCTGGATGACCACAGGAACAAGATGCCCCAGTTACTGGGCAGGAAAAGCTTGGGAAAATGAATATATAAAGTATATTGAGGGAGGCATAAGAGCCAAGAAGGTTTGGACCCACTTTCCTCTGCATGGTGGCCACGAGCTCTCTGCAGTCCTGCTCTTGGCCCAAGGTGAGGAGGTTGGCAGACAAGGGACCTCCTTCCCTGGTGTCCCCGTCACAGCCACGGGGGATCTCCAGGAGGAGGGGGAGCACGGCAGGAGCAGGAGCTGTGCTCTGTCCCAGGAGCAGGAGCTGTGCTTTGCCCCAAGGAGCAGTCTTTGTGCTCTGCCCCAGCTCCTCCTGGCTTGAAAACCTGCTCGAGACGTGCAGCCAGCCCTGGCACGTCTCTGAAATGAGAACCATCTTTTCTTGCTGGGATCATCTATCACGCTGGAGACGTTCTGAAAGGCTGTATCTTTCCCCCCTAACCATCCTTATCATTTTAATTTAAAAGCTTTTTAAAATTATCACCCAAATAAATGATAAGTGGTAACAGGGTAAACTGCTCTGAGCTCTCCATTAGTGCAAACAATGCAGAGCGACTGTGCTCTATTTACAGAAAATTAATGAACGTAAAAAAGATGAACTGCACGTCATTCTGGTGATCCTGAGTTGTTTTTCATGCAAGGAGGTTTGCAGCCTCATACATTAAATGCTGGGATAAAAGAAACATCTCTGCAATATTAATCGTTGTAATATATGATTGCATGTGAAGGGAATAGAAATAACATTTATTTTATTTAATGAAGACTAATGAAGTTGTTCTGATCTTTCCATTACAGTTGCAACAAGTTTTCCTAATCAAGAAGATCCTACTTTTTGAAAGCTAATTTTTCATTTTAGACTTCTGAAATGCCAGTAGAAGGCAATATCATAGGATGTCAGTACATTTCAAGTTCTAATGGGAATTTGATGCATTTCAGGGGTTTTGTTTTGCTTTTGATTAAAATTAAAAAACCTCAGGCTATTACAGAAAAGTTTGTTTTTCTGGCATGGTGCTTTGTCTGCAGACAAACACGACAGACACTTTTCAGGGGGCTTATCCAGAGCTGGATGCAAAAAGAAGTCTTTTTCCTAACCCTGACCAGGGCAGGATAGCAAGAAGTTCATGATAAAGGACACAATGTTGAGAGAGAGGGAAGAGTAATCACTGAAACCAACTCCTCAGGGGGCAGCACAGTCAGCACAGACAGATTGTCTTGGAGAAGTGCCCCCAGCACTTTCAGCTTGCTTACAATTACTAGAAAACCAGTCAGACCTGACTTTTTTTGGGGTGTTCATGTTCAGATCCACAAAGGAGCAAAAACAGGGGGAGTGGCTGCACAGAATTTTGGTGCCTGAATTTCTGCCATCCCTATCTTGTGCTGTGCTGGTGCTGCTACGTCAGCCTGCTGTCTCACACCTCTTCACAGCATTAATAGGGTTGTTGAGCCTTCAACATTTTTCACACCTGCCAGTTCCTTAGAATGCATCCATTATTTTCCTACCTGTGTTCACAGTTTTGTTGTCATTAAAAAAGAAAAAAAAAAAAAGGAAATGAAAGGATTGATTTTATTTTTGATTTAAACAGGAGGAGCTGAAGTCTTTCATAGCCTTTTATATAAGCAGAAAACTGATAACTCCCAAAGCTGATGGTGAAGTCTGAACTGGTGAACTGCCATTTTCAGGCCAGTAGGTGTGAAGCAGGAGCAGGACAAGAAAGTCATACTGAAAATAAGATGACAAGAATCACTACCTGTTAATGCCATTTGTAGCTGCAATGATGCCCCAAAGCCTGGGTAAACACCTACAGATACACACAGAAAGTGTTTCTGTCCTAGGATGTGTCATTCCTATATGCTGGGTAATGATGTCATATTAGCCCATTTTCTTTTTAATTAAAAAAAAAAAAGGAGAAGGGCCAAGGGGCTTTTTTGTGTCCATGTATTTTGTGCTTTCCTCAGCAGTGTCACCCACACATTTACTTGACTTCTCTCTTGCCCTTACACACATAAAATAGAAAGCTGACAATTTTAATAAGGGTGGACTTTTCTGCCTGATTGAGATTAACAGAGACAATTGGAGCATTAGCACAGGAGCAGGACCTCGGGGCCTTCCAGCAATTGCTCATCTATTTGCTGGGTCAGGTCTCCATTAGTTATTTCAACAGTTGCATATTTGCAGTGCCGTGGGACAGACCTGCCCCTGCCCTGCGGAGGGTGCGGGGGAGAGTCCCCCTGTGTCCATCACACATACATGTCCATCACACACACGTGTCCATCACACACACGTGTCCATCACACACATTAACTGCTGGGTTAGTGACCTTGAGCCAGCCCCCTCCAGCCAGGCTTCTGCCTTGCCCAGAAATGCCGTGTGGTTTCTGGAGGACCTGTCCCTCTGCTGGGAGCTCTGAGGAGCAGAGGGGGATTTTCTCAGGGGCTTTGGGACTGCTGTGCCTTGTCTGTGTGTGTGGGGACTGACAGTGCTCTCATGCTCCAGTCACCACCGGCTCTGGAATGACCAGGGGAAGCAGAGCAGAGGGCTCAGACCACCCATCCTGTGGTGCCAGGGAGGAGCAGGGAGGTGAAACCCCCACTCTGCCCCAACCCTGCTCCCTGACAGTCCCTGTCTTGCCTTGCTGCATGCTTCCAGCAGAGACCCAGCCTGGCAGGAGCCCTGAGCTTTGCCTGAGTGCCAGCCAGGCATGGATGCTGTTCACCCCACTGTGTCCTGGCACTGCTGGGGCCAATCTGGAAGGGGCCAAAACCCACCAAATCCTCCAGCCCTGCTGCGCTTCCCAAGGGGTGACTCTTTCTCCAGCTACCCCCTTTTCCTCCTTTCTTCCTACCCCTCAGTTCTGGGAGTGCAGAGGTCTCTGCTGGCCCTTCCCACCACAGTTTATAAAAAACAAACCCCCTTTGCAGTGACAGGAACCATCAGGAGAGGGATTTGGCAGCCGGGGAGGGGCCCATGGGCAGCCCAGCCCTGCTGGACACGAGCTTGGCCCACGGACCAAGGAGGGGCAAAAACACCCAGGGAAATGGGCTACGTGACTCTGAGTCCTGCCCAGATCTCGCCCCAAAAAGGGCACAGCTGTCACTGCGTTTGCCAACATCAGCAAGTAATTATGGAAAGGAAAACATCGTTGTACTTTTGACTTTGGCGCTTGTCGTGCCCAGCAGAGGCCGATAGATGGACCACTTGGACCGTGAGAGCTGTGATGCTCAGAGCTGGAAGGGCTCCTCCGGCTCCAGCTAAGCTTGTTATTTTTTTCCCCTAATAATAGAGTGAGAATTGAGAAAGAGAGAGAAAATTAGCAGCAGAACAATCAGCCCCTCTTTGTTGAACAGACAGTTTAATTTATTCCTCAGCACAATGTACCTGAAGAATGATAAGAAACAACTTTGATACCATGCTAAATAAATAAAGAAAGGTTACATAACCTAATTTTCTCTGGGTCTTACAGCAGTCTCCAGTTTATCAGCTTTCATTTAACCGCTGCAAAATTAATAAGCTGAGCAAAGTAGAACCACCTGGAATGCTACAAGATTGCTCAAAAAGGAAGTGTGTGGCAGCTCATTATTTTGTGTGCAGGTCACTGTGTGTGATTCAGCCTCCAGGAGCAGCTGATGCTGGGTGAGTGGCACTAAGGCAGGTCCCCTCTTGCCAGCAGGGCAGTGGCTGCACACCCTGAGCAGGGCCAGGGCTGCTCAGGCTGCTTGGCCTTGGCAGGTCCTGCTCCTGGCTTGGAATGCCACTTGGAATGGCTCAATGCTCCCAAGCACTGCAGCCACCCCCCAGATTTCAGAGGCAGCTCATTAAAATAAATTGAAATGATTTACCCTCGTGAGAACACCTCGAGCTCTTTAGTTGATAATTTCCTCCCTTTCTTGCCTCTTGTTCCCCGAGGACACAGACTAGGGAGAAATGATGAAATAAACATTTTTAGAAAAATATATTTGCAGGTTTTGATTCTGCTTGATTTAGAGCTGAGCTGATTCTGCAGCTGCAGGAGCAGGAGATGGTCATGACCAGGGCTCCCTTCCCCACAGCTCCCCGTGTTCAGGGCTGGGAACTCAGGGCCCAGTGGTGTCACCAGGCTTGGCTTTGGGGACCTTTGGAAAATCAGCTCAGAAGGAACAGTGGAAATGAAGGTTTAATGTAAAATTCAGATGTAAAATTCCCCATTATAAAAGCAGTGCTGGGTGATCTACTGGGCTTTGTTTTCATGTTGTGTTGCAGAGGTGGGGAGGGGGAGCTGAGAAGGCTCCTTTGCAGCAGTTTTCCTTGGATAAATCCTACCCCAATGGACCCAGTGGAGGGGCAGTGCCTGCCTGGCATAGCAGGCTGCAGGGAGCCTTTGCACTACATTGTGGTCTAGAAATACAGTGCAGATGGTATTTACTTAAAAGAAAAGTAAATTTTTATTTTTGTGTCTGCTTAGAATAAAATTAATTAAAAGCTAAGCAGAGTGTTTTCCTCTTCACTTAAAATATTACAATTAGTGGCAACATCTGCATTGCACAATTTATTGTTTGTATGGGCAGTGTTGTAAAACATTGTAAAACACCCTTTCCCAACATCATAAACTGGTGTACAAAAATCCTGCAACTAATTAAACAACATTAAAATGCTAATTTAATTTTGAGTAAGATAACTCAATGTAATATCTTCTCTGTAAAGCATTTTCTTATTGTATTGTAGAACCTCAGGGCCCTGTCTGGGGTCCTTTCACTGTATATGGGGTATAAGAAATAGGGGCTGGCACCTCAGTTCAACCCATATCAGGGTGTTGGAATTGGAGAAGTGGAGGTCCTTGAACCAGAAGGATTTGGGTGAAAGAAGTCTTCAGGGGATGATGGTCACACCCTGAGTGGCACAGGGGACAGACCTCATCTCTGTGCCCTGTGGTACCTGGTGAGGACAGTGGCTAAAGACACAATTCCTCTCTGGCATAAAATACTGTTTTCCTACAGCTTTTCATGCCCAGAAGTTACCTGACAAGGACACAGCAGGAGTGTTTCTGCAGGGACAGGCAGGATTGCTCACAGCATACAGCTCTATTCATCCCTTCTGAGCTGTGTTCTGTTCAGTCCCTCTCTCCCTCTTCTCCCAGCTCAGCCAATGCCTTGAACAGTCCCCTCCACTTCCACCTCTCCTTGTGTTAAATCCCAGCCTGGTTCCACCCTCCTGGGAGGTTCAGTGCTTCCCAAAGCCCATGAGCCCCAAGGCTCAAGGTGCATGGGCAGGAAGGTGCAGAGACACGGGAGCTGCTCGTGCTCTTGTGTCTGGTGGGAGCTGAGCCCATCCCGGGGTGCCTCGCACCCCCCAGGGCTGAGGGAGCAGAGGAACCCTTTCCAGTCAGTCAAGGGATGACCTTGATTGCTGTCACCAGCAGCTGAACTCAGTCTGTGTGCCTTTGCCCAGAGGTGGATCAAACAGGAGCTGTGTGAGAGGAGGAGCAGCTGCCAGGAGGAACTCCTTCCCTGGGGAATTTCACCGGAGACTGTCCTGTGCTGCTGTGTTCCCTGGCTGCACCTCCAGCCCTGCACCTCCAGCCCTGGATCCCATCCCTGGATCCCCATCCCTGCATCTCCATCCCTGGATCCCATCCCTGGATCCCATCCCTGCATCCCCATCCCTGCATCTCCAGCCCTGGATCCCAGCCCTGGATCCCATCCCTGCATCCCATCCCTGCATCTCCATCCCTGGATCTCCATCCCTGGATCCCAGCCCTGGATCCCCAGCCCAGGGTTGGCAGCTCCAGCTGCAGACACACTGGCAGCCTCTCAGCAGACAGTGTTTTTAGGCAGGACCCCTCAGCCCAGGGATGATAATCTCAGGTGGGGTAGAAGGGAGGAGCCTTTTCCAGCACTGCAGAGGAATTTATCAGGGTCTGTGGATCGATCTGAGCCAGCAGGTGCCTGCAAGCACAGCCCTGCTTTTGGAGAGCAGAAGTGGGGACACCTCCTTAGGAGGTCTCTTTGGGAAGGACCCACTAACCCACCCCGTTACTCTGGGGACACTCAACGGGGTTTGTTTCATCTCTCTGCTTTTAACCTCAGCTGGGAGCTCCTGCTCCAGCTCTGAGAGCTGAGTGCCTTCCCAATTCTCCTTAAGCTGGCAGAGTGTCTTTGTACAGCCCATTACAGCTGCCAGTCATCTAAATTACATCATTTGCATTGATTTGATTAATACAAAGAGTTTTTAACCATTTAGAACAGCAAGTCATTTTCTGCTGTGGTTGCACACACAGTGCCTGGAGACAGAAGCACCTTGGGCTGTCTGTGCCTTCAGACACCTCCCCTCCCCCTGGTGCACATCAGCTCTCACAGGGCCTCCCGTGCACTCAGCCAGCCACCTTCCAGGCTGTTCCTGCTTCTTTCCCACCCACCAGCAATCCTGTTATCAGTGCTCAATTTTCTCTGCACATTTACCACCTTTCTTCTCTCAGTGTGCCTGGTGCTGTGACATAATCACAGGAGCAGGTATTAAACTGAAGCTCATCACCTCATCAACCTGGGTTGCTGAGTATTTATACAACAAATCAAACTTATTTCCACCTGTCTCCTAAATGGGAACCTCCCTCTAATGAAGAAATCCAGGCCTCGATTGGGATTACAGCTTTGCTTCAGCACCACTTTGCTGCAGCAGCTGTGGAGAAATGTAAAGATAAAAGAAGAAGAAAATGTATTTTATTTGTCAGTGGAAGTAAAATATGGGAAGCTTTAAAAGATCAAAAGGCAGAGACGGTTTTTCCTACAGATAGAAGGTGGAACTGAAAACTCTGGAAAGCCAGATCAAACGCCATACTGATAGATTCCCTCAGTGATTAATTAGTTTATCATCAAATTAGCTGTTCTTTACTGTTTCTGTGGCTGGATCCCATGGTATGTTCTCGGTGATCCCGAGGGGAGCCCTTTGGGAAGCTCTTTGCTCTGGTGCCTCCTGGTCCTGCCTCCAGAGGGAAGGAGAACAGACCCCTCCTGCCCGTGGGAACAGCTGTCCTTTACCCTTTATCCCACTCAGTTTGGAGGCAGAAAGGCTTTTGCTGTTCAGTTCTTTGCTGTTCCATCTGCTTTGCTCAGTGACTTCAGGAGAAAACAAGTTGCTCATGAAAAAAATGTTCTCTCATGAGAAATACCCAGTTGTGGAAAGGGGCTGAGGACAGAGTGGGGAGAGGGGAAGGGCTGTTGTGAACACAGATTGCCTCACTGATCTGGCTTGGTTTCATCCCAACCCGTGGGGTAGGAAATGTTCTGACTGGCAGCAGCAAGGCCAGACTTAGCTTTTAATTATCCTCAGTCATTACATGGAATTGTTTTATATATGTAGGCAGTGGAAGAGAAAAACTGCTCAACAAAATGTTTGTTTTGTGAAGCCAAGGGAATGTTGCAGCCTAAACAAATGTGTGCACATTGGTGTCAGACCTTATGGCACATAATACATGTTCTTAAGGGGAAAAACTAGGCCAGCCCTGCCCACCCTGCCGAGCAGCCCGACCCTCACTGCCAGCCCGGCTTTCAGCTCAGCCAGCAGCTCCCTGGGAAAGAAAGGAAACACAATCTTCCCAGAAGCAGCAGAAAGCATCAGCAGGTTATTTTTCTGTGGTTTGTCCTTTGGGGCCAGACCTTCCTGCTGCCACCACTGGCAAATTCGTCCAGAAAAGTGGGAGCCTTTTCCCCTGACCCTCAGTTGGGAAGGGGAAAACCTGAGTGAGCGACACCCGTGATGATCAGTGGGCAGGAAAGGGGTTGGTTGGTGCCAAAGTGGTTAGGGATGTCTGCCCTGGCCCTTAGAAGGACAAATAACATATCCATGAGAATCAAGAAATCAAATCTATCAGAAATGAAGGGCTGATGTTTGCCTGGCTGTCAGTGTGTGGTGGCAGTGGGCTGTCCTGCCTGGCTCCTCTCTCTCTGCATGAACAAGGGAGCTCTGGGAGCTGTTTGCCCCTCTGTCAAATGGTTGTAAAAAGGAAGCAAAGGCAGCAGAGTTGTCACCTGTGCCCACAGAGTGCAGAAGGGACGGGTCCCCTGAGCCTGCAGGAGCTGCTTCCCAGCACTGGATACCCAACCTGCTGACTCCCAGCTGGAATACGGGTTAAGCCCAGGGCTCACCAGAGGAAAGCTTTGGGGAAGAGCACTAATGAGTTCCTGTAAAATATTGTTTCCATTATTAGAGGTTTTTGTTTGTTTGTTTTGTTTTGTTTTGTTTTCACGCTCAAACCGATGCCTCTTTTCCAGGCTCAGTTTGATTTAAAGCACTGTAGGCTGCTCAGATCTATTTTGGAATAGCCTGCTCAGACAAGCCTGCAGGCAGATCCCATTAGCACCTGCTCTTCCCCCTTCAGGAGTTCCTGTGCGTGACCTGAGGGTGATGAAGGGCTGAGACTCAGACCCAGAGTGCAGAGACAGCAGCACATCCACCTGCAGGCTGTGGGGAGAGGCAAGACCACAGACCATGCAGTGCAATAGGTACCCACTCGTGGCCTTTTCTAGCACTTCCATTTCCCCTTCTAGCAAATGCCCTGGTTCATTAAAAGTCTGATAATTCTTAGGAAAGTTCCCTATTTTTTTTCTTCTGCGAAAGCTTTTAATAATTAAAATATAACCTAGAAAATCACGGCAAGGGACACTTTGTCTTCTCAGCTGTGCAGAGGAGGGCCTAGACCTGCCTCTCTGATGTTGGGCTACTCAAGATTTCCCATTACAAATTATTATAAGCCTAATTTAGCTTTTATTAATTCTGTTTTTCCTAGTTTTAGTCTAGGAGTAAAGAGACTGGCTGGTTGACATGATCCTGACCATAGCTGACCCATCAGCCAAAATCAGCCCAAACTTTGCTGTTGGTTTTGCCTAAATCCTTCCATGCACATGGATTGCTCTTTTCCATCCAGGCAGCTCTGGCAGGGCAGTGGATTTCAACACTGCAGCCCATCATGGTGCTCCAGGCCTTGAATCCTTCTTCTTTGTTAACATAGGTACCTGAAAAACCATGGAACTTAAATAATATAGACAGATACCTGCATAGATGTATGTCTGTACATCTTATGCTGTGCAGGTACACCTTTCAAAGCAGGGACACTGGAAATGCACCCCTTTGCTTCCCAGGGTTACAGTATTTCATGCTTATGTGTTTGAATCCTCCCACTACACAACTGGCAGCCTGACAACTATTTTTTGATTCCTCCTGTACGGTGTTAATTTTTTTTTTAATGTCAAATGTGATGCTTTTGACACTCCTAAAAAGTATTAATTTGTAAATTAATTTATTTATAGGCTTTTCTGTAGAGTTCAGCTCTGTCAGGTCTGATGCCCTTCAGAAGTTGCTAGGTGACACTGTCACCACTCAGCCTGAGCAACAAATGAGAGCTGGGAATGTTGGTGCAGTGGCTTCAGCCAAAAATCCTGCTTTCATTCTGACAGAGGCTTTTTTTTTCCTTTTTGCAAATCGTTGTAGGTTTGTTATGAACTGCAAAGCGAGCTCAAATTATATTCTTCACCAGCCATGGTTTAGTTCAAAACTAACTTAGTTCATAAAGTCAATGCAAATCTTTCCACGTGGAAATCAGAGCAAAGTCATAGATTTGCATGAGCAAAACCATTCATAGCCTGATCCAGAAAAAAAGGATAAAATTCCCAGCCTTGAACCTGAATTGCATTAGTTGCAGATGTAGCTAATTGAGTTTCCCTGCCTGCACTGAAATGGAGTCCAGCTGAGCTGAGGAGCATCTTTGCCAGGCTCCTCCTCACCCAGGCAGAGCAGCTCCAAACCCACATTCCCAGCCAAGGGCTGAGCCACACCAAGTGTGTGCTGTGTTTGTGCCCCAGGAGAGCTGAGCCAATGCTGCCAGTCTGGATCCTCACCAGAACAAGCAGCTTTTTTACTGCCCCTTCCCAGGGGCTGCAACCAGAAGAGGTAACATTGGAGCTTTATGGCAGCAAAAGGGATGGGAAAAAGGCAAAGTCCTTTTTAATTTTCCTCTTTTTTTCTCCTTCTTAAAACAAACATTTCCTGATCTCTTTCCTCCCTGTTTTGCAATAGTAATGATGCTACACCGACTCAGGGTGTTGACACTTACCTGGAATGGGTGAGAAATGTGTTTCTGACCATTCCCTGCAGGCAGGACCCTTTGGAGCAGGGAAATGCCTCAGTGGGACTGCTCTGCAGCAGAACGGTGAGTCTGACAAGGGGCTTTGGCCAGGCTCTGGCCTGGCTCTCTCTAGCACCATTTTTGTGATCCAAATTGGCACTGATTGGAGATGTGTTCCTGTGCAGGGTAAACAATGGCTTAAAGCAGCTGCTAATTAGCTCAGCTCGGTTCTGTTCTCGCTTTTCATGTCTAGATACCTCCTTCAGAAATAAGAAGCAGAAGGAAAACATCCAAGCAGAAGAATCAGAAGGCAAAGGCAAAGAAGTGGAGGGGGATTGCAGAGGAAAATTAATGAGGAGAGACCTCATTACACGAAGCTTATATAAAGCTGGGCTGCATCTGTGCAGGAACAGTGACCCAGAAGAGAAACCTGTCAAACGGGGAGCGAGGTGCCAACCTTGGCAGCCTCTTTCCCTCTGGGATGCCCCTGCATTCACGAGCAGGGATCCCTCGTTTGTGGCACTGCAAGTTCATCTTTGGAGGTTGTGCCTCATCCTCCCCCACCGGGCTGGGGAAGCCACAGGCACTGCCAGCACATTTTGGGAAGGTTGTGTCTGAGTGTGAGTCCAGAGAAAACGTGCTGGGGGCTCAGCAGGACACTCACATTTATTTGGGGATAGCAAAGCTCCTCGTGCAGCAGCCTATTTTCAATCCATCCTTCATTGCTAAACATGGGTATGTTACACAGATATATGTAAACAAATGCACTCAGCTGCTGGCCCAGGGAAAACTCTTTGTAACTCTGCTGCTCACTGACTGCCTGATGAGAACTGCCCTCTGGAAAGCTTGGGATTGTTCCCAGCACAGACGAGCAGGTAAAGATCTGTGTTTGCAGGTTCCTGCTGAAAAAAGTTAAATAGGAAATGCCAGCTGGATGGTACTGAAATGAATGGGGAGCATTTCTCATTATTTTACAGTTCCAGCCCTCAGTTATTGGGCATCTCCTTGTACAGCCATTCCCAGAAGAAGAAGACCTTTGGTGCCTTGCAGGGCTGAGATTCTCACCTCGAACACTGAATTTTTAACGTTTAAAATTCATACTTTGGGAATCTGTTCAGATTTCCCATTGAAATGATGGCTTTTAGTTCTCATCAGGTTAAAGGAGTATCCAGACAGTAGCAGGGGTTTCTCCTGATAAATCTGGGTTCTCTCTACATTTGATACCAACATTCCTGCCCTCTTCTGCCTCCCCCACGTCCGCCCTCCAGCGCTGACAGCTTAGAGACACTCCTGCCTCCTGTTCCAGGCAGGACAAAGCATTCTTATTTCCACTGAGAGATGTTTGTCTCTGTCAGCATCACTGACAGCCCCTGCACTGCTGAATCCCAAGGCAGCACATTAATTCTCCTCCAGGAGAGCTGCCCAGGGCAGACCCTGCTGGGACACACGGGCTGGCAGGGCAGCAGGACCTGCTGGTTCAGGGGATTTGTGCACCTTGGGTTTATTTAAGAGTGCTGTTGCAGAGGGAGAGACTGTTAAACCACTTGTTGCACAGTTAGGTCTAGAAAAAGACACTTCCCAGGTCCCTTTTTTCCTGTTTTGGCAGCACATTACCCATTTTGCTGCTGCCATCTGCATCTTTGTGACCCTGGCCCTCTGTGCTGAGGGAAGAGCATCCCTGGGGGCTGGATCAGGGCCTGGGGAGCCAGCAAGTGACTTCTTAACCTCAAGATACTAATTAAAAATTGCCCTTGAGTGAGCTCCAAGCCAGGTGACAAAACAAAGGCCCTGGAGAGGGGTGGATGCTCAGTAAATAACGAGACCTGTGAGACCTTTCTGTTGGGGACAGAGGGTTTCACTGCACAGAGCTTAAGTCTTACTGAAAATTGTTTAAACCCACTTATGTCCAGTTTATTTTTCAGCAATACAGTTGAGTCATTCCTCTTCCCCTTCCCAAACATTGGATTATTTAGCACAGTTGAACCATTAGTGGCTTAACAAAGAAAGAGCTAATAACAGTATTTCTACAATAAATGATCTGGTTTGCCTTTTGTGAGCTGAAACAATCTTTTGGATGCTGACAGACAATTGATTAGAGCTGGATAGAGAGTATTAAGCAGACAAAATACTTCTTGAATGTGAGCATTTAGGGGATTCTGAATAATTTCCTATTCCTTGTCAGTCTCTAAAAGGATTTTCACTTATCACTGAACAGCAGATAACCACAGACTTTGACTATCTGCTTTTATCAAACACAACTAATTTGCACTTGAACCTATTTTCTGGCTGTTTTTTAGGTGATTGTATCTTTCCAGGATGACAATAAAATATTATTATATATAACAAACAGAACATATCGAAGGACATACTTTCAGCAAAATAGTTCTTAAACTTCTGGGGTTTCTGGTTATTATCATAAAGGTTAATGATGATAGGAAGAGGAATAATAGGAATAATAGGAATAATAGGTGCTGAAACTCCCACAATAAAAGAGAAACAA
>JAWWES010000030.1:6695173-6708888 GCA_035583135.1 Lophotriccus pileatus | reverse complement strand
CATGTTCATGTTCTTCCTTTCTCATTCCAGTGCACTCCCAGTCCTGGTTCTTACCAGTCCATTTCCAGCTCCATCCCTTGCCCACAGGAACAGAAGAGGCTGCTCTGCCCTTCAGATCTCGATTTAGACCTTGGCATTCCTGCTGTTGCCTCAACATTGTGAAAGAGGAGCCATTCAGGTGTTTGTTCTTCCCGGCAAAAGTCCTTAGAATTAAAGTATTAACAAAACAAGATGGGCACTAATAAAATCCCAGTTGAGTGCAGCTGATCTCAAAGGAGCTCTGTTGACCTGCCCATTGATTTACATTTGTCTTGTTTGAATAAAACCAATGAAGGTACAGCAGTTCCCTAAACGATGTGTTTGAGGTTAAATAGAACAATGTTAGTAAGATAGGGAGGAACACAAGCATACAAAAGGAAGGCCAATGTGTTGGCTACTTACTGTAAATATTTTTACTGCTCCCCTCCCAGTCCCGTGAAGATCATGTCTCAGCTTTGTGGTGTTGAACAACACTGGCAAAAACAAAGCAGCAGCTTTGGTTTCTCTGAAGTCAAGGTCAAAATTCAGGTTCTGTGGAGCCAAAACTTGATCCTTTAGTCGTTTCTGTTGATAATGTGCAGAGCTCTGCTCTCCTGCTGAAGAACACAGTAACCACACAAGTTCTTTGGGAAAGAAAGCTGCAAAGTGTGGTTAGAGATGGGATTATGCTGCAGGAGCTGCACTGGGAATGGTGGGGAAATAACCTTTGCCTTCACTGCCTTCACTCAGCAGACAGCTGCCCCCTGATATTTTTTGGAAAATAATGATTCAGACTCTCTTCAAGCTCAGTCTTGTTTGTGGAGCTGAGAATAAGCAGAGAGCCAGGCAGCAAGTTCTGTTCACAGTTGTCTCATGGACTGATAATTGCAGCAAGTTCCAGTCCCTGGCAATGTCAAAAGTACTTTATAGATCTTCAGTGTTATTTGGTTGTCTCTCTAAATCCCACCCCCTGTGATCATTATCTTCAAGAGCCTCTTGTCTCCAGGTTTATATTTTTACTCATCAGTGCTTACAAGTACCTAATCATCCCCCATCCTGCCTGCACTCACCTTTCCCCTAAAGCAAAGAGCTCTGTGCTCACACACCACCTCCAACTGCAATCAAACAAATGAATTAAACATTGCAGCATCAGCCAACAAATGGCAAAATGGATGCAGTTCATCCTTGGGAAGTGTCTCCTGTGCTGCAGCGTGAGTTTTAAAGCTGCTTTTGTATTTCAGAGATATAGAAGAGGACAAACTGGATTCCTTCCTCTCTCCCACCTGAGTAGTTCTGAGTCCAGCAGATAATCAGCTCTAATGTCAAGGACCACATCTCCAGCTTGCTGTGCTAACACAGACATGCACAAAGTGTAGATGTGGGTGTGCATTTCCTACACCCTGTGCTGAGAACAAACACCCTGAACTGCCCTGTGCTGAGAACAAACACCTGGACTGCCCTGTGCTAAAAACACCTGAACTGCCCTGTGCTGAGAACAAACACCCTGAACTGCCCTGTGCTGAGAACAAACACCTGGACTGCCCTGTGCTAAAAACAAACACCTGAACTCCCCTGTGCTGAGAACAAACACCTGAAGTGCCCTGTGCTGAGAACAAACACCTGAAGTGCCCTGTGCTGAGAACACGATGACAGCTCTTCCCTGACCACAGAAGCAGCATCTGTGGCTCAGCCAACAGACCTGGCAGGTCACCCCCTGCTCACCTCCCTGTGAGATGCCACCTCCAGTTTGTCAGGTAGGTACAGCTCTGTGCAGCTCAAAGTGCTGCAAATGCAGTACCATTAAATAATATCACAGACCAGATTAAAATAATGCAGTAAGTTCACATAACCCCCATTCATTTTAATGTTTTATAGTCCAAGTGTATGAAATGTTGAGTATCACCAGAGGACACATTAAGAAGTGAGACACCTGTTCTGTGGTGAAACAGTCACATTAGAATTAATGGAACATGGATCTTGACAGTATTATTAAATGTGTCTTGAAATAAATAAATAAAGCTACCTTGGAAATCCAGTTAGGCCTAAAGAACCCATTTAGTAAATACACTTCCCCTCTTCCAAATCCATTCCTTAGGGGACTTTGCTGTCTTGCTGGAGGCTTGCTTTCACTGGAAAAAAGAGAAGTCTTTTAGCTCTCAATCCTGCTTCCCAAAAGGACTGCCAGGCTCAGCTAATTCTCCTGCTGATCAAAGGGAAGGGCCTGTTGGCCGTGTTTTGAAGGAGCAGTTCAGGGTCAGCTCCTGCCCAGGAGCAGTTCCCACCCTGTTCCCAGGACTGGGACTGGGGCAGCCCAGCCTGGAGGAGCAGCTCTGTCACTGGGCTGGAACTGCAGGGCCATTCTGTGCTCAGCTGCCACACAATCCAAGGAACAGCTTGTAGGTCTGGTGGAATTATTTGACAGCCATCTAAATCTGGATTCTTTTTTTAACTGAAATAACTACTCTGGGGACTCTCCCACTCCTTTCATCCCCTGACATAGCAGGGACTCCATCACTAAAGAGCTTTTAGAGGCTATTTTGGTGGAGATCCAGATCAATCCTCCCTTCACTCCCTTTCTTAAAAGGACCTTCCCTTAACTCTGTGCCATTTCTGACCCCAAGCCCAGCTGTCAGGGCAAAATGAAGGGCAGAACAGTTTGGCAGAAACTGCGATAGGAAAACATGAAATTAATTCCTGGCTTTCAATTCAGGAATGTCTATGGCTCTTCCAGACTTGCTTAAACATAACCTGTGTGGCCCCTTGCACACTCAGATGGGTTTGTTACCTAGTTTTTATGATGACCATTCCTACCAGATCAGGGAATAGCCCCTGGAAACATGAGTTTGCTGCTCATGGAAAAGGAAAACCCCTCCTCCACCTCTGTTTCTTTTCTCTCAGCAACACACCAAGTCATGACCATATTACATTTATTACTATAAAAACACTTCACATTTCGTAATACAGTGTGTCAGAAATTGACATCTTCTTTAAGTTCAAAGGAAATGGACCATTTAATATAAAACCATGGCTATGAATTGTAGAGGCTTGATCTTCAGTCTTGTCACCCCAGGTCCATTCCCAGCTGGTGAGCAAACGTTTGAGCAATCTCACACTCCATTAACAACAGCCTCAGCTATGCTTAATCCCCTTCATTCTGTACATCATGCAAAAGACCTCGTTCTGAATTGTTTTACAGCTGACAATTAATACTTTAACAATTGCAGTTCCACAGATGCTCTGGCTGCCAGAAGTCCCAGTGGCAGACACGCTGCTCCATTTTGCCTGAGTTGCTTTAGAGTAAAAACTTGAAGAGTCCAGTTACAGTAATTGTTATAACACACAGAATTTGAATTAGTATTTGCTAAATAGGTTATTAAACAGATCACACATTGTGATAGGTATTAAATAGCTAAATTAATACAGCATGTATAAAAAAGGCTAAAAACCTACTTAGATCAGAACCAATGGCAGATTCACAAAAGTACAAATAGGTTGAATTTAAAACTAGTTAAGATTTCATCCCACATCGTGCAGAAAAACTTGGGAAATGGTCTTACTAGTCAACATTTCTATAAGAAATACCAAAGTCACCTTTCATTGCATTGCAATAAGTAGTGATGATGGTGACATCTTATGGGGTTTTTTTCCTGCATCTTGTTGTCCTGAGATACTGAAATTGTGAACATATTATGCATATTTTGGTCATTCTGCACCAGGTACTTACTGCAATGTGATCAGTGACTTTCACATATGGCTTGTCAAAATCTCCACTACTGAGATCTCATCAACTCCTGAAGGTGCCCAGCTGTGGGGAGGAGCACCATTTGTACTCATTGGATGCAGCAACATACATTGGAATATAAGGCATGGAAGGAAGAACCTGAATTTCTAGGTGAAAAATCAGGGACAACTTCAGAATCCTAGGACGTAAATCCTTGAATGTGACTTGTTTTATCTGTCTGCTTTTGTAGGCATGAAGAAATAGACTCCACTTATCACAGAGTTATCCTGGCAGTTCCTGCAGTTCTGTATTTGTATTCTTCTTTATAAACTCATTTGTCCTTTTCTTAACAGTATCAGGTCAAACCACTACCTGCATAAAAGTACTGAGCTTAGTGTTCAGGGAACACAGGCTATGGACCTGATATTGTTATATGTATAGAGTCCATATATTAAAACCTGGAACATCCTCTAGTGTCTTTCCACTGTTTTAATTGGTTTAATAAAGAATGGATCCTCCTTCTCTTACCTCAATAGCATAATAACATTGAAACCTCACTAGTACAATTATTCCCTATTAATGTGGTACAAAAATATTCACTGACATAAATAAATTTGGCAATCCCCAGCACGTGTGTGATGCTCAAATAACGTCCCTCTAACGTGACAAGGCCAGCAAGGCCGAGAAGTCACACAGTGCCAAACCCAGGCAACGTTTGCCCCTGGAGAGGCTGCACACGAGGCTGGCACTGCTCTGCTCCACTCTGCCCTCTGCCCTGCAGTGAGCTCAGCAGACACAGGCTCTGTTTGCCCCGGGGTCCCTCTCCCAGGCTGGGGGGCTCTGGAGCTCTGCTCAGAGGGTCACTGCGCTCACCGAGCGCCGGTGGCTCCCGCGCACAGACCCGGGGGCTCCGTCTCTGCTCCCCTGGCCGCTGTCCTGCCCTGGAGCTGTTCCCCTGCTGGGAGCACGGGGGCCAAGGAAAGGCCCTGCTGGAGAGTCTGTGGGGGCAGGTTCTTCCTCTGCCCACCTGTTATAGAAATAGCAGCCCTCCTCTGGTGTCCCTTTGCCGAGAGGATTCACCGCAGAGCTGGGAGGTCCCCGAGCCTCCGTGTCCCCCTGAGGCACAGCTGCTGGATGGAGAAATGGGGACACACACAAGTGGCTGATGCTTTGGTCCAGGTCATCATTACATGCAGGTGATGCTACAGGGGCACCAGAAGCAGCTTTTCTTGATCTCAGTTTCTGGATTTCGAGACCCCGCTGTCCCTCAGGAAGTTTATCTATTTGCTGTGCCTTCAGAACCAGGGATGATCCAAAGGTTCCTCGTAGAGCAGAAACAAGGAACCTGATGAAAGAGGAAGAGAATGGATTATCTTAACAGTGGGCTCCTTCCATAATCTGCATCACATAACACAAATCCAGCTGCTGATTTTCCATTGCTCTACAGGCACTTACACCTGGCAGATGAAAGCTGACTCCTGGATCTTAACACAACAGAGAGTCAACTATATGTACATATGATCATTTACTCAGTATTTACAGCTACTCGATTGCTGACCTGTGAAGAAAGAGACACAAAAGTCCACCAAGAGATGCAGTATTTGAGAATACTGAAATTCTATTTATACTGCTAAAACAGGCTAAAGAAAGGATGCTAATTTGGTAGATAACAGGAACCCAGAAATTTTAAAACCTCAGCTTTTGGATTTGCTCAGAAAGCAGCAACCAAAAGGTGTCCTACCTGCCCTTTGCAGGACAGAGACCTTACATAACTATACACTGTGTGCAGTGAGAGAGCACACGTCCTCTCTCCATGTCATGTCAGCTTTGTGTGAAAACCACTGTGTCCTTCAGAGCATCTCTTCATTAGGATTTGACCTTTACATGGACGGCCTCAACACGCGTTTTAAAACAAACGTGGGGACTCCATGAAATTGCACTGAGAAAGCTGCTGCCTTCCCATCCTGCTGCTAAATGTATGTATAAATTAGTGTGACAGGATTAAGAAGGCTAACAAGCCAGCCTCAGTGCAGAAAGGGCTTTTGAGGCCATGGATTTCTCAGGCTCTCACCAGCAGGAGTGGAGGAAGTCTCTTTGTGTGTCTGTGCTCAGGCTGCTCAATCCCAGAGTCCCAACTTTGGGCAGCCCAGAGCACAGCAAGGGTGAGCCCAGAGCTGTCTGCACAGCTCTGGATCACACTGTCCTCTGGCTTTCCCTCAACCTTCCTCTCCATCTTCTGGCCAGTTGCAGGTGGACCAGCCAGGAGGACAGACAAGGGATGGAAAACCTTGTCTTCCATCCTGTGAACTGCCCTCCCTTGCCCTGCCCTTCCCACAGCCCTGCAGGGTCTGCTGGGTCTCTGCAGGTCCTGCCAGACCAGCCTGCCTTCCACAGCTGGGCAAAGACATCTGGTTTGTATACTGAAATCCTCCAAGAGACACAGAGCCTTCCCTTGCCAATGACCAAACATGAAATTCAGATCCCTTCCTTCTTGTCAGGTTTGAGGGTTTTAGGACTTAGTGCTGTGCAGACACAACTTCACGTTTGTCTCAGAAGTGCAGGGGCAGTTCTGAGGTGCAGATGTGCAGAGGGTGCACTGCAGAGCACTGCCAGATGTTCCTGCAGGGAAAGCCTGGAGCAGGCAGGGCACAGCCCAGACCCCAAAGGGCTGTGGAGCCTCAGCAGCCAGAACAGGAGGCAGGACTGAAAAGGAAGAACTGAGCAGAGCAAGGATGTCAACAAAACCTTGTAGGCAGAAAGCAGAATGTCAAGGCTCTGTTCCTGAAGGAGAGAGTGAGCAGGCAGCATGCTGAGCTGGACCATGGAATGGAACTGAAAATGCAGGGTATTTTAGGAAAGGGTGGTTTCACCACTGCTGTGATGGCACAGCTCAGCTGCAGCAGAGACTGGAGGGTGGACAGTCTGTGAACAGAGGACTCTGCAGAAAATAATCTGCAGTACCTGCATGAAGGGAAAGCAGTTCTCCAGCTCTGAAGATACCAAGATAAAATCCTGAAGCTCAGCAACCTGCTGAGGCAGCAAGGATCTTAATTGTGCTGCATTCCCAAGATGGAGATGCGAGTTCTCTAAGCACATGTTTGAGGCAGCTCTGGGTCAAAAATGACACTGTGAATGAGGCCTGACAGGAAAACAAAACTCACACAGGCTGGAAAAGGGTGCCCTGCCTAGAAGACATGAGACCTTACTGAACTATGTGTTGTTTATTCTCATCTGAACTTACATAATGGAACATGAAGTCACAAGAGCATCTCAACCCAAATGCGGGAATAATAATAACAGTTTGAAGAAAAGGACTATCTAGTCTTGAAATGCTCCTTTTCAGACAAAGTCAAGGCTCAGTTCTAATGCCTTAAGGCAGTTAAAAAATCAGACACTAAAAATATTTTCCTGATCCTTGCAAAACCAGTGTGCTGCACCACTTCATGGCAATCAGGATGAGAAGGAAACAGGGAAGATAGTCAGACCAGCTCAGATGGGTGTGCTGTCATTGTCCAAGCACGAATAAAGAGTTTAAATAAATGGTGCAACTCAAACAACGTGTGTCTGCCCAAAGGATTAGTGAAGCTGTTAAGCACCAAAAGTAGTAAGTTTCCCACATACATGTATGGGAACAGAATCATTTTGTTTTTCAAACCATTTTTTTTCAGCAATGTATCAAAATAATTATCCCTCTCCAAATATCCAGTCTCACTTAAAGTTATCTTTAACATACCTGATTTGTTGCAGAGAGTAAAATAAAATTCTGGAGGCAGAAAATGTTTTCATGCAGAAACATGTTCTTAAGTTTACCCCAGTAATGAACTGCAAAGTACTTAAGAAACAGAATATATTTTCTAGCTCTCAAAGCTTATAGGAATATTTCAAAGACCTGCCTTCTAGTCTTGATCAGCTCAATCATGCTGTGCTCAGGAGAGTGAACAATTACACAGCAGATTTGTACTGGCAAACTTTGCAGCACCCCAGAAAGGAAGGTTTTCTTGTGGAAAACCAGCAGTAGATGTAAAGTGACTTATCTCAGGTGATACAACTGAACAAACGGGTGGTTTGTGAACTGGAAAGTCAAACCCAGGCATCTGACCCCACCTGAACTGCCCCTGTGCAACCTGTCCCTGACACATCCACCCCTGCACACAGGACTGTCATCACTGCCCCCAGTCCCACAAACCCAACGGGAACAGCGAGAGGAACACGGAGAGGAACACGGAGAGGAACAGGATCCCACCTGGGCAGCAGCGCCAGCACCGGGGTGAGCAGGCACAGCAGGTAGAAGGTGGGCTCTGTCAGCTGCCTCTCCATGATCCAGTAGGGGTTGGTGGGAGGGTTGCAGAGCAGGCACACGGCGTTGTAGAGCAGGGAGAAGACGAGGTAGGAGCCCACGCTGCACATCATTGCCACCAGGTGGGACAGGGTCTGTGGGGAGGGCACGAGAGCACAGCGGTGCCTGTGAGAGCCTGGCTCTGGTGGGACACAGCACCACAAAGGCAGGCTGGAAAGAATTTATCCAATGGGCCACTCTACCGAAATGTGCAGTGGGAGAAACAGCCAGAAACCAACTTAGAAAACAACCGTGAGTTCAGTTCTCTGAGTAGCACGTCCTCACATGAAGCATGCAAATGTTGTGTCCTGTCCTGTCCAAAGGCACAGCACAAACAATTCTGGGCACATGAAGGTGTTATCCTGGGGCTAATAACAAATTCTGGCACCTTGTGAAGTCTCAGTGCATCTGTTACTGTCACTTACTTTCTGTGACCCAGAGTTCAGGCAAATGACTCTGCAGGGCCATGCCATGCCTACCCAGGCTGCTGTGCTCCCAAAAACACAACAGGCTGTGACCAGGGCAGGGCAAACACATACCCACGTTTTCATCTCCAGAGCCTGGTGCAAGAGAATGGTCAGGAGGGAGATGGTGTTGATGGGGTTCCCAAAGGAAATCACATCTATGTCAGAGTCCTTGTACACCTGGAAAACAGGCAGAGGCAAAGTCAGGAACCCTGACCATTCAGAAGGGAATTTTCTGCTTTTTAAGGAGAGCAGGAGAATGAGAATATTAATGAGCCTGTTACTTACAGCATAGGGGACAAAGAAGCAAATGAGGCTCTGATAGAAGGCATCCAACATTGTGATAATAAAAGTTGACAGGTTGTATATCTGCAGGAGTTTACAGATAACAGTCATTAGGATGGCACACATTTCCCCAGCCTGTCCTGCAGACATAATTGCTGCCTCTTTTTCTTCCATTCAGACTACTCATTAGAGCTAACTGGTCTTCCTTCAGGAGTAAATGCCTGATGAGCAGCTGATTAAACCAAAGGCTTATCTCTGAGCAGACCTTTTCTCTGTGTTAACTGAAGATAGACCTTAGGAACATTAATAGGTGTATTTCTGAACCTGAGGAGGAAACAAAATGTCAGGTTGCTTATTGATTTAAGGGTTTGTGTTTTCTTGTCACTTTTGACTGTAATGTTTTTAATGAGCTTGTGTTTAGTAGGTTTAGTAGGTTGGGAGTGTTTGAAGCACCAAACCTGAGCCCAGTTTAACCAAGGACCAGATACACTATTTTACCTTCATTTTTACATCTTTTACCCTGTTTTATTTGTTTCTCCATAAGCCTTCACTGAGCATTCTTCCATACACACAGTGCCTAAATATATTTGCTCCACTACTTCAATCAAAAAAAACAACCACAGGGCTGATTCCCTAGCAAGTCACTTATTATAATGCAGCATGCTGGGATTGCTGCTTACATTTCATGGCAGAATAAACCTCCCATTTACATCTTCTGACCATGACCCAGCACCAGCATCACTTCCAAGGAGCAACTTCAGCCGTATGTTCCAGCTCTTCTGACAGCTACAATTATGCCTTCTTTTAGTGGACATCAGCAAACTTGACACCATAAAATGGAACATTTGCTTCCAAGTAAGTCTAAACTCTTTTCTTCCTTCACTCCTTCCCAAACCAAAAAACCTGTGGTCCTTTGGCTTCTCCAGCAGCTGCTTCAGCAATCACGACATACCTCTGAATTTTGTCCATTCTTGTATAACTCAGGCAAACCTAGAAGTGTTTCTGCAGAAACATCTTTGTCCAGGACTCCAAAGAGAATGGGGGGCACTGAGGTGAAGAAGAGGTTGAAGAAAATCATCTGCCAGTAATCAATCATGGTGCTGCCTGAGAACCCGCAGAAGAACTGGTACCAGAAGAGCAGGTTGACGTAGCTCTGGGGAGAGGCAAAGACAAACCCAACAGCCTGTTGTGAGTGTGCTTTGTCCCTCCACACGTGCAGCACTTCATCCTTCATGCTGATGTGGTTCCATTTGCCTTTGGGTTGAGGGAGTCACCCAGTTTTCCTGTGGCCTGTTCCTTCCATCCCTTCCTTTCCCCACCCTGTCCCCACTGTCACAGCTGACCTGGACCCCTCAGTGCCAGTGCACTGATGGGCTGTGACTCCCAGAGTTCCCCCTCCCAGCTTTGTGTAGGACACTGGCTGCTGGCAGAGCCTTTTAAGAACACACTGCTTTGGTTAAAGGCACTTCTAGCAGACAGCCCTGCCCTTCCTTCCATGAACAGCACATCTGAAGGGTCTGCTGCACGGCAATCCACTGTGAGACAGCTCTTTAAAAGCCATTAGGCTTCCTTAAGAACATACCAGAGAATAATTAAGTAAACTGTTTACAGCTCCAAGCACCAGGTTTTAGAATCCTTGCATAAACTGGCTGTCCATGTGGAATCAAAGGGCTCCTGCTCCCTAATGCTGCTGGGGAGATAATAAAGCAGCAGCATCCCACTCTGGAGAGATATTTCACATTGCAAATAAATATCCTTTGAGCTCTAAAAGGATGGCCAATCAGAAAAAGGAAAGTGTTCATTTCCACTACAAAATTTAACAGCGATAAGAAGTAATCCTTATTCAAAATTATTAAAACCCCTCAAAAAACAGATACTTTGAATTCTAAGTAAATAGCCTTTCATGATCAGCGTGTATTTCATGTCAAATGCACTTGTTTGCACAGTCTTGTAGAAATGGAATTATTATCCTTTTTCCACTTTACATTATACTTCAATGCACAGCTCATTTGCATATACATTAAGTTTTTAATAAAAATGCCAGGTATGACTGCATCATTACTTGCAAGTGGTTCCTACAAAAATTCAGAGGTTTCACAGGCTAGCAATTCTTAGTGCAGAGTCATCTTCTATATCCCAGCACTAATAATCTGATCTTCCTTATGCAAATTTTATTTAGAGGCTCATGGGTATTATTAATAAAGTTTCTTGAACTACCATATAAAGTTCCTAAGCCCTGAGTCCTTTTCCCTCTGGAATAATGCTTGTTTCAAAATATGTTTAATGCCCATATTTTCCTCAGTGCTTTATGCAGCACATTGCTAAGAAAGAAGTGCACCATTATAAACTTGCAAAGTGAAGAAACACAAACTGCAGCTTCATAAAAAGTACGAGTATAACCTATAAAAAAACAAAACCAGGCCAAAAAACCCAACCCAGCCCTGGATGGGATGAAAACCTCCATGATTTTAATAATCTTACCACATTCTTGTAGAAAAAGTAAATCACCATCTTTGCCAGGCGAGAATAACACCAGTGTCCGTGGACAAGGAGCAGCTTTTTGAGGTGTTTAAATCGGGATATTGCAAAGTCACTGGCCATCACTGCCTGTGGTAAGAGGAAAAGCAGGTCATTTACAAGAGAGCCTTTCCCCAGCCATTTCCATATAATGAGACTTGAACATGCACATTGAAATGATTTCCTACTGCAGGAAATTTCCATATTGCAGGAAAAAAAACTCAAAAAACCAACCCTCAGGAAAATAGTTGGAACTTTCTCTCTCTGCAGAACTCTCCATTTAAGGAGCGTGAGGAAGGGGGATGTGTGGGAAAGAATCCAGGGCAGAAGACAGTGGAAAAGAAGCTACAAAACCTGGAAATGCAGTAGCAGGGAGGACTCAGAAAGCAGATGCTAAGCTAACACTGGACAGGCATCTGCTAATTTTCCAGGCTTATGAGCAAACACACATCTGTGCATGCATGCTAATTGTTGGCTCAAAAGGCTCTTTTTTGGCTGGACCCATAATTATGAACTGCATGTTAATTTCTGGCAGTAATGATGCCAACTTGCATTTTTAAGGTGACACTTGAGAGCGCAACAGAACTTGTTAAGCAGCAAGAGACCACATGACAGAAGAGGAACAGAACTGAACTGACAGGATACCTGCATGCCTTCCTGACCAGATATTCCAATCCCAACGTCAGCTGCTTGAATCATACTCACATCATTTGCACCATCACCTGGAATGGGAAGGGGGGAACAACAGAAGTGTAAGAAAGGGCCTAATGCACAGTGCCTCTATCAGAAGGAAATAATCTTAGCTGTGCTGATTGACCTTAATTAGCATAACTGATGCTTAGCACCAAGCACTCATGAGCTCCAGGCTCTGTCCTTGGCAGGAACATCCTCCCTCCCTTCCAGCAGACCTGGCTTCAGCAGTGGGACCAGCTGGGGGGTGGATGGACACCCTGACACATCTACATCTGCATCACTTTGTGTTTCTGCTTGGTGAGCTCCGTATGCTCAGCAGCACGCTCTGCAGCACCTCCTTGAATCCTCCAAATTGTGGGATTAATTGGATTGCAGATGACAATGTAACAAGCCAATTTCAGGAGTTGCTTTGCTCGTTTCAACTCACAGCAATATGTTAAATACATAACCAAACTTTCAGGGAAAGAACCGCCCTGGTTGCCGCTTGCAGCGTGGAGATGGTAGATCAGGTTAGCTGGTAAAGCAAGGGAGATGGAGCAGAAGGCTGAGAGCTTACATTTTGAAACACAAGGCAAAGCAAAAATTAAATACAACAGACTCTTCCTTTTCTGTTGGGTCCACAGAGGTGTGTTTTTTTAGTTGGAAGTCATAAAAATCAATTCTGCAAGGATTTTAGTGGCATCACTTGCCAAAAGTGGGGCAGAGAACTCAAAACATTTCACATTATTTGGAGGTAAAAGGCAAATGAGTCACTGCTTAATACCACTCTGGGGATAACTCTGTTTTCACCAGCTGGGAAAATCTGACAGGAAAAGGGCTTTATAAAAAGACAAATTAGTGACTACTCTTGAGTGTTTTGCAGGCCCAAAGCAAGGACGTTCCAGAGGGAACACGTACATGTGTTTGTACTGGTGTGCATGAAAGGGACTGCTGGGAGATTCTGAATTTGGAGCACCTTCATCTTGTTTAAAAGGGGCCCAGATTTGCTTAGTGAAAGATGAAGAAGGACTTTCATGTGTGTTTTGACAAGGAAAGATTATTCACTGCTGTTTCCTCCCTGTATCTATCTGAGGCACAAAAACCAGCGTGTACGGTATATTCCATAGTTTTCCCCAACTCTTGGAGAAGGAACCTGCTCCCCTTTGTGCAGTGAGGCTCAGGGTGGTACCTATTGCCAGGGTCAGGTGGTACCTATTGCAGGGTCAGAGTGGTACCTATTGCCAGCTCAGGGTGTACCTATTGCCAGGGTCAGGGTGTACCTATTGCCAGCTCAGGGTGTACCTATTGCCAGGGTCAGGGTGGTACCTATTGCCAGCTCAGGGTGTACCTATTGCCAGGGTCAGGGTGGTACCTATTGCCAGGGTCAGGGTGGTACCTATTGCCAGGGTCAGGGTGGTACCTATTGCCAGCTCAGGGTGTACATATTGCAGGCTCAGGGGATACCTATTGCCAGGCTCAGGGGTTACCTATTGCAGGGTCAGAGTGGTACCTATTGCAGGCTCAGGGTGTACCTATTGCCAGGCTCAGGGTGTACCTATTGCCAGGCTCAGGGGGTACCTATTCCCAGGCTCAGGGGGTACCTATTCCCAGGCTCAGGGTGTACCTATTCCCAGGCTCAGGGGGTACCTATTCCCAGGCTCAGGGTGTACCTATTCCCAGGCTCAGGGTGGTACCTATTGCC
>JAWWES010000030.1:6674756-6695073 GCA_035583135.1 Lophotriccus pileatus | reverse complement strand
TCCCAGGCTCAGGGTGGTACCTATTGCCAGGGTCAGGTGGTACCTATTGCAGGCTCAGGGGGTACCTATTCCCAGGCTCAGGGTGTACCTATTCCCAGGCTCAGGGGGTACCTATTGCAGGGTCAGGGTGTACCTATTCCCAGGCTCAGGGGGTACATGTTCCCAGGCTCAGGGTGTACCTATTGCCAGGGTCATGGCTCGCAGCCGGCCCCGCAGCAGCCGCACCACCAGGCCCTTCTGCAGGGGGGTGCAGCGGCAGCAGAGCACGGAGCGGCACAGCCTCGCCAGCGCCACCAGCTTCTCCTCCAGGCCCCCCTGGAAGACGAGGTTCAGCGTCTGCCCGTCGATCACCAGCCCAAACTCGGCACTGGGGGCCGAGGGGGGCGTTGGGAGAACGCCAAGGAACTTCCTCCGCGGTCTGTCCAGCTCGTTGTGCTTCCTCACCTCTTCCAGGGTTAAATTCAGGAGGGATTCACAAGTTTCCTGCCAGAAAACAGACGTGGTTTCAGCAGTGGTTGTCTCCATCTCCCTTTCCAGCTCAGCACCTCGCCAAGTGTGTGTTTGTGTAATCATGCCAGGGGGTTTAAGCCTATCAGACAGACATCAGGGAAAACTGCCTGGGACATGCACTGGCTCATCTGATCGGGGATTATTGCAGCAACATCACCACCAAATCCTTCTGTGGGAACACTGAGCGTTTCATTGGCCAGTTGACTGAAGGAAGGAATTATTTTAAAAGAAAATAAAATAATCTTTGCATCAGGAGGACATATGTGCATTGCAATGCTAAAAATTCAGAAATTAAAAAGGAAATCCTTTTTTTTTTTTTTAAGGAGATTGAAAAATCTGGTTCTGATATGAATGATGTGAGATATTGCAGCATTTGCTGCCATCAGAAATAAACTGCAGTAGAGGAACAATCAAAATTATCCAGTAATTTGAGAATTTGGCCTTTTCTAGGTCACATATCAGGTATGTGTCAGAGTTAGGAACACAATAAAACTTCCCACTTTCCAGCACTGTGTTTTAAACACAAATTAAGTCTGTCTCTCTCAGCAAATCTGCCTCATTTTGGTCCAAGCCCCCTTTTAGATGCAAACAATCATAATTGACTCAATATTAAATACAAACAGATTTCCTGCACAGATCTTCTAAACTGGCACACCACTATCAGAGAAAACCCTGAATGATCTTAAAGTTATTTTGCTGCTGCTTAGCAATGAAAGTCCTCCTTCTGTGCATGGCACTGAACACCTGAGGAGCTAATCACTCCTTTTTCTACCTTTTCTGTCAGCTTTATTGAGCGATGATTCAGTCCTAAAATGTTATTTTCACTTTATGTTGCATAAGGTACATGTGTAGGATGTTTGCAAGATTTAAATTACACTTAAGTGGGAGGTTCTGGAATCAAATGTGCCTCTTACATCTAACAAAAATCCTGCACAGTTAAAACCTCTAAAAAAAATATCAAAGAATCATCATCTTTTTGTGAACAACCCAAAAATTGTAGTGGAAATTCCTGGTTTGCCTTGGCTTGCTTTTGAAATGAATCCCCCAAGCTACCTCCTTAGGTTGCATTTTCCTGGGAGATATTTAGTTTCCAGTGTTTTCTGGGCTAAGGGGGTAAAGAGAAGGCTTTCCACAAGGGTTAACTTCGGCAAAGTGAGCAGGTTAGACTTGGTAGGTGTTGTGTGTGTCCCTCCCTGACTGGGAGCCCCTTTCAGAGCCAGTGTCTGGCCTCGGTTTTGTTTTGAGAGGGAGGGAATGAATCCCTCTGTGGTGCCACTGCAGTGCCCACTGAGCCACTGGGGCTCCCCACGTGTGTCTGAGCCCGGAGCCAGAGGGTGCTGGATGTGGGGAAGTGTCTCCTGGAGCCAGGGTGGTCCTGCCTGCAGCACCACTGCCCTGGCAGGAACCATCTCCTAATTTCCATCCTAAATGTATTCATTCTGCCTCCCGTTAGGGCAGATATGCGTATCAAATGAAATTACACATCGAAGCAAGGGAAGCATTCCGTGCCAAATTCCGTATCATCTTTGCGTGTTTCCCCATTCCCGTGACATTAAAAGAGACAGACATTTGCATAGGATTTTACTCTTTTTTGGAGAGCTCCTCACTGCAGACAAAAGCAGTTAGAAAGTAGGCCACCTCACTGCTCTGCACAGTTGCCTCTCCCAAGAAAAACAGTATTTCAACTATATTTAATTAATCCTCACAATAGCTTTATAGAGAAAGGCAAGCTCATACTGGGGACCCTGGTTGTGTGGGGAGAGAAATGGAGGACACCGAGCCAGGGGACCTGCCTGGTGACAGAGGGACTCTCCTCCTGCCCTCCCCAGCCTCCTGCCAGCCCAGGGAAGGGCTGCTCTCAGGGGCTCCTGTCCCTGCCGAGGGGACCACAGCTGGTGCTGCACAAAAGGGACAGAGCAGCGCTGGGAAAAGGGCAGTGGCTGCTCTGGGGGCACCTCAGGGGCTTCCAGAGCTCTGTGGGAAGTCAGAGGTCACCAGCAAGAAGATGCAAAAAGGGCAGTCACACATCTTGGACCCTGCTTTGGGGTTTAGAAATAGGGTGACCTCTCCTTAGCAAGTGGATCTGGTTTAACCATAATGTTGGACTCAGTCTCCCCCAAATCCACCTCCAAAGCCCCCTGTCCCACCTGGCTGCCTGGAGGGCTGTGCACAGTGGTGGCCATCCCATTCCTGGAATCAAGGAGTGGTTTCTCTGGTACCCTGCTTGTGTTGCTCCACAACCAGCAAAAGCCAGGGTGGCTTCTCCAAAGCCTTTGACTTTGCCCATCCACGATGGCACTTCGCATCTTGGGCAGGCAGGACTGTGTTTGCTCAGTTGGATGGAGTCAGAACAGCCCTGGACTGCACCACAGATGGCTCACTGTGTGTTAGTGGGTCACAGGGGCTGACTGTGAAGTGATAATCCTCACTTTGGAGAGTTTGCTTTGCCTACTGCCTGCCCTTCTGGCTGCCCATGGAGATCCAGGGAACATCTGTGCACATCAACCACGACGTGCACCACCGTGGAATGCCAAGGAACTGACTGTGTTTTTAACTGATCCACAAGAACTGTATTTGGGTGTTCAGAAAGCTGAAATTCTGCTCACACAAAAAGATACTGGATAAAATTGTTCACTAATAAATTTCTGGTCAAGTCTAATCCTATTAGGGAGCATGCAGCTAGAAAATTCTGAATTTAATTAGATCTGCAACTGTAGACTTTTTCCTGGCTGACTCAAAGTACTTTCCAAATGTCTTCCAACAGATATCACCTAGGGTTAAAATATCATTGTCACTGAAATTTCCATTGTAAGGTGAAAACCCACATATCAATGTTATTATGGAATTAGGCTCTTAAACTGCATATTACCTTCTTTCTAAAGCTAGTAATTCAGGTAATAGCTAGTGATTCAGGCAATTTCTAAAAATAATATTTTCATTTGGAAAAATCAGTGTATTCTAATTGAACGAAACTCTACATAAGTGTCTCGTATTTCAACTCACCCTGTTATGTGTGGTCTACAGAGCTGCTGGCCTAATGCTACGTGGGGTTTTGCTGACTTTTTTGTGCTGAATGTGGTCTAAAGCAAAGCAGCACCAAACTACAAGACACGAGAAAAGGGCAAATTCTGTAGCAAATTCTTGTGCACTTTGTCCTTCTCTCTCACCTTGTTTTCAGTGTTGATGGTGAAGACAGTGTCTCTCTGGTCCAGGAGTTTGCAGGAGTAGGCAATGTTCACTGCTGTTTCCTGCTTGTCTCCTGTCAGCACCCAGATTTGTATCCCCGCTTCTCGAAGAGCCACGATGGTGTCGGGAACTCCGTCCTGCAGCCGATCCTCGATCCCTGTTGCTCCTGGGCAAACAGGAGAAGGAGAGAAGCAGTTTTCTTTATTCGGAAATCACATTGCTATTTTCTAGTTTAGGAAAGCTCTTTGGTTTCCAGTCATGCTCCTGAACTTATCAAGAGTTGAGCTAAGGTATTGTCCAGTAAACAAACACACAGGCACAAGATCTGCATTTGGATTAAGGTCTGAATGTGTCAGCAGTCAAGTTCTGGCTCTTCATTTTTCCCATTGCTAGAACAATGAATTTTATTTCTTCTTAATAATCCAAAATGACAATGTGCTGGCAGAGGAATCACACCAGATGCATTTTTAAAGGACTGCATTAAGCCCCATCAAAGCAAGCAGAAAAGATGAACTCTGAGTATTTAAATGAATGCTGTCCCTACTGTCAACTTAGATGCTTCAGCCATCAAAGGGAGAAGAAACGGCACAGAACATTTTCTTTTTGAAAATGCACAAACTCAGGAGCAGATGCCAACACTCATGCTGATGATGTTGGTAAATCACCATCTGAGAGTTACAATACTCCTTATCTCTTCCACTAGAGGTCAGTTTGAAGATGCTGTAGCTGTGGTACATTAGAGATAGGTATCGATTTAAGCTAAAAGAACACTTTTTGTAAATTAAAGTATGAAAGCACACAGAGCCTCAGGAGTTGGCAAAGGTAACAGATTCTGGCAAGATCTGCATTACCTCTTATGTGTTTTGCTGATGGCATTTACCATTATTACTCTAATTTTTTTAATCACTGCAGAGATTATGAGAAGCCATAATGCTAATAGCTTGCAATCACAGAAACTCAGGACAACAAAATACGGGTGCAAATTGTATCCACAGAAAAATGAGACTGAGACAACTCCAAAAATCAGAGTCACAAAGAACAAAATGTTTGGAAACAAAGTAGAATAGAAAGCACTGAAGTACTTCATAATTTAACAGGATGTGTTGATAGATAAGATAGTGATGGATGGTGCAGAAGTGCCAATGAATGTAAGTTTTAACACTAAACGTCCTTCTACAAAGTGCAGAAAACAAACTCACCAATGCAACAAGAGAAATTCACTGGCAAAACACCCATGTGTTTAAGTTACTGGGTTTTATAACACAGCTCAATTACCAGAATTCCCTTGGAACTTGTGCTCAAACCTGAAGCTAATTTATAGTATTTTATGGGTTTATCTAAGGACAGGGACACATGATTGAATAGGGGTGGTTTCGTTATCTGCTGTGTCAGCTGAGCCACAGTAAGAGCTGATGTGTGTGTTCTTTGCTCCTGGCACAGGAGAGTTTCAGCCCACTTTTTCAAAGTTACTGCTGCTCAAAATGCACAAGAACTTGTGTAGACACTGGCACTGGATTGTATCTCCCTGGCTTGGAGATTTCCAAACCTCAGAGCAAGACTTCTGGATATAATTTAGCATAAGCTGTTGTCTGTCTGATTGCCAAGAACGTCACAGGAGAGCCAGTGCTACGTCACACAGTGACAGTTGCTATTTTTAGTACCCAGCAAGGTGAGTTTGGTCTCCAGATGCTGTGCTGTCTCCAGTAACAGCTCCTCTCTGTTGTCAATTGCAGCTTCTGCCTCCCGACGAAAATTGGCCCATTTTTGAAAGTCATCTTCACTTAAGACCTGCATAACACAATTTAAACAGGGCTTATTTTAAATTTAAATAGGAGAGG
Source organism: Lophotriccus pileatus (assembly GCA_035583135.1). Classification (NCBI taxonomy): domain Eukaryota; kingdom Metazoa; phylum Chordata; class Aves; order Passeriformes; family Tyrannidae; genus Lophotriccus; species Lophotriccus pileatus. The sequence continues at coordinate 6,689,539 of JAWWES010000030.1, read as the reverse complement.
AATGCCAACATTCAGGATCACAGAGACTTAACTCCTATCCAAGCTGGTAAAGTACCGTGTCATCTGTAAAACAACACAAACTTTTCCAGAGAAAACTGCAAGAACCAGTGGTTTGTACAAATGGCCTTCAGCTGAGACTCAGAAATAGGACCTAGAGAAACTCTTGGTCACACAGCCCTTGGCTGGGGCTCTGAACTGGAACACACAGTTTCTGAAGGTTGAGCTACACTTCTCCCGAGCTTGGATGTGACCAATTTGTTGCACACAAACACCTTCTGCATGGAAATATGACACTGAGACACACTAACCCAGGCTGAGGGTAAGATTTTTGACAGACAGCGAAGACAAGCAAGACAGAAGAGTGTTGGTTCCTCTGCAGATTTTTTGTTTCTTGCTTGGAAGCATTGTAGGGGAGGTCAGCTAGAGTTACCATAAGAGAAACAGAAATAAATGGTTTGGGACTGCCTAAAAATCCATCATCTGGTCACATTGAAGAAAAAGGGGCTGATCTGGCTGGTTCTCTGAAGCAGAAAGAATTATAACCAGTACATTTTTCTAGTAAATCTGTTGACACACAGAGATAAGCTGCAAACAACACCAGGCTGGTGCTCCCCCACCTTCTTAGCGATGCACAGAGTTCTCAGTCCATCCCGGGCATAACGGTCCAGGTGTTTCTGTGTTTTTTCTTTTATCCTTTTCATTCTCTTCTCAACTAAAACACAAGGAAAAGATTCTGTATTTTAAGCACAGATCATTTCAGATCTAATGGCCCAAGGTTAGAAAACAGTGGGCACTAGAGAAAAGTGGGTTCCAGTATAACAGAGATCTCTTTAAAAGCTCAGAGCTGTTTGTGCAGCAGCTGAAATCTTGCTAAAGATCTTTGTTTCCTTTAAGATAAAGTTACTTGGTTTTGTTTGTTTGTTAATGTTATAGCAATCTTGCTGACAAGCTGAAAAACAATGGTCAGGCCCTTCTGCTGGTATTATTGCAGAGTACACAATCCACACGGGTTAGCGCTGGCAGGGAATTTTAATTAGCCCATTCCATGTCCTAAGCAGCACTGAGGTTAAATAAATACCTCAAGCATAACACTAGAGGAAGCTTATTCTTTTTTTTTACACTTCTAATGGCTAGATATAACATTTCATGCAGAAGAGACACAACAGAAAGAGCTCCCTGGCCAATTACCTTTGGCAGAGTCGTCCAGCAAGTCCATGATAACGGAGTCGGCGCCTTTCGTGTAGACAACGATCTCCTTGGTGAGCGGGTGTCTGACCACCACGGACATCCTTTTGCGGAGGGAGTCGAAGCCCAGGGTGCAGAGGATGTGGAAGGTGAGCAGCGAGCCCTGGGGCAGGCGCACGGTCACCTGCTCGGGGGTGCGCGACACCAGCCCGAAGCCGTAGGCTCGCGCCGCGTGCGCCAGCGCCGCCTCGTCGGGGCTCTCGGCCTCGTAGCACAGCGCTGGGGGCGAGGAGCTGCTGCTGACAGACTGGAAGACCTCGTCCAGGGAGGCAGGGCCCGTGTCTGTGCCGTCCCTGTGCTGCAGCTCCGGGGCCGCCCCGCCAGAGAGGGGCTCGTCGGGGCCGCCCGCGCCCAAACCCGCGCCCAGACCCGCGGCCAGCTCGGAACCGCTCTGCGACGAGGACAGCGACTGGCTCAGGCTCGCCAACTTCAGCCTTTGAAACATCTGATGGATCTTCTCCAGGGTGATCCCCGAAGGCCTGATCGGTGGTGGAGCTGTGACCTAGAAATATGAGAAAACCTAGGGTTAAAAACAAGTAAATGGGAACTACGAGATACTTCTCAAAACTTCAGTACATTTTGCTGTTTCTAAATGACAATAATTATGAAAGAAACTTTCTCCCCAGCCACCTCTTTAACTGTGGTGGGAGAATTCACCAGAGGAGTCACAGGTGAGTTGGCATCCAAATTTGAGGGTGATTTGTATCTGCCTCGGAAGCAGAGATACGATCAAGCCCCTTGGAGTTCTGTCAGTGGCTTGGCAGATCAGAGAAAACCCAATTTGTATGTTCCACATACTGTTCACAGCACAGATAATATAAAATCTAAAGGAAAAAGTGCAGATTCTGTGGTAGACATAACTATTCATCAACTTCAAAAAGCCCTGTTAGAGAGGGGTACATAGGCAGGGAAACAGTAAAAGGAAAAAGAAAAGCTAAAGGAACGAGAGGAGAGCTCCCAAACAAACCATTTTTCACCATGTCAGGTTTCACTGAACACTGCTCTATGTTGTTAAATGAGAGGCATAATCAATTTTCCTCATAGACTTGAAGTTAGATTACCCTTTGTCTTGGCTCGGTAGCTGTGGAGACCAGCACCGTATTGCAGATGGCAAGGGCAAGAAAAAAGTCAAAAAAGGATGTGGAGGTTCTTGAGTGAATAAAATGAGAAAGACTTTCAGTCTGGAGTGCAGCTTCTCTCACTCTCCTCAGCAGCCTGCTGTCGGGAGTCACATCCTTTTCCTGCAAGAGAAATTACTTAGTGAGGATTATTCCCACTTCCCCTTGGCCTCAAGGAACTTGATAGACTTCCTGCCTCTTATTGAATGTACCTAGAATTATGTAAGGTAAATGCCTTTTGTACTTAACTTCTAGGGAAAAAAAGATATATTTCTAAAGGCTGCATAACTAGAAAATTAGAAGGAAATGCATCTTGAAATAGAAGAGGATTTCAGAATTTTATTTCTTTGGAGATATCCTAAAAATCAAGAATAATCTATACTGTATCCCCCAACTTTGAAAGTGCTGAGTCCTGAATTAAAGGGCATTCCAGATGGAAGTATACTCGGGATCTTCCATTTCAGTGTGGAAGCTGATCATTACTTCAACAGAGAATATTTTGTGCTTAGTTACAGCAGCATCACTTGTTGTTTCCAGAGCAACTTCATTTTGTGCCCAGAAAGAGAAGCTGCCTCCAACTGTTCTTCCTCAATTTTTACAATAAATAAATAAATACATACTTGTTCCTGAAACGTTTCTCTAATTTTACTACCACACTCTTTATAATCAAACCTTAGTTTGGAACCCAAACTACTTACGAGTGTCACTTATGTACAGTTTAATTTGATGTAGGGCTCTGGCAGTTTTACTTTTAATGGAAATTTCACGTTAGCAGAATCTGGTTTGGATTTAATTCAGGGCCATATTTAACAAGGACTTCCAAATTTAAAAGACAACTTCCTGTGAGCCAAGAGTTTTGGATGCCTTCTTTGAGGAGCTGCCAAATTATTGAGCTGCTTTCTAGTTCATCTCAGCTCTTACCCTCTCCTGGTTCAAGCTGGCACAGTTTTCCCAGTTCTGTAAAGTTACAGCAGAAGTGCCCCAGCCCCTCCAGGGCTGTGCTGGGCTGGATGTGCTGCACTGTAACTCCTGCTTGCTGAAGGGAGGAGTGGTTCATAAATCATCCCAATAATTGCAAGGAAATCCACTGCTCGTTTTGCAGCTCAGCTGAAGTCCAAAGCTGGAACAAGGCTTTGCACTCTCCCTGCCGTGGAAGGCTCTGGTTCCTCTGGCTCAGTGTTTTCAGCCTTTTTTGTTTCACACACAAGGAAATGTTTGCAGCCCTTTCTCTAGCAAATTAACACATGCTAAGGATAAGCCTGATTTTTTAGTTGTCTTCTCAGATCTCTTAAATGGAATCAGAGACTGAAAATAATAATAATTTAAACAAGTCGATATTTATCAGAAGAATTTTTCTCATTTTTTTTCCACATTCAATGAAAACAAGGCTGACCTGAATTTCCAGACTGAAAATATATAAGAAACTCCAAGCAAACAAAAAAAGAAGGCAAAATAAGACAGCACTAATGAGGATGCTCAATTAAATTTACCACCTTTTCGATGTTAGCAATTTTGCTAGTGAAAATGTTGATATAAAATGGCTGGTGCCATTCAGTTTTTAAGATTTCCTCATTAACTTGATAGCATTTCTTCTACATGGTGGCATTAAAACCTGATGACAATAGAACAATGGAAATCTTCATGAAATGTTTCTAATAGCAAGGCACTACTTACTGGAACTATTAAATCTAGAAGGAAATGTGCTGTCACTGTCTTAGTTCATAAGAACCCCTTAAGGTAGAGAAAGGAAATGGTAATTCTCTATCTTGTTCCATTGTTCAAAGATGGATTTTTCTTCAGAACCTCTGACTGCTGACATCCACACGTCCACAAACACTCTCTGTACACCTGGACTTCTCAGGATGCTCCAAATTTGGAGCAAAGTACAAATGCATCAGACAAGGAGATACAAGTTCCAAAGGGCAGGAGCCACAGAGACACTGAAAAATTTATTATCCCCATTTTATTAATGGAGAATTGGCATGGCAGGTAAAGAAGGATACTCCTGTGTGCCATTTAAAGGACATCAACATATAGGACAGCCCCTGGGCAGTATCTACTTGTCTCCTCTTTTACTACATCTTCAGATTTGTCATAGGGGTCAAACAATTTGTCCAGATAGAGTGACACCTATGAGTCCGTGGCAGCAACTTAATCTTCCTCTGCAAAGGAGATATTTGATACCAGTTCCTCAGATATTGCTTTTACAGTGGGAAAAAACAATTATTTATAGAAGAAAGTGAAGAGGTTTGTCAGTAAAAAAATCTAGTTGGGAAATATACTGGCAAGAAATTTCTTTATCACACTTCGAAAAAGTCATGAGCTATAAGAAGTTCTCAAAAGTCACAAGTCACGGGTTCTCAAGAATCCATGGAGATGTTCTCCACATCTCATGAGGACTGGGCTGGGAAATCCTGGGATAACAACTGACAAAACTCCCATATTCCAAGAATAGGAAGAGTTGTGACTGATATCTAGTAAATAACAGAGGAATCGAATACGGTAAGTAGGATCTTATAATGAACTACAACTGCAGAAGATGAAGCTCTGAGAATTCTGTATTTATTAGACATTTTTTAAAAATCAAGATTCGGAAGGGTTTTCCAGGCCTTTAATTTTAATTGGTATTCTAATTTTGAAAGGGTGTGACCTTCTCTTACCATTCACAAAAGCCTTGTCTGGAACGCCTGTTAAAAAATAAACTTCCAAGAAGAATAATTCAGTGTGGCTTTAATTAGGCTGTGTTAGATTTTGGGACGTTTCAGATCTAAAACCCAGCAGATCCTGGACAGAGCTTTGCCTCCTCCCTCCCCGTGGCAGCTCCACCAGGGCTCGGATGTCCCAGTCTCCCCGCTGGCTCCCATCCCGCGCGGCAGAAGGGCTTTGTGGCGCCAGCCCGCCCCGGTACTCACGATGGTGCTGCTGAAGGCCACCTGGGACTGGCTGCTGTCCCGCCTGCCCACGGACCTGCTCCTGTGGTGGCCCTGGACCCGCGCCCGCGCGCTCTGGCAGCGCCGCAGGGCTCGCGCCGGGCCCGGCTGGCTCTGCAGGTTCACGGCGGGGAGAGTGAAGTGCTCCGGTTTTGCAAAGTCCTCGTCGTCGAAATCCAGCTCTTTGTGGGTCTCCAGACGCCTGGCTGTAACACACGGAACGAGACCTTACCTCCTCTTCTGGTTTTCGGTTGGTTTGGTTTTGGTTTATGGTTTGTTTGGGTTTTGGGTGTTTGTTTGGCTTGGTTTTGGACGGGTTTTTTTGCATTGCTTGGGCGGAATTCCTTGATCAGTTAAAAAAACTGAACGAACTAACCCAAAGCAAAGACATCTCAAAAGCCAGCACCAGAAAAACCTCCCTGTCACTGCAGTTTCTGCCAACTCCCACTGTTTATCCTTGCAAGAAAACAAAAATGTGTTTCCAGAGCAATCCATCACTTTTATGGACTTCTGCTAATGCTTGGTCTCTTCAGCTGCACTTTGCAGTTGACTGGACCAGCAGAGTGAAATATGGTAGTTCACAAATTTGCTACTGTTCTCAGTCACAGAACACAAACACCTTTTTGGCAGCTGCCTGCCAGCTGAATAAAATCCTTTCTGCTGTGTGGAGCGAGACAGGAGCGGCCAAGGAGGAGCCTGAGTCACTCAGAGCCCCGAATGCCAAGAGCCCCGAGACACAGACTGGGCAGGACCCACTCAGGGCTGTGCTGGCTGCGCTCTCCACATCACACACAAGTGTGGTAATTACTTTTGGACCCACTGAGTTTAATTACTATCATTTTGGGAGCGTATAAAAGGCTGAGTGGTGTTCATCTAGAAATGAAAGAGGAAATGTTCTCTTTGCATGCTCGAGTGGGTACTGAATGCAGGGCAGAGCCTGAGGTGGAAAACCTTTCCCATCTGACTTCTGAATCATTTAAAACACCTTGACTTTCATGAATCTCTGTAACAGGAGTCTCTCACAAAATGGAGACAAGCACAAAGCTTTGTGTTCAATCAGACGGCTCGGTAGGTTTAAGTATTAATATTTAAATTAATAGCATTTAATTGCTCGGAGAAAAACCCCAAGAATAAGAAAAGCATCTCTCACCATTTTCCTGATGGGAAAACTCAATTCCATCAACAGTACAGCGCCGAAAAACCATTTTGTTCTCTGTTAGTGTCCCAGTTTTGTCTGAGAAGATATACTGGATTTGCCCAAGATCCTCAGTAATATTTAGGGCACGGCACTGGATGGGCAAATCTGCTGCTTCATCATACAGGTCAATGTCGTTGTGAATTAAGAAGACTTGGACCAATTTGACCAACTCAATCGACACGTAGAGAGAAATGGGGATTAAAGTCTGCAAGAGAGTTGAAATTCTCAGTAAGGGGTGAGACAAGTCTTGATGCTTTCTGTCAGCAATGTCCTGGCACACTAATGATTTCCAAGGAAACAGTTCTTCCTAGAGACATGTTGTAGCACAGATGAATAACAGTTCAGGGGGGAAAAAATCCTGCACACAATGGCAATGGATAAACAGAGACAAAAATAAGTAGCAAATTTAAGACAAAATTCCTCTAATACCAAATTCTAAGATGTGTCTTTCAGAGAATGCCCTTACAAAGCACATTTTCTGGACATAGGGCCGTGCTTGGCCTCACCCTTCTGAAACCCTGAAGGGATGCATTAGCACAGACCGAGTGCAGAAAAGTTTCACAAGCAATTACTTGGCACACACTTCCCACCCACGAACAGCCTTGCCCTGAAATAATAATGAATTCTTAAGATGCACAGATATTCTGTTTCAGCAACGAAGAATAATCCCCCAAGGAGTCTCTGAGCAGCTCTGAAAGTTATTTTCACATTTCACTCATATTAAAGAAATTCTGCCCATTTAAATCTCAGCAGTGACATCAAGTAATCTGAAAAGTAAATGGGATTTTTTTACCTCACCCAATAAAATGTTCTCCCCCAATTAGGCTTAATCAGACTCAGATATACAAGTATCCTACTTCTAATTTAGCTTCCTTCCTAGACCAGCTGAACCATAGTTATTATTCCCCATTGGCAAAAATGACAATTTTTATTTCACTGTTTTCCTGAGATGATAACTGGAATTATTATTTTTGAATTCTGTATATAGGGGGGAAAAAAAAAAGTGCTGACATTTGGATGTAAACATCCTCTTTATTGCATCTGCTAGAGATTCTGGAGTGAAAGATAAAATACATGTCTTTTCTATCTATATCCTTGTGGGGTTTCAACAGCAAGAAAGAAAAATCTGCAGTTAGAAAGAAAAAATAAAGAAAAAGATACATTATTTCCCACTTGGATGGTTTGAAATGCAGCAATTTTTTCAAATAGGATTAAGAAGGTACTGCACAGCTACTAGTTGATATTAATTGTTCATTAGTGAATATACTTAATTTTGAAAAGCTTCTTCCTTGGAGGTAACAGGGAGGTTCTCATCTTTTACCTGCAGCAGGATTATCATTGTCAAGAACATGTAGAAACCAGCCAGAACTGGAGACAGAAAATTGCCATTTTCATCTGGGACATCGTAGGGTGGGTGCTCCGAGAAGTTTCCAGTCCAGATGCCGTGTCCTGTGGGAATGAGGGACAGCAGTGACAGGCTGAGCCCTGAGGAGGTGGACAGAGCTTTGAGGTGTGCAGGTATGGACTGCCCTGGCAGCCACACAGAAGGGCTCGTGAGAGTTGACAAACCCTCTGTGATTCAGTCTGGGCAACTCATTTTTACATTCCCTTCAATCAAATCATATCCCAAACTGCCTCCTGCCAGGTCTTAAATACCAGTAGACATCTGCTACAACAAAGCCTCTGTTTCAGGACTTAACCACATCCCATCATGATTGCTTAGTCTCTTCTCATCCTGTCCTCATGGAAACAAACTTCGCTCAAAGAGGTTTCTAAATATACAGTATCAGAACCGTCCTGCAGAGCCAAGGCAAACAACTGGGCTTCCCTCTTTGCATCACTGCTGCAGATGCCAAAAGCCTCTCTCTGTTAGTCCCCTCCACGTGCCCAGCTCTGATCAAACTCCCATTAGCACCACAGAAGGGAGCAGTTGCTCTGCAGCATCTGCCCACTCAAATGCTGCTAAAGATGTTCAGATTATTGCAGCAATGCTTTCTGGCTGCTGGAGACCAGAGTCACATCCGAGCAAGGACTGCTCTGCTCTGCAAGCCACTTCTTACCCCAATTTATCACTGTGTGCAGGAAACCCTGCTGGGCCACCAGGGGAATCTCTTCCTAGATCCCTCCCTTCAGATAAGGTTGCAAAGCAAGAACTCATGGTAGAGCCTTGGGACACTCTGGATGGCTGAGAGCTGATGGACTTGTTACTCTTTCCCATGTTTCGGTTAGACTAACAACATTTTGTTTCTTTTTTAATTTTTTTTAACCTGAGCAGATAAACTGTTTTTCAAATGCTGATTTTTTTCACCTGAGACTACTTTAAACCTTAAATTGAAGGACTTTATTACTCAAGGGCCCCTACACAACAGACAAAGACAAGTCTCTAAATCCACATGACAGCAGCCAGGGAACAAGGAAAATAAAGTCTCTCTCTGCCTCACACAGAGCTCAGTTGTCAAACCGAAATCCCATTTCGGTGCCAAAAAGGCCCACTGCGACATGAGGCAGCAAAATTAAAGAGGCGATTAAGTCAGTTCAATTGTTCATCTCTCTTGGATGGCTCCTACTTTCAGTGGCGTTACACTGATCCCTGGCTGTGTGTCCCATCACACACCTCCAGGGCAGGTGCAGAAGGCTTGGCAGAGCCACATGATTTGACTTTCACTAAATCAGAGCAGCGCCACTGAGCAAGTTGTCACCGAGACAAAATGCATTAAAAAGAAAAGGGGCTCGTGGGAGCCCCTGTTATCTCTTTAAAGCAGTGACCCATTCAAAAGACAGTGGGTTTAAAATCTGGTCCTTCCCTCAGAATGACAAGATCCTGTTAATTCTGGCCTGCCTGAGGCAGGTTTCAATCAGAGCTGGAGGGGAAGATGATGTTCTTGAGATCAGCAATCCAGTAAACCCTGGGCAGCTCACCCTGGTTACTGTATTCACATGTGCTCACCTGCAAGGACCCCAGAGAAATACAGGCTGTTCCTACCTGAACAATCATTCCCTCTCCCAGCCTGCTCAAAGTTGTCACTTTAACTCACCTATTGGAAAGACCAAGCCAGCTGAAGGCCCCAGCAGCGTTCAGCTCCAGACCTCACTCGTGTCTGTAAGATCAGCTTTAACCACCACTCAGAACAAAGGCAATGAAAGAGAAGAGGATTTTTGTCAGTGCTTCCTACCTACAGCTCCAACGAGGCACATGACGAAGAGCAGTCCCACACACAGGAAAATATCCACGTTCATCCTCCGCTCGATCCGGCTGCGCTTGTAGCGAGGCCCGTTGTTGTTCAACATGGCCTTGGTCTCGTGGCCTTCAAGACACAGACCAATGTCACCGTGTTTATGTAACATTCTGTAGCTTGGTTTGCTTTTTTTAAAGCATTTCTCTCACAGAATGAGAGCAGGGTGACTCATGTTAATCTGACTCCAGTTTCAGAACTGTTATTGCCCATCTTCCCAACTCACTGAGATATTATATCAGAGGCTTACAAAGGGCCTCCATTGCACTGCAGACTGCAGCTGTCATACACATTTTGCTGTCCCAATAGAGCAGATCTAGTAGGATCACAAGTCAAAAGCCAAATCTCCATGGAATAAAAGGAAAATGAACAATAATATTTTTTTTTGTATTTTACAAATTGCTATACAAATTCCTGAAACCTACACGGGAGTATTTTTCAGCAGCTATTTAAAAACCACTAGACACATTTCATGTATTAACTTAAATAAAATTCAACAAGCAGTGAAAGACACTAATGTTATTTAGCTTTTCACTATGTGGTTGTAAAAAGCTAAAAAAACAGTACGATGAGAAATTAAAAAACCCCATCCCTTAAACTTAGTGAATTAGAATTGAGCTGCTTTATTTGTAATGGAAAAAGAAGAGTACTGTAAGAAGTAAAGAAGTAGAAATTGCTTTTTCAAGTCTATTAATATTATCTAAACTGTGGCTCCACAATTGGGGTGTCTGGTCACCATCTGTTGCCATATTAAATGGTATTTTTTGTGTTTATTTCTGCAGTCCTTTTCCCTGGAAATACAGACCCCTCAGACCTGTATTTAGCTTTCATTTGTATGTGCATGGTGTGTGTGAGAGGGACTGTGTTCCAAGCTGCCTTTCAGCTTTCTCTGGGGAAGTGATTTAAACCCAAAGCTGGCAGTCAGGTGCAATTCCATCACACCTGCTGGATTCAGTCCAGCTTTACATCAGTGGTTATTAATTAAGGCAGAGAGCAAGAGAGAAAATGAGTCTCCAGCCTTATGTTCAGGACATTCACCCAAGAGCTGGGACTCCTGCCTTTTTATTATTAAATGTAATTATTTACAGAGCCTGGAGCCGTGTTTGTGAGCCCAGCCCTTGGTACCCCTGCTCCCTCCTCTGCAGCTCGAGTGGACACCCACCCGAGTGGGCTCGAGTGGGCGGCTGTCAGAGTTCTGTGAGCAGCAGGGTGTGTTCACTCCCATGCAGGCAGAGCACTAAAACCTTGTCTCTCCATTTCTAGATGCTGATGGGCTCATCTAAAACTTCTTTCTGGTACTTTATTACGTGAAAAACATTTAATTCTGGCTGCTGTCCCTATCACAACGAGTAAAGCACACTGGCTGCTGCTCTGCAATGAGGTTTTTGTGCTTTAGTGCTATTGCTTTGTGTAGAACCATTTGGGTGGCCATGAAGAGTAAAACCATCCTCAGGTCAGAGAAGTGCACAGGCCAAGCAGTTGCAGAAGTGATGGTCGTGCTCTTCCAAAGGCTTCCATTAGAAAGAAAGTTTGAGGAGTAATAGAGTTATAAAAAAGGAAAATGTGCCCTCTTATAATGTGACCGATCTTGGCTGTTCAGAAAAGGTCACAGACCATGATTAAAAGCCAGAGTATAATCAATGTCAAAGAACCCTGGAAATGAAGCTGGTACTGACTCAAGCCAGTCTAATTTTAGGAAAAAAAGAATAAACTTTTATGCTGACATTACCAGTGAGACGTCAGCTGGAAATTGAGTTGAAGGCTCACTCAGATCAAAGCCACCATGTCGTGGGAACACCTTTGGAACTCCAACCTTTGCTACCAGCAGCTTAAGCAGCATCAACAGAGATCCACATGAGGATCTGTGCTGGTGGGCAAAGGAACATACTGGCAGATCTTAACTAAACAGGAGACAAATAGGAACTGCAGCAGGAGAAGGGATGACAAGTTACTCCAATCCTACAGGGAATGATCCCTTCTGAGGCTGTTGTACAGCAGTTCTGGTAGGCACCACCCTCACATGTGGTGTTCAGAGAGAACAAGGAAAGGCCCACAAAGACACAGATATCTTGGAAGCACAAGGGAGCTGGAGACATTTGGATCCCAGTTTGCAGTAGTGAAATAAGCAGTTGTCAGGGAAATTCTTTCATGGATTGGAGATTAATCCAATCTAAATGACTCTTGCAAAGTCAGTGACTTCTATTTTCTCTTAGGTGGCTCAGCCTTGAAACCCTCACTGCTGATTAGATATGAAACAAGTGATATAGCTCTACTGGAAAGATAAAAATAGCCAATGGGATTAATTGTTGTGTTTAAATTGACCTCTACTTAGTCTGCAAAGAAGGGGGCAGCTGATGCACCGAGCCTGGAGCAGGAGGGCACAGCTGGCAAAGCCAATGACAAACCGTGCTCCTGAGCCAAGGCAGAGGGAACACCCCAAAGGGAAGAGATGCTGAGGCACAGATGAACTGACCCTGCTGAAGCTGGCACTGCTGCCTTTGGTCTGGCACTGACATTTCTCTCCTGGTCTGTGCTCAGGAGCTCCTGTGGCACAGACACCCCGAGTCTGTGTCAGCACAAACCTGCGCTGCTGCTGCTGCCTCCCTGTCCCTCCAGCTCTCCCCCCTGTGTGCTGGCACTGCCACAGCTCAGATGGCTGGATGACATTCAGATGAGAGGCCTTGGTTGTGTTTTTCTGGGCAGATCTTCCCCTGCACCAGTCTGCACCCTGAGGAGCCAGTGAGACCTCCCCTGGGGCAGCTGTGTGGGGTTTATGACAGATGGAATTAGCATTACAGCCAGAGCTGCAGGGCTGAGGGTTAAACTCACCTCAGCAATTCTTTACTTGTCTGGATATTTTTGCAAGACATTTGACATGCACAAGGATGCTGTCACTTGCCAGAGACCCAGTGCAAGGCTTTCTGGCTTTGGAGAGGGATGAGTAATACCCTAAAAAAAAAGTTCTGTAGTTTTCTTCTGCACTCCCAGTTTTTAAAATTATGGTGCAATATTAGATCATACTTATTTCTTTAGGGATATTTACAGCAAAATTCTCAGTTTACCTGAACAGAAAGTACATCTTACCTGCATATACAACAATTCCTACTGCAACCTCAGTATTTCTGATGGTACATCCACGGAGCAAGAGGCTTTCAATGTTAAAACCAACCTCTTCATGATTTGGCTGATCCCTAGAAGAAAGAATATCAAATGAAGCAATTCCTTTTAATCTTCTAATGAAGTGTTAAACAAAATTTTTGTGTTCTTGTCTGTTTTAAGTTGAAATCAAGTAAGTTTGAAGGCCCCATTTTGCTTTTATTTCACTCAGCTTCAGTGAAGACTCCAGCAAGAAGTTAAGGGAAGAACAAATCTGTCTTTGAAGAGCACTTGCCTCACTGAAACCAGGCAGCTGAAAAGGTGAAGGTGCCAACAGCCCACACCCCACAGGACTGTGAAAAATCATGCCAGGAATTTGTTTTTCTTGGCATCTACATCAGCCTTGGTGAACTCACTGAACTGAAGCCTTCTTGCATCCCCCTGAACAGAGCTTGCTGTGGTCAGGCGTGGCAGAGGGATGGCACCAAGTTCTTCTGTATCACTTTAGCAGAGGCAGCTTTATAGCAAGGCAATAGAGCCTCAATAATTTATTAAGGGTTCTTGGAGAAAAGGGTAACCTGTTCCAGGTAATTTGTGTTTACAAAATAGCTCAAATCTCAGCAGACCAAAGACAGAAACTCCACTAACTCTTAGTGAGTAATTTTCCCTGGCAAATTCTTTCCTCTACCCCTGAAGCAGGAGAGAAAGGCAGTTAATTCCACATTGCAGCAAGAGCTGAGACACCAGGCATTTACCAAAGAGATTTCTGTTACAGACTTTCAGTAGAGCTGAAGATTTTGCCAGCCCTGGGTCCTAAGGATGTGTATTTGTGTGCCCTGTTTGCAGGGTAAGAGAGCTTTAGGACATGAGCCATGTCCTTACAGTCCATGACAGGGCTCAAGTCTGCTGAATTTGCTGGTATAGATTTCCTTGTTGTGCCTGTGCCAGAATTATTCACTGAAGAAACACTTAAAAAAGCACTTTTTCACACTAATTTAATACATTGGTTCAATAGGAATTTGCTTGTTTGTTTTTAATAACTTTCTAATAAGAAGAAAACCCGGACTGCCTGTTAGATCTTGGATACCTTTTCCCTGTGGCTGTAAAGATGAAGAAACTAGAGCCATCCAGCTGGGTACCTTTAAACATTAGGAAGGGTTTATATCTAAAATCTAGCCTAGTCAACCAGTGGGTCAAATTTAAATCAGCTTAGGTCTAAATTTTGAAGAGAGTTGAAGCCTTGTGAGAACAGCTTGTATGGAACAACTGCAAACTCAGTGCCAAGCCTGGGTTGTGCCTCACCTCAGAAAAGGAGTCCAGTCTGTGTTCTATATTGACTTCTTAATCCAGGGACAGGTAATAGAGACAACCATCAATATCCCCCAAATACTTCCTTCCACCCAGTTCCTCCAAGAGCAATATTGCAGCCCAGATACAAAGTGCATTTACTGGTGACAAGTACTTACATGTAACCTTTGAACTTATTGAGATCATTGTTTGGCATTTCACAGATGATGGTGCTTTGGAAAAATTCAGGTTCAAACAAAGTATTCTGCAAGAGAAAATGCACTGAGAATTAGTGTCAAATGCAAAGAGTACTTGAAAAGCCAAACTCCAAGAGAAGCTTAATTTAGACCACCAAGGCTGGAGCCCTTGCCCTGAGAGAGACAGAGTCAGTTCAGCTCATTCAGCCTGAATCAAAACTTCAGAGGGGCTGAGTAAAGACCCAAGATTTTCCTCTCTTGAACTAACAACTGGTTAAATTAAAGGAAGAAAGTGCTGTGTGTTGGACAGGACATCACAGATGCCAGTGGTGAAAACATCTGACTTCATTTGAACTGAATATAACAGGGACAGTAGATTTAGATTACATATAAAGAAATTGTTCCTGGGAGGGTGGGCAGGCCCTGGCACAGGTTGTCCAGAGAAGCTGTGGCTGCCCCATCCCTGGGAGTGTCCAAGG
>JAWWES010000030.1:6637456-6660751 GCA_035583135.1 Lophotriccus pileatus | reverse complement strand
ACTGTCCCAGCTCACTCCAGGAGCACAGAACACACACACAACTGTCCCAGCTCACTCCAGGAGCACAGAACACACACCAGGACTGTCCCAGCTCACTCCAGGAGCACAGAACACACACAAAGGACTGTCCCAGCTCACTCCAGCAGCTCCAGAAGCACTTTATGGCCCTGGGAGTTGCCAGGAAGCTCAAAGGTAATGGGCTGAGCTGCACGTCCCAGATGTCAACAAAAGATTGCTCCAAGCCTCTGCTCAGACACTGTTTCTCTTTTACTTCCTCTACTTGTTTTCATGATCATAACATGGATTATTAACCAACCAACCAACTCCCACCCCCCAAACCAAGCAAAGCCCCCATTTGGCAGGTTTGGGGGTTATACACAGACATAGGCAAGTGAAGGGCAGCGTACCTGGATTGCCCCTCAGACCAATCCTTCTCCTCTGATAGACCCAAAACCTCCCTCTCTTATCCAGCCACTCCTTCCAGTCTCTCATTTCTTCTTCCCTGTTGGTCCCCATCCTCTGACACATAACATGTCATTTCCAGGAGAGCTGAGGACATGCAGGCAAAGCAGAGTCATTTTTTCTCTGTAGCCTGGTCTTAAGGGGAGGTGAAAAAAGGAAGAGACCTAAAGGTTTAAACAACTTCTAAATGCAAACTCTTATCTACTGCATTGTACAGTGCCAAGCTGAGCAGTCTCAAGTCAAGTTGGTGCTTGGACAAGAAACTCTGATGAAATGGAAATGTTGCAACAACAATTACACATGAAAGTATTTCTTCCCCCTGAGTCACTCCTGAGCAAACAGCTCCCTGCAGGTGTTGTACCATCCAAAGCCAGGCCTGAGTTGATCCCTCTGCCTACTGCAAGAAATTGCTTTTTCAGTTCCCCATCATGATTCACCCTGAATCTTGTTGATCACTATTTTTTTATTAATGTCTTACATTTTTTCAAACAGCCCCAGTTATCCTTTCCAGACTTGGGTAAGTTTCACTTTTCCTCCAGATCCTTCTGCTCCCTGGAGAGGATGTTGTGTGAGTTGGCAAAAACTGGTTTGAGAACTTGGAATGGAAACCTGTGTATCAGCACACACTGCTGGGATATGAAACAAGGCTCCAGGGGTATTGAGATGATTTCAGGGAGATAAGTAAGGCATTTTAAAGGCAGAAAAAAATCCTTTTATAAGAGCTTTTCCAAGTTTACAGTGCTCCAAAGGGTCAGTGAGGGGATTACTGCACTACCAGGTGAACAGTTTCCACCACAACAAACGTAGGGAAAATAATTGGTCTCGTTTACTTACTTGTCATAAACCCTGGTCTTAGAGGAGTTTATTGCCTTGTCATACTGGTGTTTTCTGTAGTCCTCAACAGCATCCTTAATCATGCTGCCAAGCAGCACCACAACCAGAGGCAGCAGAGTGACCTCTCTGTGGAAAACTTCCACTTGTGGGAACCAGCTCAGGACCAACAGAAAGAAGAAGTAGAGATTGCCCAGCCTGAAAAGGTGGAAAACAAATTAAAAGTAGTCAGAAATTAGAATGTGTCTTTTCCTTAATGAACAACACCCATTTTGTGTCAGAGGAACATTAATCATTCCACTCTTATGCCTTCCTTTTCCTTTCTCCAGAATGAATTAATCAGCTGCTTAACCAAGATGATAATTATTTCTTCAGAGGAGCCTGTGAGATGCACTTTCATACCATTATAGCTCACTCCCTTTGCCCACATATCAAAACACTATTTACCTCCAGGAGCTCCAAGGTCTTTAATGACCCCCCACTGCCTCAGTCTTGAAAATAAGCACAAAATCAAACAGAAGCCAAAGAAACCTTAAAAAAACAAAGCAATGAATGGAATGTCCCCGTCAGGAATCCCTGAAGGATTCCACGAGTGGAAGGTCAAATTATGAATGTGCAAATCTAATATACAGAATGAAAATTTCAAGGCTAGAGATGAATATACAAGATTCATTTCTCTTTATCATAATGATACTTCCATGGGCATCTTTTTGACATGACTAATTATGCTGAGGGGGTACATAATTTGAAACCAGCACTTGGACAGAAACCTGACCTGCACTTGCACATACATTTATACTGTTTATAGGTAGACAGTCACTTCACATTAAAAAGATATCAAAATTGAGCTGCTGAAATCCATAGAAATCCATAGAAATCCAATGAATCCTTTCTGTGTTCTTAAAAATCAAGAGTTTATGAAACCAGAGGGGTTTTTAAATTTGTGCAAAGAAAACTGTTCCAGCATTCAAACAAGAAAACTGGTCCCAGCAGTGTCAGACACCCCCAGTGTTTCCTTGCTTCAACCCTCCACATGGCCCTTTCCATTACTCCCAAATATCACCATTTCAGAGAGAGCCCTAAAATCTCGTGGATCACTGAATGATATTTTTTACCTGTGAAACTGTTCAAAAAGATTCTGGGGCAGAAAAGTGAGCCATGTGTATCTCGTGGTCTGTATCCTGTTTCCAGGATGGAAGGTAGAAGCTTCTTTCCAGTCTTCCCAGTCTCTCCCCCTGCCAGCAAACACGACCCTCCACTGGTTCAGGCCGGGTTCTGGTCTGTCTCTGGCAGGAGGCAGCAGGGGGGTGGATTCTGCCCCGGCCTGGGGGGGCTGTGCAGCTCCCCGGCGCTGCCAGCGGCACCGAGCCGAGTCCACGGACAGAGCCATCCCCAGCAGGGCACTCGGGCTGCAAGACAAAGGCACGACAGGCACTGACAACCAGTTCCATTCTGGTGGGGGATTCACTTTGTGCCTGTGAGCAGAGGGTCAGCAGCACAAACAACCCTCCTGCTCAGTGCTCTGCACGTTCAGCCACCGACCCCGGAATAAATTCTGTGCAGAGAATGCACGGAATAAAAGATACGACAAAACCTTCAGTATGGAAAAATCTGTTTCTATCTCTGGGGGAAAAAGAATCCAAAATCTATTTTCCCTGTGTTGTAACACCAAACTAACGTGGATAAAGCCAATTTATCAGAGGGGAACAATGGCTTTTCCATCACGAACTCGGTATCATATTTTTCAGTCATAAAGTGCCACCAAATCTACTCAGGCATTTTTCTTCAAATGTCTGACTTTCATACAATACCCTTTCCTGTTCATTCTAACTCAAAAGGGGACTGGTTCAGGTGTTGAATATTAATAGCTCAGACAATAAAGAACTGCAGCATCATCTAATTTCATTTACACTCACGTAACGGTTTTCCAGAGTCTCCAAAGAAACCTGGTTTGAATGGAAAATGCCAGTGTTCAGTGAGCCCAACAGCAGCTCAGCACTTGTCAGACTTGGAAACCAAGGGGGACAAAAAGAACCCCCCTGTGCCCTCAAAGCCCCAAAAGCTAATAAGTGGGAGGCAGCCTGGAGAAATTATTCAGTAAGTCACACAGAGGAATATCCAAGAGCATTTCCCCTCTGCTGCTGTACAATCACAGCAGCACAAACCCCTGGTGTGTCACTGGCCAGCCTTCTGTGAAGGTTCTGTTTCAAAACCTCTTTGCCCCCTTTCTTTCCATTCCCTTCCTGATGGAGGGACTGGGGGCAGTTTCCAACAGGGCAGACACAGTTTTCCCATCTGGTTTTCTACGGAGAAAACATCAGTGCAATCCAGCTTAGGACAAGTCTCTCCCTCCCTGTGTAGATGTCCCTCAAAGTTCATGATATATATTCATTATATAAAATTATAATGGATCATTACCTATTTTATTCTTCCTTTTAGGAAAAGTGCTCCTTCCCACAGGCCCAGTTTCTGTCACTCTTCTCTGACTGTCCAGTGGAGTTACTGCAGTGTCAAGAGATGAGCAAAAAGTTAAACACCTCTTGGTGTCTCAATTCCTGAACTTCTGCATTTGGAATAAACAAGAGAAGCAACATACAAGTGATTAAACTATAAGAGATCAAACAGTTTTGGAATGGTACTCTGGAAAAGCTGCTGTTTGTGACAAGCCATCACCACCCTGCCTCCTGAGGGGATTCTGCACGTGCAGTGAACACACCAGCAAGGTATTCACTGCCATAAGGGCTGTTAACTCCACCTTCCAAAGCCAAAGGCCACCATTTGTGTTCCAAAAGCCTCTCTTATTTCCTTCTTCCTGCATTTAATCAGTGAATGGAACTGTCCCCACGGATAAGACTCGAGCTCGGTGTCTGCCCTAAACACCTGCGAGGTCAGTTTAACTGCACTCTGAGCAGCTGGCACTGCTGCCCTGGCCTGTATCCATAACATAAAGCACCCAGGGCACGGGAACACTTCGGAAACGAGAGAGAAACAGGATAAAGATACACTCCTTTTGCTGGGAGAGGAGCTGAAAGGCACAGTGGGTCTGCAGAGACAGCAGGAATCACGGCAAGCCCTTTCCAAGTGTGGATTTCAACGTGTTCAGATGGTTCTGCTCATCACTCATAAACCACCTCATGCTCCTCTGCCTCCAGCCTTCTCAGGCAGGCTTATGCTTATTTTAAAACTATTTTATACATGTCATACTATACTGGGAACTTGGCATTCT
This sequence comes from Lophotriccus pileatus, assembly GCA_035583135.1. Classification (NCBI taxonomy): domain Eukaryota; kingdom Metazoa; phylum Chordata; class Aves; order Passeriformes; family Tyrannidae; genus Lophotriccus; species Lophotriccus pileatus. The sequence goes on along the minus strand of JAWWES010000030.1, from coordinate 6,656,232 downwards.
TATACAAGTTGTGAACTTTCTTGTGAAGAGACTTAACAAGTAAGAAATCAGATAAAACCAGCGTGCAGTTGCTAGAACTTGGCATTTTTATCCCCAAACGCTTTGAGTTTATCTTCCATTTGCAAGTACTGCAACTGTAAGCCAGCAAAAGTACTTGGGAAATACTTTTTGGAAAAGGGATGTTACCACAGACCACTGATGGTAAGAGTTTGCCTCTTGCATCCCTGTGTTGACCTTGCATCCACTCCAAAGAGCCTTTCCAGGGAATGTTTGGCCAAGGAGATAAACAGTACCAAGCGAGCTGAGCATTACAGACATTTCAGCCATAAACTTCTTTATCTGCCTTGCAATTACCTACTAGAAATGTCTCATTTTTTGGTGATACTCCACAGAAACTCTTCCTCAGTCACAGTTCAGAGAAAATATTTTGTGGTTAAGACTGCCAGAAAAAGGAGAGGAGATTGGGAAGAATGAGGAAGGCAATTACATTGATTGGCAGGATACAGTCCACAGCCTAAAATTATCCTTTAGCATTTCATGTTAGAGACATCTTTGCAGTGTGAAAGAACGTTGCTAGAATTAAAAAAGAGCTCCAAAAATCTACTTCATTCGAAAAAAGCCGGTCAATGCAGACTGTTGTCGTTCAACTAATAAGAGAAATGTAACATGGATTAACAATTATATAAATGGGTTTGAGTGCAAGTCTGTGTTTGTGAGGGATACACAGAGAAGAGCTTGTCACAAACCTGGTGTGTCTTTAGGCCACAGGGCTTCACCCTTCTGCTCCTGAACTACACTGACATGTTTTTCATGTCTCTCTCCCCTGGAAAGAGACTCCAAAATCTTGCAGTAAGAGGTTAATTAGAAGAGTCTGTGCTGAGGACAGACCAGATTTCAGTGCCTGATGCAGAACTTTCCTGGAGCTCGAGCGTGTTCAGGCACAACACTGTTCCCCAGGGCTGCAGCTGTGTTATTAAGCCTGGTGTCAGAATAGATGTGCTCTCAGCATATGCTGACACGCAGGTCATGCAGACAAGGATGATTAGCAGATGTTAGTCAAGAAGGAAGTTTCCAGCTTGCAAACAGTAATGCTGGTTTAACTTCCTTCTGCAGATAAGGAGCTTGCTCTGGTCTCCCCCATGATGTGCTCATTTAAGCAGAGTCAGGCTGAAGTTCCCTGGCTGTGTGCAGGGAGCATCACTGCTGCCAGCACAGCCAGTGCTGGGGATCTGTCTGTGCTGCATTTGGGCCCCTGTCCTCTCACAGTGCAGAGCAAACTCCTGCATCGTCCCCACCTTCCAACAGGGGCATTGCTTCTGCCCCCTCACATCCTCAGCTCAGGAGACTTTGGGAAATGGCACTTGCACAGAGCTTTCACAAAGTCCAGAATGGCAAATCAGATGGGAGAATCAGATCGAAAGGGCAGCCAGGGCTGTGGTTTCCATGACTTCTCTTGTGGCTTCTTATGGCAGTGAATTCCACTTTACATCCTAAAAATGTTTCGTGTGCATATATATTTTCAAATAAGTTTCAAACATGGTTGGCAAAAGTCCATCTTTAAGGATTTAAAAAGTATTAAAGAATTTTGGGCCCAGTTATCAAGTTTCTTGTTGGGCCCTGAACAATCCAAGTATTGGAGTGACAGAGTGCAACAAGCCCTCCAAACCACAAATAACTTCCAGGGCAGACCCAAGCCAGGTGGCCTCAGCAAAGCCCTGGATAAGCCACCTCCACCCAGAGCCTGGGACAGGGAAAGCAGAGGCAGGTATGGCAGGAGGGGAGGCAAGGCAGCGCCAGGGAAAGGCAGAGGAAGGCAAACTGCAGAGCCACTGCTGCAGGTTGGGGAAGCATCCCTTGTGCTCTCATCTGGCTATTCAGAAGTCTTTCTTTGCTACTGAAAGGAGACTAATATTTGTTTCAGTCCAATGCATGCCTCTATCTCCAGCTCTCTGAGTGGTCCTGCACACTACTTAATTAGAAGACCATGTATTTCAAACCCCAGTAATGGCAGAATTTAGTTACATTTTAGCCCAGAAATGAGGACAACAAAATTAGAGCAATTGTCTGAACAATAATTTTTTTTTGTTTGTTCCACTTAATATTCAAAATCAAAGTGAAGTGGCCTTTAAAAGACAATCTAATATTTATAGACTGTATGATTATAAAGCACTTAGAATCAAAATTATGTTGCAGATGTTCATGTGGGAGCTCAGCAATGCTGAAAAATTCCAAAAGGAAGCAGAAAAATTGAAAATAAACTGGAAAGTGACCAGAAGATCCTTTATATGTAAAAACCTTTTATGCAACTATGTTTTTGTCAGAATGTGCTGACTCTAATTTCAGTTCTCCAAATCTGAATATTAAAGTGCCTCAAAGAGAATAGTTACTTATTTAGTGAATGGGAAGGAAAAAACAGAGTGGCTAAAAAGGTTGCCAATTCACCAGGACACAGCTCCATGTCAGTCAAAGATCCAGGGAAAGCTCCAGCAGGATCTGACCACGAGCACTGCTGAGGGAACATCCACCAACCTCCTGGGGAGCCAGGAGGGGACACAGCACAGACTGTTCTGGTTCTGCCCAGGGCAGGGACTGTCAGGCACTTCTAAAGAATGATGGGAAAATCCCCCCAGTCCAGACACTCATTCCTGGCAGTGTTGAACACAAGGAGAACACCAGAGCTGAGAGGACCACGGGAACTGCTGGAGGATGCAGGTGTGGGAAGCTGATCTCCCTCCTCACGGGTTTCCTCGGCCTTGAAGACCATCACAAAGAAAAGAATCTGAGCACAAAATACATAATAATAACAGGTACTTGTGAAGTGGTCCTTGGAAGCATTAATTCCTTTTTAAATAAAAACAGTAGCAAGACTCCCTACAACCCTATATCTTTTTTTTTTTAAGCCTATATTGTCTTCCTCCACAGATAAGGTACTTGGAGTGCACATATTTGCATTTAAATAAACTAGACAGATAAAATAATACAACAGAACCTATTTTATAATGCCACAAAACAGCATAACACAGGAGAGATGTGCAGCCAAGGCTTCCAACAAACCCTGCATGTTCCAGCTGGTCCCAGAGTGTGTGCAGAGCTCCTCTGCCCCTGCAGCCCAAGGTGTGCTCCTGGCAGAGCAGTCTGCTGGAGTGGTACCAGAGTGACTTCCAGCTGACGTGTTTGCCTTTAAAAGCACCTGATTGGAATTTATGTCCTCACACTGAAGCTGATTCCAACCTGCTGGTCCTCTGGCATTGACTCACCATCTCCAGTTATTAACTGAGCTGGGCTCGGCTCTAACCCTGCATGGATGATGGAAACCCTAATTGTTTAACAGCTTTGCTCTGAGCAGGCAGTACCACGAGGCTGGGAAGTTGTCAGTCTGACCTCCTGGAATTTTACTGCTTTGTGAGTTATCTCAGGTGAGCCCAGCCAACCTGCTGGAAACAGTGGAACTGCCTTTAAATTCAGAGACAGATCCAAACCCTTCCCTTGTGTCCCTTCTTCTTTTCTATTTCTTCTGTACTGTCTCTAACAGGGTGGTGTGTTGCTCCTGCTGTCCCTGTCGCAGCTCAGCACTCAGGGCAGTTGGAAATCCGGGCTGTGGGAGCTCCATCCCCGCAGGGAAGGCGCAGGAGCGGCTGGAGAGGCGTTCCCTGCGCGGGAAGGTTGAACACTCCGCAGTCCCTGTTGCGCCAGGCTGAACCCCGAGCCCTGCACGGCACTTTTACAGCTTTTCTCGGCAGCAGAAGAGGGTTTTGGAGCTGTCTGGGGCAGGACATTGCATAACCTGATCTCCTAAGAACACCTGCCAACACTTTTATTGAACTCTTCCAATATTAAGCACGTGCTTGATGGAATTTTTGATTTTATAACGCCAAGAAATAAAGTTGGGGTCCCTTCTAAAACGTATTTTCCCTAATTTCATAAAATACAGTTATATAGCAAATACAGACACACTCAGGGTGATTTCCTACAGGAATTTGAAGGAAACGAAGCCAATTTCAAGACTCTCATGTAGCAAGTTCCACCTTCTCCTGGCAGTCACTGCCAGCTGGTGGTGACGGTTCCTGAGCTCAGCGGTACAACACGAGGCTGTTCTCGAGGTTCTCACAGGGTGTCTGCACAGGGATGGTTACCAAAGAACAGAAACACACAGGCTGAGATTACCAAAGAAGGTGCATTTCAGTGATTTTTCAGTGGAAAGGATGCCAAGGACTTTGCACAACCCTAACTTATCACCCAGAACACAACTGAACTGGTGAGCAGTGACAGCGGCAATAAAGGCAGAGTGTTCAAACCTTAAATGATTCCACATCAAATGATTCTGGCTCTAATCAACAAAACAGCAGCAGAAGAAATAGTTTATTACCACTTATTGTAAAGGCCTCTGTCTGTTTTGCAATCATTAACCAGGGGGTCACTGTGAAGATTTGGTGATGTAAAGGAACTACCCACTCTGCAAACAGAAAAGTGACTGTTGGTGTCACAGCAGGGACAAACTTCAGGAACCCAGCCTGGCACTCCCTCCCAGCAGGATCCCACACCAAACTATTGCCTGTGAGAGTGTAGAGCTGTACAGACTGTGCTGGGTTAACCCACACCAGCTGAGCAAACTCACAGCTCTAATTTTAAGAGCACAATACCTCAAAGGCAAACAGCAGGCAGACGTGTGGATTTGGGGCTCATCTCCTGTATCTTTGTTTCTATGTTTACAGCTTTGCAGGCCACTCCCATCTATAAAGAAAGATTAACACATTAGTTTGCCCCAATTACACATTACAGCATTAAAGTAGGTCAGTGCCATTTATTGGAAATGAATGTTTTAGTGCAAACAGTATATTTATCTCATTGCCCTTAGGGAAATATTCTACAGATTTTAATAATAATAAAAAAAAAGACATTCTTCTCCTGACTTAGATTAGGAGCACAAATTTATCAAACTCTTTCCCTTTTTGGTTAATGGACTGAGAAGGTGCCCTTTTTGAACTACAGAAACTAAAACTTCATTCTGACACATGTGGTGTAAGAAACAAAAAATGGTAAGACTCTTTCTTTTTATGCAGTGTGCAAGAGCAGAAGTAGAATCAGACACACCTTTTATAACTTTACTGGTTCCCAGCCCAGATTTAGGGTTATTTTCCCTAGGCAGCACTGCAGAGATTCCCAGGACAGGCACAGAGGCAGTAGGTGACTGACAGGGCACACTGAAGATGAGCAGAACTGCCTGAGAAAGAGCTCAGAGATACCTCTACTGAAAATATTTCCTGTATCAGGCACAAGTGAGGTATAAACCGAGTGCAGACAAGTCTTTAAGTAGCAATGCATTTATTTTACAGCCTGCCCACCCTGGCTGCTGCTCCATTAGAGCACTTTGCTGCCCAGCAGAGCTCTCCTGGAGGCAGTTCCAGTTATGAACTGTTTGCTCTGTGCTCGCCTGGCAGGCACAACCATCACTCACTGCGAGGCAAAGGGAACCAGGGGAAGAAAAACAGCTCTCCCCGAATGCCCTCATAAATTCACTGGGAGAAATAACTGTGCAGCACTACCCAAAACCTTTAGTTTTATTAATGGCAGGAAGGCAGTAATTCTGTCCAATAAATGTTCTCAGCTTCACCCACTGGTTGAAATGGAAGAGGCACCAAGTTGGCCAGTTCTACTTTACCTCATTATTACAGGTCCTGCAGAATATTAAATCACAGAACCTGGTGACCTGTGGCAGAAATACACTCTCAGAGAACAGGTAAGTGACAGGTTGAGCATCAACACTCCTTCCCCTGCTCCAGTGGCCCTGAGGAGGGCAGCAGGACAAACAAATAGAGGAAACAAAACAAACCCGAACATAACCTGAAAGCTGAATGAAACCTAAGGCAGAGCAGGCTATAATTAAGTGACAAGAGTGTGGGAGCCCCAGACCAGAACACAGACCCCAACAATAGTGACTGAATGGCACAGCACACACTGTTCCCTTCTTGCTGGGCACTTTTCCCTGGCTGTAGTGTGGTGAAAATAGGGTTAGGGTTAGGGTTAGGGGCAGGGTTAGGGTTAGGATTAGGGGCAGGGTTAGGGGCAGGGTTAGGGTTAGGGTTAGGGGCAGGGTTAGGGGCAGGGTCAGGGTTAGGGTTAGGGGCAGGTGCCCTGAGAGAAGGGCTGTGGGGCAGCTCTGCATAGGCTGTTCCAGGAGAGCTGCAACTCCTGCCCTAAGCCAGGCTACAGAAGGGCCATTGCTCAAGCAATTACTTCTTTGTCTTTCCAAAGCCTCAGAGCCTCACCACCATCCAGGTTCCTGAAAGGGAACGTGGTGCCATTGGCAGGGACATCCCAGAGCAGTTTTTACCACGATCTCCAAGCGGGAGCCTCATCACGGCGCTGTTTGCAAACGCTGAGAGCAGGTTTGCAGCTCTCCCTGTGCTGCACAGGACTTGTTCCTCTTTCCTTTCTCTGCCAGGGAGGAACATACTCTCCTAAACAGTCTTTTTTTTTTGTTTCATTTTTAGGGAAGGCTGTGGGAGACAGGGTGGAAATGGCACCAAAACACATTTTCCACAAGATTAATGTGAACTCAGCCTTGCACAGCTTAACATTTTTAATCACTCCTGTGCATATACCTTATGTGAGGAATAAAGCTAAAAAGATGTGTTTACTGAATGGTGGCAAGCCTAAAAAAGCACAACGCAGATGAATGGGTACTCAAGTGTCTGCTTAATTACAGTTAAATATAGGAGAACATGTATAATTTCAGCCTTCAATACCCACACCTGGCACTACCCTCTTCAGAGCTTCAGCACTCCCAGCAGCAGCTTTCAGATGGCCCTGGAAGTGGGGAAATGGGATTAATGCATCATGTGGATGGCCCAGCCACGGGCTTGACAAAATCTCCTGCACTTCTGACTGTGCTGATATTGATCTTCCCACTCGTGTGCTACTTCATTTGGTCTGATGAGATGTTATGGCTCAACATCAGGGGATGTCTGGAAGCTTCTGCAGGGGGTCTCCAGTTCTGGAACAGTCTCTTCTCATCCCTGAATTTCAGGTCACTCTAAACACTGAGGATACAGGCCAGTGATGCCTTGCACATTATGAGAAAATGATAAAAAAAACAAGATAAAGGTAACTGAGACTTATTGCCAAAACAGCAGAAAGTCACTGTCTGATGGAAGAACATTAAAAAATTACTATTTCCAGGTAAACTGGAGGCAACTACTTTATGAGCACAGAGTACAAGAAACACATCACTGGGGAGAGGCCAGCTGGGATGAGGCTTGCAGGAAAACGGCATTTTTTACAGGGATTTGCAATTTTGGATGGGGACACACACGGCACACAAGGTCACCTCACTCAGCACTGGAGGGCAGTGGCCTTGCAGAGGAAGGTGCTGACCAATTAAGAGCAGAGCCACATCATCAGAACAGCTTTGAGCAGTGGATTCCAGAAGCTGGAAGGGGAATTTTAGGTAGGCAGAATGTAATTATCCACCTGGAATCCAGCCAGATACACACAGCTCTGGACTCTCCATTTGCTGCCAACCTAAATAACAGCACAGCCCCACCATTTGCAGTGGCAGGACTGGCAGGCAGCTCTCAGATTAAGCAGCAGGTACCTCATGAGCCATTTGCAGGATGGCTGGGAAGGAGAAAAGCCAGAAAACAAGCCAGAAAAGTACCAGGCAGCGTGACAAGCACTCTGCTACTTTGAAGTCAAGGGCCAAACCCTTTTCACACATTAGAGATTTAAAAAGTTATTTGGCATATCAACTTTCTTGCAAGCAACTGCAGCCATCTGGCTTTCTTTCAAACTCCCACCCAGACAGCTCCTGTATTTATCCAGCCCCTGGGGAACCTCACACGTTCCTGACAGCTCCAGCAGACGGGTGCTTTCCCCTCTCCCTTCCCATCTCTACATCCCGCTTTGGCTCACAGGAGCTTTCTGTTTCCAGACATGCTGGAAACAAGTGCCAACCCAACCAGATCTTTGCAACAAGACACTCTAAACTATGTTCTCAGCACTTAACAGGCCATCCACAATCCTCTGGGCACAAGCTCTCAGTCTGTTCCTGCATCTCCTGCATTCTCCCCACGCTGCCTTTGCAGTGTGTTCCCCCTGCCAGAGGGGCTTGGGAAAGAGCACCCAGGTCACTTCACCTGCTTGGGAAGCACCTCTGGCTGCACCCAGGTCACTTCACCTGCTCAGGGCCGTGCTCTGGGGTGCTTTTCTCATCCAGTGTACCCAAGCACTGTTTGAGAACAACACAGAGATGCAGAGCAAGCAAACCCCTCCCCAGATCCTGAACTGTTCTGACTCCCTAAGAGCATCAGTGATTTTTGCTGGTTTCTGAGCATCTTGTCTTTCAAGGAATGGGTAGAGCTCAAAGAGCAATGGTGAAAGCCAGAGATTTCTAAGGGAAAATGTATCATGCACTGACAAGGGTACCAGTTCTATGTGATTGTGAGAGTTCTAGGGAGATACTCCCTTCCCAAACATCCATATTCACATTCCAATCTTTCTGTAACCAAAAGGAAAGGTGAGAGTCTTGCAAAGGATAGTTTGAAAGAATCAAAGATAATACAAGGAGCCTGTCTCTTCTAATTATCTCCTGTCTAGGGAAATAAATCTACAAGGCCAATCCTTTAAATTAAGTACCTACACTTAGGAGGTGTAAATATCCAGCAAAGGATAAATAACAATTTCTTAAATATCAGGCAAACCTGGGAGAAATAGCAGCATCCACAGTCACTGCAGCACTGTGGATGTCCAGGGTTGAAAGTGATGGCCACATAGAGATCTCCCCAGTTTCATCCAGCCCTCCTGCTTCGCTCAGCTGAGCCAGCTGGACACCAGACAAACTGCAGGTGCTGTGGCAGAGGTGGGCTCGGCCTGAAGGCTACAGCCTTTTATTCAAGTAACTTAAACATTTATTTTTAGAGCCACCTGAATTATACAAGGTAGGAGGAAAGGGACAGGAGGAAGAACCCTGTACTCTTTTTTCTCTCTCATCACAGAACCCACTCGTGCCCCAGAGAGGTACAAAGTAAAGGGCACATTTTTCTGCAGCCAGATTATGATACATCCCTAGTTTGTTATGGGTAGTGTGCCCTTATTTTTAATTATCAGTTTATGTATAATTACACTAATTAGCTACTGCACCAGAAGTGGAACACCTACATTATTTCCAACACAAAGGAGTGAAGCTTTAGCAGAACAATTCAGAGCAGGCTTGTTGGATTCAAGGGTTTCATCAAAATTAACATTCAGGAAAGTATAACACTTGTTTTCAATTAAAAATTACCTGCAACAATGTCTTCAACACAACTCCTTTGGCACCATTTTCATTATTTTCAACTAAACCAAGGCCTTTTTGAGACTGGCTGCAAAACATTTCAGTGTGAGTTTAATTGAAAGCTCAGTTAATGGACACAACCCATCTGAAAGTGGATGTTCAGGTCACAGTATGGGCTGAACAGGCTCGGACAGCAAAACAAGACTATGAATTTTTCATTTAAACCACCTGAGATACGTGAAAATCCTGTCTGACAGGGTCCATCTCCCACTGCAGCCCAGTTCTGGGGGCTGGACAAGCACTGGGGACCCCAAACCTGAGGGAGAAGCCTGTGAAGATGCAGCCACCCAGCTCTGTCCCCCCTGGCACAGCAGAGACAGGACTCCAAAGGGCTCTTGGAGCATCAGGTGTCAAAGCTGCATCCCAGGGCTGAGCTGGTCCTGCAGGACTGGGGCAAGGACGAGGATTAGAAGCAAAGCCAACCTCACACGGCCCAGTAAGTGCCAAATAAATAGTTCAGGGTTTAAAGCTGTTGTTTGAGTGTCAGCAAACAAGAGCCACGGCCACACTCAGGCATACTGAATGAATTATTGAAATTATTCAAGTACAGCAGTGCAGCTCCCATCCTTTCCTGGCACAACCCTTTCCCTGCTCCTCCAGCAGCCCCAGCTGCTCAGGCAGAAACATCTCGGTGTGTTCTGCCCTTTCCCTCCTCACTGCCCTCCAGACCCCTGATGGACATGAGCTAATTTTTTTAAGACAGCCCCTGTTTAAAAACTGTGATGGCAAAGTCACGTTAAAGGTTGAGGAGAGGAAGAAGCCACAGTGCAGTTATGTTACATGGTTTACTTGGAAGAACTGCTGAAGTCCACTAAAACTAACAGTGTCTGTGCTAAAAGACAAACAATAAATACAGAATGCTATGCTGTGTGATTTTCTGCAATGATTATTCCAGCTGGAGTTTATTATTAGGTTTTATTTAAAGAGTGGCACAAGGCTTTGGACAGGCTCAGTGGCAAGGAAGCAAACATTACAGGACATTTTCATTCCCAAGCTCCTGATTGCAAAGCAAGATATTCTTTCAGCAGCCAACACTGCCAGCGAAGCTGGTTTAGATTTTCTGTGAGCTTTCAAAAGGGAAGAAGGACTTGTAGCCAAGCAACACATTTGAACCAAAAAATTGCTGGTGGCACTGCCAGAGAGAAGTCCCAAAGCTCTGCATTAGCACCTGCCACCCCCAGCCTGGAGGTCACAGCTTGCTGAGGTCTCTGTGAGCAGCAGCTCCATCCTGAGCCCCAGGGCACAGCAGTGCCTGTCCCAGAGCAGCAGCTCCATCCTGAGCCCCAGGGCACAGCAGTGCCTGTCCCAGAGCAGCAGCTCTTGGAGTGCTCGGCAGTGTTGCTGGATGAGCTGCTGCTGTCACAGCTCGGCCCCGGAGCTCACGGGGCACTGCAGGGGCACCTCTGACTGCACAGGTTGTGCTCTCAGCAGAACTTACTGCCAGACATCTCAGCACATCAGGAAACTAGAATTTCAGCCTTATTTTCAAGTGTTCTTGGCAATGTGTGGCTCTTGCTGGGAACTCCTGGGCAGATGTGCAGCAGAGCCGGGATGGAGTCACAGGCAAGTTCTTGACAAGCTGCACCTTCCCAAGGCAGATTTTCTGAAGAAATCTGTCCTACCTTAGTCCCTCAGCATCATTCACCTGCCAGCAGCCCGAATGTGGTTGGAAGAAAGGTAAAGCCAAGGGGCTGAGTTTGCAGCAGTGTTTCCAGGGCACAGGGTCAGCAAACTGATGCCCTGGCAGGGATCATTCAGAACACACTCCCTTCTGTTTGCTGCAGAGAGCAGAAAACTGAACAGAGATGAGAAACCAAGACACAGATTGGCCACAGCAGCTTTCCTGACCCTTTCCTGCTTCCTCTCTGAAGCCTGTGCTCCCTGTTTAGTTCTCAGGCTCTCCAGATGCAGGACCAGAGGAAGAAGGTGGTTCTGAGCAAGGAAAGTGAACTTGCCAGCAGGTTAATCCTTGGAGCTGCTGCCACTTCATTTTCCTGGGCACCTATCAGGGCATTCATCCATGCTGCTCTGATGAACAGAACTTTTTTGCTCTGCAATGTAACACAAGGCTCAGTAATGGCCCTTTTAAGCAAGAATTGCCTGTGTGTAAGGGAAGATGACAGCAGTGACACCCATTCGTGTCTCAGTAGATTTATGTCACACATGGACACTGTTCATCCTCCTGGGAAAGGAGAATATCTTTTTTCATGTTATCCAGTATGACTTTCCTCAAGCTTTCTGACTGAAATAACTTGAAAAACGCAGTCACAGTTCTACAGACACAGATGGAAAATGGCACTTAACAAAAACGCCAGGGTAAATGGCAGATCAAGCAGTCAGAAAAGCTGGAGATAAGAATGATCCAGAGTTACTGTTCTCCTGATTTGTTTAGAGAAAAATGATTTTATTCTTAAGTAGGAGATTTAAATCTTGTGGATCGAATTGGAAGAAAAGTCTGAGGCTCTCTGTTCACTTCTCCCACTGTTGAAAAAATAAAGTATTCTAAAATCCACTTCATATTCTCAGTCCTCATCTCTGAATCCCCCTTGTGAGACATCCTGCAGCAGAAAGAAGCAGCAATAACTTCAGGGCCTCTGTGTCTGTTTGGCAGCCCGTTAACTGTCAACACAGGAGATGTACCATTAAGCTCTAACAGTACAGCCTATTCTGGCATAATTGTTGCATAATGATTGTCTTTGACTTTTCCACACCAAAAAACCAGCTTGTTTATAGCTCATAATACTCCAGCATTTTCATTTCAGACAAAAATGCCAAGTTAAGAACAAGATAAAGTAAAACTTAAATTAATACCTCTCAAAATGGTTGTCTCTCTTTCCCACCCCTGGCAGGAGGGGGATTTTTGGACAGTCCCTCCTCTGCACGGTCTCTGTGCAAGCCACATGCAGCGAAACAGAGCTCAGCACTGGGGATGGGGTCACCACTCCTATTTACCACACCAATACCTGCCCTTTCCCCCTGAAATCTCCCCTTTTCCACCCCCAGGTAACTCAGACCTGTGACACCCCAAAGCCCCCAGGCTGGGCTGCAGCAGGAGGAGCAGTGCAGTGTCCAGGGTTACTGGGACAGAATAGGGTAGGATTTGCAGCAGCTCATGGAATTGCAGCAGCTCATGGAATTGCACAGCTCATGGCACTGCAGCAGCTCGTGGCATGCAGAGGGAAGGTGTGATCCCTGGGGAAGGTGTGATCCCTGGGGAAGGTGTGATCCCTGGGGGAGCACCAGGCACTGCCCCAGCAGGATTGCTCCGCAGAGCCTGCCCAGCTCCCCCAGGGCTGCCCCACCAGGATGGGCAGCACTGCGGGCAGAGCTGCCTCTGGGAGCCCCTGCAGGGCCTGTCAGCACGGACACGATGTGCAATCAGATGCAGAAGCAAAGGGAACCAGCTCCTTCACATTCCAGTCAGAGCCGGCTCTCCTGCGAAAGGGATCAATTGCTCGATCGCTGTCTCTGATGCACGCAGGAAGGGCAGGCTTAAAGATGTTTTGTGACCTTTCCTATCTCCATAAAATACTTTAGGCTAGAGCCCAAACATCAGAATTAGTGTATATCCCTCCAGTGGTACCAGAGTGAGGCAGGTAAAGGTCTGATCTCAGTTACCCAGGCAACTGCAAACAGCACAGGCTGCTCCTGCTCATCAGAACGTCCTTTTAAAAAGCACTCAATCCTGGAGTCTGCAGTGCTTCCAAGTAATTATATTCATATGGTGCATATATGCTGCAAAAATAGCCTCTTCATTTTCTGCCAGCCAAATTATCCATGAAAACGGACCAGTTTAAGAATGTAATTATTACAGAGTAATTTGGCAAACCAGACAGGCAGTGCTACCTCAGCCTGGGCAGCCCTGGCTCCTGGGGTTTCACTTGCCTGAGGCTCTTTTCAAAGAGCCAGACAGCTCTTTGGGGAGCAGGCACCGGGCAGGGAGGGCAGGACCAGTCAGGATGGAAAGGGCTCTTTGAGCTTCACTTGTGCAAACAGACAGATGTGCAGACCTGCCAAAGCTCAGGAAACATCGCTGTGGCAATGGGGAAGGGACAAGCACCCCCTCCCCGGGAGCTGGGATCAAATGTTCAGAGCTTAACCACACTGAGCTGAGCTGGGGGGCTGCCTGTGCCCTGACAGTCACCTCTGCACTGTCACCCCTGTGCTGACAGTCACCCCTGTGCCCTGCACAGACCACCTTCACCCCCTGCCCCACTCCAGCCCCCAGTGGGGCTTCCTTGGGCCAGCAAATGCTGGAAACGTGGCTGCAAAGGTGTTTTGCTGCTCTCAGCAACACACCCTCTGTGCCTTCCCCTCCAGCTGCCCTTCCCAGCAGAATCCCAGAGCCAGGACTCTGCTGTGCTAGGCTGAGTTTAACAGCTCAGCTCCTGCCCATGGCCCTGCTGAGCCACCCCAGAGCACGACGGCAATTTGGGATGGAGAACAACAGGCTGGGTTTGGTTTTACATATATATGTATACATGTAAATATTTCCTCTCTGCTAATGTCAGGGATGGAAAAAAAGCCCCCCCTGTCCACGCTGCTCAAATACTGCAAATAGATTCCTGTTAAAAGTGCAGCATTCTGGAAAAGCACAGATGGAATTCCAGGGAGCTGCCCTGGCTGGACAACATCCCACACAACACCCAGCAGGAAAGCTCCACCACTGCACCTCGTTATGGAAGTGATGCACTCTGGAAGACACCTCTGTAACCTGAAGGTAACTGTGAGGAAAAGAATGGAAAGCACAAATTTTCAAAGATTTTTTGCAGTTAGATGTTGATAACTCATTTCAGTTCCTCTACCATGGAAAGAAGCAATAAACATCAAGGCACAATGAGCTCTATGAGCATGAATTCATTCTTTAGATGAGCTTTGAAAGATAGCAACATGGAAAGTTATAAAGACTATTTTTGGATGGCCCAAAACCAAGGACAAGTGTGAATTTTTACCATTTCGAGGGGAAAAAAAAAGACACTTCAAGAGATATAGTGCAATAAGTCAATGTATATAAAGCAGGAAAACAAGAATAGATGAAGCAGACAGAAGAAGTGAATAATAGCTGTGGGGAATGTTAGCCAGGGCACTGCCAACTGATCCTGCACTCCTTGTCTGTCATCCAGAGTGATGGTCACAGAAGCTGGTTACTATTATCTTGACTACAGACACCTTCTCTACAGGGCATTTATCAAGCTGGACATTTTAATGAAATACATTCAGAAACAAAAAAAGCTCTTTTTTATTATTTTTCATAAAGGAATGATAATGACAAGGATCTTTCCAAGTGCCCGACTGTTTTCTGATATAAATCGTATTAGCTGCAAAGTCTTTAAAATAAGAACAATTTGTTAAAAGAGATTAGTATAAATCCATATGAAAATCTTTGTGGTTTTTTAGTGGAAAGAACCTGTCATTTCCTGTCAGATGCTCCCAGCTGGCAATTACTGTACCTATTTCTTTTTTGCCTTTCATGTGCTGTGAGCTCGGTGGAACAACAAAAAAGTTACATCAAAGAACAAACGTAAAAATAGGTTTTAAAAGCCTTACAAAGGGGATGCTTCAGAAAACACCCCAGATGACATTACAGTGTCCAGGCAAGGCAGAAGTTATTGAACCTTCCATCTGGAGGAAAGAGTGGCTCCCTTTGCAGGAGGAAGATGAAAGCCCAGCTGTGAACAGGGAGAAAGAGTCGCTGTTGTCGCCCCTCTGGACACGAACAGCTCCAGATGAAGGGCTGTAACTGGCACTGTGCACTGGCAGAAATGGCCCACCTTGTTCTGTTTGTCACCTCTTTTCCATCAGCCTCTCACTGCTTTCCCCATTGCTGTGAATCCCATATTTGAACAGAACACTCTGGATAAACACCTGGTTCTGAGACGGCAATTTCAGGATCCAGAGAATCCTCTGCCTTCCACTTCTGGGAAAGGCTGATCCCCATTTCTGCCCATTCAAAAGCAGAAGAAATCTTTGCTAAAATTAATAGTACTTTTAAATTAAATGTGGAATTTCACTCAAATGAAAAACAGAACTGGGGAAGTTGATTGGTGGGGTCATCTGAGAAATTATTTCAACAGCAGAAAAGTTTTACACTATGGAGTTGTTTGCTCCAGTTCAAGAACTGATGTGCAGGCAGAGCCTACATTTAGAACTGTAGACAGCAGTTCCAATTCTACAATAAACTAAACACCTGAATTTTTAATCATATCCAACTATTCCAGCACCCACGATTTTCACAGGATTTTCTTAAAGCCAACACAGCATATTAAAATTCTGTCTTTATGTCTCTCCAGATCCCTAAGTCAGGGTCTTGAGCCTAAGAAACTGCCCTACAATCTTTATGAAATCTTTATTTATTAACTATTTTGATTGATTTAGATCCCAAAAAAATAAGAGGCTACTCAACTTTCCATTTATTCCAGTCTGGCTTCAACTCATAGTTTTATGTGACATAAGAATTCCTTTTGCTGCAGCTCCTGTTTAAAGGTTGTGACAGTTTGCACAGGACATGATAGAACTTGTGATGTCATGGCTGACAAGGCTACAACCTTCACTTGTTGACATCTTTTCAAATAGTCTCATTCTTGTTCAAATCTTGGCCTGAGTTACTTAAAATGACACTTCTTCCACTGCCAGGGACTGAGTCAGCCAGTAATTGCTGCAGAAAATAATATAAATTCATATAAAAAATGATAGGAGATAGTTATTTTTAACAAGTTTGACTTGGTTCCTGAAATATCACTCAGTGACACAGAATAATAACTCTGCAAGGGGGAAGCAGCTGGAAAACTGGAGTGGATTATTCATGGGATTGACAGCCCTGCAAGGAACAACACAGGAGGCTCTGCCCCCTCCTGCTTCCTTCGCCCCATTCTGCACCCACATTTGCACAGGACCTCCCAAAACACTCCCTGTGCAGGTCAGGAACCTGCCAAACTTGTCCAAACATCTGGAAACCTTGAACTTCTTTGTGAGGGACACAGGAGATGAAATGGCAAGTTCCTGGGGTTAGTCAAGCTAGTCTTCATTTGCCATCTAACCAGGATTTTAAAACAAGTCTTCAAAGCAGAAAGAGTTAAACATTTTAACTCTCTCCTTTCCAAAGCACAACCTTGCAGACATACTTGTACTCCCTTGATGATACTCAGTTGTGAGCATGAATAGGACAGACAAGCTGAACTTCTGGATCAGGAGCACAAATCCCTAAAACCCAGGTTTGTGGCTGCACAGAGTCCCTTATGTTGGCCAGTTACCTTAAAGAGCTTTCAGTAGTGGCAGCCAGAGGTTTATCACGTTCTCACACCAGCACAGAGCTTATGCCAAGCCTCCTGTGCAGAAATCCCTGTTCCCAGGCAGTCGTTTTACAGCAACCCCCACCCTTCAGAGCTCCCACGACCCCGAGGGTGAAGCAGAGCAGCCTTACAGGAGCTGAAGGGAAGCAGAGACCATCAGAGCTGCTGGTGCTGCTGGAGCTGACACTGTGACAGGGCTGGGTTTAGTCTGGGAGAGGCAGAGCCTGGGGAGGGACAGGGACACAGAAGGCACCAGTCTGGCCTTCAAGAAGAAATGCCAAACGTGTTGATAAAGTGCTAAGCAGAGCTGATAGCTGGGAATAAGAAGGTTAAAACCAACCAAACAAGAAACCCAGCACAAAACATCCTAAACCCCCAACAACAACAAGAGAGATCTGAATGATCAGGACAAGGGAGATTAGCAAGGATTGACTTGCTTACTCCTCACACAGCCATTGATTTTAATGTCATTTTTTAGCTCTGGGCACTCACTGCCAGCTCATTTCTTTTTCCAAAATTGTTCCATTTCCATGGGAAGGAAGAGCAAGGCATTTAGAATGAAGAAAGGGCCAAGGAGCAATATTCTGGGCAGGGGCTCTGCTGGACTGGGGAGCATCTCCCTACTTATGATGAGACCAGACTTCAGTTTCTAGTCCTGTTACTCCTACTTCTTGCAAATATACAAAACTTAACAAGGCAGGTGGAAAGACACATGAATTAATACATTCAGAGTAATCTTAGTGCCTCATCCTCCTGATGAAATGGCCAGAAACTGAGGAGGAACATTTACTATTCCAGATTTGGGTACAATGGCAGAGGTTGTACAGGGAGCCAAACAAAACTCCCAAATGAAAAAAAAATAATCTGCTGTAGCCCCCCTTTTCTGCTGTTTGATTCTTCAGTAGCCAAAGCAAATTAGCAGCCTGAGTGCCCTGTCAGTCGTGCCTGGGGGTCAAGCAGCATGGCAGGATTTCCTTATTACCAGGCACTAATGATGGAGCATTTATGTCTGTGATTAACTGTTATTACAGTGAAAGGTTGTGCAATATCTCACACTGACACTGCTGCCAAACAGGGTTTAGAGTCATTGCTTTTGACCAGCTGTAAAAGGAGATCATAGCCAGGGGGATGATAATTCTTCAGTGAGGGACACGCTCTGCTCCCTCCAAACCTTTCCTCTCTGGCTGGCACAGAAGTGATGCTGTTCAGGTAAAGCATTTTCTCCTATTCCAGTGCCCCTTTTTTATTTCTCTAACCCAGAGAAATTTGTATATGCTGATGGCAAGTTTATGTTTTGATTCCCCTCATTTGCCTGGCTCAGTGATTTCAGGACAGGCTCCTGACACTGCTGCAGTGTTTGCTGAATGCTTGGGGGTTTTGCCAAGCAAATAAGAGTCTGTGGGTGGAATGGATTTTTTTTCTGCTAGAGATGCTGAAAACAAGAGAACTGGAAACCAGGTATAAATCCCAAGCTGGAATTTCTTCCAGATGACACAAAACTCTAACACAGGCTGTACATCTGAGCTCCAGACACAGGCTTTGGTGCCCTGCAGGTCCTGGGAGGAGATGCCCCCAGGTGAACAAATAAACATTCACATTTCAGGACAGATATCAAGAGCTAAATATCTGCACCCCAGAAGGAAAGGGGCTTTGCAGCCCAGGAGCCACAGGGGCAGCATTGGGGTCGCTCCCAGCCCTCCCTCTGTGCTGCTGAAGGGCTGGAGGGGTGACAATGACTTTGTGCTGCACCCCCAGGACTGAGGATGCAAAAAGGGAGCTGTGCAAGGACAGCCAGCCCCTCAAAAGGAGGTGTGGGTTAAGAACCAGAGCACTCAGCATTTCTGGGATTAAAATCAGTTCTTCTTCCCCAGACATAATGAAATCCTCTCTTACATTTGTTGTTTCAGCCCTTTCCTCTTCCTGAAGGCAGCAGAGCAATGACAAAAACAAGAATACATACATGTAACTTTGGGTGGGAGAAACCACTGACACAAAACATGGGTCTTGTCCTCAGTCCTCACTTCCTAAGAGAGAAATTTCTGCTGAGTGGAGAGGGACAGAAAATCAGACCCCCTGCAGGTGGAATTCCCATTGCTGTGGCAAACAGTTCCTGGGATCCTCACCTTCAGGATCCTGCAGGGTCGAGGGTCATTCCA
>JAWWES010000030.1:6621363-6633962 GCA_035583135.1 Lophotriccus pileatus | reverse complement strand
TCAGTTCTGGGGTTCAGTTCTGCACAGCAGCTGCTCCCCTGTGCAGTAAACACAGTTATGGTATCAGGAGGCATTAATACAGTTTGCAATAGTGGGACTGAAGGCAATTAATCAAAAGGCAATATGGTGGCACAGATTGGATTCTGGCTGCTTCCACCATCAGCAAGGGTGGAGTTCATTGAAATAATACTAATAACAGCACAGATTGTTTTTTTCACTGAAATGGAACTTTCCATCCCCTATTTACACATCAAGTATTGGGTCAATGAGCATTTAAGAAGCCTTCTTTTTTTTTCCCCTTGGAAAACACATGCAAACACAAAACTAAAGGACAGAAATGAGTGCAAGCATTTCTGCACTCTTGTTTATGAGGGTTTGTATTTCTAGGCATTGTATTTCTACTGCAGAGACAAATAAATAGTGACAAGTGGTATCAGAATCTGTCACCATGGCTTGACTGGCAGAAGGTCCAGGCAGGCAAATCTAGAGAGGGCTCTGCAGACAGCCTTTTAAAGAACCTAATTTCTTCCTTATAAATTACAACCACAGGTCATTGAGCTTTCTGTGATAAACAAATGCTGCCCAGCTAGTCAACCAAAGCAGTGAGCCATGAAGGACAAGAGAGATTATGTATTTTCCTAATTTCAGTCTGGAAAACAGAAGAACCTTTCAGGCTGGCAGTGATTCTGTCCTGCAGCCCTGCAGTCCAGCTGTGGCAGCCAAGGCAGTGTTGCCTTGGAAGTACTTGACGAAGGCAGAGCTCCCCATTCTCTCTGCCAAAACCTTTCCATCTGGTTTTATTTGTCCTCATTTCGTCCCAGCACTGCTGGGCACTCCTGAGGTGTCCCTGCCTGAAGGATGCAAACATCCCAGGACCAGGCTGTGTGCTGCTGAAAGAGCCTGTAGCCTCATCTGAACCTTGCTGCAACCTTCCCTGTGACTGTTCTACCTCCTGCACTGCCTCCAGCTGCCCTCAGCTCCCTTCCCGTGCAACCTTTGTTAAGGCAAGCTTTGCTTACAGCTTTCCAGCAGCTCCTTTTCCTTTTAATTGCTTTCCCCATCCTGACATGACGACCTCACTCCTCTCCTCTCACTCGAGGGACCCGCCCTGGGTGTCTCTCAAAAAGAACTGAGCTGTTCCAAATTGTAGTAAAATCTCTTTACTGGCCAGTGATGCTTAAAACACACTTTGTTATTTTCTAAAATCCTGTATCTACCATCAATTTCTGTCAGTGGAATTCACAGCAGCCCTAGGAAATGGTTTTTGAGGGACGAGCTTAATGATAGATTTGTTTAGTGTGCCTCAGGGCTCCCCAGCTTTTTGGGGGTTTAGTGGTAGCATCATTATTTTCCTCTTTTCTGACAACAATATGTTCTCTTAGATTTAAAATATGATACTTTAAAAATATTATACATTACTGATTTTTTTTCCCAAACACCTTTCTGCATACATTCAATAATAATGCCCCAAATTTCACCCAGGCAGATAATTTAAATGAGGACATACAAATTTATAGGTTTGTCTATTCTCTTTATCCTTCACCAGCTTATGCTGAAAGGCAACCAAAATTATTAAAAAGGCATGAAAAAACCCTGTGGCAGAGGGTTGTGGCAGAAATTCCTTGCTGTGATTGTTCCCCTGAAGAAGACAGTGAACAAAGTTTCCTTTCAGGCAGTGTTTTTACGTACAAGGTGTTCCAAAGCGATCCACAAAGTTCTCCAGCAGCCTGGCAGTGCAGATGCTGTGACCTGGAGGTGCATCACACACTCAGAAAGGCTCAAAAATTAGGCATGGGAAGCTAACTGCAAAATTGGAAGTGCTCAGGGTGAGATGGAAAATGAGGCAGAACAGCAGAGAGCATTCCCAAAGGATCACAACAGGGTCTGCTGGCTGAGGGATCATCCAGAGGGCAGGAGAGGAACAGGAGAGGAACTTCCAGCTTTAATATTTGCCCAATTACCACATTATGTTGACTGATAAGCCATGTTCAACCGAACCATCAGCCCCTGAATAAATACCATTAGGACTGTAACATCAGCCCTGCAGGAATGCCAAGGGGTTCCTCAGTCTCAGCCTGTCCTGGGAAGGCACAGGGAAGCTGCTGACTCCGTCCTGCCCACAGAGAAACACACCCCAACACCACAGGGGAGCCTGGGCCAACCCACAGACACCTCACTCTTGCCAAAAACACTCAACATAAATAAATAACAGTCAGGAGAAGACACAGATTGCCAAAAGTGAACTGAGAGCTCCTCTCAGACCTGCCATGAGGAAAGAGCAGCGCGTGGGACGCTGGCTGGGCAGACACAAACAGTCTCTCACACTGCTTTTAATTGTGCTTCAATCATTTATTCCTCTCCTAGACCTCAAAACGTGAAGCCAAAAGGTGCAGGGCCACTTATTTGAGATGTAACCATACACTAAAGTTCCAAACAAGGGTGCCACGGGGCAGCTCTGCCTTCACGTCACCTCCATCCCTGGAGTCCCTGTGCCACCAAAACAGGCTGAAAGATCACTCCTGGAATGGACATCAGGCAGCAACAGGTTTAAGACATTCTGGAAGTTATTTTTTCCCAGTTTTAGATAATCATGCCCAAATGCATGCTGTGCTATACAAAACAAATCTGCTAAAGTCAAAAAGGAATCACATTAAATAGGAAAACGTGATAAAACAGATAAAGCCCCATTCATGAAAGTTCATTTTTGAAAAGGAAAAGAAACTTATGTCTGCACTTCCATGAATTGGACTTTCAGCATTTAAAAAACCCTTTCTTTGCTTATAAGAAAGACACACAATAAGATTGTAAATGGAAAACTTTTCACAGGAGGAGAACTTTCTGTTCTGATCCAAGGGGTTGAACCAGTGATTAAAACCTGCAGAGTTTCACAGCTGTGGCTGAAACAAGCCCTCAAATGTGAAGGTTATTTTATGGGGAGTAATTAATAATCTAAATGGATGTACAGGTCTCTCCCTTCTTGATCTTTGTCGTAAGAAATCAGTGATGAAAAGAGCATCGCTGATATCTTTTGTTGCAAAGTATTCTTCCCCCCTTGCAATCATTCATCATTCAGATAAAATATGTGCAGGTTTTTTTATCACCTCAAAGAGCAAATAAGTCAATTTGGAAAGAGTGTTTCAGCTCTATAACAGAAATAGCCATTGCAGCACATTTTTACTTAAAAAATCAGATCACTGATCCAGAAATGTTTCTCAGGTAACAAAACTAAATGAATGGAAAATAAATGATGTTAAATGAAAATTGAGCACAACGAAGGTATTTAAAAAAATCCGGTTTTATTTCCTGAAACTAAATACCAAATGCAAGCTGCATTTTGTAAGAATTCACAGTACCATCAGTACAAAGACAAAACCTGTAGCTGTTCTGCCCCTGCTGAACTCCAGTGGCAAACACTGACAAACACTATTTCCCAGATAAAAAGCCAAGAGGCACCAGCCCCTTCGTTTAGACCTCCAGTGTGATTTAAATGCTCTTAGACACACAAAACCACTCCTGAACTAGTCCCTCCTTTCAGAACTAACTTTGGTTGGACAGGTGGCAGCAGTGAATTACCAGATGATTGTGGCAACCTGGCCCATCCATTTGCTAATTTATTTGCAGTTTCAAATATTCCTTGTACAAGAGTATAATCTCCAAGGAACACTTCCACTTTCCTGCCTTCCTGGAGCCAGCAGAGCATCCCAGTCCCAAAGATGGGCACCTCTCCTGAGCCCTGAGCTCTGGCTGCTTGTTATTCTGTCTGCAGACACAACTTCACTTAGCCAGGTTTGCAGCTCCCTGGATGTGACTCAGCTCCAGAGCTGGGTCTCTGTGGTTAGAATGCTGAGCCCCAGCTAATGAGCCCGGCTAATGAGCCCCAGTAATGAGCCCCTTGGAGACAGGAGATGGAAGGGGCTGGACTCGGTGCTGCCCCTGCTCACACAGCCCTGGGGCTGGGCAGGGCAGCAGAGCTCAGAGCAGCACCCCTGATGAGCCTGTGCCTTTGCTTTCAGAGAGAGACCTCCCAAATCACACAGGTATTGCTGAGAATTCTGTTCACATTTCTTAGCTCAGGACTGAGAACAACCGGCCAGTCCTGCAGCAGCAGCTCAGCAGGGACTGAGCTCTGCCCAGGTCCTGGGCCAGAGCCCACCAGCCCTCCTCTGGCACAGAGCACACACCTCCAGCCCCTCTGAACACAGCACACACCTCCAGCCCCTCTGAACACAGCACACACCTCCAGCCCTCCTCTGGCACTCGTCACACCTGAGCCATGCTCGGGGCACAAACCTTGCTGCTGACCCCCCTCCTCAGCAGTGACCCAGAGCTGAGCTCAGCAGCTCCTAAAACTCCTGTAACAAAACTAACTGGCACCCACCTGGCCCAGATAACTGCAGCATGTGCACAGCAGGGGATACACAGGCTGTGGATTTATGTCCAAATGACTGAGTTGCTGTGGACAGCACTGAGAATCCAGCTGGACCTTCAGAAACCTGCTCACTCCTTGAAGAGCACCTCAGGTAGCAAAGGCAGATGCTTCCCTTGAGCACAAACCACAGCAACTTCAATACCCACATTCCCTCAAGACAGCACAGCCAAAAAATATGTTGGGGTTTTTTTTCTCCCATTATCAGGAAAGGCCACACGTGAGTGAGCAGCTGCTAACCAACCAGCAAAGGAAATTAACCACACTGTGCAAGAACTTGAGCTCTTTGGCATTTTGGAGCTGGAGGAATGCAGAACATATGGTATGGTTAGAACACTAACCAGCCCATGAACAGTATGAGGCTGCTCTTCCAGTAATCCTCTGAGTCAGACTGCACCACCAAAGAGTTCTTTAATACTTTATTAAATGGGCCAGTTTGCCTGCTATTGCTCTGGTCCCTCTCAGCAATGAGCACTGACAGCAGATCAGCACTGGGCTGTTGCTACAATTCTGCTTTTCCTCATAGAGTCAAAACATGCAATTTCTTCTTACAGATCCCGTGCCCCCTGGGATTATCATGATACAAAGATACAAGAAAGGGAAAACATGCCTCTTTCCCCAAGTGGTTTTGCTTTGACAGCACTTCCTATTTATCATTGCTTTTCTTGTACTCTCACTCTTTGTGTCTCCATCATTTAATTCCCTGCACTATCACACGTCACCCACACTCTCTGAGGTCTGGGGGAGGAGGTGGCTGTGCCAGCTCCAGTCGAGCACAGCAGGGGCAGAGAGAAGGAGAGGGGACCCCTCCCCTGCCAGTTTCTGTCCTGGGAGGTCTGACACAGGAACAGCGAAAACAACTCAAGAGGACACTGAAGAGACGCGGTTTTGAAGCGGGTACAGCTCCTGAGCCTACCTTGCAAGAGGTAAACAGCTTAATTAGTGCTTGCAAATGAATGAGAGCTCCTAACAAGGCACCAGGCAAGCACGAGGAACAAATGAGCAATGGCAAGTCAAACAATAAAACCTGGGATCCTGCAAGACCACAGTAACACCTACAGCATCTGTATCCCTGTGATTTATGTCCTTTGAGAAGCAGTTACGGTTGGATTTCCAGCTGTGAGTGCTATGGCTGTTCCCAAAACATGTTTAAAGCAGTGATTCGTGGCCTCAGCTTTGACAGAAGCTTACAGAGTGTGCCAGTGGGCTAATTAGGAGAGGAGAGGAGAAGTCTGTGTGCCTAATAGGATATTTGGCCTTAGTGTTTGTAAAACCTGGCAACTCCCTTCTCTATGATCAGAAAAAACTCACCTGGCTAGACTAAGATCAGAGGGCACTTTGGCCTGAAAGCACACACAGAGACCCACAGCCCACAGCCCACAGTGCCCAGAAAGCCTCCGAGCTCCCCAGCCCTCTCTCTGGCTGGTTAAATTCCAGACAAGGTAGAAAATGACTGGATTAGCTCTGCTCTCTGTGCTGGCTGGCTGTGGAAGCAATTCCTGCTAGACCTGCCTGAGAAGCCTTTTGGCAAAAATAACATCAATGAGGTAGAAAATGGAATAATAAAGAGTTCCCACCCACCCACATTTTACTTCCCAGACAGCTGGTGTGGAAGGGCCACTCCTGAGGATCTCAGTGCCTCACCCTCCAGAGGATGCTGCTGAAGAAGAGCTTCACTGCACAGGGGAAGGAGCAGAGGCAGAGATGGAGCATAAGGAGGATGGCTTGGGAGAAGCATCCTTGCCTGTCCCTAAAAACCTCTTCAGGAAACGCTGCAGGTTTGCTGCCCAGTCCAGAACAGACTATTTACAAGTTCTCTGCAAAACTCAAATCCCCAAATGAATTTGCAATACGAGGCTGTGAAACTCTTTCAGTGCAACGGGAACATTAACACTGCCCAGTGTATGCAAGCACTAATGTCCTGAATTTCTGCTTTTCCAACATGCTTTGAACTGTTCTAGGTTAGCACAAGTGTGCTGCATGCCCAGGCAAACCTCCAGCTGCACAGAAATGAAATATTACTGAAAGAGGTTGTTTACAAGAGCCAGCTGGAGTAGCTGATACATATTATAATGTGCTGAGCTCTGATAGTCCCATATCAGTTGCAATTACTTAAAAATGCAGTAGCTCTAAGATTGAGGCAAATTAAGTTCTCTTTATTCATGAAGTAACTAAAACAATGGGCAGGGAACTAAAAGAATATCTGTGGTAAAAGGTAACAATGGGCAACAGACAAGCTGCAGGCAGCAAAATATGCTTGTTGACAATACCCTGGAGAAGGCTAAAGAAAACACCCAGTTTTCTTTAATTGGTTCTCACTTACATTGTTTGATCCAGGCACATAAACTCTATTAAAACACTGAAAACAACCTCCTTGGGTTTCCTCATTACATAGAGTTTATTTCTAAATGAGGCTCTGGGTGCCCAGCAAAGCCTCTCCATTTTTCCAGAGTTTCTTGGAGAGAGGAGCAGACAAGCTCAGGTCCAGCCTGAACAGAGGGGCAGCCCCAGCTCTGCTCCTCCAAACTGGGCCCACTCCTCCAAGATAACACATAAAGTAATTCCAAACCTTACTGAGAGCCAGAACAGGGAGGAAACAAACATGGTGTTGACTGGCTTGTTCAGACTGATGCTGCTCAGAGCTCAAGGCAGGAATAAAGGTGGGAGCAAAAGAGCAAACACAGCACATGTGCTGTTCTGCAAATTAAGGGTTGCGCTCTTTATCTGTGTGGATTACCTGCAAACCCTCACCTACCTCTGCTAGCCTTTGCAAACAGAATCCTGGATTATTTTCAGTCTGGCAATTGGTGTAGAAACTCCTAAAATCAAGTTGCCAGAGTGACAGATCCTGTGGAACGAGATAACCACAAATCAGGGCACTCGCTTGGAGGGATCTGCTGCAACAGCACAAGGGAGGGAAATCTGCCCAAGTGCAGAACAGCTCAAGGGTGTCTGGAATCAGAGGTGGGGAAGGGCAGGAGGGTCAGCACTGGCTGCTGGACCTGAGCTTGGCACAAGCTGAGGAAAGGGGAACAGGAGACCCCAGAACTACGTCATTTAAACCTCAGCATGTCTCTGAAACAGGAAGAAAAAGTTCAGCAGAAAATGACACAAACCAAAAAATATGTGGTTATTAATGAGCAGATAAACCCTTACTCTCCAGTAGAACCAGAGGTCTCTCTTGTGCAATATAATAACGGCAATCTGCCAAAATTAGCTTGGCTTCAGAACAGCGATGGGTAAAGGGACAATGGGGTATGAGGGCTTGTCTGTAAAGTACAGGAGACACAGACTTACAAAAGGATATAGCTATTAGGAACAATTAAATAATTTAGAAATAACCCTCAGGGTCAGGAAGTTTGGTAGCCTCTGCCCTACAGCTTCACAGTCTGCAGTAACTCGTGCTCAAAAGCCCAGAAGCTTAAATCCACACAGGATTTGCACAGGACTTTACCCACAGAAGATGGGAATAACAAGCAGCTGAGCTGGTGCTCCAAATGAAGCGTCAGAATTCAACTATTGGGGTGTGTTCCTAGTCCACACCCTCCCAATCCCCCTGAAATGACCATCTAAATAAAGAGTACTGTGGGTTTAGTCAGCCCCCACTGCAGGTAAACCCCATTACTGGTCACCCCAACGGGAAACTGCAAACAGATAAAAATAAAGAGGGTGGAATCGCCCACAATTTGGTAAGAAGTAGTCCAAATTAACCTTTTGAAAATCTTAATGACAATATTATTGCACGGGTGGACAAAAGATGTAATTAATGTTCATTTCTCTGAACGGAATCACCGTGAGCCATTCCAAGCACTCCACACACAGAGCCCAGAGCCGGGCATGGCACTGACAGAGATTGATTTCTCAACTTGGTTAATTGGCCTGAGGATGCAGAAAATTAACTGGATCCTGCTCTGCCTGAGCAAGCAGCTTTTCTCTTCACTAGGAACAGAAAACAAGATAGATTACCCAGTGCTTATTGTTATGTCATCCTTGCTAGAAAAAATTAGAAATAGTTTTCTCTGCTGGGGTAATTATTTCTTTTGCATAAAAGCTCACAATTTTTGTTTTGTTTTCCTGATAATTGTTTGTTTTCCTGGTGCTTCCTTATTTATTTAATTTCTAAAAGCTTTGTAAAAAGACTGGAACTAAGGGGGTTATTGCTTTGGAAGGGTGAAGGATGACTCAGGATGCTCCCAGAGATAAATACCAACACATCACTGCTGGTCTCACATTCACACCAGAGCCCTGCAATGGAACAGCTGACAAGAAGCACCACCAGGGCAGGGATGCACCTGCAGGACCAACATCCTTTTGAACCCATTTTTTAGGCTCTGTAAGCAGTCCACTGTTCATCAATTCCTCTTTCTGCAGGAGGATCAGCAGGAAGGCTCTGGGGAGCCCTGCTGGGAGCAGGAGCAGTGCCCAAACCAGGCTTGCTTTCAAACCCAAACTGGCCTAAAGCTCTCAGAAGTTCCCACTGCAGAATTCTCTCCTTGTTTTGTTAACAAAAGGATTAGCTTTCATTCCCGTCTCCTTGAGAATTCTTTCATTTTCGTGTTTAAACTTCTCTATTTCTTCCCTGACTCTCCCTGGGAAGAGCTCTTCTGCAGTCTCCCGTGAAGAACTATCAATATTAGTATTCTGCTGCTAATTCAGCTGCTCTGCTCCCCAGCCACAGAGCAGAGCCCCCTCAAGTAATCATATTGCCTGCCATCCACAGCAATAAAGATAATCTTGTCTGAACCCCCTCATATATTGGCAGTCTGTGCTTTAATGGATTACTCTTTGGAGGAATTTAAGAATTCATATAAAGAGTAAAATCAAACTTTACCAGAAACAGCTTCAGAAAGTCAGCAAGACCACTGCTTTATATTAAAACAGAAAGTTTCTATTTTTATGTTCAATTTCTTTCCAATGTGGATTACTTGTTACTGTAAAAGTCTCTATTTTGCCTGTTCTAAAATCTGGGTGTTTTCAAAGACCCTGGAAAAATTAAAAAGTCAAATAAGCAACTCATATTAACGTTGCTGTTTTTTGGCATGACTGAATTCTGCAGTACTGTTTACTGTTTCGAGGGGAGTTTATAATTATGCAAATTGCTAAGCAGTCTGCATAATGTACAACATGTTTGGGTTCACTGCCTGGGAGCTGAAATACATTTCTGTAATGCTGCTGGTGTGCTTTGCCATTCAGTGTGCGTTCCTCACGCTCCACTGCTCTGTACCTGTCTCCAGCAGTACCCTCGTGGCTCGGAATTGACATGCAGCCTCAGTACCTTTGCAGGCACTTGGCTTTCAGAAATTATTTAAATAATTTACGTGTGCCAGCTTAACGTTTTGCGAAGCAAAGCAACATTTTGATAGCCCTGTAGTGCTGAAACCCAGCGAAGGGACTTGCAGCCTTTTCATGGTGAGCTGGATTGTTCCCATCACGGTTAAACGCTGGGGAAGCTGTTCTGAGCCGTGGGTGACATTTAAGTGGGTGGTTTGTTATTTTCCAAATCAGATTTTCTTATATTGCTTTAAACACTGCAAAGCTCCTTCCCATCATAAATATCCTGGCTGTAATCATTAATAGACGGTGTTAGACACTGTTTTCCCCTGCTCCTGGAAGGCACTTTGGGACTGGCTCTGCCACAGCCTCCTGGGACATCCCCACCGTGCCCAGGGTTGTTCAGAGCGAGGGCTGGGGAGGAAAACCAAGGAATCACCATCAGGTTAAACATGAAAGCAGCTGGAAAGGTCCCTGTCTGCAGCAGCTGCTGCTCACTGTAGGGGCAGGACAGCTCCTCTCTTGGGATGCCCCAGTGCTGACCAGCAAGTGGAGTTCCCACTTTCACGTCAACAACAGCCTGTTCTGCTCCCACCTCCTGGTGCTGTGGTGGCACCGTTTAGCAGGTGATTAATTAGAGCAATTATTCGGTTCAGCCCATCCTCAGTGTGGCCATGCCAGGCAGACTGACAGACCCAAACCCACACAAGGTCCTGACTCAGCTCTGGTGATGCTTTCCTGTGGTCTCTGTGGGACAGCAACGCTCAATTAACTTACCCTGCTGCCCACAGACTAATGGAGCTTTTATAGCTGGAAATCTCTGACCTTTTTTTCAAACTCTTGTGTCTGAGAACAGCTGGAAAGGCTTTTGTCCTGCTGGCAGAGGCACGAGGTGGGTTCGACCCAGCAAGGCTGGGACCAGGCATGGGAGAGGCTGCAAATGCCAGCCTGGACTTTGCCTGTTCTCCCCAACAGCCAGTATGAATCCACTCTTATTAACCATTCCTGGAAGAGAATGGTTAATTCAATTCACATCCACCCTCTGAAATAAAAGGAAATATTTGAGAAGATTTTTTTTTCCACTAACATATTAGTTAGTTTGTGTCTAAAGCTGAAAATGGATTTTATAATTTTCTAATATCCACTTATTTTAAAAAAGGAATTTGTTTCAGCACTTTCTAAGCTCCCTTGTATAATTACATGAGAAATATAAAACATTTTTCCTTCAGGGAATAAGCCAGCTCATGCAGTTAAGAAGAAATTTTCCTTAGAGACAGATAATTTCATAATTAGCCACTACAGGATTTCTTGTGGCTTCCAGCTATTATGGGAGAAAAGATGTTTGACCAGCCTGACTCACTGGCCTCAAACAACATCCCCATCACTGTGCTGTGACTCTGTTTTTACTGATCAGAGAAATAAAAGTAATCCAAAAAGGAGGCCAGACTTGGAAATAAATATCCAGTGGTTTGTGGGTAAGGAGAGCATTACTTTCTTAAGTAGTGAAAGGAGTGCAAACCCCATAATGCATGGAATGTGCTCCTTTAAAATGGTTGCAAAAGGTTAGAGCTGCAAATGCCCTTACTGAGAGTGGAGTGAAAGCAGACAGCAATAAATGCTGTCTCTGACTGATGAACACAGACTTTGGCTGATGAAAGTGTAACTACTACGGGATCTTATCGTTAAGAACCTGATCAGTGAAAATCAGTTCTAAGGACACACGTTAATTGACAGTAACTGATTAAAATAATGTGCTTGAGAGCTTAGCTAAAAGGCTGAGGTCTCATATTTGCAGTCCTTTTCTCCCCTCCAGGAACAGGTAGCTGCTAACATTGTGCTGGCCTGGAATGTTATTCAGTGTTAATAACATACAGTGTCGACCTATATCTATTTTTTTCTACTGTGAAAGGGTAAAACAGTTCCTAAAAAAAACATAATAACTTTTACATCCCTGTATGCATTAATGAGCCCAAATATATAACAAATATTGGATTAATTCTTTTTAACAGGTAGCCAGGTGCACAGCTCATTCCTCAAAGGGCACCAACCTTTGCTGCCTAGGGACTTATTCATTTTAAATGCCTGTACCTATGTTAAAATAGCTTAAAAGTGGTTCTTTTCCATTTCAGAGAAAGAGAAAAAAAATACATTTCACTGTCACACAGAAAGCTCTTTTGAGAGACAAGTAAATCTAAAATCAAAAATTCTTAGTTGTTTAATAGACAATCCCAAGTTCTGTAAGACAAACTCTAGAATATCTTTTTTTTTCCCCCTTAAAACAGATTTTAAGCAGAAATGGACTCTAACTTGTAACAGATATTAATAAAAGAAAATGGCCAGAGAATGGTCCTTTTTTATGAACACTCTGCTCGGGTTTTTCATCACAAAGAAGCTGAGAAACAGATGGAATGAAAGTCCGACTGCAAAGGGAACAGACATTTTCCATTTAACGCCGAGAACACAATATCTGCTTTATCTCTGCATACATTTCTATATTAGCTTTTGATTGCTTGATGGTATTCATAATGATTTGCAATTCTAATATCATTTTGCTTGGGATGAGGCTCTGTAGCTATTTCAGGGGTTGAAGGGCTCATTCACATGCTGTTCACTGTGGTGTGAGTGCACAAATCTGAAGGACTGATCTTGCCCAGGTTACCCTGCAGAGCTCCCAAAAGCATCTCCTGGGGGTCACTGACAAGTCCTGTGGTGGCTCCTGGGCTGTGCCTCTTACATTTGATTGATCAACTTGCCTGACCTTGAGAAAGGAAGATCTCCAGTTCTGAGCAATAAATTCCCCTCCCTGGTGCTGATGGAAGGAGAAACATTAAATACCCCCTGTAAGGCCTGGGCATGTGAAGTAACTTGTAGTGCAGAGGAGTGCAAACATCCTGCTAACATA
>JAWWES010000030.1:6582219-6611523 GCA_035583135.1 Lophotriccus pileatus | reverse complement strand
CAACTAAAAACCAGGCAGAGACCTTCCAAGTTAAGGTGCCCTTAATTTAAATGTTGCATAAAACTTCTCTTTTCCTCCAGGAAATTTGCATGCTGAATCCCCTCAGATCCAAGGAATGAATGCCCTTCACTTTGCATTCAGCAGTTGACAGGAGAGAAGATACAAATCAATAAGAGGTCTCTGTGCCATTAACAGGTTTGTTGCAACTTTTATATTAAACCAAGAATTGAGTCAAATCAGGAGTGCCACTGGAAAGCACATCTCAGCTGCTATAAACAGACAGATGGGAAACAAGGCTGATAAAATGAGAGCCAGAACCTCACTGGAAAGGGGCATTCTGCTCTAAATGCCACCTCCATCAGGATAAATCAGTGCCTTTGCTGAAGATGAAGGAACAATGTGCAGATGTCCAGCCCGTGGCTGAGGTGAAGGACCAAGCACAGATGTCCAGCCCGGGGTCCAACGTCCCCTTTGTTATCACATGGTGAAAAATAAATCTGAAACCACACCTTCTGTTCCAGTAAAACCAGGCAGAGAATGTGCATCCCTGTGGTAAGCAGGGACAGGGGAAGGGGGGCTGTCCAAGAGCCCCTGCCCTTCCAGAGTGACCAAAGTGAAGGGTCCCAGCCCTGCCGGGGCTCCTGCTGGGGGTTATCAATGAACAGGGAGTGGGGGCTTTCCAGCTCTGCAAAGCCATCAGAAACATCTCTGCTCAAAGAAAATGTCACAAACCTTCCTGAAGCCTTTCAGAGTCCCTGTTCCAAATTCTCTGAGGAAGTTTCAGTGCAAGGTTCATTTTATAACTTCCTATTGAGCCCTTAATTCCAGTTTTCACTTTCCCCTTCCTTTCCTTCAGTAACCCATGAGCATACAGATCATTACCAAAAGTCCTGCTTAAAGGCCCTGTCTAATAGAAAATCCCTACTGTGTTATGCATCATAAAGCAGATCATTTCTGCAAAGAAATCAGAGTAGAAATAGTAGTTGGTAACTTTATTATAGAAATAGAGGTAGGAATTTGCCTGAATCCCACAACTTTTGGAGTACTGACAGAAGTCAAACCTACCTTGTTATGGGCTGTTCTCCTGTGCACTCCTTCACAAAGCCAATTTTTTCTAGATCCACCACATTCTTTCATTCATCATCCCCAACAGAAAAGGAGCTCCTTTACTTCTCTCATATGCTCCAAGATATGGAGCCTGCAGAACTTTTAATCTAAAATCCCACATGCAATACAAAATGTAATGCCTTCATCAAGCTGGTAATTTGAGGGGAAAGGAGGCTTTCTGTTCTGGTTGACAGGCTACAAGAAATCAGACATTAAGTGGACTATACCAATAATTACAATTTCAGGTTCTCTGAAAAGCTGTATTTTGAATGGAAAGAATCTATATTTATTTTCTTTATGTGATGCTTCGAACAGGTGATGTTTATGTTAGTACCAGTAATTAATTCATTCTATAACTAGTGGAACTAGTAAGATTTAGTAAAGAATCCACCATCTTAATCCATAAATTTAACCTCTCTTTATGGAAAACAACCACTGCCTAAGAAGAGATCCTGCACACAGCCCCACAGAGCCTGTCCCCTCTGCACTCCCTTTCTCTCTCAGCTGTACAGATACCCCTTACAGGTTATATCTCTTTATTCCCTAGATCTGCACTCGTGTCTGACTGACTCTGTCACCATGCTCAGTTATTACATGACACTTGCTGGGTAGCAGAAGACAAAACACTTCATGCTGTAAGGTAAGGTGCAAACAATTCAAGAAGAAAGCAAAATGTACCCCAGACTTGCTCTGCTGAATTTATTTATATCAGACATAAGAAACCATGTCACAAGAAATCTGGGGACACATCATTCAGGAGCAACAGCAGAGCCTTAAACTTGAAGGATAGGCCTAAAATACAAATTAATTTACCTCTGATCAAAGCATAATGACACGAAGCAGCACCAAGGCATTCATCATTTTCTCATCTCTGCCGACCTTTTTAACTCAGGGCTGGGATGGCTGTGAATTTGAGGAGAGCAGCTCCAGCTGTGCCATCAGCAAGGCAGACCCAGCAGGACGAGGTGCAGGGCAGCTCTGCCCTGGGAGCACAGGGGACAGGGATCAGCCCCCCAAACTTCACCCTCTGCTGGGCAAAAATTACACAGAAATGGTGAATTTCATGTGGAGCTTTTTCTGCCCTGTGCACACAAGTGCCTTTGGAGCTTTTATACTCTGAGGTTTTTGTGTTTCATACCTCATTTTACAAACAAACTAAGCCCCACAAGTAAACCTGGAGTGCCTGCAAGACTCACTCTGCAGTTGTCCAGAAATGATGGATAGCAGCTGATCCAGTAAGAAGGCAGGATCTGAGGAGCTGGGCTGGATTTACCTGCTCTGACAGCCAGAAATCCCTCAGAGGAGCTGCTGATCATGTGTAGGTGTGCCATGTGTGCCATGCCAGACTGCTGTCTGTCTGAAGTACAGAGAGACCCACATTCCTGGGAAAATGGAATAGAGACAGAAAATACCAAAAAATAGCTTAACTTTAAATAACTCTTTTAGACACAGAAATCTGTAAAGTAGAGAATCATGAAAGCACTGCTGATGAGCATTTACACCTGAACAGAGAGGAGCCACTGCAGCAAACGGTGCCCAGTACTCTGGACATGGCAAAGCTGCAGTAAAAACCAGCTGATGAATCCCCAGTTGTGACCATCCAGCCCTGGAATGAACCAGTCACATCTTTAACCCCAGAAGAGACATCAGTGAGAGGTGAACACGTATTAAAATAGGAGATATCTGTGTTTCCTCCACCTCTGCAATCAGCAGCCCAACCATCGCTGCTGAACTGAGCAGAGCTCTGGGAGAAGGGGAAGTTTGGAGCTAAGCAGGGAGGGCTTGGTACCAATGAAGTGTGTTTGCATCGTGCCTGTCCCCAGCAATGGCACAGCACTGCCAGCAACAGCAAGGGAGAACTTGTCTCCATTTACTCCCTGGAGGATCTGAAGGAATCAGCTGCATTCAGGAATCACAGTGACAAACATTCCCTGTTGTGCCAGGCTCCAGAGGGTTTAGGACAGCAGGTGACAGGATCTCTTCTAACTCAGCGTCAAACAAATGAGCCAAGGAAGGGCTGGAGCTGCAGAGCATCCAGCCAGAACCCCAGACACACCCCATGGACTGGGATCCGAGGCACTGACAATGGGAAAGCTGTCCTACCCTTGCAGAAAGCAGTTTGTTTAACACAGCTCCAGACATGGACTGTGGCTGCCTTTTCAACACCACTGGGCCATATGTGAGAACCCATCACACCTCAAACCACAACCCCCCTTCTGCTGGGAAAGCTCTGGCTCTCCAGTGAAAATATTTCCCTTTGTATCTCGCTCATCAGTTGTGGAAAAAGCATGCTCTCCTACAGGAAAGTGATTTAGGAACTGCAGTGGTTATATTGCAGGAAAACATTATCAAGGTTCCTATTTTCACTGCTCTATTATTTCTATTTTCACTCGACTTTACAGTTTGCCCCTTGCTTCTACTTTCCTGTTTTCTTCAGATTACATCCTAAATATCAGCTGCCAGCACTCCAACCTACTTATAGCCCATCTGGTGGGAAGCAACTGCTACAGATTCTCAACTTATCCTCCAATCCAACACATACAGTACTTTATTTAATATTTTTTGTTTCACCTAGAAATTACCACAGAATAAAAACCTTTACAACCATCTCTGTTGCTTAACTAATAGCTGTGGCCCTGCTCCCAGGCTGGGTCACTCTGGTGGAATTTTAGCAAGCCCTCCAGAACCCTGAGGATCAGATGTTTACCCCTGTTCAGAGGAGAAGCAGGGGCAGAACAGTGAGGCTCTGAGGTGTTCTCTGTGTCCTAACCCTGGAAGGGGCAAATCTCTCTCTTCAGATACTGAAATTCAGGAATGGAATCATAGAGGTCACCCTTTGCCCCAAGTGGTGTTTCCATCACACCCACCAGGGAAACTCCAAGGTGGATTTGTAGAGAGAAGTCTGAGCACCCCCAGAACTCCCTGGGGTTCTCACGTGGGTGGGAGGTGGGAAGTGGGGAAGGGGAAGGATCTCAAAGCTTTCTTTTCCCCCTCTGTGTTAAAGCTCAGTGTGTCCCTTGGGGTGGAACATAAACACCCCACCTCAAAAGATACAAAATCAGTGAAAATCCCACAACATCCTGAGTTGGAAGGGACCCACAAGGATCACTGAGCCCAGTTCCTGGCCCTGCACAGCCCCAGAGTCCCACCATGTGCCTGAGAGCATTGTCCAGAGGCTCCTTGAGCTCTGGCAGGGAAAATAAAAGACATAGTGGCCAAATTCTGATGAGGCAACAAATAGCAACAGAAGAAGAGATATTTACAGATTAGAATAAAAGTAGAATTTAAATTAGTTCGTGTATGTCAAAAGGAAAAAAGGGCTGTCAGTTGAAATGAGATGAAACATTCAGGTGATGTATTATGGGTAATTATAACGTTCTGAAAAGCAAACAAAATATATGATTTGCCTGATTAGTAACTTAATACAACAGTTCATTTGTTAATAAACTAGACTCATCTGTGAATCATGGTTGCATAATTTCACGACTTGAACACAGAGGAGGGGTAGACACAGCTACATGACAAGCCTCTCATCTGCAGAGAACTTCAACTTCTGTAACCCAAAATGGTTAATATTTATTATTTCCACGGGAAATCTCCACCTTAAGGTTATAACAATGAGCCAAACCACAGCTTTAAATAGATCCAAGTACATAATGTGAGGAAATGATGTATAAATAAGAGTCCACAAGAATTAGTACTTTTTAATGGCCCTGACCCCACATACTGTCCCAGAGTGATGCCTTTACCAGGGACAAGCTCCGATCCCTTTGCTGCCGTGCAGAACTGCTCCAGAGCTGAGCTGCTGTCTGATGTGCTGTCTGCAGGGAAGGATTAACAGAACTGCAGTTTGCCAACTGTCTGCCACAGCGTGTCTGAAAGCAGGGAAACACCAGAACTGCCCTCCCACAGCCTGCTCCCCTCCCACCTGGGGATCAAAACGAACCCTCGACAGAACGTGTCAAAACATCATCGCTCCTGTCAAACACTGGGTTGAGAAAAGCAGACGCTTCAGTCACGTTGTACGAACCCTAATTTACCTTGTTTTATTAAAATGCACAAAGCTGGGCTGAGAATGTATTTAAGAACATGGAAATGGTTCTGCTCCCAAGTGGCTGGTGCAGGTTTTGTCTCTGAGAACTCGCAGATTTGTCCACCTCCCTTACACAGGTCCCAGGCCTTTCATCCAGAGCTGAACCACAGCTAATAGTTTTGTGGCTGAAGCTGAGAGGGTGAAAACCATTTTTTACCTCTTATTGTTGCAGTTTGCTGTCAACTGTACATGTTAAGATTAGGGATCGGCTGGGAACCCAGAGAGGAGATTCCTCTAAGATAATAAAACCAGCTAATAATTAAATACAGGGTAAGTGGATATGACAGTGTTGACTTGAACCTGCAGACAGGCTGAAACAACAGCCCCAAGAAAAATGGAACTTTCCATTCTGTCTGTGATTCTGCAAAAGGGAACCTTGAACTAAGTTTAACTTTTTCACTGTTATTTAAACCGAGGGGAGGCAAATTCTGAAGTCACAGGACCTGGAACAGCTTATGAGTTATACATGGATGGCAACCTGCAGGTTGGTGTTGTGACAGGTCCAAATCCCTGCCACAGAAACACAGGCAGTGAGCAGAGTTCTGGGTCAGCTGGCTCTGGGCAGGCTCTGCAAGCCCTCGATCCTGACACGTTCCAGAGCAGGAGCTGAACCCCCACGGACGAGGCATCCCCTGGGAAGGGCTGAAAGTCCTGCTTTGCTCACAGAGTTTAAAAGGGCTGAGCAGCCACGTTTCCAGTCTGATATAGGTGGAAAAACAAATCAATTTTTCGGCTAACAAACCCATTTTTCCCTCTGTTTTCTTTAAGATTATTATAATCCAGTTTGTTTCGTGCTAGGGAAGCCAACTCAGTACCTGCATCTCAAGGACACTTGAATGTAAAAATAAAGGCTTTTCAAACTGATTTTTATGTGCATATTGGCTATTACTCCATGACCAAGGCCTATAAATCTCTACCCTGAAAGAATAATAGCTCTTATTGATTATAGTTTGATCATGCAAGATAAAGCAAGTGGCAATAATAAATCACCTTTATGGATTATTGTGTACATCAAGTGAATGGGATTAAATGCACGTTCCAGATGTTTGCTGATGACTCTGATTTGTATGTAATAAGGCTGTTTCTGTGGATAATCTGATAATGAACTGTCACACAGAAATGGAAGAAACATTTTCAGTCATTTTAAACCATCAGTCTTCTGTCTCAAGAGCAAACACTGGCAAATACGGGTACATAATTCATCTTATCACTGGTCCTAAAACCAGTTTTACATTAGCTTAATTAAAAGGCTACATGAAAACACCCCTGAAATTCAGTACCTGGAAGCAGACATAGCAGGCAGGTTACCTGTACCCCCCTTAATACCACACAGCAGCTGCTCTGGGATCCTCGCAGGAATCAACTCTGAAATTACACTAATTTTGTAAATTACCCAGATTATCTGAGTCACCCAGGAGATTTCTCTGACTTGCCAAGAAGAACAGATCCTCACTGAGTTCAGGGGGTTTGAACATTAATCCAAGAGACTATGATTTCTTTAAACTTAATCACTGGTGGTCAAAGGGACTTGCAACACTTTGCTATTAGCTTTTAGAATATTTAATGTGTCACAGAAATGCTTCTCCAGAAGCAGAGGTACAACCCAGAGCAGCAGCTGGATGGCTGAATTCCCTCTCCAGCCACACACCATTTGCTGCTGAACTGCAGTTCAGTTTCATGTCCTGGTGGAACAAAGCCCTGTCTCTGGGAGCGTGGCTGTGCTGTGCTGGTCCCGTGGCAGGGAAGCATTTCTGTTCCAGCCCAGGCTCTGGGAAACAATGGCCTTGTTATGGCCAGTCCTGTCTGCACAGAACACTGAAGTCAAACTCTGCCTGCAGGCTGGAAGGCACAGGAACAGAGACCCGTGGGAAGGGCATTCTGCAGGTCAGGGAAGGAGAGCTTTGCCATCCCCCCTCACCTGACAATTAAAATCTGGGTCCTGGGGCTGAAGGACAGACACAGCATGGATGGACAACACCCAGAAAATCAGGCAAGCTGTAAGGTCAGGCATGTCACTTCTTGGTTCTAATCAGGACTCTCAGACCCTCCAGAATATTGCTCAGGTCAAATGTGACTTTGTGCAGACATTGACAATGTAAACTTAAAACCCAAAACACCATCAGCAAAGGCTGATTTTCGAAGGTTAGAAAGAACAGCACATTCAATAACTTGTAACCAGTGAAAACCAATTTCCTCTCTAGACAGCAATTACTTGAAACTCCCCATCTCCTGAATCGTTAAAATTCAAAACAAGTGTGGTGGAGCACTGGCAAAAGTCACTAGATGGTCATAGGAGAGAGCCTGCAATCCTGGAGTAACAATTGATTCAAATCAATGCAGAAATTAGAAGGAAATATTAGAGATTCCTGGAATGTACCCAGTAAAAACTAGTTTATGTTTTTAGCAAAATGAATCCTGATAAACAATCAGTAAGGCTTCAATTAAGAGTCAAACTGATGTCCTCCAACTTCTTTTTAAAACTCAGTGTTAATACAGTGCCAATCCTCAGACAGAAGTGCAGAGGTCTCCTGTCCTTTTTAGTAAACCTCTGCAAACCTTCAGACACAGCTCTGAGGCTGGGACAGGGCAAGGAACCCTGGCCCAGGTACACAGATGGACAAGGTGAGATGATTTGAGAGGTCTGAGCTGCAATAGGAGGGCTGTGCTGCAATATTAAAACCCGGCAGAAGAACCAGCCAGGGGATGCTGGAAGCAGATATTTGTCCTCAGAGCACTGCTGAGGTGCCTTGGCAGCTCTGCCATGGGCACACTGGTGGGCACAGCACGGGGAGAGGCACCAAACCCTTTCCAGGCACCCCAGGTTTGGTTCCAGCTCCCCCTCTGGCACACACTGACCCAGCCCCCTCAAACAGAAGCTGCACACCGTAAAATGCAACGCAAGAATTCAAAGCAATTTTCCCTCTGGATGTCTCCCAACAAACTCTCATTATGTATCAGGGCTGACAGGCAAAGCTTTGCAACATTCGAGGTAATTATCTGAACTTTCCCCTCAACAAATCAAATAAATAACAACTCCCTGCTCATGTTGCAGTCCTCCTCTCCCGTTTATTTTCTCTTCATTTGACAACAGAGACTGGCCTGATGCTTTTCTTGTTTTCCTCTCTGTGAAACAGGGTGATAAAAAATGGAAAATGCACACGCACACCAGCAGATGACAGCCTGCCATGGCTGTAAATTATTCCAGGAAAGAGCTGTTCTTACAGGTCTGCTGAAAGCATCTGACATATTGTTGGTATTTTGAAAGCCAGCGAGACACCGTTGTGAGCAACGAGGATAAAGCATTTCCCTCTAATCCCTTTTACAGGGGATGACATTACTGAAGAGATTTCTTGCCTCTCCACCCATCACATTTGCCTAAAGCATCACAGGAGAGAATTAACAAACATCATACCATTATCTCTGGTATGGTAAAAGGTCAGTGCTGAAAGCATCCTCTGCCTGCCTGCAGCCTTCTGGGAGGAGAATACAAATCCTGAGGAGGATGTGTCTCCTTCCATTTCCAGAGGTGTGACCACCCCCAAAAGCTCTGCTGGAGGAGAATAAGGCCACCTGGAATTTCTAAGGCAAAGACTCGTGGCAGTTCCCACCCCCTGCACACACCAGAGCAGGAACAGGACATCTGAGAGAAAGGAGCTCCTACATCAGAGTCTGCGAGGGCAAGAGGAGGGACAGTGTGTCCAGGCTCTTCAAGTGCCTCTTGGGAAGCCATTTGCTTCAAACAAATACACTTGTGCAAACACTGACATTAAGATGAGCTGGCCAACTCTTTTCTGCTGTCCTGAGCTCACTGAGAGAACCCAGGGCAGGCACCTGCAGGAAAACAGTTCTTTCCCTTCCCAGCACAGAACCAGAGCCAGCCAGCAGGAGGCTGGCACAGCCGAGAGGACTGCAGGCAAGAAATATTACCTGGGATGCAGGAGAAGGGAAGAGCTGAAGCCCCCAGACTGTAGAGGGGCAAAGGGGGAGAAAAGGAGATCTGAGGAACGTAGCACAGTGAAACTTTAAACACCCTGCTGCCCTGACAAAGTTCTCTGGGACATGGAAATAAATCATCCAGTTCCACCAGGCTGACAATGCCCACCACAGCTGCATAAAAACATTGGAGCAGAGAACAGCAAGATGTTTTACTTTCCTTTTGAAACCTATTTCTTATTAATGACCTCTTCAAAGGACTTCAGCTCCTGTTCTCACTCTTGAGTCTGTCATTAAACTTGGCAGACTGGTTTCAGGCACTGTAACCATGAGAGCTGGACTACCTTTCAGAAGGAGCAGACACTGTCAGTCCATTAAGCCTCAAGCTACATTTGCTTCACAGCCAGCAACGGGGGAAATTAATAACCCCTCACTAGCACATTTTTAGAAATGAGTGAAAAGTTGCACATATTCTTTGGTAACTCAGGGAGGGGATGTGAGATGAGAATATCAGCATGGCATTTGTGCAAATTACTAAACACACAGTGTATAAAGTCTTGTTAATGATCCTAATACTTAATGAGTATTGAGCAATACAAAATTAAAAGCACACTGTAGTTTTAGTTCTATATTTAACTGGTAATATAAATGACATTAAAAGCCCATTTTCAGCTTTCTGCAAGGCCTGTATGTCTGAAGTACTCCAGCATCCCCAGCACTGGGCAGTGGAAGGTGCCCAAGAGTACAATTTTCATTATTATTTCCTTTATCTAATGCTTTCAGCTTTCTAGTAGTACAATATCTGCAGACTGCTTTGCTAACAGCTTTCCTTGTCTTGGGAAGGTTGGACACCTGGCAACATGCTGTGGTAACACAGCAAAGATCACAGACCAGAACAGCCCACAAACTGCAGACTCCAAAGCCCATTTGTGACTCTCTTCATTAGTGGGAACTCATGTATGAGGCACTTGTGTCCAAACAGCCTCTCTGGGGGAAAGCTGCAAGCTCTGCCCACAGCCTTTCAGATTAAAGAGCCTTTAAAAAAACAGGAATGGAAAGCTGCAAAAAACCAGAAGAGCCTTGATTTCACACCCAACCCATGAGTCACAGAGAAGACACCCAGGACATCAGTCACTGCCTGCCTTCTCCCTGTGCACCCTGTCACTGAATCCATCAATAGTTCTTTGGGAGCAGCAGCTTCAGTGTTTCACAGACTCACACAGCACAAAAACCTGCACAACAGACAACATCAAAAAATCAAATCAAGCAAATCTGTTAAAAAACAGCTTTAGAAAAGACCAGAGGGCTGCAGGAAAGTATAAAATATCAGGCAGGGATACAAAACTGAAGAACAACACCACCAGCACTGGTTAAAAAGTGAAGGCCAAATATTTTGACACTGACTAAAAATATTTGGCTGTTGTTGCTCTTGTTGCTGTCGAGTGACATCTCAAGAGATTGCTTGAACGTGGCAGAGGGCACAGAGAACTGAAGTGAGGAGATGGCAGGAGAAGACGTGAGATGTCTGAGCAGGAAAAGCCAGAAAGTGTTCTTGCACCTTCTGCAGAACTGAAATCTTAAGGAATGGTTCCAGCGCAAGTTTTGAAAAGTTTGAGGGGATTTAAGGAATTTTGGTGCTATTTACCTGTCCAAGGCACTCTCAGATTTAATTAGGAAGGTTTGCTAGCAGCTGTCCTTTTGGATTTCTGCCTCAGCTGAACTGGAAACACGTAGACTTGTGAAGGCAGCAAAAAGCAGCAGCAGAGAGCTTGGCTGAGGTCAAGGCATCACCTGTGCCACTGCA
This sequence comes from Lophotriccus pileatus, assembly GCA_035583135.1. NCBI lineage: Eukaryota > Metazoa > Chordata > Aves > Passeriformes > Tyrannidae > Lophotriccus > Lophotriccus pileatus. Next base: position 6,600,586 of record JAWWES010000030.1, on the reverse strand, counting down.
GCAGGAGCCCTGCACTGAAATAGGGCTGAGAAGCCAGAGCAGATGTGATGTACCACCCTAAGTATGCCAGGAACAGTGGTTAATTAGAAGATAAGGAGCATGTATTAGTACAGCAAAAATAATGAGCTCATAAAATTGAGTACATTTGACAAAAAAGAATATTGGGGAGAATATCAAAGGTTACAGAAGGGGCAACTGCAATTTCCAGTCTTAAATATCTATATTTAAGATTTTAAAAGCATTTCTGAAGTTCCCTTAGTTACAATTAAAACCAAAAGGCTTCCAACAAGTTCAAGCTGTTTTACTATTCCTGCCATGTGCACTTTTTTTCTCTCTGTTCACACTTGGCTACCAATGAAACCATAACCCTGCCTGCCCCTGGTCAGAACTCCTCATCTGAAAACAGGCATTCTCTTGAGTCCCCAGAGATCCTTGCTTTGCTGTTCTCTACCTGCACAGGTGCTGCACAAAGACATGCAGGTCACTTCTGGAGGGGATTTCAGTTGGTGCTACTTCAGATATTCCTCTGCTGTTCTGCACCTTATAAAACGTGGGATCATCAGTTTATTGATGGCCACTGCCATATAATCAAGGCAAACACAGTAACTCAACCAAGTTCTGTATTCTCAGTAGCTTTCAACTGAATTTTTATGGCTGCAAGGCTGGGGAACCTCACAGCAGTTCCCTGCATGTCCCCAGGCACCAACCCCAGTGGCACTGAGGACTAAGGCAAAAAAGCACTGTAGGACTTAAGTAACTCCTGATTTTCTTCCCTGTAGATCACTTCTCTCTGGCACCACTTTTTTCTCCACTCCTGTTCTCTGGGATCCCTAAATCAGGAGCAGAGAAGGTCCAGGCTCCCTCCTTCTTGTCGCCCTTCCAGGACTGAAGAGGCTACAGAGAAAACACCGAGTTCAACAGTGAGGACACGAGAAACACCATTTGGTTCAGTGCTTCTGCTGTTCTTCCTCCTTGCCCACCAGGGACATTGTGCAGCACTTGGCACAAGCTGCATTTCTTTCAGTAACAGCAGAAGCAGCTCACGAGCAAACCAAGTCAATCTCCAATTCATTAAGTGTGTAAACAAGGGGTGCAATTACTGGCTGTGTTCACAAAGTCACACAGACTAACGGGAATGTTTAAAGTGCAAGCTTTGACTCCTGTTGCTGCAGGTTGCTGGATCCACAAAGTCAAGGACACACTGAAGAGTCAGGGAAGTTAGCAACTACCAATTAGCTAATCAACAGTGCTAATTATCATAAACAGTCATTCCTCTTCTATTCCTGAGATGGTGGAAGAAGAGTTGGAACTAATAACACTGGCAATTAAATATTTATAAGTTGCTAACTTTAAAGCATTTTTCTTTTTACTCTTCAGTTGAAAGTGCTGACAATTCCATAATCTTTTGCAAAAAGTTTCAGTACATTCTTCAAGATAAAGGTTCATATGAAGGCAGAAACTTCTGTCTCTGGTGCAGGGCACTAATTAGCTGTGTGCCTGCTACATAATGAAAAAAAGGCTGCTAGCATTTTCAGAAACCTGGGATTTCCTGGTCATGTTTTCCATGCCCACCTTTTCACCTTTTTTTTGGGAGGGAGCAGGAATCGTCTGAAAATCACCTACGTGGTAACTTCTGTTGACACAAGTAGTCATTTGTGATCATGCATTTCATGCTGGGCTGTCAACTCCACTCAGAGTCAGCAAGACACAAGATTAATGTCTTCCAGGGAGGTGCAAGTGTTAGATATTGAGAATTTATCCATAAAAAAATAAACTAAGAAATCCATATTTACTTAGAAAGGAAGGCAGAGCTGGGCCATCTCAGCACAGGGTTGTGAAAGAAGCTTAAAGTGTGTCCAAACCCCTTGGAATGTCAATGAGATTTGGGAAGCTCTATCCCTTCTGCATCCGTGGAAATTCTCAACTTATAAAACACTGGCTACAAGTCAAAATGATTGTGGTGAATTACATGTCTTTTGCTTTGATCTTTTGGGTCAATCCAAGCCCCAAAATGAAGCCAAATCTGTGTCCTGGGAACCCACAACAGGGAAGAACAGAGGACGTTTTCTAAATCCCCGTAAAGAGATTAGTAAAGCCCCGTGTTCTTGGCTGTAATCAGGGGGAGGAAATGCAAAGCCACGACATGAATTACACAGACCAATGGCTTTGCTTAGAAGAACAGCAAAATAACCCCTGGATGTTTCCTGGGAAGGTGTTGTAACCAGCAGCTGCTGAATTAAGCTGTCTGAACTTACATGGAAAGAAAAAACTGCTAAGCAAGAACTCAGCAGGCACCGAAAGCAGCTTCTGAGACCTGGTCCTGCCCGTGCTCTTCAGCCACACCATCTCTGGGCTCAGCAACCTGCATCTCACCACCTGCTGTCAGGAGAAGAGCACAGTCTGTTCTGCACCCTGGGTGTTTGGGCAGTGCCAGCACAGCCCTGGCTGCACAGCCCGTGCTGGGAAGGGTGAGCATTCCCAGCAGGGCTGCAGGGCAAGCGTCTTTAAAGTGCAGGATTCAGCTCAGGCTGGATGAACTCCCTGTGAAACTCACTGGCAGAGGAACAAACAGCCCAAGGAAGGCAGGCTGTGAGAGGCTGTGAAGGTGAGCACAGCAGCAGCACTCCAGGCACTCACTGCCTGCAGCCACTGCTCACCGAGGCACATTCCCACTCTGGAGCACTCTGAAATTCCACGAGTCACCAGGAATCAAACACCCAGCTCGACCAAAGCTGCCTCCTTTCCAGCAGTATAAGCAGAAGATTAATGAAGGTGAGTGTCAGGGTGAAGCAAGGCCCTGACCCAGCAGACTGTCTCTGCTTTTGGCTCAGGTCATTAAGCAGGGCATGGGGCACCTCGTGAGGAGCTTCAGAAAATGTGAACATTTCAGGAGTTCTTTGAGATTGCTGAACTTAATGCATTGGCTCCATCCCCAGAGCTGGGAAACCTTTAAATGGAAAGTTCACCAAGCAGTGCAAAAAGGAGTGAACATTGCAGTTCCCCTGGAACAGTTCATACTCTGAAATTACATAAGTGATCTGAATTGAGTGAGAACTCCAACCCTTGGGAGCAATTTCCAGCAGCGCTAATGAGAGCACATTGAGTTCTTTATGTCCAGAAGCTGTCACTGTTTGCAGTAGTATTTGGAGCACATCTTGATGCTGACTCACAGATGTCAAGCATATTATACCACCTTTCAGTGGTTCTGTTTAGTCAGCTGGAAAGTTCAGCATCTGGTTCCCATTTGGGAGTTTATTTATATAGAACACCTACTTACATTCTACACACACGCAGATTAACTGGAAAGCCACAAAGGACTGATGACTAAAGGCAGCACAAATGCGCATCCATTCAGCTATATATCCATAGGACCAAGGGGAAAAGAGAGATACAGCCAGGTTGGGACGATTACTCAAGTGTTTTAAGTTATGATTTTGGGAGCCAGAATACCAAAGTTGTTAAATTATTCAGGCCAGTCAGTGTGTAGATCTATCACTTCCTCCTTAATTCAGCTGGAAGTTTCTAAGATTGCCTTCCCAGTTTGCTGAACAGTTGTAATGGATGAGTGGTGGAAATGCTCTCTTCTCAGCACACTTGGAAAGGGGCAGTGAGTGAGCAGACAGGGAAGGCAAAGCTGGGCGGTTATTTCTGATTCCCAAGGGTCAGAGATTTAAAAAAAAGCCCTTTATTAAAAGACAAGCCAATACTGCTCAGGCACAAACCCCAGTGGGTAGGAAACATTGTTTTCTGTTTCTCATCAGTGTGTCTTGCAAAGTACAAAACAGGCCCTTGTCCATCAAGGCATTCCTTGGTCTAAGACTGTGCCGTGATGTACCTTTACAATAAAACCAGAGCAGAATGCTAAAAATCACCCTTTGCTATCCTTCATTTTCCTCTCTGAGAATCTGTATGTAATATTTGATTTTGACAGGGACTGTTGGACTTGCAGGCTGGTGCTTTGTGCCACAGGGAGGTTTGGGATGCCCTCCTTCAGTCCTCGTTGCGGGAGCCTCTGCTCCTGCCCCCTTTTCCTGGCGTTGTTTCCAGCGGGATGCTGCAAATCCCAGCCTACATTTCCCTCTGTCTCCCGTCCAAGCGGAGCTCCAGAGAGTGGGGCTGTTTCCCTTCGCACGGCTGTGACTGAATCTGCGGGTTTCAGCCGCACCTTGGAACAGTTTTAAGGGTTTCTCCCTCCCCTCCCCCTCCCCGCAGCGCTGGGGTGATGGATATTTCAGACATTTGCCACCAGAGGGAGATGACAAAATTCCACAAATGCAAAAAGACAGGAATCGACTGAGACAGCCAAACCCTTTTTTCCCCTCCCCTCTGGATGGCTGGAAACCAACTCCATTTCACAGCTCAGACTCAGCTCAACGTGCATGCCATATCTGACCAACAGTTAAACTTCATTTACTACTTCTTCCTTCAGTAGAGCAAGAAGAAAAAGGAAAAAGGATTTTAGTATTACAGAGCTTTTTAACCATTAGCATTGATTCTTTGCCCCTTTTGTAAAAGCCAAGTTTTGATTAATTGACATTCCCAGAGGCTGATTTACTTGATCCATAGAAACATGTATAAAAAATGGGATTCTTCCTTAAACAGTGTCCAAGACCTGTTAGTTAAGCCAGAAATGCCTAGAGGAAGTGGAATTTATTGGAGTTCTTTTCCCTTTTTGACAGGGACAGTGACCAGAAGCACTGGCAGTGGCTGGGATTGAGCCCCAGACTGAGAAAGCTCTGAGAGATCAGGGACACCCTGAAGTGTTGAGCCAGAGCCAGAGCTACAGCCCCTGGAGCCAAAGGGCTTTGGAGCACTCCAGGGTGCACACAAAGGAAAAGCTGATCTACTCTGAAAGGAGAAGTTTCTTTCAGCCTGGCCTGAACAATCAAAGGGACAACATGTATTTTGGAGCTTTAAAAAACAGAGGTTTTGATGGCAAAAAGCAGCTGCCAGTTTCTTCATGGAAGAGAACTCCCAGCAAAGTCCAGAGCAGAATTGCAAACATTCATACAATTGGTTCACCTTTAACACACACACAACTCTCCCTTCTCCAAGATCTTTGCCCTTTGTGCCTGCACGATGAGGTGGATTTGAGGGATCTATTCTGCATATGAGTTATAATTATCTTTCTGAAAAAGTTGCTATCTTTTTATAAGCAGGGCCAGTTTTTAACAGAAACACCCTTTTAATTAGAACAATTAGCTCCATTAAACCTTTTTTTTAGAAGTCTAATCAAGTAACAAGACAAAGAACACAATGTGGTGGATTCCTGAGCAATAACAGCAATAAAAATAGAGAACAATGAAATGGATAGTTCACACCCCATGAAACAACATAACAACCAAGTCTGTTAATTAAAGCATTTTTCTCCAGCATTTATCCCTTTCACTTCTGAATTATTTCTTTTCCTTCTCGAGACACAACTGAAAACCTCTCCACTTGCATTATTAACCAAAATTGCTCTGCCAGCAGCCACAGTTTTTCCTGGAGCACTGAGATGAAGAACACTGTGCTGGCAGAAAGGCTGTCTTGGAGTCTCACTGTCACCCAGATCCTTCCTGTCTGGATCCTTAATCCTACCTTGTATTCCCTTGGAAAGGCTCCTCTCCACTGTGAGGAGCCCAATCCCACCATGAGCTGGGCTTTGCTTTGGGATGTGCCCCAGATCCTCCAGGTGCCCAAAAGGAGCGTTCCTGATGGTCTGATGTCACCAACACAACAAAGTTTATGCCACACTTGGCTGCTTAGTCTGAGTTCCAGAAATATTTGGGAAAGGCAGAGGAAAATGAAAAAAAAAGACAACTCTGAAGGACTTTCCTACAGAAAGCTGAGATTTCCTTCAGGCTGTGCTTGGGAGTCCCTGGGAAAACATTTCCAGTTCTTCCCTTTTAGCGAAGCACAGAGTGGTTTTTACAAGAGAGTTTAGCACATCCCTGAATGTTCTTACACTGAAACAAAGGGAATTCGATTTCACTGAAGGCAAAATTTAACCCACCACTGGCAGTTTTGTTTTCCTCCCTAGAACCACACAGTTGTTTCAGTGGAGGAAAATGAATGAGAAATTCATGGAAAAAATTAAATTCAATCAATTCCTCTGCCATTGTGGGCCTCGCTTTGCAGAGAAGCACATTCAGAACTCCTGGGATATCCTCAGCATACAAACTGGAATGAATCACTTTTATGAATTACTGGGTTTACTTAGGAATTGTGAATCTTTAAATTGCTTGTTTATTTACACAAAGTATAACCCCCTCAAGCATAACCAAAGAGAATTTAACAAATGTTGAATGTAATGACCTGCTCTGTACCTTGCCCAAAGCTCAAAGAGACATCCAGTCTTGATTCTAGTGGAAAGTTGGCAGATTTTTAAATTAAAAATCCACTATCAGTGGTTGATTAAAAATAAAGCAGGAAGCAATTTAAGACAAACACACCAAACTACAGCCTCTAAAAAGAAAATGGAAATCAAGAGCCAAGTTATTAAAAAGTTAATCCCATCTCAGAAGTCTAAACTCTTGTGGCTTACAGCTTCATATCTCACATATGCATAAAGAACAACAATATTCCTGCAATAAAACCTATTTTGGTATAAACTCAGAGAACTTCAAGCACAGTCTCCAAATTCAGCTCAGTGAAGAATCTGAGAAGTGTGGTCTAGACATCTTTGGGCTTCTCTGACACCACCACACATGAAAATAGACCATATTTATGGGTCATTCAGGGCTCCAGATCAGACCCAAACTGGGCACTGCTGTAAGTCCCACAGTGATGGGATCAGGGTGTTAAAAAGCTGCACTGGAGCTCTGCAGAACTACCAGGGATGTGCCAGGATAAAACTCAGCCTCCAAAGCAACTGCCCCGTCACAGGGGAAAGAAAGGAGAGATGGAAGCAAGGATTTGACCTTCCAGAGCAGTGCTTTGTTAAAGGGACCTTCCTTTGGGATCCACCTCAGGCTGAACCCAGCTGTCAGTGTGATTTGGAAGCTTAAAAACTCTGAAGATACCCCATCAAGTTATCCTGGCTGAAGCTCAGCTCTGAATCTTCCTGCAGTTTGGAAAGTCTCTAAAGGGACATTACAGATTCCTGCTTAATTTTTCTTTTTCATTTTAATGAGCTTTGATATGCACCAAAGCAAGCATATGGTTTTGTTATAACAGCAACTGTGAGAACTACAAAAGCAGCCTTTTGCCAATAAACCAATTTAAATCATTGCATAAATAAAGGCTAATGGTTGGGTTTCATTTAACTTTGCACTTCTGCTGAAATTACTGCCCTGCCTCCTTCAAGGAGGTGATTTACATCAATTCCCACTGATGGCTGAGGAGAATCCATCATCCCTCTAACAGACCTGCCAATGCTGTCAGAGTAAAACATCATCTTTTCATTCTGCAAACACACCAGAGCACGAAGAGTAACTTGGCCTGAGAAACAATTCTCCAAGACATTCTGCAAATGTCTGGCTTGACAAAGCATAATTTGTGCCTGAAGGAGCAGAGGGCAGAAGAATTTCCATCCAGTGCTTTTGAAACAGCAGCTGAAGGAAGTAGAATGCTACTTCACATTTGTTTATATGAAAAAAAAAAACAAAACAGAAAACACCAAAAAAACCCCACACCACCAAACACAAAAACAAACAAAAAAAACCCCAAACCCCAAAAGAACCCCTAAAACAAAAGATAAAATCTAATTCCAAAACAAAAGTGGGTTTCACAAACCAATCAGAATAAAATTAAATTCCCCCTGAACTTCTGGGTTCGCTTTTGTTACTGTTTTCCCCTCTGTGTAATTGGTGGCAGCAAACAGAGCTCTCATCTTTCTGAAGGCATTTCCACTCAACTATCTCTGTTCCCCCAAAGAAACTGCATTAATACAGATCAATCAAAGGATCATATTGTGCTACAGTCTGGACAGAAGCAGTTTGCAGCATTCAGACAGAGTTTCTTTGTCCTGTGCTGGAGTGTCTTTGCACAAGGAGCTCATACAGACCTTACACAATCCTTCTCTGCAGTGGTAACAAAAGCTGGACTCGTTTTAGGGGAAGCTGAAGAGAGAACAAATGACTGGTTCAAGTAAAGCACAGTTTTGGCAAAGTCCAGCAGCCCAGGTTCTTGTCTCCTCTTAGAGCCATGACCCTTCTGGAGACCTGTCAAATGTAAGAAAAATCCTCATGGCTCTGAAAACACGGACCTGAGCAGAGACTGAGTGAAGACTGACTGCTGTGACAAAGAAACAGAAACACAGCTCTGTTTTTTCCTGTTACTCTCAGCCTTTGACCCAACAAATTCCCATTAATATTTTTTACTATTTCTCTACCATAATACTGGAAAAAATCGTTAATGTGGCTTGTGGCTCATTAATGAGCATCTGTGACACATGAATGAAGGCAACACTTTCAGAAGAGGCTAAATTACGTTTTTGATTGCCTTTAGTTAATTTGAATTTATTGCAAAGCTGCTTAGTTCCTGCAGCCTGTGGTAAGAGCCAAGGTGAAATGTGGTCAGTGGAAATCCCTACCCCAGGAAATGATTTTTGTTATCAGCACTGGGTCAGGGCATTTGGAACTGCTCAGGGGCCTGGGAGCCCATCTCTAGGGAGTGATTTCTTAACCAGTCTGTGAGTTACAACCTGTGTATCTGCTGTTTGAAAATTGAGCTTCTAATCTACAAATAGTGAGGAAACCCTCCCTGCCTCTCACCTGGGAAGATTTTCATCTTAAATAGTGGAAATGCTAAAGCCAAGTGAGGGTGTCAGGGGTAACCAGCAGAACTGGGATCTTCATTCCTCAGCCTTAAGCTGGTTTTAAGGTAGGGATTTTTACTTCTAAATCCATTTATTCAATTTCAATTGAATTCAAAAGGGCAGAGTTAATACAAATAAGCTGAAAGCTGGATGTGTTCTGAAACCCACACGAATGTGCTCCAGTGAAAAAACTGGGATTTGTGAACAACACCCCACTAAAAATAATAATAAAAAACCAGAAAGCCAGACCACACCAAAATAAGGTACTTCCTATCTAATATTTGCTTTATGGAGAGATCTGCAGAAGGCTTTTCCAAAATCAGGTCTAAGTGTTAATCAGCTGGACATTGTTAATGGCAAGATGTGCCAGGACACCTTGGAGATAACCCCGAGCACAAGAGAAAGGAGTGCTCAGACATTGTGGCACGAAGAGCTAGAAATACTCTCTATTTTCTTAGGTGCTCAGAACCCTCCTGCCCTGACCCTCACAGGTTTCAGGCTCTGGGGCTCCAACAGCGACCCCAGCACAGGCTCTGCTCTGAGGCCACCACGAGGTGGGAGGGGGAGACCTTCTCAAACCAATCTTCTTAATGGTGTCCAAAACCTGCAGTTGTTTGCAGGTAAAGCAGCAAGGTTTTTTTATTAGTATTATTATTTAATTCATATGACCCAGTGCTCAGTCAGTTCTCAGCCTCAATCAATTGGGAACAATTCTACCATTTAAAAAAATGAAATAATATAAAAATATCCTCACAAGCTGCTTGATTTTGGGCAACCCTGGAAACAATGGAAATTTGGGCTTTGAAATAACCACTTTTTGTTTTATACCACCAGTCCAAACACATGCATGTCTGGGGAGGAAGTGGTAGTCGTGTTTTAATTTAAAAAACCCAAACAATATATATGCTACTGCAGCCTAAGGAACTACCTTTGTGCACCAAGTCAGATCTTCATGTTCTGAGATGATAATTTGCTTGGATGAGCGATGCCATCACTTACTTTGACCCGTAAAAATCTTCTACTTTAAGTAATATTAATAACATTTACTTACAAAGAATAACAAAAGCATCATTTCGCTGTTCTAAACAAATCTGTTTAAACTAGTCCCGCAGAACTTTAATAACAAATGGAATATCTGTGCCTATAGAAAGGGACATCCTGCTGTGACACACTATCCTGTTTGCCTTTCATCACTGAGAACATTAATGCAGTTCCTGCTGGGAGAAAGATTTATAGTTTCTTAGATTTTGGAAACAGTTAATTAAGCAGCTGCACTAACTGAGTCTCAGTAAAAGAAGCCTGGAACATTGTGCAAAATGCAAAGGAAAGCTCCATATTCAGCTCTCTGGATCCAGCTGGAGGAAACAGAGCACCCACAGAAGAGAAGAAGCCCTTTTCTGGACACAGAATAATCCACGTGTTCCACAGAGTCCCATCCTCTGGCACCTCCACAGTTAAACACTGGGACAGAGACTGAACAGAAGTCATGTCTTACCTCCTTGGAGCACCCACTTGGGAAGAAAAGGTCCTGTTTGAGGGGAAACCTGGATCCACAAACAGCAAGGGCAGGAAAACTGGGTTCAGAATCCCAACTTATTCCTGCCTGATTGACCTTATCAGAACGTGGAATGAAGTGGGACTGGAGAGGCTTTCTCAGCTCTTCAGAGATCTGGTTTTTCCCTGAGGGGCTCAGAAGTAACACCTGGGCTAAAGAGGATACTTTGCAAAAGTCTGCCTTGTTTATAAAGCCTCTGTCCTGTCTCAAGGGAAGGAAGGAGGAGCTGAGAAGTTTGATAACCCCTTTCATCCCTCCTGGCTACCAAGGAGAGAGCTTCAGAGCTGCTCACAGGACTCAAGTCCTTTTTTGTGACTGTAAACGAGCATCTCCTGGAATTCCCCACTCCCTCCAGCCAAGCTCAGGTGATTGTTCCCTGGTTCTTCTCTCTGGGTTCTTGGCCCAGAGCAGGGAGATGAGAAGGAGGTGATGAACGGGGTGGCTGCTCAAAGCCCCACCAGCAGGTCTGGCTCTGAGTCCCAGAGAGGGGATGGTGAACCTTCAGCGGGAAAGCTGCTCTGAGAAGGGCTTCTGTCTTCTCTTTTTTTTGTGACACTGGAGTTTTCAGCACAAAGATGGTGGGTGGAAGCAGATCCCTCGGGGACTGTTGGTCTCCTGACATGACCTCGTTAATGTCTGCTCAGAGCCCTGAGGAATTTATCTGTTCACAACAGGAGCCAGTTAATGTTGTAATAACCAAACAAGCTTCTGCTCTCTGAAGTTGAGACCTATATCAAAACATTGCATTTAAAAGTAACAGACATTTATGGTCTGATAAGCTGAACAAAAGCATTTCCCTCACATTCTTTTCTATTTCTAAATAAGAATTGTAGAATATCCTGAATTGGAAGGGCCCAAAAGGCTCATGGATTCCAACTCCTGGCCCTGCACGGGACAGCCCCAAGAATCCCCCACGTGCCTGAGAGCACTGTCCAAACACTTCTTGAGGAAGGCTGAGTTAGTCTGGGGAAAAAAGAAAAAAAGGGAAGACTCTACCCCTGGAGACACTGTGTTCTATTATTAGCTGGCTTGAGGGAAAGAAAAAGGAAAGAGAGGGCTCTGAAGGAGATTTGGCTCTGGGGATGGGGAAAGTCCGGAACACGTAGGAAGAACAGCAGATATTTAAAACCCAACAGCCTATCCTAAAGACTCCTGTCACATAAATACCTCCAAACCAGTGGATTTCTATAAAAACTCCGCAGTTTTCACCATTCTAAGTTGGTGGGTTGTAAAGACTGTCCAGTTTGAGTTGCAAACCCAGAGCAAACGCTTTTCCTTTCCCAACCCAAGCAGGTTTGGGGGCTGTGCTGTCCCTCAGGGGTCAGGGCTGTGCTCCCCTGGCTCTGAGGAGCTCCCAGAGCTGCTGGGAGTGTTTTGGTGGGAGCAGGCAGGGCAGGCAGGCAGATGTGCACCCTGAACACTGGCCTGGGGGCAAGAAAAACTCCCTTGGAGCAGAGACAGAACATTGCACAGTCCCAGCTTCTGTAAAAAGCCATTTACTGACTCCTTTTTTCTCTTTTAGTTTTCACACTACCACAGGAAAGATTTTTTTAATATAGATAAAAAAGCTAATATATAAATTCAATACATAAAATAAATAGCTAAATTAAATAGAAGAATATTCAGAACTGTCCAAGAGCCACAGCTGTTTGTGTGTGCAGCAGGATGGATGATTTTAATGGGCATTAACTTTTCTAGAAGTGCAGAGGCATGGCCAAACCTGCAACACAAATAAATGATTACATTTCTATTGCATTTGCTTTGTTCTGCCAGGATCAGGCTGCTGAACCAGCTAACAAACCTGGGAAAACAAAGATGAATAATTACTGAGGCTCTTTGTTTGCAGGAAATGCTATATGAGATCTTTTTGAAAGCTGTGGCATTTGAGAAAGATTTCAAGATAATTACTCAGAGCTGGTGTCATTTACTGCCTCCTCAATAAATGCATTTATTTTACTTGCTCAAGGAGCATTCAAGAAACAAATCCCCACAAATTGTCCAGAGCACCATGAGCAGAGAACAGCATTTCCAGGATTTACTTCCAATAGTGTCAAAAAGTGACAGTTCCTTGCTGTTCCCTACCAGCTTCTGCTTCACAACCTCAGAGTCATCTACAAACAGTAATTGATCGAGTTTCACACAACTCTGCTGAGAAGGGCAATGCCTGTTCCCTCATCCAGGGAACACAGGGATATTTGCCCCGAAGTTCAGCTACAAACACACAGTTTTTACAGGGGAAGTTGTTAAAATACAACTGAAAGCCCAAATATGCTATGACAGAAGAAAATTTTATGGTTAAAAATGTCACTAGGATATAATGAATAATTAGAAAAAAATAGAAAAGCGGGCTTTAATTGGGTTTTTATTTGGGTGTGGGTTTTTTCTCCTTTTTCTTTTTACATTCTATTCTTCCCTGAGCATAATTAGAAGGTGTCTTATCTTGAAATGTTCCTTAATGGAGGTACCTGAAGCTGAGCAGTGACTGAAAATGTGAAGACCATCCCTTCTGTGAGCCCCCCCCAGGACATACTTTGCAAATGTGCTGTGCAAACACGAAGCTATCAAAGGGCAGCTCCAGCCCAGCTCCCTGGTGGGTCCCGGTGCTCTCTTATCAGCCTGATGGAAGATAAGGTTGGAAAATGGGCCAACAGGGAGAACTAAAACAACCCAGATATGGGAGAGCCTGACACCATGTGCACAGCATCAAACTGTGGGGTGAATCTAGAGAAAGAGAAGGGTTTAGTAGGGTTTTGTTCAAGTCAGGAACCTCCCAGAACGAATCACTTGATAAATAAATCTGTTTGAATGGCACCCTGTTCGTGTTCCCCTCTGATCAGGGTATTTGTGTGCCAGCCCTGAGTTAGAAGTGATGCAAGACAGAAAGTGAAACCTTCTGCCTCAGCTGTGGCCAGATACCCACAGACAGCCCTAAGTGTGGCCACAACACTACAGCAGGACTGCAGAGCTTGGCTGGGTCTGAACGACCCTCATTAACCCTCTGCTCTGAAAGTCTTCTCGACTTGGCACGAGTTAAAGGTTGAACATCTGATGCTCATTTTAGTCCAACTTCTGGCTTTGGTGGGGTTTTCAGAGTGCAGTCAGACACTGCTGCTGTTCCAGGGTAGAACTCAGCTGTGCTGTTTTACAGAAACAGAAGTCCTGTGCTTGCTGAGTGGTGAGTCTGTTTGACAAAAGTTAAACTGGATCAGTCACACAAACCAGGAATTTTTCTTAGGATACAGAGAGCAAAAATGGGCCACTCCAGTTCCAGTGCAAATGGCAGAGAAAGGTGTGAGAGCTCCTAACCCCAAACACCCCCCTCGTACCAGCCCTCTAAAACCAGCTGTTTCAGTAGCATGGATGGAAGGGGATGTTCAGGAGCAAAAGTACAAAGGAAGGCTTGATTCAAGATCTGATTCTGACACAGGGAGAGAATATTTTCTTCTCTCTCTCCACTTTCTTTCTCTTTACAGAGCAGGGAAGAGCATCATGTCAATTCTAAAGTTTTAACCAATGTGACTGAAACTGAAGCCGTGGTGATGCTTCTTTAATTAAAGCATTTCTCACAAGGGCTTTGAGATGCAGGAGAAAAATAACAAGGTAGAGGGAATTAATTTTATGCAAGTTCTTCATTGAATTGCAGATATCCACAATCTGGTTTAAATCAGTGGAGAGGAGCCCGAGCCAGGCTCTGCTCTCACTTGCTAATGAACACCCCACAGAGCAGCCCCAGTGCCAAGAGAGGGCTGGAAAATGATATTGCTTTTATTATTTAGAAACATTCCACGGCACAGTGTAATGCAATATCCTCTCAGCAGAACAGCCATGCCTTGGGAGGCACAGCAGTTACATCACAACATCTTCCCAAGTACTTACAGAAGTAAGAACCACAAGGCTGGGTCTGTAAAGCCTTTAAGGGCTCTATTCCTTCTGAGATATTGGCTCTGGCAGAAGGTACAGCAAAAGAGCATCACAATTCATGTTCTGGGCACTTTTCCCCTGTAATAGAACTAAACATTGGCAAGGTATTACTAAAGAACACCTTTAAGAGATGGAAGCACACTATGTACAGTGGGAAAAAAAGATTTCCTACCTTTTAAATTTTCAAAACATGGTCATTACAACAAGAAAATAATTTCCAATCCAGTTTTACATAGCTAACTTGTTTTTTACAGGATTCTGCAACACCTCCATTAACTCTCTTGGTTGTATCAGGGTTTTTTCAAAGACTATGTGAACAGCAGGTATTATTATAACTATTGGAGAAGTGCTGTTTTTAAGGTCTCATGTCTGTGATCACTGAAGTGAACTCTGATAATCATATTGGTGCTGGGTTAGAAAAAGACTTCTATGATGTCATGAAGTGTAAATAGCCTTTTCCAGCTCCTCTGTGTCTCAGTTTGTCCCACGGGCACAGTCACAGGTCAGGGGTGGGTTTGGAACCCCAGAACTGTTCGGGGTGAATCGCACCCTTTTCCACTTCTGCACGGCCTGGGAGGAAACTCTCAGCTTGCCCTGCAAATTCCAGAGCAGTTCCACTCTGCACTCCTGCAAGGAGTGACAAATAACATCTGCAGGGGGAACGGCAGGAAAATGAGCCCGACAGAACTTAATTACTGCCTTGGAACCCGGCCAGGCTTCAATTAGCAACGGGAGCGAGAGAAACCTTGTAGCAGGATCTGATTCAAGAACACCTGGAGGGCTCTTTGCAGATGCAAAGCTGGAGGATGGAGCAGCGGCCAGAACCTTCCCAGGGCTGGGGTTGCAGCAGGTGGGGGACACAGGGAGGATCTGCCTCCAGGAGGTGGGAAAGCACCTCCAGCCCTTCCTCAGGTGGGAAGGGGAAGAAAAGCAGCTTCTGGCCAGGATTATTCAAACTCACTGGCACATGGCTGCTGACCTCTGCTCCAGGAACGTAGAAAAAGGAGGTGGTAAAAACTGTCTTCAAGTGTATAATAATTTGAGTAAGTTTTTCTTGGCTTCATTGCACTTTCCAGAAGAGATGAAATTACCACAGAAATTGGTTCTGGATTTATTCACTGTGATTAAATGAAATATTTACTTTCTTAAGCTGTAGATTATGTCTGTAGAATCCAAAACTAAGAAGCACATGAGATGCTCTGAAAACTAAAGACATCACAGGAGGACTTGTGCTCTAACAAAAAACCCCACGTGCTGCTGAAGTTGGAGCTGGGCTTGGTGGCATAACAATCTCTGTATTCAAATTAATTAGAATTTGGTTTCAAATCAGCCTCTTATCTCCCCTTTTCCCATTCCCCCTTCAAAAGGACACAAACACCACGATGCTGCTGTCCTGGGAAGTGAAGGGGCTGGAAGGATGGGGTGAGGAGTGAAGGCACAGCACTGAGGGCTGGGCTCTGCTGTCCATCCCTGGGGCAGGGCTCTGCTTTCAGGGCAGCTCCAAGATGCAGGTTGGCACCTGCTGAATTTTCCAGGGTGGCCCTTTCCCCTGCCTGGAGCTGCTTTCTGGACAAGGGAGATAACAAGGCTGGTTTGCTGGAGAAAGTTAAAAATAACTGGTGTCAGCACCTGATGTGTACAAAGTGTTGTGTTCTCTTTAGATAAACTGTTGTAGGAATCCAGAAAGTCAAGGGGGAAAAGCAAAATCTATGCTTGGGTTTGGATTTACTGAGAGACAAAAGCATGAGTCTCCCAAATGTAATTGGATTTTGCCTTCTGAACCCTTTATCTTTAGACCTGAAAAAACCCAACCCAAACCAAACCTCAGTGAAAAATATAGTAAACCCAAAAAGCTTGAATGCTGAGAAGACTAACCTAGAGGAGTCCATCATGATTGCTAATTAGGGCTAAGGAAATGCTCACTCTGGGACAGAGCATGGAGCATCCTCTTGTTGGGGGCACTGGTGAATCTCAGTTGGTTTAATAACAAAGGTGACATAGCTGGTGGCAGCTCAGAGACCCCCCTTATGTGCAGTATTTTGGGGGGATGGGTATGGCTGTAAACCTGTAGGATGGGTCCCAAAAGCTGATTGTGGTGTCTTTGGCAGAATGCTGGGCAGGTCTGCAATACACAGGGAAGGGGAAGGGAAAAGGAAAGGACACAGGCTGCTGGAAAAGAGAACTAAAACTGCTGACACAGGAATTTCAGCAGGAACCACAATTATCAGTTCTAAAATAATCCCTGTTCAAGTAATCTCCGTGACATTTTTTGGCTTGGGAGATGCTGTGTTGTGTAATACACTCCCACTCCAGGTGTGTCTGTGTTATACAAGGTTATTGCTTATTGCTTGCCTTCTGTTTTCCTTCATCCACATTTCCAATCATCCAGCTCCCCTCAATTAGAACAGTGACTTTATAATTCTCTAATCTGTAGGCAAGCCAAGATCAGGACAAGCAAGCAGCTAAGGATCATGCTCTGCTGGGTCTCAGAATGGCAAGGAAAATGCAGTAAAGCTTTGGAGGGGTTTTGAACATCAGAAAAATCTTTGGCAATACCTGAAGTCCACAGTATTTCTGAGTTCTGTGAACCTAAAGCAGGAGAGGAGACGAACTGAACCGAGGAAGTGAAGGATTAAAAATAGCCTTGGAGCTCAGAGCTGCTCAGAGGTTACAGGCAGCACAAAACATCCCAAGGTGTGGAGGGAACAGGAGCACGTTTCTGCTTTGCAGTCAGCAGGACAAGGAGAGCATCCCTGTGCCACCCTGATGGACACCCCAAAGGAACACCCCCATATTCCCCTCAGAGGCAAGGGAGGGGCACTGAGAACCCAGCAAACTGCTTTTATCTCCTTATATCCACATGTTTGCTCTTGCCTGGTCATACCTGATGTCCCTGCTGTCACAGACCCTCCCCATGCTGAGCCAGGCCGGGAGGAGCAGCCAGTTCCAGTGCAGGTGGGTTGGATGGACCAGTGTGCCCCGAGACAGGCTCCCCAAACAGGAGCAGAGCTGCATGCCAGCTCCCTAATTGGGGACTTGGTGTCTGCTGGGAAGCCAGCTGCCTTCCCAGCCTTCCAGATGGAAATGGGAATGGAAAAGACAGTAGACAATGAAGGGTACATGAAAATCAAATTAAATAAACACTATTTGCACTACAATTGTGATCTGTTCTGACTGTCCTTCTTTTACTAAAAGCACTTCAGGGATTTCCTTTTCCTGCATGTGGTAAAAAAGTTGGGTACAGAAGAGGATGATAAAGCAAAAGGCACATTGGAGCAGCTGTCTTCAGTCTCCAAGTGTGCAAGGACATACAGCAGCTAGGAGGGAGAAGTTCAGGGGTTCCTTTCTGCTTATTGCAGTGTGGACTTCCACGGAATCTTCTCTAAATCCCTGCAGTCTGCAGGCTGGACTGACTGCTTGTATCTCCTCCCCTTCTGTTCCCAGCAGGCAGTGATGCCAAGACCTCCTTCTCTCCCTAATCAATGAGAACAAGAGATAACAGCTCTGGAGCCCCAGAGGAGGGGGGTCAGTTCTGCCTCCCAGCACTCAGATGATGCTGAGATAAGATGAGCACTTCTCTGACCCCCCTGTGCAGAGCACCAGCACAGCTCCAGCTGGCTCTCTGTGCCAACACTGGGGTATTCATTTCAGTCTGGCATGTTTAGCACTAATTACATAATAAACCATCTTGCACAGTGTCAGATGACTGTAAAATTAACGCTTGTGCCCCTGGGCTGTACATGGTTGTGACCATTAAACCACAGCTGGAAGTGTCTGCAGAAACTTCGTGGGGTCTTTGGAGAATTACAAGTCACTGCAACTGCAGCGCTGGAAAGTCCATCCAAGTCACTGGGGAATCCTGCCAGTGCTCTGGGTTTGGCCTCTGTCCTCAGAGAGCTCAGAAAACACACTTTGACTGTGTGAAATCAGTGCCTAGGTATGATCAGAGCCAGTTCAGGTAATACCACACAGTCATTTTAGGTTCACATTAAAAACCCCACACATTTTATTGCACAGAACAGAGGGGAGCACAGATGAGATCTACACAAACCAGAACGAGAACAACGAGAAGTGATGGCAATTCTCACCTCCTTCCTGAGCTGGAAATATTTTGCAGAGGTGCAAAATTAGTTTTTAGGTCCTCCAGATAT